>CM035409.1:153094030-153694030 GCA_020310875.1 Ceratopteris richardii
TGGCCCTTCTCTTTGCTTTGATTCCCTTCGTTGGCTTCCTTGTCTCGTAAGTCCTTGAGTACCCTAACCACTGCCAACACTCCCCCCTCTCTTGCGTCTGTCGTCTCTGACAGACCCTTGTTGAGTGGACTGTTGGACGTAGTATTCCACGACATCTATCGCCAAGTAGTGCTCTGCTAACCTCAGTCCTTTGGTCAACTCAGTGAGTAAGGCATCCTAGTCTACTGGCCCAGGTACCTCCGGATGTGGCATGCGTAGCTTCTCTGAGTGTAGAGCTTGTTCCACATCAAATAAATGTAACAGATGAGATGGTCTGGGTATGAATATCTCTGAATGATATTCCCAGAACCCTATGATAAACATTTCTTCAAACGTTTGTTTGAAGCAGGCTGGGAGATATTTTATATGCGCATGCCACGCATATACAATGGTGATGGATGGGGTGGTGCTCATATCATATACGAGGTGTTGGTTGCCTTCATTGAATCCTAGGGCCGAAAGGTGAGGTTTTTTGACATTTTTAAAGGTCCGGAATGTGACCAACATTAGCTTGAATATTTTGAGGCGCATCTATGCCATGATGTCTGGTACATTCTTGAATCTGATTCCCCAATATCGAATGGTTTAAAACATGTATGTGATCATGGGTTGACCACAAGCTGGTGCCAAATATACATAGTTCAGCCATTTTTCACATCCTTTGATGGTCTTCACGGTTTTGGTGTATCGGGCCATGATCTGCGTCAAAACACAGGGCAGTAGCAGAGGTTATACTTGATGTATAAGGGCATATTATTCGTGCGCATCATTTCAGGGTATGTTTTGAGTAGGCGTATTCTCCATGTAGGCTGAAATATGTTGCCATGCGTTGCACTTTCAGGAATGTCATCTCGTGCAAATTGTGTTGCCGAGGTTGGCTCTTTTGTGGTGCAGTGTTTTATCTCAGCATTATAATTTGCCAATAATACACAAAATGGAACATACAAATCATCTGAAGTGCCAATCTATCGATGATGGGATAGGTTTTTGAAGTAATCCGATTTGATGACAACCTCTTCGAGTCGGGACATGGAATGTATTTGCACTGCTACTCTATCATCATGGGTTGGACCTACCTTTTCTAATCTTTGCATCCATTCTGGAGCTTCAATCTCAAATGTATCCATTCCTTCCTTTGTTTGTTTACCTCGTGGTATAGGCATGGGTACATAAGGGTCCTCAAAAGTCTCCTCGACTTCAATTTGAACTAGGTCCTCCGGCTCCGGATCCACAAGGGGAGAAGGTTGACGCTTATATTGGAGAATTCTATTTTGCGTCTCTGCCAGTTGTGCTCTCAGTTCTGCTACCTCTTCGGATGTGTCAGCTGTGGCTGCCACCTCTAGTGGTGGCTCTCGTTGAGTGGCTAATTGCTTTTGTAATTCATCACACTCTGTTTCTAAGGTAGCATATGCCTCAAGTAGGTCAGCATGTGTGTCCAAAATGATCTGCATGTTGTCAGATGGTATGGCTTTGAAACAGTCCGGGTCGATCTCTGTGGGGGATCCTTCCATAGCTGCTTCTAGGTTCTCTTCATTCTGTTGTTGGAGTCTTTTATTTTCTTCTAGTGTCGCGGATAGTGTTTCCTTAATAATGCAAGGTTGCAGCGGGTTTTGAGGTTTTCTGCTTGCTGGGCATGTAGCAGTTCTTCAAGGTGTTGTTGCGTCTCTGAATCTGGCTTGGGGGGATTGGCCACTAATTCATCATGTTGTCTTTGCAAGGTATCATACTGTTGTTGTTGTAGTAGCCTCTTGTCCTTTTCCAAGTTGAGGAATCGTTCTTGTAGAGCTTCATGGGTTCTGAGCAAGCTCGTATGCTGAGCATCTAAATGCTTGTAATGATGTTGTAATTGAGACATACATTGATACAAAATATTGAATGCATTATTGACAAGAGTGGATGCTGGGAAGGTGTTGAATGCAGGAGGGTAGGGAAAAGGGAAAGGGAGTGTGTATGCTGTGCTTGAGAATGATGAAGTGGGTGGTGGGGGAATGGGAGATTATGGGAATATGGGGGGAGGGAGAGGTGCAAAAGTGGGTGATATGTCCATGAGGTCATGTGTGGATGCGGTCACGGGAGTTATTGGGTACATGGGAATGATAAGTGTGGTGATGGTCGTGAAGGTGTATAATGGTGTGTGCAGTTGTGCATATGATCCACCGAGAAGTGTGACAGGGGGAATGGGATTTTCGGTGACTACAGTTAGAATTGCAGTGTCCATGGTGGCAGTTACAATAGTGGTGGTGTCAGGTTGTGCGGATTGTGACAGCTAACTCCGGTTCTGTAAGAATATATAAATGAATGTTAACATTGCAAATGGACACAAAGTGGTCCTGTGTCCCCGTTACAACATTAACATGATGAACTGTGACGTAGTTAGTCAGTTAGTTAGTGCTCGCGTGGGTGTGAGTGTGAAGTGGGGTTAGTGGATGCGAGATACCTATGTGCTAATTGGGGTGGTGAGGTGGCATGTGGATACAGTTAGTTAGCGGAGGTGGCTTTACAATGGGATCAGGTGGTTTATTACAAGCTTTGGGCTGCCAAACACAGTGGATGGATTTCGCTTTTGATTTTGTGGAGACTCAAGAGGGCTTTATAAGAGTGTCTACTTGGAAATGAGGCTTTTTAGGGACCCATTTACAAGTGATTCTACTCTTGTGCATGTCGGATAAGAGTGGGTATCAGCTGTTTGAGTGCATGTATCATGTTGTACATGGTGTGGTTTATGTGTGGTTATTTGAGCCCGCAAGTAGGCCTTAGGCACCCAAATTTGTCTTGATTGTGGGTCAGCCTTCATTGACTTCTTGGGTACCCAGATAGACTTTACTTTCGTAGAAGGGTTCTGTTGTTGATTGCTAGTATGACGTTGAGTCAGTGGTGGTGACTTGACCACAATAGGATGCTCGCCTTTCCGTATCCATACTTGTTTTGGTGACTGCAACACCTTGCTTCGTATCTTCCTTTGGCTTCGGGCATATGTCGTTTGCTTCTTCTGCGTTGACACTCCTTTAGTTGCCGTGTCTCTACCACTTTTGGAGAAGACGGGAGTTCCATCGTATCCTTGACTTCTTTGTTGAGAAAATCATCCCTCTGCATCACATAGTTTTGGACAAGATTAGCATTGTCATCTTTAAGTGTACTCCTGGAAGGACCAAGAGTTTGTGCCTTTCCTAGTTCCTTGAGTGATTCATTTTCTAACTCAATTGTAATGCGGTTTTGATTTACCCAGACCTGAAGAAGTCCACTTCTTAGGTTTAGGTTGACTACGTGATCATAGATCCAGACTTGACCCAAGACAACAGGCTCAGTGAGGTCCTCGTCTTGACACCACTACCACCTTCACTGTCATGGAAGTTCCACTTCACCCATACAAGGGATTTCCACACCTCCCAATCCTATGAAGTATGCTTCTATAGGATTGACACTTAAGTTCAATTCTTGACAGTATGAAAGTCGAACTGCACTAGTGGCTGCTCCTGAGTCAATTAAAGTTTCTCACAGTCCTTGTACTGCTTCCTTGACCTATCTCTAAGGTTACAAAAGGACGTTGGTCAATTATTCTATTGGAACTTACACCTAAGACCGCACATAGCCATATGATATCTTGGATCTCCATAGGCATCTGTCCTAGGCTGATCTCTACCCTATCTTCTCAATTTCATTCTGCGGATGCGTTCCAATGCTTCTGCCTGTGCTTCTTCTCGAATTCGCTTTTCCTCTTCGTTACGTTTCTTTGCAGTATTGAGTTGATTTAACATGTCCTCCGTGAGGGGTTCCTGATATAACTTGACTCTGCATCCACTGATGTAACTTGGTACTATGTCGCCTTCTAGAGTGGCTAGTTGAACTGATCCACTTGTGGAGATCCTATTGATAATCATAGTTCCATAGCCTCTCTTCTCTAATTTCCGTGCATGTTTCTTCAAAATGTAGACTAGGACTAGGTCTCCTGCTTTCAAGCCCTTATCCTTCACATGTGCATCAAAATATGCTTATTTGTCTTTTCTTGGCTGCATAAATTCCTGCTGTAGCTCTTAATCTTGTTTCACCTAGTCGTTCAAGGTCAAAGATTCTAGAGGAGAGCTCATGGCCTGTCTAGTAATGCTCTTGTGCTACTTTCAATGTAGGTATCAAAAAGTCCAATGGTAGCACTGCATTTTGGCCAAACACCATCTGAAAGGGTGTGGCTTGGAGTACCATTTTATAGGCAACTCTATATGCCCAAACAACATGGTGTACCTGTTTGTCCCAATCAGAGCGTTTACTATTCACTAATTTGGTCAGCACATTGCATAGAATCTCGTTTGTGCTTTCGGCTTGCCCATTAGCTTGTGGATGATAGGGGCAGACTTCTTGTGTATCACCAAGAACTCTTGAAGAAGATTTTCAATGACCTCATTCAAGAAGTGAGTGCCTCTATCACTTACTAGCTTTAAAGGTAGCCCGTATCTTGTGAACACATTCTCAAATAAAACTTGTTAGATGAGTGCCAGGGAAACCATTCGTGCATGATGGCCACGGAAAGAAGGGGACCATTCTCCAATCCTTCCCAAGGAAGTCGAAAGGTGTCGGCAAACGAAGCTAAAGTAATAGCGACTCGTGAGGGTAAACAAGCTATGGGCCAACACGGCTCTGTAGCAGGTGTGGCGGTGATGGAAAAAATAAGTTGCGCATGGAATGGTTGACACTCCACTGAATGACAAGGCAATTCAGCGAAGGCCAACAGACCATGGGTGCGCAAATACTCACTGACTTCGGGAGCGAGACGTGCACGGAAAGTAGCGACATTCGCTAGTGCTTCCATGGCGTGCACAAGTAAACACAAGAACACAAAAGACAAAGAACGCACAATCACACAAACACAATAGCGATTTTCAGTAAAAGAAACAAGATTAAGTAGAAACACGGGCAACCTTAGGCGGTCGAAACCCTAATCATCACGCCGTATTGGAAAGATATCCATCATAATTACGAGATGCATGCAGGAGCAGAAACAGTAACACAAGGCGGCGATTAATCATATTTAGATATCAAAACGAGGAGATTACGGTCTGTGGTCAACCGAAATATGGGGATAAAAAGAAAACAAGTGACACACGAAAAAGACGAGGTACACGTCATCGGTTATTGGTCGGTTGTTGATATGGGTGAAGCTTAGATCCATTAATCACTTTTGGAAGGGGAACTCCGGTTAAGGTGGCCAACCGAAAAGTAGCGGGTCCCACCTGTTCAATAATTTGATATGGACCAAACCACCGTAACTTAAATTTTCCGACCGATCTGTTTGCTTTGGCATTATAGAATAAGACGAGTTGGTCAATCTTAAAGACAGGGGTTTTGAGAAAGCGATCATGAGTACGGGCTTGACGAAGCTGAACTTCTTGAAGGGTCATGAAACTTTCCCAGCGCTGTTCATCCAATGATCAGAGCGTATCCATCCAAAATGGCAAAGATTCTTCCGACAACAATTTTTGAGCTAAGGCAACACACAGACTCGGTATCACTACTTCTAAGGGCGCAATAGCTTCCATACCGTAAGTAAGTTTAAACGGAGTTGTTCCAGTGGCTACTTTGTACGTGGTCTGGTATGCCCATAATACGGCAGATAAGAGTTGATCCCAACGTTTCAAACATTCCAAAAGCAATTTGCGGAGCATATTCAACGGAGTCTTATTGGTACTCTCAGCCAAACCATTAGCACGTGGATGGTACGGTGAGCTGAATTTATGCATAACCTAAAAAGTCTGAGTCAGTACTTGCATTAAGTTGTTTGCAAAATGTGTTCCTTGGTCGATCACTATTGCCAAAGGCAATCCATAACGAGGGAAGACGTCCTTCATCAAGCATTTTGCCACCAAAACAGCTGTGGCCGACCGTAAAGACCAGGCCTCTGCCCACCGAGTGGCATAATCTGGAAGGGTTCCAAAGGTAAGACAGGTTGAAGAGGAAAGAAATGTTGCTGCAAGGGATGTCCAGACCGTTGACATGCATCACACTGTTGCACAAACTGAACCACATCTCTCTACATTGTAGGCCACCATAGCCCACTTTGCAGAATTTTCCGGTGAGTAAGATCAGCTGCGAAGTGTCCTCCAGAGGGTAATGAGTGAGCCATAGTAATAACTGATTCCGCTTCATGTGGAGGAATGCATCTAAATAAAACGCCAGTATGATCTAGGTAATACAGTTGATCCACAATCAATCGGAATCGTTGACTGTAGAGCACAAAAATTTTTCAACGCAGAGCAGTGGGGGTATTAGGAGGAAGACGGCCATCCATGAGGAAAGTTAGTAACGTATCATAGTATGTAGTAGCAACAGAAGGTTCTGAAGAGTCTTCAGTAGTTGTCTTGGTAACGTAAATTGCCGGTGTAGTGTCATCAACTCCTACCGAAGGCTCACCGGAATCCAGTCGTGATAGAAAATCCACCAAAGCATGTGCTGTGCTGGGTCAATGAATAACGTCATACTCGAACTCCTGTAGCAGTAACACCCATCTTGCCAGTCTGCCACCTAAATGTTGCTGCCGGACCAAATACACGAGTGCGGCATGATCCACATGGAAGGTGAATTTTTGGCCCAACAAATAATGTAAGAACTTCTTAACATAATACACCAACCTGAGACACTCTCTTTCAATCATTGAGTAGTTTCTTTCGGCAGGGGCTAATCGGTGACTTGCATAATATACAAGTCAAAACCATTTGTCAGTTTGCTGCATTAGTACGCTACCAATAGCTATGTCCGATGCATCCACAAAGACATGGAAAGGACGTTCCCAATCAGGTGGTTGCAAAATTGGGGCCTGCATCAATAAAACCTTTAAACAATCAAATGCATTTTGGCACTCCTGTTTCCAATCATACTGCCGTGGAGCGCTGGTCATTAGCCTGTTAAGTGGTGTTGCTAAGTGAGCTAACCACCGTAAGTGCCTGCCATGCCACTGGATTTGGCCAAGAAAGCGCATAACTTCTTTTGATGTCGTTGGGACTGGTGCCTCCAACACGGCTGCTACTTTATCCGGATCGACCTGTATTCCTTGTTTAGAGATGATATGGCCGAGTCACTTTACCACAGGAGACCGCAAAAATAGATTTGGTCAGATTCAAGCATAATCGGTACTCTCGGCATTTTTCAAAGGAGCACCATAAATGATACAGGTGCGTCGAAGTCTTGCCAAATAAGGAAAAATCATCCAAATATACTTGCATAAAGGTAGTTAGGTAGGGTGAAAAGACTTATTGCATGCATCTTTGGAAGGTACTCGGAGCATTCCTTAAACCGAACCATATTACGGTGCAAGCATAGACACCCCAGTTCCTGATAAAAGCGATCTTCGGTATGTCCTGTTCCACCATCCTCACTTGATTATATCCACTGTAGCCATCCAGAAAAGAATACATTTCATGCCTTACTACTCTATTGAACATTGTATCCAGAAAGGGGAGAGGGAACGGATTCGGTACAGTGGTGGCATTGAGTTTCCGATAGTCGACACAGATACACAACTATTTATTTTTCTTCGGGATGATTACTATTGGAGATATCCACTCTGCATGTTCGATGGGAACAATGAATCCAACCTTTAGAAGGCGATCTAACTCGGATTTCACTTGAGCTGCATAATGCGGATTCATCCAGTAGCTGGCTTGTTTGAATGGGCGTGCATCTGGCTTCAGCACCACCCGGTGTTGATAAATTCTTGGGTCCAGACCCTTCATGTCCTTGTAGTCCCAAGCAAAGACATCTGAAAATTCACATAAGAGTTGTACCAAATCTTCTTGGAATTGCCCTGCTAGTCTGGCCCTAATTTTAACAGGTCTTGGGTTAACCGTGTCTCCCAAGTTGTACGTTATCAATTGATCTTTCGGTACATAAAATTGTTGGGGTTTCACCAAATCAGCTGGCTGCAACAGTTGTTGTACACTCGCTTCGTCCATTGTCATATCCTCATCTGCTTCTGCTTTGCCTGTCATTGGTACAATGGTACAAACTGTTGGACTCCAGTTATCTGCTACCGATTGTAAGGAAGGCCTCCTCCTCATCGTCAGATAGCCCATCCAACATGTGGACTGGCTCTGCTACATATGGTCGTGCGTGTAACTCGTAGGGTTGCATAGCGTCCAGTGTAACTACATACCTCCGGTGATTATCTTTAAAAATTAACTGTTGGGCGGATCAATCCTGTACGACTTTGGCTTGCCTAAGCCACGGTCGACCGAAAAGTAGGTTATAATCGAGGCTAGACTCGGGTAACTCCAAGACTACAAAAGTCATTTTAAATGTGGTTCCTTGTAGGGTGATCGGGATATTACGTACTAAGCCCACCGGATGGACTCTGGATTGGTCTGCCATTCGCACAAAAAATTGTACGGGTTCAATTTGGGTCCAACCCAATTTCTTATAGAGCACTGCGGTCGCAATATTCACACCAGACCCACCATCAATTAAAACTTGAGTAATCTTCTGGGTTTTATACCAGATGGTGATCAATGGGACTAAATGATCCACCGTAGAATCAATTTCCAATTGTATGGTTGCGATCACCGGAGTACATGAAGGTCCGGGACTAACATGCTGTTGGAATTGATGTCTTACTCTTGGCACTAAGGTGAGCAAATGTCCCAAGGGGAGTGTGATTGAGGCCTTAGATAGGATGTCCCATACCTGATCTGTTTGAGCCGTGGTTGTCACTGTTTCTGGTGATGATTCTAATGTTGTTGGGGCAGAAATTTGTTCATTCGATCTTGCCTGTGGCAGAGGGACTTGTGTTATCGGAATTGGATCAGGAAACATACCACCTGGCTGCTTCATTAACTAAGGTGGCCTGAAATACGATGGCCTTGTACGATAGATCGGGTGGATGATTCAGCACTGCATAACTTATCTCGAATGTACGGACATGTGCATCGGGATCATCCCTCAGAAATCCACCGAATTTGGTATATGTAACCCTAGTCGGAACCGGTCGAAGTGTAATGATTGGCTGGGGTTGTGGCTGCTGGAACTGCGGTTGCGGCTGTGGGGATGTCTGCTGCTATGATTGTGAACCACTCATGGTACTTTTGTGAGTAGTATTGTTGTTAGCTATAGATTGAGGAGGTGTCTCTTGTCCTTCAGAATCTGTATTATCAGACTGCTCACCTTCCGGCTCAAAAATGGCGTTGAATCTCTTGCTTATTTCCAAATCAAATAGCCTGTCCTCCGCTTTGGTATCAAAATTAGGTAAGCTTGCCCTGAAGAGTGATGAACGTAATACGGATCCACCAGATAGTAGCGCACTATCATTGAAAAATTTCAAAGTTCCACCAAATGGTACCAAACTTCCACCGGAACTTATCAAACTTTCACCGCACCAGGTTATCTTCTCACCGGAAACAGTCTCACTTGGTAACACAACTTTGTCACCGAAAATAGTCGAATTCTAACCAGATAGCATCGGACTAAGTGCACACTGCATCTCTGTACACCCAGAAGTCACTGTACCTTCTTCAGAAAGTACCGGAATCACACCGGAATCCATCGGAATCTCATCATGTGTCACCGAACTAGAACCGGAATCACTGCTAACTGGACCTGATCCTTCTACCACTGGGCTTAAATCGCCTATACTTCTACCACCTGGGGGTGTCCCTAATAGATTTGGAATTGCCTAGGGATGCTGGTCTCTCCTATACTTTGGATAGGACTCGCCGGACCGAGTAACCGGCATATATCACTTTTGCACCGCTTGCCTTGCATACTGTTCTACCTTTACTGATTGTTCTCAATCTATTGCCATCTTCCCACAGACGGCACCAGTGTTAAAAAGGACTTCCATCACATCCACTTTTAATCTCTTTTCGGGTTCTTGGGGATGGTAGGGGTCTGACAGTGCAGAGGCCCTTTACTTAATTTTCCCAATTAACCAATTAATCAAACAGTAATTATACGTCAAGGCATTAACTTCTGTTACACAGTTACGATACTTTGATTACGGTTATCTTCACACAGTAGGTTATCGTGCAATTTATCAGCCACACAGTGGTACAAACTTATTGCTGTAAGACAACGTTACTGTGTTAGTAATAAATTACGGCAATTCAACAGAATAATAATACTCAAATTATCTACAAACTCTGCACCACGGCGTCTCCGCACGATCGCAATCGCCTAGACAGACAGTCTGGCGATCTCGTCTCCTCTACCGCTGGAGAACCCCGTAATGTCTTTTCATTAATAGATAAAAGGTTACATCTCTTTGCTACACCCTTTCAGTGCATGCGATATATGAAAATAAAATTACATTATGCCAATCCGGCGGCCTAATAGTTGTGTATCCTTGATGGGTAATGGGAAGATAGGTGTTTCCTTCTTCTCCTTCACTCATGTCTCCTATCTTGTCCAAGGGTATTTTTGGCACTGTTCTATGAGATCCTACATGAGAATGAGGTTTCGCTACTTCTGGCACTTGATTGGCCACATGTTTCCACAATTTTGGCCTAACCTTGAGTAGCTCTTCTAAAGTGAGGTTGCACTACACTTTAGTGTTTTTCACTACTACTATGTTCCTAGGGATGACTGAGTCTTTGTTTCTTACCATGACAATGGGGGCTCTCATACAAGTAGATTTAGCTTTCCATGGGCCTATGAAATGGGGTAGTTCCTCTAAGGAATTCGGCTCGAAGTCTAATCTCTCATGAGATTGGGTACTATTTTGCTCTCCATATATGGAAGGGATTTCTTGTGGGAATTGATCATGCGCGTCATCCACAAGTTCAATGGAAGGATGAACTTCACTCTCTTTAGCCCACTTCTCTTCTTGAAGCTCTCGTAGGAATTCTGGTGAGTATCGATTCATAGAAGAAGATGTGTCTGGTTCTGTGGAGTTAGGTACATAAGCTTCCTAGGCAGGAAGGCTTATCCTTTCACTTGCCTTGTCCTTACTTTGAGAAGCGGTGTCCTTTTCTGATTGTGCAATTAGCCTCTCCAATATTTCTAGCAGTCCATCAAAGTGCAACTGCGTCTTTGCTGAACTAGAGAAGTTAAAGAGGCGACTTGCTTCAAACATGGTTTGAGCCAATTCCACCATTTTAGCACAAATTTTAGTTTGTTCAAGCTCTAGTTTGATTCTAGGGTAACACTTCTCATGATCCGTTACGTTTGGTCCTTCTTGGATTCTGGCTTGATATGCTTTTACGCATCATGTCTATGTCCTCGGGAGTGGGATCTGCTAAGACTGATCCTACTCTAGGGGGTGGTGGAATTGTGTGAGGTGGGTTGGAAGGAGATGGGAATGGTGGTGGTGGAGTAGTGTGAGAAGGAGTTTGAGATGTGAGTTCAATTATCTTGGCTTTCATTTATCTTAGACTTTCCTCGAGTTCACTCATTTTCTTTGCCCATTGCCTTTTCATTCTTTCGCGGCTATCCCTCCAAGCTCTCGTCCTCTTCTTAGTCATGCTCTCAGTCGCACTAACCTCAGAACTCTTTTCCGGGCCTAACCCTTGGTTTTGCTATAATAGTTGAGCTCTAGTGACTGCTTGCACAGGGGCAGTGGAAGTTACACTTCCTGTGGAGTCTACGACTAACCCAATAACGTTGATAGGAGTGATTTTTGATAAATTTTTGGGATTCTTAGGACAATCTCGCAAAAGGTGCTCTTTCCCACAATCGGAACAAAAACCTTGAATTGTTACTGACTGGGTTTGTGTAGGTGCAGACATAGGGCAAACACGAATAAGGTGATCTCCTTGACATCAGTAGCATGGTCTTCTAGGAAATAGGGGTCTTCCCTGCCTGGGTTGAGGTCTAGAGTTAGGATTTGCGTACATAACATTAGGATACTCCGGATCCCAACTAGGTTCTTCATAATAATAAGACTCATTATGCTCAGGTGACTGCATGTAGTAAGCCTGTGGGCTATCAATGTGAGTAGAGTCAAAACTATGATCACTAGGGTCACTTTTTGAAAGCAATGGTGTTACTGGCACTATGGCTCTATTCAGATTCTCTTCTGTAGCTGCATACTTTACCAGAATCACATTAGCTGGGGTTGGAGGTTGCTGAGCTAACACAGGCTGAGGCCTTTGCTGAGCTTGATATTCTTGTTGGTAGGGCTGCTGAGGCCTGGCATATTGCTATGATGGGTACTGGTTCTGGTATCTTCCTTGTTGAGGGTATGGATGTGGTTATGTTTGCCTAATTACTTGCTTATTGTATGGGCAATCTTGCACGGTGTGATTAGTATATCTACGTTCTATGGTGCAGTATTGGCTACTGGGGTTCACTTGGGGCTGAGCCATAATGGGACATACGTTTGCCATATGGTCACCTCCACAAGTATAGCATCTTTTCACTGGGGCAAACCTTGGTATTTGTTTGTTTGAGACTCCTAACTTCTGAGCTACTTTCTTAGCGAGTTCCTCAATAGATGTGGATTGTGTGGATGTGAGGCTCGTAGAACTATCTGAATCTTTGTAGTTTTTTGAAAGTTCTAATTCCTTCCCTAGGTTATCCTCGATGCATACACACTCTTCTATGGTTCTAGGGTCCTTCAAGTACACATATGATCTCAGTTTGGTACTTAGCAATCCATCCAAGAATAAAGCCACTTGTTTGGCTGGTGTGGGTAACTCAGGAACAAGACATCTCTCTAGGTATTCCCTAAACCTTCTTCCTGTAAGTCTAACGGTCTCTTGAGGTGTCTTCTTGAAGCTGTGAGTTAGTGAGGATGTATTATGCCGTATGCCACTCTTAGAGAATTCGGTAATGAAAGCCTCTAGAAGTTGGTCTATGTTCCTGAACTGTCTCTCATGTAGTGGTTGAAACCATGTAAGGGTTGTGTTCCTAAGGGTTAGACCAAAAGAATTGTACTGCGTGAATAGATCCTCAACTTGTTCAGCTCTCAAGACTTGCCTAAACTCGACCACATGATCGTATGGGTCTCCAGTGCCATCGAAGTAATTCTTCATGGACTTAAGCAGCTGAGTTGGTCTCAAGGTTCGAGTGTGTTCTCTACGCCTTGACAAAGGAAAATCATAAGCATTTCTTTGGTTTCTTGGGGCTCTAGGTCTCTCAGTTTGTTCTCTATCCATCTCTGTTCTCATCCTTTCTCTTCCCAAGGGGTTGGCAAAGCTCACTTCAGGTCTATCTCTACTTCTGTCCCTCTGAGCTCCATGAGCTTGGGATGTTCCAGCTCCTTGGTGGCCATAAGAGACATTAGATCTTGGTTGGGGAAAAATAAATTCACCCTTCCAAGTGTAGGCATGCCTACCATGCTCTGTGACCACAAAGATCCTCTCTGAAGTATTGTCTAAATAGGTCACTTTGCCTAGGCTATCATGATCTTTGAACTCATAGATTGTGATCGTTCCTACCTCATTTGGCTCATCAGGCTTATACCTCCAAAAGGCTTCATCGGTCTCTCCGTTTAAGAGCAAATCTATGCTCTTATTGTCTTGGGGAACCCACTCTGGTGTGATAATTCTAGTGCTCTCCACCTATGTTCCCTTGCTCTATGTCACCTATGTCCGTTTCTGGGATCACATTACCAAATTCATCTGTCCTATCTGGGTGATTGGTGACTACGTACATGGTTCCTTCTTTGTCCAGGTATGCACCATTTTCAAACTTGAGTGCCAGATTTTCTAATCCAATGGGTTGATCTGGTTTTTTGATCTAGACCAAGGATCTTTTTAATCCGTCCTCATAGATGCAAGCACCTAATCGATGGGTACTAAGGTATTCTAGTTGAGTCTTATAAGGACCTTCAAACTTTTGTAAGTAAGCCACACCTGAACTTCCCGTGGGTCACTCCATACCTTGAGGCATCTCTGATTCGCTAGTTTCAGAGCTAGGGTAGTGTGAATAATTGCTTAACTGCTGGGCCCAAGACCTAGCAGTGTGATTGACACTAGCCTCTGAAGAGCGAAGGCTTTGTCTATCTCTCCCTAGATGTAGTCCTGATCTAAGGTTCATATGCTTGATTTCACAACTCCAATTTTACCCTAGTACAACCTCGTTGCATATCACTTTATATCAATCACTTGGTTCTTTTTTAGTTGATTAATGTGTTTATGCTCTTGTCTGTATCATGTCGTCAGGAATATTTGAGTGATTTTCCACATTTTAATGTTAAGTTCTTTCCTTTAAAGTTATCGATCACAAAGAGACTATATTTATGCTTGAACTTGAGTATTTAACAGTCTTCAACTAAATAGATGCCTATCGCCACCCTGACTTTCTTCTAGCACTACTCGCACTTAGCCTAAGCTAGGAATTGATAGAGGGAGTTAAGAATAATCCAACCTCTCGTTGTTTATCCCTTGCCCTTATAGGCCCAAGAAGTGTGTTCCCAAGCCTGCTCTCACTCTTGCCTTGAATGCCTTTTGAAGCTCTTAGTTGACTTGTAAAATTTCCAAATTTAGCTCAGGAGCTGACTTCAATTGACACAATGAACCATTTTCCTTCATGTAACTCACAAACCAAATTGCCCTTTGCCTTTATGGAAAACAATCCTAAAGATCCCTCAGTTTTCTTACCCCATGGTATGGTCAACTTCAAAATACCCTATCTATAACTCTCCATATTAGTTTTACAAAAACTGGTGGATGTTTTAGTGGGATTCGAAACGATCTTTCCAATGAGCCTAAGATCACTCCGAACGGATTTCCTATGAGAAAGTTATGACAGTTCAGGGTTCTAAGGTAGAAACAGGGTTCAAACAGGCTATCAGACAAACATGATTTTTCTCAAATTACTAGTGTAGGGATCTCACAAAGTGCTAATCTCTTGATAAGTACGCCTAAAATTACCCCAAAATTTGGAAATAAAAACCTTAAAATTTTAACGGAAAAAACCTATCAATTGCGATCGACACGTCTGTCAATCGTGATTGACAGAGGTGTCCGTCAGGCCTATCAGTCACGATCGACATGTCAGTCGTGATTGAATGTGTCAATCGCGATCGACAGAGTCGGTCGTGGGGTCTGTTAGTTGTGATTGATTGTGTCAATCACGATCGACACTTGTTCTGCAAAATCTGGCATAATTTCAATCAATCCGGGTTCTGTCCATCACCATGGACACGTGGGCATGCAAATATGGGTGTCAATCATGAAATTTCAGTCGATCGCGATCGAGGTGTCAATTGCAATTGATCGGGTCCTACATGGCAGTCCGTCGTGGTCTGTTGATCGCGATTGATAGAGTCTGTTGGTCGCGATTGACAGAGGCTGTCGATCGTGGTTGTCGGTCGTGATTGACAGCGTCAATCACGATTGATAGAGGATTAAGAAATTTTTTAATTTTGATTAGTGTTTTGCAATGTGGTCATTGTGTGTGTTATAGTGGTGCACTTTGTTTTACCAAACGATGAGTTTTTCTGTCGATCGCGATCGATAGAGGTCAACGTCTCGGAGACTGTGTAGATTTTTTTCGTACCTGCGCAGCCTGTTGGAGATGATGATATAGCCAAAACCTGCAAGAACACTCAAGAAACATGCAAAAACAACGCACACAAATTGTTGGAGTTAGACGTCTGCGGAAGCACGCGAACAGCACAAGGAAGAAGAAGAAGCTTGGAGCACAACACACTATACTGAATGTATTACTAGAGAATGTACAAAAGATAAGAAGCCCATTAGGGCAATAGGCCTATATACAAGCCGGGGGAAAAAACCTCCAAAGAGGGAAAAAAGTGCCCCGGTGATCCTAGTGTGTTCACACACATCACTACCTAAATATATCAACAAATCCCCCCTGGGAGTGATGCAGTGAACAAGGAGCTGGCACTCATGTATAAGGAAGTACCAAGCTATGTGGAAATCACTCCATAAAAGGAAGTAAGCCTAAAGCTTTGCAGAAAGCTTCAAACTTCTCCCTAGGCCGAGCCTTCGTGAAAAGGTCTGCAATGTTCTCCTACGTGGGCACATATGCCAAGCTGATCTCCCCAACAGAGAACCTCTCCTTGACATAGTAATAATGCACCTCAACGTGCTTAGTGCGAGCATGGAACACAGGGTTCCTCGCAACTGCCAATGCGCTCTGACTGTCAGTGAAGATGGTGGTGGCAGAAGACTAGCCAACACCCAAATCAACCATGAGGCGTCTGAGCCACACACACTCAACAGTCGCTGTGAAAGCTACCCTATACTCAGCCTCACAACTGGAAGTAGCCACAGTAGGCTGCTTCTTGCTCAACCAAGATATACATGAGCTACCAAGCATGAAGCAAAAACCACTGGTGGACACACGAGTGTCATAGCAACCACCCAATCTGAGTCAAAAAAAGCATGCAAATCTGGCGGTAGTGATCCCCCCTTGGGATAAAACAACCCAAGTAGCCGAGTACCACTCAAGTAGCGAAAGATGCGCTTAACCGCCTTCCAATGCGTGACTCCTGGGCAATGCATAAACCTGCTTATCTGTGAGACAGTAAACTGAATATCTGGCCGAGTAATGCATAAGTAAATGAAGCATCCTACAGCCTGCTGATAGAGAACAACATCAAATGCATCTCCAGCATCATGAAGACTCAATCGTAAACCTGAATCCATAGGAGTGGTAATAGGCTTACAGTCTTCAAGGCCAAAACACTGCAATAATGTGTCAATATATTTCGTTTGACACAAAGCCATTCCACCATCAACTTGCATAAACTGAATGCCCGAATAGTGATGCAAATGACCCAAATCAGACATCTCAAATGAGGCATAAAAATCAGCCTTAAAATCAGCAATATGCTTCTCAATAGGACCAGTGAGCAGCATGTCGTCAACATAGACAACAATGATCAGAAGCATATCATTAGCATGCTTAACATATAAGGTGCTTTCAGTTGGACTGTTCTCAAAACCATGTGCAATCAGATAGGCATGTATCTTCTCATACCAAGCACGTGGTGCTTGTTTTAAACCATATAATGCCTTCTCTAACCTGTACACCTGGTTTTCATGTCCTTTCTGCACAAAACCACGGGGCTGAAAAACATACACTTCTTCATGCAAGTCACCATTCAGAAATGCTGTTTTAATGTCCAACTGATGTACATTCCAACCATGATGGGTTGCAAGTGCACAAATGCTCTGAACAGTAGTCATACGGCATGTAGGTGCAAAGGTCTCATCAAAATCAATGCCTCTTTCCTGCACATAACCCTTTGCAACAAGCCTAGCCTTATACCTGTCAAATTTATCATCATGTTTACGCTTCAGCTTGTATACCCACTTAGTGCCAATGGCCTTCTTGCCAGGAGGCAAGTCACATAAAGACCAAGTACCATTCTTCATTATTGCATCATATTCAAATTGCATAGCAGCCATCCAATTTTCTGAATTTTGTGCTTCATCAAATAAAACAGGCTCATTCGCATCACAGAGACTAGATGCAGCCATAACATAGCAATCTGATGCAAAAGAGGCACTATGAGAGCCTGAACGAGTACGATATGACAGAGGTGCATCTAATTTGCTGTCACGCAAAGTCTGCACCAGCCATTTTGGCATAGTTTTTGCGTGCTCAATATCAGCTCTCTCATCAACTAGTGCATCATGTAAATCTGCATCAGAAATGGAATGATCTGCATCATCACATGAAACCTGCAAAGGCTGAGAAGTTGCGTCATTAGGACCAGCACTACATTGTCCACCTGTAAAAAGAGGCATCAAAGTATCATACATTTCTTTGGAGCTAACAGATGTCTCCTTAGTACATGAAAGCAATGGCTGAATAGCACCTTCCACAAAAACAACATCACGGCTAACCAGAATGTGTTTAGTCTGTGGATGATACAGACAATAGCCTTTACTTTCAGAACTGTACCCAACAAAAATACATTTTACTACTTTATCATCCAATTTTCTACGATGTTGTTCAGGCACTAATGCATATGCCAAATAACCAAAAACACGCAGATGAGCAACAGATGGCTTGTGACCATGCCAAGCCTCATATGGAGTGATAGACTACAGCGCTTTAGTGGGACACCTGTTCAGTACATATGTTGCACACATGACAACCTCAAGCCCGGAATTATGAGGTAAAGCCTGACTCTTGACCATACACCTCGCCATCTCCATGAGAGACCTGTTCTTCTGTTCAGCAACTCCATTCTGTGGAGGTGTATACGACACTGTACACTGGTGTTTTATCCCACGTTCAACGAGAAATGCATTAAAATCAGAAGACATATATTCCCCCCCTCAATTAGAACGGAGGGTGCCCATTTTACATGCTGACAGATTTTAAGCCAAAACCAAAAACTGTTTGAAGCACATGAACACTTCCGAATTTGCCTTCAATGGATATACCCATGCATGCCTGGAAAAATCATCGATGAAAGTCACGAAGTAAAGATAATTCCCAAAAGAAGGTGTCTGCATAGGACCACAGACATCACTATGTACAAGCTGCAATTTCTGAGTAGCCCGAACTCAACCATCTTTTGGAAAGGATGAACGCTGCATTTTGCCCAAAATACAGCCTTCACAAACATGTTTTCCAGGTGCCTCAATTTTGGGCAACGAGGACACCATTTCAGATTTCTGTAGGCATAGCAAACTAGCAAAATTCAGATGACCAAAGTGTGCATGCCAAAGCTTTGCATCTGATATAGCCTGCGAATCATTTACTGCACATGCCAAATCATTTACAGATCTTTCATAGTCTATGAGCTTATACAGCCTACGACATAAAGTGCCAGAAGCAATAATCACATCGCCATTTGACAGACCATGAACTGTACACCTGTCATCAACAAATTTCACAACCAAGCCAATCTTGGCTAATGTAGAAACTGATAACAGATTCTTTTTGATCCCTGGCACAAATAAAGCATCTGACAAAGTGAAAGAACTACCATCAGGAGTAGTCAAAATGATCTTACCAACTCCCATAACAGGATAAGAGGAGTTGTTGGCGCATGTAAGAGTATTCCCTGTAGGGGCAGACTCAAGTGAAGAGAAGAAACTGTGCTGCGAGGTAATATGTTTGGTCGCCCCACTGTCAAAATACCAAACATCTGAGTCTACTGCAGACATGCACTGCTCATGAGAAGATGGGTCAAAACTACAGATAGTAGTAAACGCCCATTCTTCTTCCTGCACAAGATTTGCAGACTCTATTTTTGGTGTAGAGGCCTCTGCAACAACCATTCCAGCCTCTTTCTTCTTTGCCTCTTTAGCAGCCAGTTTTGGACAGTTCTTTATGATATGATCATTCCCTTTACAGTACTTACAAAACAATTTCTGCTTTTCTGATTTCTTCTCATCTTTATCTTCCTTCTTCGAATATGCAGAATTAGCAGATTTCTGCTTACTAGTTGAAGAGCTACATTTTCCTTTGCCCTTCTGACTAGCCAGGAAAGCTTGATCTGCAATTCGCATAATGGACCTGTTCTGCCTGGACTGATCTTCCTGCAACAGAACAGATACTAACTCCTCAAATGATAAGGCATTCGGATTGCCTTTCATCATCAAACGAAGAGTAGAAGCAAAACTCTAATATGAATCAGGAAGACCATTCAGAACAGTCTGCACAAGTGAGCTATCTGGTATAACCTCATTAGCACAAATCAATTGTCCCTTCAAGTCTTTGATCTTTGTTAGGAAATTGTCCATAGAATCAACTTCATTCATGTGCTCACTCTCCAACTGTTTTCGGAGGTAAGCAATACGAGCCTCATTCCTAGCTTGGTACAATGTGGTAAGTGTATCCCAAGCATCCTTAGCTGTTCTGCAAGAGCGAATGTGAGGAATAATGGCACATTTGACAGACAAAGCTATCAATGCATGTGCCTGTTCATCTCTGCCATCCCAGGGAAACTGCTCTGCAGTAGGTGCAGCAGAAACAACAGCACGAACAGGAATCTGCGGAATATCATCTTCGACACCATCTTCATCAACTCCAACACCTATATTTGCAGTACCTGTAGTCAGAGGTGTAACAAGACGTCTTTCAACACCCTGCACAATGTTCCACAATCCTTTTGCAACCAATACATGTCGCATCATACAAGCCCATAATGGGTAGTTGGTACCATCCAAATTATCCTCAACAGCCAACATACGGAATACATCACTGCTTTCAGCCATGGCCGGTGACTAAAATACCTTGATGCAAAAAATTGGCTGTATCTCAAAAAGTTGAATAGAACTGCCCAGACGAGTTTTGCTGACCTGTAGCAGACTTCGAGACGCTTAAACTGGCGAACAAAAACTGGTATATACCTTTGGCACAAAAAGATGAAATAGCCTGCACAAGCACTACGATAGTGCGTTCGGAGGCCGAAATGAGCTGAGATCGCGATTTCGGCACCACACAGCAAAGCTGTCTTGATCTCGGAAACACGATGAGTATGCTCACCAAAATTCGTGCGATTCTTAGACTGCAAACGGAGGAGTGTCGACGGCGCCCTAGATGAAGCAACGACCTGCTCTGATACGAATTGTTGGAGTTAGACGTCTGCGGAAGCACGCGAACAACACAAGGAAGAGGAAGAAGCTTGGAGCACAACACACGATACTGAAGGTATTACTAGAGAATGTACAAAAGATAAGTAGCCGATTAGGGCAATAGGCGTATATACAAGCCGGGGGAAAAAAACCTCCTAAAGAGGGAAAAAAGTGCCCCGGCGGTCCTAGTGTGTTCACACACATTACTACCTAAATATATCAACACAAATCGCTCTCTCGCTCTCTCTCACAAGTGAAATGGAAGGGGGAAGGAGATACGACCAAAAAACTAAAATTTTCACGATGATGGAGATGGAGGTGGGAGATGGTGAGGATGATGATGGTGAAGTAGGAAAGAGAAGAATAAAGGAAAGTAAAGAAACTACCTACAACACCAGTGTCACAACTCTATGTCTTACCATCATACACTCGTCCTCAAAGCTCTATCCCTGACAACAACACCAAAATTTGGTGTAGCTCAGTGATGAGTAGCACCTCCTTTAATGTCAATCCGGGAAGACGTGAGGATGGTATGAAGACCTCCAACAAGTGATGGCACAAGTGTGTGAGTGAGAAGCATACAAACATGCACACACATACACACACATGCGCACACAAGGCAAAACAAAGAGAGAGACAATGGAGTAACTTCTATTGCAAAAGAGTTCTCATACAAGTTCAAATCTACAACAAGCTAACCCCAAAAATGAGCTCTCTAGCTCTTTTTATAGTTTTTGACTAGCTTTGGTCCTGTCCAGACCTAGTGTTCGGCTTAGTTAAAAATTAGGTTCTAAGGCTATTTTGGAGTCTCAAATGAGCTCTGAAAATTAGGGAAATTGGTGCATAAATACTACTAATACTCTCAAGCTCGAGGAATCCTCGGCTTGTACAAAATGGAGTAGGAATAATAAAAAATGGTATTTACAATGGTGTGAAGTGACTAAAATCACTATTTGAGAAATATTATTTCATGAGAAATGACAGGTCTATTTGTCGGATCTCCATTGACTGCTTTGCCTAGTTGTCCCTTCTCTTTGCTCTGATTCGCTTCGTTGGCTTCCTTGTCTCGTAAGTCCTTGAGTACCCTGACCACTGCGAACACTCATGTATGCTATGGTAGCTACGAGACCAAACATTGCATTTGTAGTGGGAGTTGTGAGCAAATATATGTCTAATCCTAGTAAGAAACAATGGGAAGCAATCAAGATGATTTTAAGATATCTGAGTGGCACTAAGGACAAGTTTCTATGCTTGCGTAGAGGAAAGGCATCCATTATTGGTTACACAGATTTTGAGTATGGTGGCTTTGTAGACAATTGAAAGTTTACATTAGGGTACATTTTCTCACTTTGTTGGAGGTGCCATCTCTTGGAGACCTTGTCTTCAAGAATGTACAATTGTTTCCACAACAGGAATAGCGATAATCAGAGTGACATTGCTTTGGATAAGAATCCAATCTATCATGCAAAGAACAAGCACATTGAGGTGAGATATCACTTCATTAGAGACTACTGAGCCACTAAGCGCATTATTCTTGAGACGGTTTTTCACTCTAACATGGTGGGAGTACCACCATGGTGAAGATCCACCTCTAAATATCAATCCATGGAGATGTGAGGATGGTAGGATGACCATGAGTGAGAGGAATGCACAAGTGCATGAGTGAGAAGCACACTAACATGCACACATATACATACACACATGCGTACACGGTAGAACAAAGAGTGTGCACATTTAAATCTTCTATTATCAACTCAAGTTGCAAGAATGATCTTACAAAGCACATTTCTCTAACAAGCCAACCTAAAAAAATGAGCTTTCTAGCTCCTTTTATAATTTTTGACTAGCTCTCCCCTAATTCAGACCTAGTGTCTTGCCTAGTAAAAATTAGATTCCTAGACTAATTTGAGGGCTCAAATGAGCTCCAAAAAATATAAAAATTGATAGGTGTGTTCTTTTAATAAAGCTCTACCACAAGATATCTTTTGACACTATTTTCACGTGAGGGGTTTACTTGATTCACAATCTTGCATAGTTGTACACTGTGTAACATGCCTACCAAGTGGGAGGTATAATTTGTATACTTACACTTAGGTATCCTTTATCATTATTTATTTTTTATCCCATAGTTCACTTTGGCCATATTGGCCTTTCGTAGGAGATTGTTACCATTAGTGTCCATGTAAAAGGCCAAATGGCCATCAGGCACTTTTGTATATGTTCTTGAATAAAACATATAACGGTCTGGTCGGCCACACACTCAAGGTTTGATCGCATTTATATATAAACTTAGGAAATTTGAGTTCATGCTCTCTATGTACTATGTAGGTATACACATTCTACAAGTTTATGCAGAAGTTAAAGTCATTTCGATCAAGATGATTCTAAAAGCTTCATGCTTTGTAAATTGACTTTCTTATTTTGCAAGCCTTGCATGAATTCTACCATGTGATCATATAGATTAGTGGTGCTATCATAATGGTTCTTCACACACTTGGCTACTTTTGAAGCTCTCATCCTAAATCCAAACTCTTGTGATCTAGGCAAAGGCAAAAGATTGGGTAGGAAATTTTTTTTGGGGTGGAAAAATTTATTTCCTTCACTTTAGGTCCTTCTTTATTCTCTTCTCCTTGCTTTCAATACCTTGGTTACAACACTTTTGTAAGAGGAAATTGTACTACTAGATTTATATGTTTTTTTAGACTCATTGTGTCAAAAACATTAGATTTTTCTTCATGCATGTTAGATCATGCATATCATGGTTGGACAACTAGGAACATGATGTAGCCACTTTTAGCTATGACATTAAGTATCGTATTGCTCAAATGAGGTATGGTTGATTTGGGCATCCTTCAATTCTTTCCAAAATCATCTTTACCACAATCAAAGAAAATTATAAGAGGCCTAGTTTTCATGGTTGGAAATAACAAGAGGCCTAGTTTTCATGCTAGTACAAAGCATATTGAAGCGCACTATCATTATGTCAAGGTAGATTTTCTAGTAGAGAGACTAGATTTGATTGTATTCCTTCACAAGATAACCTTTTTAGATGTTTTCATGAAGTATCTACAGTGTTAAAAGTTCAAATTCACAAAGCTTTGGACTTACTCCCTTTTATGGATTTTTCACAATCCAGACAAGGTGGAACTTACTTATACATAAGTGCCAACTATTTGTTCACCACATCATTCCCAAGGTAAAATTTTCGGTACCTTTTGGTAGTGAAGTGTGTTAATGCACTTAAGTCTATTGAGGCTCACACGTGATTATATATATGGATGCATATCCATAGAAGTAGAAGGATTGCAAGCTTGATTCATAAGGGATATTTGATCACATTTTTTCTTTTTAACGCAAATTAAAGATGTCACTACAACAAACAATGGTGTCTTTTCCATATGAGAAGAGTCCATCTAGAAGACTTGGAATGCCATCAACTCCTTCTTTCATGCAAGTGCCACATGGTTTGCTGGTAAAATTTAAGTCTTTTTGCCCATTAGACATTGAGAGCAATCTCTTATTCATTGAAAACTTTAAGGCTTCAACTTCAAGCTCATGAAATAAAATGTATCTGATTAGGCATGTCTTTGTTGGGTAATTCAAGACCACTTCAAAAGCATTGATAGGCCTCTATGCCAAATTTAGTAGAATCCTCAAGATTGCCTCCTTGAGGAATTTTTATATGGTATAGAGGTCGAGTCCCACCTCTAAGATGTCAAGAAATTTTAAAGGGTGTGAGATTTCAAAATTAGAGTCCATTGAAGAAGAAACTCACCATTAATGACCTTGAGTCTCCTAGTATTGATGGTTTGCCATACAAATGAACCATATATATGACCAAAATGGAAGCTGCGGAGAGCACCTATTTTATGTTGTTTTTATTTATTTAATTAATTAACAGATCAATTAATTCATTAATTTATTTATCTTAATTCATGTTATGTGGGAGCTCCATTTTCGACCTACTCCATATAAGCTTCAAACTTTGAAAGGAGGATGGGCCAAGGGTGCATTCAGACTGTTTCGACGCCACAAAGCTATTTTCTATATGTATGTTGTTTCCTCAACCTTTCCCCATTCACACTTAGCGATATTGCATGCAAAGGTGGATGATTATAATCCTTGGTTTTTTCAATGCAAAGCTTCTTGATAGTAGGTTTTGTATGGCAGAGGCCCTCTCTCAACCAAGGTATGCTTCAATTAGAATGTGCCATGTGTAACTTTCGATTCAGATAGCAGGGAATTCCGGATTTTATTGCTTGCCACATCATGGAACATTTCTTTGCGAAATGTTCCGACACTTCCCCCCTGTCCATTGCCACTTCCCACATAAGCTTTGCAATTCAAATTTTTTTTCTCCTCTTCCAAAGTTTGTGTGAACACTCGCGGAGAACCAAGCAAGCTTTCAACTGTTCCGGCTCGAATAAAACGCTTTCACCTGTTAGTTCTGGAGCTCCTATCTGAAATGGGCCTATGTTCAATGGACCTGGAATAGTGAGGACGTCTTGCAGACGACGAATAATTAATTGCCACATGGAATGGTTATTTGTGTGGCCGTCTAGCGTGAATCTACTCATAATTAATTGCCACATGGAATGGTTATCTGTGCCGCCCTGCAGTGTGAATCCACACCAACAAGCTCCATTAGTTAGCATCAGGGATCAGCATTGAGTATTCACTAGCCAATCACTTAGTCAAGTCTCTTACAGGTGGCAAGTTGAGGAGCTTCCTTTTTCAACAAGGGACGCGTGTCGACATAATAGAAACACCATGAGACGTGGAAGAGATGACTTGATTAGGCAGAAACTGATAATCGTGACAGCGATGCCCGAGAAACAGGAATCCAAGGCGAGACGGCACTCACGGCACACAACATCTGAGTCTCTGAGCCAGAGGCAGCCGTTTATAACCGGGAAGTTGAAAAGCTCAAGCAGCTATCGCTCAGCAAGAGACATACATCGAGCCTTCGAGTGCAGAAAGGAGACCTACATCGAACGTGGAAAAGCTCTCTCTGTATCTCTCTCTCTCTCTCTCTCTCATATTTCTGTCTGACATACACGGAAGGGAGAGAAGGAGAAACGCAGACAGGCTATACAGAAAGGTGATCTCTCTCTCTCTCTCTCTGATCCATTGCGGAGAGCCATTCCACAGAAAGGGAGAGAAAGGAAGGAGCGATGCCTTGGGTTCCGACATGCGTGGAGTGCGGTGTGAGTGACAACCCTTGCAGGTGCAAGATCTTTGGACCAACGCTTGCGCTTGCAGCGCTGTCAGTGGTAGCTGTCTTTGCATGGCCCATCGGTGGCATAGTGTACCTTGTTAACCGCAGTAAGGGCCGGGAGCTCATGGGACTCCCTGTCGATCGTGTCTACCCCGCTGTCAATAGCGCCATCCCTATCTGAGCAAGAAGGAAGAAAAGCTTAGGATCACCAACAAGAAATCGCGAAGTCTTGCTCGTCTTCTGCACCGAACTGGCCTTGAATCCAGTGAATTCCTTCCTTGATGTCAAGATTACGAAATTTTGGTAATGTGAATTGGAGATGAATAACAGGTTCATGCACTCTGTAGAATAACCTCACTGATTGAGCAGTATCAACGTTTTGTAATTTTATGGATTTTTCAATTTAATGACTTTCTTCATATTCTGTTACTATTTTCAAACTCCATTGAAAAGATCAAAACTGCAAAACCTTCTCTTTGTGAATGTACTTCATCATCTTCGATTGACTTATCAAGTGTGACCAACTCTATCTATCTATCTATTATCTCTCTCTCTCTCTCTATATATATATATATATTTATATATTTATATATATTTCAACAACACCTAGAATGCCCTGTGCTTGGAGTGCTAAAATTTGATCGTCTTTCTCAATAATTTTTTGCTGTGCCATAACTTAATCCTCCCGAAATTTATTATTTTTAAAGAATGCATAAGCAACATCCACCACTGTAATAATTGTTGAATCATGGTGATTGAATTCCTCTTATGCATTGGTTGTTACTCTTTAATTACTAACTTATCGAACATCTCTCGACCTAGGATCTTGTGTTGTGCAATCAATTTGTCTTGCATCTTGAGTTGTGCAATCAATTTGCTCTTGCAATAGTCCACTGCACTTATCATTTGTTGCTTTGCCTATCTCTTAGCTTGTCTCACATCAAGAACTTCTGGTTCTCTTGATATTAAACTAAAAAAATTGCAATGGCATTCATATGAATGAGCCAATATTATGTTTTTATTTGGTTTATTTTCTTCAGTATCTTGAGGATCTTGATCGGATTTCTCAGTCATATGTGCACTAGCTTGAGTTGGGCCCTTCATTTTGGAATCTGTCTACATGCATGATGTATGAACTCCCTAGTGGTAGGCTTATAACTCGAATCTTGTGCTCTTATGTTGTGCTTGCATCACAAATCACATGGAAGACCCTTTCTATGCCCTTCTCTACAAATGATACATTGTGAATCCAATGCATTTTGACCTTGATAAGATTAGATTTCCCTTTTCAATCATTTTGTTGCATGCCTCTCCCTAAACCACCTTGTTCTAAGGGCATATTCTAGGGTACCATCATATTAATTTTAGCCTCCATTTTCACTCAAATATATGGAAGCCTAATACCCATAAAGTTAGGGTTAGAATAACACATCTCTTAACTGTTTCTTAACCTTTAGTCAAACACATTTGTTTCTAAGGTTCAACATGTGCTTGTAGTGCATTTAACTATTCCAAAATCAATTTGGTAATATCAATTATGTCAAATTTTGAATCTGCATCCTTTTCATGTTTAGTGTTTGGCCTCTTCTTTAACTTTTTTCCTTTGGTTTCTTTTTTGACATATGCTAATTTTTTTTGTCTCCATTATTCCTCTTTATACGAGGTTTAACATACTAATCAAACCATTCTATGTCTTGATTAGAATCAATCGATTAAGAAATGTCTGAATTCAAATCATATTTTAGCCGTTTTGTTTTTATTTGACTTACTTTTACTGATTGGACCATATCTTTTCTCAGTTCTTATTTCTAGTTCCATCAAATCTGTAAATCCTACTCATGAGTAAGCGTTTCATGATCTACAATCGTACTTCTTAATTGCTAACATGATTTCATGAAGGCTCCATGTAAATCTCTTCAAAAGTCACTGAACTCTTGTGCACAATCTTTTACTAATAAAGATGTTGATATATTTCGGTAGTGACACTTAGGATTGGCTTGACACTTTTTTCCCTCTTTAGGAGGTTTTTTTTCATGGCTTTTATATATGCTGATAACCCTAATTGGTTACTTATATTTATATATTCACTTGGAAATTCACTTAGTGTTGTGTTGTGCTCTAAGTGTCTTCTTCAGTGTGTTTTTCATGTGCTTCCACATGACTCAAACTCCAACAATTGGTATCAGGGAAGGTCGCCATTCATCTAGGATGTTGTCACCACCCTTCTGGTCAGAAGATCAGAATGGCAAGGAAATTGGTGAGCATACTCAAGGTGATTGACAGTTCATAACGACTTCACTTTGGAGCGTTGAACTTTTGGAGAGTTCATAACGGCTTCACTTTTGAGAGTTCATAACGGCTTCATTTTAAAGCGTTTCAGCCTCTGAACACACTATTGTAGTACCTGTGTAGGTGATTTCATGCTTTTGTGCCAAACATATATATAGGTTTTGATTCACTAACACTCAAAAGTTTGCTATAGGTTTAACAAAGCCTGGAAGGGTAGTTTTGTTCAACTTTTTGAGATGCAATCATTTTTTTGCATTAGGGTAATTTAGCCAATGATTACAACTGAAAGCAATGTTGTTTTCCATATATTGGCTGTTGAGGATACGTTGGATGATACTAATTATCCATTGTGGAAATGTATGATGCATAATGCATTGGTAGCAAAAGGATTGTGGAATATTGTGCAACATTGAAAAATGTCCTACTACATAGACAAATACATTTATTGAAGATGATGCAGATGGCGTTGAAGATGATGATCTTTAAATTCTTGTTTGTGTTGCGGTTCTTGCTGCACCTACTTACCACTTTATACTAGGTAAGAAATGAGGCTCATGTTGCTTATCTTTGAAAACAGTCGGAGAGTGAACATATGAATGAAGGAGATTTTATGGATATGTTTTTGATAAAGATCGAAGACTTGAAGGAGGATTTGATTTCTGATGATGAAGTCTTGCCAGATAGTTCACTTTTGCAAAGTTCTCCTTAAAAGTCTTCCATATTTATATCAGAGCACTTTTGCAAAGTGTTCCTTAACAGTCTTCCAGATTCATATCGGAGTTCTACTTGCAATCGAAGCCTTAACAGTCTTCCAGATTCATATAAGAGTTCTACTTCTACTATTTGATTGCTGATGAAAGGAAATACAAATGCCATAACATTTGAGGAGTTAGTCTCTATTGTATTGCAAGAAAATCAATCTAGATAAAATGGGTCCATTATGCACGTTGCAGATCAAGCTTTTTTAGCTATTCAAAAGGAAAAAGGTAAATGGAGCTCATCTACTAGGAAGCAAAAATATGCTAATGCTGCATAGTCGAAGAATGAAGGCAAAGATGAGAAGAAAACAAAAAAGCACAAACAATTTTGAAAATAATATTAGGAAAATGATTGTGTCATAAAGAGTTGTCTAAAACTAGTTACAAAAGAGGCAAAGAAGAAAGAGGTTGGAATGGTTGTTGTAGAGGCTTCTAGATCTAAAACAAAGTCTTTTAATATTGTTCAAAATGAAGAGTGGGCATTTACTACTATGTAGAGCTATGACCCATCTTCTCATAAGTAGTGTATGTCTCGAGTAGACTCAGATGTTTGGTAGTATTATAGTGTGGCAACGAAACATATAACCTCGTAGTGCAATCTCTTCATTTCACTTGGGGCTTCCCCTACAGAGAATACTGTCACATGCGCTAACAAATACTCTTATCTTGTAATGGGAGT
This sequence comes from Ceratopteris richardii, assembly GCA_020310875.1. Classification (NCBI taxonomy): domain Eukaryota; kingdom Viridiplantae; phylum Streptophyta; class Polypodiopsida; order Polypodiales; family Pteridaceae; genus Ceratopteris; species Ceratopteris richardii. The sequence goes on from CM035409.1 coordinate 153,123,440, forward strand.
TGAGGAGATGTGCATACAGATGTGTGGGATCCATCAAAGGACTTTAGCATTAATGGTTTGAGATATTATGTGATTTATGTTGATGATGCTACCAGGTGGATCACTATATATGTGATCAAAGATAAATAAGAGGTGTTCAATACATTTAAACATTACCATGTGTATGCAGAAAGAGTTTCAGGACAAAAATTGAAGAGACTAAGGTCAGATGGAGGGAGAGAGTATTTCTCTAATGAGTTTAGTGATTACTTATGGAATGCAGGTATAAAAAGGGAAGTTACTTGGAGGTACTCTCTTCAACAAAATGGTGTAGCAGAAAGGAGAAATAAAACTCTTGTTGAGTTTGCAAGGTCAATGATGAAGGAGAAAAAATGCCCTAATTATTTGTGGGTTGAGGCTGTGAATACAGCTACTTATTTGGTTAATAGACTTCCATGTAAGGCGGTGGGATAAGAGACCTACCTTAGATCATTGCAAAGTATTTGGATGTTTGCCTTATGCATATGTACCATCCCAATTAAGGCATAAATTGGAACCTAAAGCTGAAAAGTATATGTTCATTAGTTATGATGATAAGCAGATGGGTTATATATTGTGGAGTCAATCCACAAAGCAATTCCTTGTGTCAAAGTATTTGATAAGCAAGGTACTTGGTATGCAGGTACAAGTAATAATCATGCAAGTGATGAAGAAACATTGAATCAAAAGAAAGGTAAATCAAAGGTTCAAATATTTGATGAAGAAGAGAATAATAAAGCACTAGTTGAAGTTGAAGAAATGCCAAAGTTTGATCCAGAATGTGATGAACCAGAAACTTCAAGAAGTGGAGAACTCAGAAGATCATCAAGGCATAAATGGGAACCCACGAGGTATAGCTATGATACTTCATTTTTTACTACTAAAGATTATGCTTATATGGTGAAAGTAGAGAAACACCCTTCTACATATGATGAGGCAAAAGATAAGGAAAATTGGGAGAAAGCTATGCAAGAGGAGTATGATGCATTGATGGAGAATGAGACATGGGATTTGATTCCTAAACCAAATAATCAGAAAATCATTAGATGAAAATGGGTCTATAAAACAAAGAGGCATGCAGATGGAAGTGTGTCTAGGTATAAAGCTAGGCTTGTTGTGAAAGGGTATGCTCAAACATATGGTGTAGGTTATGATGCGACTTATAGTCCTTTGGCAAAGATGACAACTATAAGGACTCTCATTCTATTGCTGCATGTAAAGGTTGGAAGCTATGTCAATCAGATGTGAAGAATGCTTTTCTAAATGGTTACATTTCATATGATGTTTTCATGGAGCAACCAGAAGGTTTCAAGGATAAATGTTATCCAGAGTATGTATGTAAGCTCAAGAGAGCTTTATATGGTTTGAAGCACGCCCAAAGGGCATGGAATTATAGACTTGTGAAGTTCTTGAAAGAGCTTGGCTTCCAAGTGTCTAAGGTAGATAGTAGCTTGCTAGTTCAAGCAAGTGATGGTGGGTTCATTTACATTTGCATATATGCTGATGACATAATTCTTACAGGTACAGATGAGAAGGGCATACAAAGTCTTAAGAAGCAGATGGAGAAAGAGTTCAAGATCAATGACTTAGGAGACTTGTCATATTTATTGGGAATGGAGATGTCATATACTCAACATGGAGTATATGTGACTCAAGAAAGGTATTTGAAGAATTTGCTAATCAAGTTTAAAACGGAAGATTGTAGGGTAGCACCTACTCCAATGGAGGTGAATCATAAATTGAGAAGCTATATCAAAGTTTGGTTGGTAGCCTAATCTATGTACATTGAATAGGCCTGATTTGTCATATGTAGTTGGAGTGTTGTCTCAATTCATGCATTGTCCTAGGAAAGAACATTGGATTGCAGGACAAAAGGAGCTAAGATACATTAAGGGTACACTCAAAGAAGGTTTGTATTATGGATTCACATCAGATACAAAAATCAGAATATATAGTGATGCAAATTGGACAGGTAACTCTGATGATAGGAGGTCAACATATGGATATCTATGTTATGTGGGAGATATATCAATATCTTGGTGTTCTAAGAAGAAACATACAATTGCATTATCATCTACAGAAGCATATTATAAAGTTATGGTTGAAGCTGCAAAGGAGGTTATATGGTTGAAGACTCTCATGAAGAGTTTTGATATCAATTAGAGTACACCCACTATTCATGGAGATAATATGAGTTCATTGTATCTAGTTGCTAACCCTGTGTTTCATGCCAGGACTAAACATATTGAGATCCAATATCATTTCTTGAGAGAGAAGGTGATTGATAAAGAAATTGAAGTCATACATACTTCTACAAAAGATCAGATTTCAGACATGTTATAATTGTAAGTGAAGATGATGGTGGCAAAAGACTAACCAACACCCAGATCACCCAAAAGGCATCTCAGCCATACACACTCAACAATTGTTGTGAAAGTTGCCCTATACTCAACCTCACAACTAGGAGTGGCCACAGTAGGCTGCTTCTTGCTCAACCAATATATGCATGAGCTACAAACCATGAAGAAAAAACCACTAGTTAACACACAAGTTTCATAGCAACTAGCCCAGTTTGAGTCAGAAAAAGCATGTAAATCTGGCAGTAATGATCCCTCTTGGGATAAAACAATCTAAGTAATTGGGTACCACTCAAGTTGCAAGAGTTATAATTAACCTCCTACCAATGCTTGACACCTATGAAATGCATAAACCTACTCACCTAAGAGATAGAAAACTGAATATCATGCCAATTTATGCATAAGTAAATCAAGCACGCAATTGTCTGTTGATATAGAACAACATCAAATGAATCTCTAGCATCATGAAACTCAACGGTAAACCTGTTTTCGTAGGAGTGGAAACAAGTTTGCAATCTTCAAGGCCAAAGTATTGCAATAATGTATCAATATATTTTGTTTGACACAAAGCTATTTCCTCATCAACTTGCATAAACATAATGTCCAAATAATGATGCGAATGCCCCAAATCTGACATCTTGAAAGAGAAAATATGCTTCGTATTAGGACCAATGAGCAGCATGTCATCAACATACATAAAAATGATCAAAAGTACATCATCTACCTGCTTAACATATAAGGTGCTATCAGTTGGACTCTTCTCAAAACCATGTCCAATCAAGTAGGCATGTATCTTTTCATACCAATCACGTGGTGCTTTCTTCAAACCATTAAATGCCTTTTTCAACTTGCACGCTTTTTTTATGCCCTTTTACACAAAACCATGGAGTTGAAATACATATATTTATTCATGTAATTCACTATGCATAAATGCAATTTCAATGTCCAACTGATATACATTCCAACCATGATGAGCTACAGGTGTACAAATGCTACAATGGTCATTCTGTATGTGGGTGCAAAGGTCTCATCAAAATCAATGCCTCTCTCTTGAGCATAATCTTTTTCAACAAGCCTAGCCTTGTATTTGTCAACGATTTTATCATGCTTACATTTAAGCTTATATGCCAATTTGATACCAATGACCTTTTTATGTGGAGGTAACTCATATAAGGATCATATACCATTCTTCATGTTAGCATCATATTTTGATTACATAGCAGCATCTAATTTTGTGAATTTTATCTCATCAAAAGAAATAGGCTCATTCTCATCACAAAAACTAGAGGCATCCATTACATAGCAATCTGATGCAAATGAAGCACTATGAGAGCTTGAATGAGTATGATATGATAGAGGAGCATCTAATTTTCTATCTCTCAAAGTCTACACATGCCATTTAGACATAGTTTTTGACTCCTCTATATCAATCCTCGCATCAATAAGCACATCATGTAAATTTGCATAAAATACGGAATGATTTGCATCATCATGTTGAACCTATAAAGGCTGATAAATCGCCTCATTTGGACTAGTACTTGACTATCCACTTGTAAAAAGAGGCAACAAAGTGAGAAACACATCTAAAGAGCTAACCAAAGTCTCCTTGGTACATCAAAGTAATGGTTGAATTGCATCTTCCACAAAAACATCACGGCTAACCAAAATATGTTTAGCATGCAGAAGATACAGATGACGGCCTTTTCTTTTAGAAATGGAAGCTATGTGGTAAAGCTTGAATTTTGGTCATACACCTCGCCATCTCCATGAGAGACCTATTCTTTCTTACAAAAACTCCATTTTGTTAAGGTGTATATGGCACTATACCCTAATGTTTTATCCCATGCTCATCCAAAAATGTATTAAAATCAAAAGACATGTACTCCCCCCTCGATGAGGAGGGTACCCAATTTATATGCTAATAGATTTTCATCCATAACCAGAAATTATTTGAAGCATATAAATACTTTATTGTTTTCTTTCAATGGATACACTCATGCATGGTTTGAAGCACATAAATACTTCATATTTTTCTTTCAATGGATACACTCATGCATGCTTCTAGAAATCATCAAATAAAAGTCATGAAGTAAAGGTAGTTCCCAAAAGAAGGTATCTACAAATGACCATAGATATCAGTATGAACAAGCTGCAATTTATGAGCAACTCGAACTAAATCATTTGGGAAGGATGAATGCCGCATTTTTCCCAAAGTACGATCTTTCGAGAAATTTCTACAAGGTGCCTCAAGTTTGGATAGAGAGGACACCATTTCAAAATTTTGCAGGCAAAGCAAAGTAGCAAAATTTAGATGAGCCTTCTCTGAATACATGAAACCATGCTTATTATATGATTGTTTATGAGCCTTACCTAATTGATATACTTCACATCTATATGTCATTTGTTGACCTACAACATTAGGTAATCCAAGCATTGAACCATTGTTAATCATATCCTTAGTACCTCTTTCATTGAAATATCCAAGCCTTTTGTGCCAAAGATCTAAGTCAGAGATCTTATGTCCTCCATAAGTGAACAAGGCATGAACAACATTGCCTTGTATCTTCAATGTGAAGATCCTTCCTTCTTTCTTTCCTGAAACAATTTGTTTATACCCATTGCTAGGGTCTTCCACAAAAAACTCCATCATTAGTGAATCTCACTTCATACCTTTCTCTAGAATTTTTCCTAGACTTATCAAATTCTTTGGGATTTTAGGAACATACAAAACCTTACTCAAAAGAGTGCTTCCATCCTTGGCCTTTACTAATGCAATAGACCACATTGTGCTTTGTGTTATCACCTGTTTGAAGTACATGATTACTCACCTTATTCTCGAAATCAGTCATCAAAGCTATGTTGCTACTCAGATGATTGCTACACCTTGAGTCAATGTAGAAGACTCTTTGAGCTTCACTTTGTCTTTCACAAGTTGCATTCATAATTAAGGTTGATACCTCTTTCTGCTCTAAAGCATAGTTGTAGTAGGTATTATTGTAGGATTGACTTTGAAAGCCTCTACCTATATTTCGTCCAAAGAAACCTCTACTACCTCTACCCTTGACATTACCTCTCTGATTTCTACCACCTCTTCCTCTTGAATTGAAGTTCTGATTATATCCTCCACCATTTTGATTATTATGCCAACACTCATGAGCTAAATGATTAGTCTTACCACAAATCCAGCAAGCTTTGATACCATCTTTATTGCGTCTGCCTCTTCCTCTTCCTTTGCCACCTCCTCTTCCTCTTAGGAAGTTAGGTTGACTAGTAGTGACTTCATCTTCATTCAATTGTTGCTTGCCTTTGTTAGTTTTCTTCTTATCCTTCGAATACATTGCTTGACCTGTACTCTTATCAACATCACCTTTGATATCCTGCTCAAAGGTTAGCATATGTCCTAGCAATTGATTCAAATTAGGGGTGAAATGATCTAGTGACAATTCAATGGATAGAATGAAAGGCTTCCACTTCTCATCTCCTCTCAAACTTGTGAGTATTTGTCTTACTAATTTGTCCTCTTCAATATCTTCATCAACTGCTCCTAATGCATGTGCAATGTCCTTCATCCTTGCTACATAATCATAAATGGATTGAGAAGCCTTCTTCTTGAATGTGATGCATATGATGCTCATTGCTTTAGCATCCTTCTTCATCCATGTCTTCAAAACTGAGAGCTCTTCCCTAGTTGGAACACTAGGATTCCTAAATTCTGGTTTTTCTTCTTCACCTATGATATATCCTATCAGATCTTTGCTCATAAGATGAGCTTCCATTCTCATTGACCAAGCAGGATAGTTTTCTCTATCCAATTTCTCTATCTGAAGAGAATCTCCTGTCCTTTCTTGCCTACGCAATAAATTCTTCAAACTTTGTGAATAATGAATGTACCTTTACTTCAAATGTAGTTCCTTTTGATCCTCTTGATAGCTTGAGGCCTCCTTCTCTAGCTTTCACTTCAACCTTTCACCTTTTGAATCTTCAAGGATTGATTTTTGTATATCTGCAATAGTCGGGGTCCTCCTTTCTTCAAATTTGATGACTTTTGCTCTACGACCACTGATGGAGAGTGTTAATCTCCAAAAGAATAAGCTATTCTTGATGTTAGAGCACCTCTATATCAAGAACAACTCATAACCTCAACCAATTTTGAAATCTATTGACTGTGAAGAAACTAAATACTAAGGAAAGTCTACTACACTCAATCCACTTATTGACTCATCAAATGTATAAATTTTTCAATGAAACTTTGTATGAAGTGTTACCTAAAGATTGCTCACCTTCTCCAAGCTAAAACTTGTCAAAATGATTGGTAAATCTTGAGATTTCCTCCAAACAATGTACCTATGTCTGAAACTGTTCTTCTGTGTGATCGACTTTGACACCTGCAACTTCTAATCCATAGTTCTCCCAAAGTAGACATCGTTTATTCAAATACTTTTAGCCACAAGTAGATTTCCTCCCAACTTAAAGAATGAGATCTTATTTGATGAAAAATTTACATTGTGGGGGGAGATCTGATCAAAACATTTTCATCAAATTTGCACTAGAACCTATCTTCACTTCTTCACATTTACACATGTAAATGTTCCTACTTAAAATTCTCTCAGCTTGATTACAGTTAGGCTCTCAAATCTTGTAGAGAGGTCGCTCAAATATAGATTTAGACTTGTACAAAAGCATTCCTCAAGAAGATAAACAGAGAAGGAGCAGTGAGCAAAAGATCGAGGTGCAACTTTCTTCTATTCAGAGAAATCATACATCTGATTGATAATTCATATTCTTCTCACTTTCTAAAGTCTCTAATGAATTCTAAAAACATGTCACTCATCATCTCTCTTACTCGTGCTACATCTATATCAACTATATATAGATGTTTACATCTCAACTCGTCATAGATACAAAGTTTTTATGAACTAATTACAAGATTAGTATACATGTATATACAAGTGTTCATCTTTTGACCATGCGCTAAACTTCAAGCCTCATATGTTGATCTTTTCTTAATTCTTTGAATCAAAATTTTTCCTAATCAGGTGAGCAACATATGGATTGCAACCATGCCAAGCCTCATACGGAGTGATAGCTGCAATGCTTTAGTTGGACACTTGTTAAGTGCATATGTTGCACACATAACAACCTCAAGCCAAAAACTACGTGGTAAAGCGTGACTCTCAACCATACACCTCTCCATCTCCATGAGTGGCCTATTCTTCCTTTTATCAACTCAATTCTATTGAGGTGTATATGGCATTGTACACTAATGTTTTATCCCATGTTCAGCCAGAAATGCCTTAAAAAGCAGAACATATACTTCCCCCTCGATCAGAACAAAGGGTGCCCATTTTATAGTTGACAAATTTTTAGCCAAAACTAGAAACTGTTTGAAGCACATAATCACTTCAGACTTTGCTTTCAATGGATATACCCATGCATGTGTGGAAAACTCACGAAGTAAATGTAGTTCCCAAAAAAAGGTGTTTGCATAGGACCATAAACATCATGATGAACAAGCTGCAATTTTTGAGTAGCTCATACTGAACCATATTTTGGGAAGGAAGAAAGCTGCATTTTGCCCAAAATACAGTCTTCACAGACATGTTTAACAAGTGCCTCAAGTTTGGGTAGAGAGGACACCATTTCAGATTTTTGTAGGCAAAGCAAACTAGCAAAATTTAGACGACCAAAGCGTGCATGCCAAAGCTTTGCATCTGATATAGCCTGAGAACCTTGAACTACATATGCTAAATCATTAACAAATTTTGCATAATATATGAGCACAATATAAAATGATAGAACCAATAATGAGGTTGCCATTTGACAGATCATGAACTATACATCGATCACCAACAAATTTCACAACCAAGCCGATCTTGGCTAATGCTAAAACAAATAACAAATTTTTCTTGATCCTTGACACAAATAAAGCATTTGGCAATGTAAAAGAACTACCATCAATAGTAGTCAGAATGATCTTACCAACTCACATGACAAGATAAGAGGAGTTTTTGGCACATGTGATAATATTCCCTTGTAGGGACAGACTCATGTGAAGTGAAGAAACTATGTTGCGGGTAATATGTTTCGTTGCCCCACTATCAACGTACCAAACATCTGAGTCTACTTTTGACATACACTGTTCAAGAGAAGATGGGTCATAATTGTAAATAATAGTAAACACCCATTCTTCATTCTACACAAGATTTGTAGACTCTAATTTGGGTGTAGAGGCTTCTACAACAACCATTTCAGCCCCTTTTTTCGTTGGCTCTTTTGCAACCAATTTTGGATAACTCTTTATGAAATGATCATTTCCTTTTCAATATTTGCAACATTTTTTTTGCTTCTCTATTTTCTTCTTGTCTTTTTCATCCTTCTTTGATTGTGCAAAATTAGCATATTTTTGCTTACTAGTAGATGAGCTCCATTTACCTTTGCCTTTCTGACTAGCCAGGAAAGCTTCTACAACAGATATAATAGACCTATTTTGCCTAGATTGATCTTCTTGCAATAGAACAGAGGCTAACCCCTCAAATGTTAATGCACTTGGATTTCCTTTCATCATTAATCGAAGAGTAGACACAAAACTCTGATACGAATATGGAAGATCATTCAAAACACTTTGCACAAGTGAACTGTCTGGCAAGACTTCATAAGTAGAAATCAACTACTCCTTGAAATCTTTTATCTTTATCAAAAAATTGTCCATGGAATCTCCTTCATTCATGTGCTCACTCTCCAACTATTTTCGGAGGTAAGCAATAAGAGTCTCATTCCTTTCCCGGTATAAAGTGGTGTATCCCAAGCATCCTTTGATGTTTTGCAAGAGTTAATGTGAGGAATAATGGCACATTTGACAGACAAGGCTATCAATGCATGTGCATGAGAATCTTTTCCATCCCAACAAAGTTTCTCTCTAGTAGGTGTAGTAGAAACCGCATTAGAAACAGGAACCTGAAGAACGTCACCATTTTCAATGCATCTACATCAGCTTTAGTAACATACATTTTTCAACATCCTACACAATCTTCCACAATCCTTTACAACCAATACATGACACATCATATAAGCCCATAATGGGTAACTGGTACCATCCAACTTATCCTCAATAGCCAACATACTGAATACATCACTGCTTTCAACCATGGCCATTGACTAAAATACTGTGATGCAGAAAAATGACTGTATCTCAAAAAGTTGAACAGAACTATCCTATTGAGTTTTGCTAAACCTGTAATAGATTTTGAGGAGCTTATATTGTGGAACTGAAACTTGTATATATCTTAGGCATGAAAGGATGAAATTGTCCACACAAGCCTTGCGATAGTGCATTCGGAGGCCGAAATGAGCTCAGATCATGATTTTGACACAACATAGTGAAGCTATTTTGAACACCTAATCGCCTTGAGTATGCTCACCATTTTTTTTGCAATTTTGAGAGTGTGTCGGGAGGGGTGTCGACGACACCCTAGATGAAGTGACGACCTACTTTGATACTAATTGTTGGAGTTTGAGGTCTGTGGAAGCACACAAACAACACAAGGAAGAAGAAGAAGAAGCTTGGAGCATAACACACAATATTGAATGTATTACCAAGAGAATGTACAAATATAAGTAACCCATTAGGGTTATAGGCGTATATAAAAGCTGGGGGAAAGAAACCTCCTAAAGAGGGAAAAACTTGTCCCAACGGTCCTAGTGCGTTCACACACATCACTATCAAAATATATCAATAGATGTGGTCATCTCCATGATCCTACTGAATTGTGGCTTTATGATGGGTAGGTGGAGATAGTGCATCCTAGAAGGTTCCATGTGCTGATAAGGTCAGGTGTCCTCTCGTTCTCTCATAATTCTATTAACATGAAGTTTTGTTTACAGCTAGGCCGATGGATTTCTTGTTGAAACATGAAAAATTTTGTTACTCTCTCAACGTTTTCTCTCTTTCAACCAATGACCATATAGATATGCTATTGCTCCCATTGGTGGGCCTTGAAGTATGAAAGGTGGAGGAGACTTGAGGAATTCCAACTAGATTTCACAGCAATAAATTGTTCCTTTTGGACCCAACTTCCTCGGCTCGAGATGATATCCCTTCTTGAAAATATTGAATTGTTGGGGGATTCTTGGACAAGAAGGGATTTGAGTGTTTGTAGGAGAAAAGGGAAAGACAAGAAGAAAGATACACACTGGAAGCCTCTGTCGATTGATTACAATACAAATACAATGGTGATGCACAATACAAGCCAATGCTTCCCACAGAGTGCTCAATTACAAAATACCAAATACCGATGATCTTGTTGCTGCCGGCCTCCTCTACACCAGACCTCCACCTTCTCCAAGCCTGCACTTGTGCACACCTTGCACCAAGCTTCCAATAAGGGGGAGGGATGGATACCTGTCGGCACGCACACACTGCAATGAGACCTTGGGATCCTTGGGGGAATAGCTTAGCACTCTCTGCACACTTCCGTAGTTCCTCGTCATGCACACCTTGCACTTCACTTCTCTACGTCGCACACTGTGTGTCTCTTCCACTTCTCTCTCTTGCCTAACTTAGACTATGCTCACTCTTGCTTCTAAGAATAGTCCTTGACGTGATTTTGAGTGTTGATTCATGTACGCTCCTAACTGCAAGAGTATCTTGGTGCTCCTTTGATGTCCCAAGATTGTCTCCTCAAGTAGCAACCAATGAATCCTTGTTTTGTCCTATAGTGACTTTAGACTAAAACAAAAAATTTAATTGGGGGGCCATACTTTCACTTCTGCGTACGTTGCCGCTTCACATACCTTCACATTTTGCCTTTTAATTCTTCACTTTTGCACCTACGAGAGGGTTCACCAGAACCTTCCAAAACACTTTAAAAACACTTTTGAATCTTAGGGAAATTAGAGAAATACCTCTGCAACCTGCAACCCACTTTCTCCAATTTACCCTTTGTGGACAATTAATTGTGCACTACCCGTGCACTTGACACCTGAACTTTAACACTTTGACTTGTCCCTGTTGACTTTGACCTTGATCTTTTTGACTTTGATCTTTTGACATTGACTATGGTTGACTTTGACTATGGTTCACTTTGACCAGTATGACTTTTATGGGCTCAACACGAATTCTACCACCATCTTTGCTACCTAACACCATATTTTTTTACATTTGAAAGAAAGTACATTATTCTAATTCAAAGAACAAGAATGTTGTGAGTAATAATGTGCTTGTGAGTGTATTGAAGTGCATAAAAACCTATGCACAATGATGTGATCTTTATGTACTTATGCAAACAAAGAGGGGTCTGATGTGATCAATATCATCCGTGTGTTCAATCAAGACTCATTTTGCAAGTATTAACATGCAAAAAAACAAAAAAAATGAAACCTACTAAACTAAATCTCAATTAAATCTACATTATTCACAAGACTCATATATTGCATATGTACATAGCTTACAATTGAAGTGAAAGAGTTTTTTCTTTTTGCATTTTCCCCTCATGGAGGTTTGTGTATGCATACGAAGGTTTGAGAAAACTAGTGCTTTATGCACATCCTTGTTGCTTGGACCTATTAATGCATACTTTAGGTGCATTATTATGAATGGTGCATGGATAGAAGATCCTTGAAAATGCATCAAGGGGCTCTAAGGATGAGGCTTCAATTTCTCACTTATTCACCAAACATGAATTTATTTATTTTTGTGGTTTTAGTATATGATGTTTTTCATGTGCTACTTTTTTGTATTGAGAGTGCATAGTGAAAAGAAGGCAAATTCCTTTCAAAGAAGCAAAATTTTGATTTTACCTCCATGTAATTCAAGTATGGTTAGTGATTACCATTGGGATCACCTATTCGACATTCATTCACCTTCTCCCATCTTTTCTTACTACTAATTCATTTTGATAATAGGGTTGATGCTTCTTGAATTTGTAGTTGGTTGTTGTCTTGCTACCCAAATTTTTTATTGGTCACATTGGGCATCTAGAATTTTATTTGGTATCTAAATTTTTCGAACTACTAGTTACACACCACCTTTGCTTCGGTTCTTGTCATTCTTCTTTGTTTTGACTTTGACTCCCTCTTTCTATTCCATGTGATGATAATGGTTTGTATTTTTCATGCTTGAGTGGGAAAGAAGTGATCCTTTCAACACCCAACTTTGATTTGTTTTTTATGTCCTTCTTGGTTGATGAGATGTTGGCTTTCTCTCTTGTAGTATCGGACTTCTTGCTGTAGATTGAGATCTTTTTTGAATACTTCTTTTAGCTTTCAAAACTTCTTTTCTAGGTTCTCAATCTGAATCAAATTTTTCATTTGATCCTCCTTATGAGGTCAAAGCATTGTGATCATATCATGGGATAGATTGAAAGTTCTTTAGTTGCATGGAGGTTTTTTTTTTGTTCTTGGGAGTGTTTGATAGCATGGCCTCAAATATAAATCCCTTTTTTGTAGAAATCTAAACACTAGACTACCATAAACCATGGTAGAGAGGGTGCCTTGAGTAATACTAAGAATGAATGAGTGTTGGTAGAACTAGTCTTGCCCTAATATGACTACTTTGGTTAAGTCTTTAGCTTGGTAGACTATGGAATTTGTATCCATGGGTGCATTTCTTAGGCGAATTGGTAGTTCCACTTCACCTAAGAAACTACCTATACCAACAATCTATATTTGGATTGATAATATCTTTGCTTGAAACTATTTTATAATGGACCTCCTAATTGTATTAAGGGAAGCCTTGTGTCTATCAAAACTGAGAATAGAGATAGATTATGGTTTCCCAAGCCTATGGTTAAGTAAGTTCTCCCTTTTGGGATTTGTATATTAATTCTTATGTAAGTGGAAATTGGGATTGGTTATTGTTATTCCTCCAATCAAATTTGTTCATTTTCTTTAGGTTCCCAGAGTTTCTTCTTTCTTATTCTTTCTTAGGTTTCTTATCTAACCTCTTCCCCGATCCTTTCTACTTCTACTTTTCTCTTCTATGCTCTAAGCATTCTATCTAAGATGTCATTTGTGAGGGGTTTATTGTGATAGTCATCTTCCATGCACTCATGTGATTAGGTATCACGTCTTGATCCATAATGATAAGCTCACAACCCCACGTGTAGATATGTGATTAATGATCAACAATCCATATCCTCTATTTTGTAGTTCTTCACATGTTGTTGGAAGTGTATATAATAGAACCATATATCCTTCCTTGAGTCCTTTCTCCTTGATATGATTATCATAGTTTTCTTTTTTCCTCCTTTTTGCAACATAAATTCTAACAAAAACCCTAAATATTTTTTTTGAAGCTTTTCCAATTGATCTACTTGATTAGAGAGCTCATGAGCTATCTGCCCATAGTCCATGGTGATCTTTAAAGTAGGAATAATCAATTCTATGGGAATTATAACATTTTATTCTTACACCATGTTGAATGGAGTGGTCCCCATAGCAATATTATAGGCTAATTTGTATGCCCAAACAACATCATGAAGTTGTTTGTCCCAATCCATCTTTGTTTTTAAAAAACTTGGTGAGTTGAAATTTGAACTTGATCATTTCTTTGCCTATGATATGGTGCATGTTTCTTCTGAGTGATTAGGAACTCATTCAATAGTGACTCAATCACCTCATTTAGGAAGTGGGTTCCTCATTCAATAAAAATCTCTATGAGCAAGCAAAATTTTATCAAGATATGTTTAAGCAAAGATTTGGTGGTGGTTTGTGCATCATTTTGTTGTTTAAAGTTTTCCTCTATCTATTTATTTAGGTAACGTATGGACACTGGAATGTATACTACATGTTAGGCCTTTTCTAATGGGTTGATGGTCCAATAAAATCAATACCCCAGTTGGCAAATGCTCGAATTCGGATCATTGTCTAGAGATAGGAAGTCTTTTCTAAAATGGGTATTTTGTTTCTTGGCATAAATGGCATCACTTTGCATATTCCTCTATGTCCATGTGGAGTGTTGGCCATCATAATCCTATGAATAATATTGTCTTGGTCATTATTACAGACACAAAATGCCTTGCTCCTACTCCAACATGTGCAACTTCTAGAATAGGTAAGTACTCGAACTCTAGTATGCACAAATGCAAGAAATTGTCTTTAGCTCTTTTATATATCCATGTTTTTCAAACTCTTATATGTAAAAATGCAAGAAAATATCGTTGCCTTTTTTAGACTTGCCAACGCAAAACTCAAGTGGCTTCTAGTGGTTTAGATGAACTTACTTGTCAATCTGAATATTGTTAGTCTATTCAAGTGTATGAAGACACGCCATCATAAATCTATGTAGCTCAAGGAACAACACTTGGGAGAAGGTCATCCCCTACACGCACATATAGGAAAAAATACACATTTAATGCAAAAAAAGAAAAGCACTCACAAAAGGTGGAGGTAGGGTTGGGAGACTCCAAGAACATCATGAAAGCTCCAAGAGAAGAAGGAGATGGAAAAAAAGATCCCAAGAAGTAAGATATACAAATACAACTTACTTTCATTCCAAAAAGATGTGTACAAAATTTGGATATTTGTCCTTTACACTTTTGGAATTGACCTTTTTCACAAGGATTTTGGACAAAAATCACTTTAAAATATCCCTAAGTCTTATTTAATCACCAAAATATGTTCTAAAAAATCCTAAAACATTATAGAGGGTTGGGAAAACACTCAAGTGGCTCAAGGATTCCTTGGCCTTTACAAAGGTGTAGTGGGAATACATTAGACGTCATTCGATAGGTAAAAATACACATGAAATGATTAGAAAGCACACATGATGTGATATGTGAAGCCTCTTTTTACAAACTCTCTTTTCACCGAAGCTTCATTATTCCTTGGCTCTTTCAAAAGGAAGTTGTGTACTCCTCATGGACCATATTGAAAAAATTGGTGTGCCCCTCTTTTCACCCAAGCTTTACTTCATATCTTTTCTTCTTCTTTGTTTCTTTTCCCAACAAGTCCCCCCTCCTCTTCATGAGACTCTATTGTCCTTGATAGGAATTTGGTGGGCATGTTGAGGTCACATATGCTGGTATTTTCATGTGTTGCTTGATCTCTATGTGCATGATTTCTAGCTAAGAACATAAGGTGCTCATTCCATCAGACATTGCATACATCGAGTGTTGTTGGGATCATTTCTATTTGCTTCATTTTGAGAGATATTGCATTCAAACTGGAAGTTGTAGTGCGTGGTCCTTTATGAAAAAAATTGGAATTTCTCTCAAAAAATCTCATGTGAAATGCTTCTTCAAAAATTTTTATGTGGTGACTATAGGGGAATTATATTCTGTTATAATATGCTAGAAGGTAGCTAAGTGGTAGAGTTTGGGCAAAGTAAAGAAGGAGTTGATGGATGCCATAACAAAATCTAGGAAATGGAATCTATAGTGTAGGATCAATGTTAAATAATGTTTAAAAACCATGAAGGGTTTTGAAAATTTTGACCATCATCTCACAAGTTGGACTACAAAAAATTCCCACATCTTTTTGCCAAATCTAAATAGTATTGAACATATACTAGCCTGATATGGTGTTGTCTTTAGTGGCTATCCCTTAAATACGAAGTCTTGCAAATGGCTATCAACTCTTGCAAATGGCCTTCATGGAACAAAAAGCTCCACAGACTTTTGATAATTTTGAATCTCTACAAAGGCTCTGGGTGGGAAAATCCAGTCAATATTTAGTTGTGGAAATTAGAATCTTATTAGTCATATTGCGCACAAGATCTATGCCCAAGATTGCAACAAATATAAGCTGGAATGCTATTATGTACAAGCTCTATATCGAGATTTTTGCAGATGTAGCAATGGTGCCAAGTGAGGTTGGGGTGGATGATGACTTGTTCGCTCAAGTTTTTAATGTAGTCACAAGTCAGCATACATGCATAATCCACATTGAAATAAATCTTAACCTTGGTATATTCTTGTGCTTTGGCTCGGATGTAACCATAAGTTGAATATATTCTTCTTGTAAATTTTACCCATTCTTTGAAGGTGTTGGGGGTTCAAAATCACTTTCTCAAATTCATTCCAAAACTCTTGCATGAGCTCAATCCTCTTATCCCTCTAGCTATCAGTAGCCAGTGGTTGCCTATCTTCATAAAGAGTAAGGTCATGGTTGCCAGATGATGATTCTATCATCAAATGATGATAATTTTTTCATGAGATTGATCTTTAGGGAACTCAACTTCATAATGCTACTCTCGAAACTAGGTCCCAGGGGAAGATGTTAGATGTCTATCATTCAACTTTAAAGTTCATGCTTTTAGTGTGGTCTTGAAGCATGATATTTCTTCCCTTTGGGCCTCTGTCTATGCTTTAAATACTTTGTTTTCCTATCATACGTCATTGGAATATTTGATCTAATTCTCCTTGAGTCAAATATAACTGTGCTTCCTCTTCAACGAGTGCCTAACTGAGATGATCCCTATCTTCAGTGACCCTTCAAAGATCATCTTGTGCGTGTGGTGATTCTATCCTTGCAAGGGTCAAATGGTATCCTTTCATAGATAATTGAATATTGGATTGCTTTTTTAGTAATATCCTTGTCTATCTCAAAGTATGAATGAAGAGAGGAATTTCTCAAATTGAGTGTTGTTATTTGTATTTTCATGGCATATTGCTCTCATTGTTATGACTGCAATTGTGTTTTAAGATCTTTAATGGTGGCACTAGTCTTCAAGCCTTGGAACAGATATTGATATTCTACGTACACATCTTCTTCCAAGTACTATACTTCTTCTTCTGTAATTATCTCTTATTCTAATGGATTTTTTGTGTTGCATTTTGAACTATAGACTTGGAGTGCTCTTGTGCTTGGTCTTTGTGGATTTTCTCTTGTGTGGTTAACACAAATGCTTGTGGTATAATTTCTTTGGCCTTATCTTATACCTCTTGAAGTGCATGACCATTAGAATGTGTATTAACAATTATTCCTAGTCCTTGCTCTTCAGGCTAATTGACTTCTAATGTTGTTGGGAGAGAAGTTTCTACTTACTTTGCTATCTCTTTTGCATCTTGTGGTGTGTCTCTCTTGCACCATGAGAATCTTTTGATATGTTATTGATTCTTCTCTTACAATAGAGATGTCTTCTTGTTCCTACCCTTGGTGGTGATGGTTGAGTCCTTGATGTTAGACAAATGTTTGAGTGAAAGAAAGACAAGAGTGATGGTCGTAATGAAAACTATGTGAATGGAGGTGAAAAATAAATTTTATTAAGTGGAAGAGATGGAGAAAATAAAGAGGATGGAAAGAAAAAATTCAAAGAGTGGAAGATGCAATGTGAAGTGATGGAAAGAAAAGAGATGAAGATGATATTTGAGGCTCAAAAAATGAAGATGATTCCAATGAAGGATTTGTGGATGTGGATTAAAGAAAACAAAGCGGATCTAAAGCGGTTGAATCATGCCGGGTGTTTGCATTGATGTCATGTGAGGTGGGATGATAGTGTGTCTGCTTGAATGTGTACATGTATGTGTCGTGCAAGTGGATGCATTGCTTACAAGTTCAACTGAAATAGATTCTCCATCAATATAGGACTCACATATGATAAATGGGTGGGATTGAAGTGGGTCCAATTAGAGTGGCATCCACTTTATGTGCAATTGATATGGCAATATGGGGATCAAAAAGTGGAGAAACAGGTTCATGGTCTTGTGTAACATATGTGACTACTACCGTGGTTCAGATTGGTGGAGAGGTCATGGTGGTATCTATAGGAGTGGAAGTGATAGGTTCTTCTACCATGGTTTTGGTGGGAGTCGGTTCGTAAACCTCAAGAGCATCATAGAAGTTGAAAGTAGCGGGATAAGATGAGGGTGGTGGGGATGGTGTGGGTGATGAAAATAAGATGATATGTGGGTGGAAAAAGGGTTGAAGTGGTTCTTCTTCTAACTCATTCTCATAAGTGTTCATGAATTTTGGTGACGAGGATGTTGTAGCCCTAGCTTCGTGCATATGTTAAACTACTCTTTTACAATGACCATCATGGAAGCAACATCAATTTCTTATTGGGACTCCTTACAACCATCTGTTGGTATCAATGGTTGGGTGTCTCATTTCCTCTTAGCTCGTGCAACTATTGTGTGGGGTGTGATACTAGTTGCGGCATGAACCCATGATTCAACCATATCAACATCCTCTTATGAAGTATGAGTACTTCGGTAAAAACTTTTATAAAACACACTTTTGGGTGATGTGCTAATCACAACTACAAATCTATACCCTGGCATGAGCTAGAGTGGCTTTCCTTGGGGTTAAGTGTCACATGGGTTTCCTGAAAGGCTTGAGTTTTGATATTGTTTATATAGGGGTGAACACCACATCTTCCCCGAATGCTTTAAAGAATATGCAGATGATTGCTTGTGTGCCATGGAGAGTGGAATGCGATTTCCAATTTTCTTGGGTGTAGTGGGAAGTGGGATGCTCGAGGGGATCCATAGTGCCATGTCCAAAGGTCTCTTATGATGGTAACTATGTTGCATGCCATATAGGATGGTTTTGTGAGACATAGTATGTCACTCTACTCAGTAGAACAGGCAATATTGATGCCAAATGGTGATAGCAATGCACATGGCCACATCAATCTCCATCTAAAATTATAAATCTTATCATGTGACCAAAGAATTACTACCTTTTACCTACAACACCACAATATTATTGATTGGTGTTATGCTTGACTCAAATGGTAAATCATCTTGAATAGGTTCCTTTGTTAGCTTGAATTCAATGAAATCTCCATTAAGACCTATTACTCTAGATCATGGTTTTGCACTCACACTATGCAAGAAATCCATAAACTCTGCACACCTTTCTAGATCAGGTATGCGAGTTTCAAAAATCCACCACAGCCCTGTGAATCCTAAATTTAGACTACCTTTTCATAGCTGTTGTGGAGGGCTTCAAATTTTGGTGAGGAAAAGTACATATTATTATTCTTGTCTCCCCATGTGCAAAAGAACATGTATTCTCCATTGTTCCAAAGTTCTTTCTTATGTCCCTAGAACCAATGTCCTTGTTCTAGTTTTACTAATTTTCAAGGAAGAGGTGGTGGATTAATCATTAGGACTTGGCTGGAAGAACATGCCATAGCCAGATAATTTTCTTGTAAAGGGTAAGATAGACCCCACTGAACAATGATCCTCTTGGTGTCACCTTTAATTGATAAAAGAAATCACTTGTTCAAGATATGCATGATTTTAAGTTCTAAGTTTGGTTGATTGTATTGTGGGTGTTTTTCTTAGTGCATCTTCATATAATTGCTTGGCTGGAGCTTTTGTTCTCCATATCATCTTTGTAAGTTTTGAAGGTGGAACTTGATAAGAATTTCTCTTTGGTGGAGGCCCTTAGGTAGATGAATATGCATGGATTTCTTGAACGCTTGAGGATTTGAGCGTCAAAAAATCATGTTGTGCTAAATTTAAGCACTAGATTTGGGAGTCCAAATATGAATATTATCGCAAGCTTGTGATAGCCTTTAGTACCTAGACTTGTCATGTGGGAGGTATGGAGTATAGAGATGAGAGGGTCTATGCAAAAAACTGCTGTAGACCTGCGTATTTCTTGATTGGACATGCTAATAAACTTTCTAAGGTTGCTAATGATGCATAAATATGACCATAGTTCTTTGAAGAAATGATCTCAAAAGCTTCTATCAAGATAGACTATTTGCAGATTAAGAGCATGAAGAGAAAACCTTCCATTTATAATGGAAGAAGGCACGCAAAAAAATGTTCAATGCTCAAAGCTTGCTATGCATTAAGCAAACTCATTTTGCATAGCTTCTAATAGGAACTTAAGTGAGCTATCAAAAGTTATACAATGAATTTAGGGTTCCTAGAATGTGAGAAATATACTTAAGAAGTCACAAGTGTGATTCCCACATTTCAAGAAGAAGAAAATGCATATACATGGTCATAGAGATTGATTCATATCTCTACACACGGAGCTTTAATGATCAAATAATTACATTAAAAATCTTGAAAGGATGTTAACTTCATAATCCATGTATTGGATGTGAGAATTAGACCATACGTTCACTTCAACGACTATGAGAAGTGAGTAGGCTTGAATAGTAGACATGATGCAAACTATGAAACCATGGAGCCCTTGTAAGGCAAGAAATTTAGAATGGTGTCAATGCAAATGAACAAAATAGAACCAGAAATGAGCATTCAAGAAATAATTTTTGGGATTCACCTTGCCCAAGAAGAAGTAATGCAACATTCATAGGCACAAAGGGCATCATAAATTTGTTCCAAGGCCCTCTCTAACTTTTACACAACCTATAACGCATAAAGAAAAAGAAGTAGAACCGATAAGATGAGCATAGTCAAGACGCACAAGACAAAGTTTCAGCCCGATTCCCAAAGTGTATGATGAGGGGATGCCTCATATTATGTCATTGAAAAGAACCCCCAAGCCAACTCATATTATGTCATTGAAAAGAACCTACAAGCCAACTATCCTTTGGAGGGGCTATTGTCACTCAAGTTGTCGAAGAATAAGAAGAAACATATAAATAAGTAGGATATTCTCTTAGAAGCAAAGGGTGGGTAGCAACACAATGTGATATATTGAAGAAGAATTATGAAGTGAGTCACAACTAGAAATACCACTAACACTTCTGACAACCCATTTTGTGGATATCATAGATTTGGATGCACATACATCGCATAACACATATATTGGCCCGCATGAATAAATCTTTGTTGAATGCCATGCCAAGTGGAGAAGCAAATCAAAGGCAAATTATAGGACTCCAAAAGGAGGTTATGAGTCCAAATATATGTCAAGCCATATAAATGAATAATACACATGAATTGTGATAAGAGGATGCAGGAAAGAATGATACCATAAAAAAACTACAACAAAAGCTCTAGCAACTCAAGATAAAACATCTGAATGCTGATCCAAGAATGGAGAAACTCTAGAAGACCATCTAAAAACTAATGTAAAATAAAAAAAAAAACTCAGCAAAGGGAATAATAACTTACTGGTATGCTTGACAACAGATGCCCCCATACCAATGGAATCGTAGACACCAAGAAAGACAACTTATGATGAGGTAGCATAAGAGAACACATGCTTGTAAGAGGAGAATGCTATGAAAGATGCCATTATCAATGACTTAAAAAATTAAAGATTTGCAAAAAAGACATGATACAGTAAGAAAAGACTATGACTTGCAACACCCCTAGATGCGTTGTTGGGGATGAAGATATTGAGCAAAGACTATGACTTGCAACACCCCTAGATGCGTTGTTGGGGATGAAGATATTGAGCAGGGAGAAAAGGTCATTGTACATGGCTTGAGAATATATATATATATATATATATATATATATATATATATATATATATATATATATATATATATATATATATATATATATATATATACACCTTTGATGAATTAATAACTATTTCAAATTACTTATATATTTCAAACCGTAATCGTTGGCATAACTACAAAAATCTATATAATCATGGACACCTTTTGAAGTCATTGGAGTGGGAGGCAGCTTTTGGCCATACGGGAGAAGTTAGAAGGAGAAAAGTTAAGAGAAGCATCATGCGTGGAGATTCTATATGGTGGAAATTTGTTTACTGATAGAGAAGCTTTGTGCATGATTTATGTGTAATTAAAACTTTGTAAGAATAATGTTGTTGAATGTAAAACCATCTTTGTATAGTCTTTAATCTGTAAATTGGTGTATGGTGCACGTTTTAAATTTTTTGTATCACTATATGCGTGTTCATTTCTGAATAATGGAGGATAAATATACTCTATGATGTTGGAGTGTTGTGTAAGTGAGCTGACATAGGTGGAAGAATTTAACTTTTATGCGGAGAAATTTTGCATTCCTGCGATACTCTCAACATGCATGCAATATCCAGGTACACATTATATTGAAGTGTAGTGCACAACACATTGGGTATCCTTCTAGGGTTCAACACTCAAGTAGGGATGTTGCATGTCCCCATCCAATAGACTCAACATGTCAGAAGCCTTACAATATGGAACCACAAGCTCGCAAGTTATTAGAACAAGTAGCTCAGCTATAACATTATCATGATAGCCACTAGACAGAGCGGAATTTTTAGGGCCCAAAAGATTCGTCTTTTGGGATTGAGGAGACACTAGTTGGATTGAAACCACAACTAGGGGAAGTCAAAGAAGAGGGTGAAGAGAAGCATCCTATACGAGACCCAAAGAGGAAAGGGGGACTAACATTCCATTGGAAAGAGCTATCATCCAAATAGCGGACATGGAGGTAGCACATCAACACTAGAGGATGAGGAGTCTATTGAAATTTCCACAAGCCACAAAAATAGTACTTGCATTTAACCCATTAAGAGGGATAAAGATACCCTAGTCAAGGCAAATGGTGCAACCCTAGAAATTAATGAACTCTAGAGTAGGGGCATCAAAATTTAGAGAATTAGACTTCAAAAACGTCTCAGTTGGCAGCAAGCCCTGCTGGGAGAAGCGATCGGCTGCTCCGCGACTCTCTGGAATGCCATCAGAGGGAGGTCCTATGGAAAATCTGGCGGGAAAGATGTGCTTTCAACTTCGGTGACTCCCCCAAGGAGTGGTCAATTGAGAAATCGCTGTTCCTCCTTGGCAAAAGGATTGTCAACTGTAAAAAATCCCCCCCCTTTAGGCATCATCAAGTACTCCTTTTGATCGATAACAAGCTTAAACCCAAGTGGGCCCCACATGAGGGTGATGAGAGGGTAATTAACCTTCTTTGTAAAGTCATCTAAGCTCTGTAAAAGCTTCCCCTGCTTTGTGGGATTTGGGGGGTCTCGTGGGCACTAGTCCCTTTCTCTTGTACTTTTCTTTATTTAATTCAAGTCCGGGAGAGTAGGCTAACGCCGAACTTCCTTTACATTAAAAAAAAATTTAGTAGTAAAATACTTCACGATTTAGATAGTCACATTACGAAATTCCAAACAACAAGGTTTTTCAATGGGTTTGATAATATATAAAATGCTCAAATTAAAAAGGAACATTTTGCAACTACTTTGCACAGTGTGTTAGATAGTCACCAATGTGAACCATTTTGTAATACTAATTATCCCAAAAATTATATCTCTGAAACTTTATAAATTATCCAATGTAAATATGCAATTAAAGCTCATAGAATTTCTAGATGGAACTACCAAAATTTGGTTATATGTATGTGTGAGGATAGAAAATGGGTCCAAGTGGCAAAAGACATTGGCTTTGAGGGCCAAAGTCACTTGGATATCCCTTAAAGTTTATTGCGAAACCATTGGGAAAGTGTCTCCAAGACTATGGGTTGAACCTTTAAGCTATTTGAATTTATTTACTTCCAAGTGAAGGCTTTTGACCCTTAGGATTGATATTTTCTAAGGGGATGGTATTTAACCCTTAGGGAGGCCTCTCAAGCCTTTGGAATTTTACGTAAAAGCTTGGGAGGAATACTTTTAGAAGCCATGTGAGAGCCATGTGATTTCATGTGACTTCCAAGGTTAGAAGGGCCTTGGATTACATGTGCTCCTCTCGACTCTTGGTCTCTTCTTATACAACGGACTGACCAAGTTTTGAAAACTCACAATATCTTGAGTATCTTTGAAAATTAAGAAGAAGTCTATATGGGCTAAAACAAGCTCCAAGAGCTTGGAATAAGAGACTAGCTACTTACCTAAAAGAGAATTAAGCATTTGTGGTGATCAAGGCATATCCTGCTTTTTTCGATAAAATATCACATGGAGAACTCATATATCTCTATATGTGGATGACATCATTAACAAGTAATGATGTTGAAAGCATAAGGAGAATCAACATCAAATGAAGGAAGGGTTGAAGATAGGTGACGAAGGGCATCTAACATACTTCCTTGGATTAGGAGTCATTCATACAAAGCATGGTATGTATCTAACTTAGAGAAAGTACATCAAAGACATGTTGTAAATTTCAAAATGAAAAATGCAAAGATTGCAGGTACATCTTATGGAAGTGAATTCCAAATTGAGTCCTCATGAGGGAGACCTCATTGAAGATGTGATAGGATATCAAATCCTAGTTGGAGTATCAATTATGATACCCTTAGATATGTGCTATAGCGTGAGGGTTTTAAGATAGTTTACACACTCATCTAGGAAGCCACATGTAATATAATCAATTACAAACTACTCTAAAATCAATCTCAAAGTGAAAGAGACTAGTTTAAGATAATCCAAGAAGAATACCACAAAGCCCAAAAGAGGGTGAAAGATGTACATATCCACCCAACCAACTCCACCCATATGTATGTGTCTAAGACAAGGGGGGAAATGTGAGGAGAGATTTCGAAATGTATCCTCCACATGGGTTCTAGTTCAAGGCCTTATAACCTTAGAAGTCACATGAAATCACATCGATCTCACATGGATTCTAAAAGGATTCCTCCCAATTTCACAAATTGCAAAATCAAAGGTTGAGAGGTGTCCTAAGAGCTAAACACCATATCTTTAGGAAATATCAATCCTAAGGTCAAAAACCTATTGGAGTTAGACGTCTGCGGAAGCACGCGAACAGCACAAGGAAGAAGAAGAAGCTTAGAGCACAACACACAATACTGAATGTATTACTAGAGAATGTACAAAGATAAGTATCCCATTAGGGCAATAGGCGTATATACAAAGCGGGGGAAAAAACCTCCTAAAGAGGGAAAAAAGTGCCCCGACGGTCCTAGTGTGTTCACACACATCACTACCTAAATATATCAACAAATCCCCCCTGGGAATGATGCGGTGAACAAGGAGCTGGCACTCATGTATAAGGAAGTGCCAAGCTATGTGGAAATCACTCCACAAAAGGAAGTAAGCCCAAAGCTTTGCGGAAAGCTTCAAACTTCTCCCTAGGCAGAGCCTTCGTGAAAAGGTCTGCAATGTTCTCCTGCGTGGGCACATATGCCAAGCTGATCTCCTCAGCAGAGAACCTCTCCTTGACATAGTGATAATGCACCTCAATGTGCTTAGTGTGAGCATGGAACACAGGGTTCCTCGCAACTGCCAATGCGCTCTGACTGTCAGTGAAGATGGTGGTGGCAGAAGACTGACCAACACCCAAATCAGCCATAAGGCGTCTGAGCCACACACACTCAACAATCGCTGTGAAAGCTACCCTATACTCAGCCTCACAACTGGAAGTGGCCACAGTAGGCTGCTTCTTGCTCAACCAAGATATACATGAGCTACCAAGCATGAAGCAAAAGCCACTGGTGGACACATGAGTGTCATAGCAACCAACCCAATCTGAGTCAGAAAAAGCATGCAAATCTGGCGGTAGTGATCCCCCCTTGGGATAAAACAACTCAAGTAGCTGAGTACCACTCAAGTAGCGAAAGATGCACTTAACTGCCTTCCAATGCGTGACTCCTGGGCAATGCATAAACCTGCTCATCTGTGAGATAGCAAATTGAATATCTGACCGAGTAATGCATATGTAAATCAAGCATCCAACAGCTTGCTGATAGAGAACAACATCAAATGCATCTCCAGCATCATGAAGACTCAATCGTAAACCTGTCTCCATAGGAGTGGCAATAGGCTTACACTCTTCAAGGCCAAAACGCTGCAATAATGTGTCAGTATATTTCGTTTGACACAAAGCCATTCCACCATCAACTTGCATAAACTGAATGCCCAAATAGTGATGCAAATGCCCCAAATCAGACATCTCAAATGAGGCATGCAAATCAGCCTTAAAATCAGCAATATGCTTCTCAATAGGACCAGTGAGCAGCATGTCATCAACATAGACAACAATGATCAGAAGCACATCATTAGCACACTTAACATATAAGGTGCTTTCAGTTGGACTGTTCTCAAAACCATGTGCAATCAGATAGGCATGTATCTTCTCATACCAAGCACGTGGTGCTTGCTTTAAACCATATAACGCCTTCTTTAACCTGCTCACCTGGTTTTCATGCCCTTTCTGCACAAAGCCACGGGGCTGAAAAACATACACTTCTTCATGCAAGTCACCATTCAGAAATGCTGTTTTAATGTCCAACTGATGTACATTCCAACCATGCTGGGCTGCAAGTGCACAAATGCTCCGAACAGTAGTCATACGGCATGTAGGTGCAAAGGTCTCGTCAAAATCAATGCCTCTTTCCTGCACATAACCCTTTGCAACAAGCCTAGCCTTATACCTGTCAACTGTACCATCAGGTTTACGCTTCAGCTTGTATACCCACTTAGTGCCAATGGCCTTCTTGCCAGGAGGCAAGTCACATAAAGACCATGTACCATTCTTCATTATAGCATCATATTTAGATTGCATAGCAACCATCCAATTTTCAGAATTTTGTGCTTCATCAAAAGAAACATGCTCATTCTCATCAAAGAGACTAGATGTAGCCATAACATAGAAATCTGATGCAAAGGAGGCACTATGAGAGCCTGAACGAGTACGATATGACAAAGGTGCATCTAATTTGCTGTCACGCAAAGTCTGCACCAGCCATTTTGGCATAGTTTTTGCCTGCTCAATATCAGCTCTCTCATCAACAAGTGCATCATGTAAATCTGCATCAGAAATGGAATGATCTGCATCATCATATGAAACCTGCAAAGGCTGAGAAGTTGCCTCATAAGGACCAGCACTAGACTGCCCACCTGTAAAAAGAGGCATCAAAGTATCATACATGTCTTTGGAGCTAACAGATGTCTCCTTAGTACATGAAAGCAATGGTTGAACAACATCTTCCACAAATACAACATCACGGCTAACCAGAATGCATTTAGTCTATGGATGATACAGACGATAGCCTTTACTTTTAGAACTGTACCCAACAAAAATACATTTTACTGCCTTATCATCCAATTTTCTGCAATGTTGTTCAGGCACTAGTGCATATGCCAAACAACCAAAAACATGCAGATGAGCAACAGATGGCTTGCGGTCATGCCAAGCCTCATATGGAGTGATAGATTACAACACTTTAGTGGGACACCTGTTTAGTACATATGCTGCACACATGACAGCCTCAAGCCAAAAACTATGTGGTAAAGCCTGACTCTTGACCATGCACCTTGCCATCTCCATGAGTGACCTGTTCTTTCGTTCAGCAACTGCATTCTGTTGAGGTGTATACGGCACTGTACACTAGTGTTTTATCCCACGTTCAGCCAGAAATGCATTAAATTTAGAAGACATATATTCCCCCCCCCTCGATCAGAACGGAGGGTGCCCATTTTACATGCTGACAGATTTTCAGCCAAAACCAAAAACTGTTTAAAGCACATGAACACTTCGGACTTTGCTTTGAGTGGATATACCCATGCATGCCTGGAAAAATCATCAATGAAAGTCACGAAGTAAAGGTAATTTCCAAAAGAAGGTGTCTGCATAGGACCACAAACATCACTATGTACAAGCTGCAATTTCTGAGTAGCCCGAACTGAACCATCTTTTGGAAAGGATGAATGTTGCATTTTTCCCTAAATACAGCCTTCACAAACATGTTTTCCAGGTGCGTGAAGTTTGGGCAATGAGGACACCATTTCAGATTTCTGCAGGCGTAGCAAACTAGCAAAATTCAGATGACCAAAGCGTGCATGCCAAAGCTTTGCATCTGACATAGCCTCAGAATCATTTACTGCACATGTCAAATCATTTACAGATCTTTCATAGTCTATGAGCTTATACAACCCACGACATAAAATGCCAGACGCAATAATCACATCGCCATTTGACAGATCATGAACTGTACACTTGTCATCAACAAATTTCCAACCAAGCCAATCTTGGCTAATGCACAAACTGATAACAGGTTCTTTTTGATCCCTGGCACAAATAGAGGATCTGACAAAGTGAAAGAACTACCATCAGCAGTAGTCAAAATGATCTTACCAACTCCCATAATAGGATAAGAGGAGTTGTTGGCGCATGTAACGTATTCCCTTTAGGGGCAGGCTCGAGTGAAGAGAAGAAACTGTGCTGCGAGGTAATATGTTTGGTTGCCCCACTGTCAAAATACCAAACATCTGAGTCTACTGCAGACATGCACTGCTCATGAGAAGATGGATCAAAACTGCAGACAGTAGTAAACGCCCATTCTTCTTCCTGCACAAGATTTCCTGACTCTATTTTTGGTGTAGAGGCCTCTACAACAACCATTCCAGCCTCTTTCTTCTTTGCCTCTTTAGCAGCCAGTTTTGGACAGTTCTTTATGATATGATCATTCCCTTTACAGTACTTACAAAACAATTTCTGCTTTTGTGATTTCTTCTCATCTTTATCTTCCTTCCTCGAATATGCAGAATTAGCAGATTTATGCTTACTAGTTGAAGAGCTCCATTTTCCTTTGCCCTTCTGACTAGCCAGGAAAGCTTGATCTGAAACTCGCATAATGGACCTGTTTTGCCTGGACTGATCTTCCTGCAAGAGAACAGAGACTAACTCCTCAAATGATAAGGCATTTGGATTGCCTTTCATCATCAACCGAAGAGTAGAAGCAAAACTCTGATATGAATCAGGAAGACCATTCAGATGGTCTGCACAAGTGAGCTATCTGGTATAACCTCATCAACAGAAGTCAACTGTTCCTTCAAGTTTTTGATCTTCATTAGGAAATTGTCCATAGAATCACCTTCATTCATGTGCTCACTCTCCAACTGTTTTTGGAGGTAAGCAACACGAGCCTCATTCCTAGCTTGGTACAATGTGGTAAGTGTATCCCAAGCATCCTTAACTATTCTGCAAGAGCGAATATGAGGAATAATGGCACGTTTGACAGACAAAGCTATCAATGCATGTGCTTGGGCATCTCTGCCACCCCAACGAATCTGCTCTACAGTAGGTGCAACAGAAACAACAGCACGAACAGGAATCATCACAATATCATCTTCGACACCATCTTGATCAGCTCCAGCACCTGTAG
This sequence comes from Ceratopteris richardii, assembly GCA_020310875.1. NCBI lineage: Eukaryota > Viridiplantae > Streptophyta > Polypodiopsida > Polypodiales > Pteridaceae > Ceratopteris > Ceratopteris richardii. The sequence continues at coordinate 153,152,706 of CM035409.1, forward strand.
TTGCAGGTGTAACAGGACGTCTTTCAACACCCTGCACAATGTTCCACAGTCCTTTTGCAACCAATACATGTCGCATCATATAAGCCCATAATGGGTAGTTGGTACCATCCAACTTATCCTCAACAGCCAACATACGGAATACATCACTGCTTTCAGCCATGGTCGGTGACTAAAATACCTTGATGCAAAAAATTGATTGTATCTCAAAAAGTTGAACAGAACTACCCAGATGAGTTCTGCTAGACCTGTAGCAGACTTCGAGATGCTTAAACCGGCGAACAGAAACTGGTATATACCTTTGGCACAAAAAGACGAAATAACCTACACAAGCGCTGCGATAGTGCGTTCGGAGGCCGAAACGAGCTCAGGTCGTGATTTCGGCACCACACAGCGAAGCTGTTTTGATCTCTGAATCACCCTGAGTATGCTCACCAAATTGCGTGCGAATCTGAGACTATAAACGGAGGAGTGTCGACGGCGCCCTAGATGAAGCGAGGACCTGCTCTGATACCAATTGTTGGAGTTAGACATTTGCGGAAGCATGCGAACAGCACAAGGAAGAAGAAGAAGCTTGGAGCACAACACACAATACTGAATGTATTACTAGAGAATGTACAAAGATAAGTAGCTCATTAGGGCAATAGGCGTATATACAAGCCGGGGGAAAAAAACCTCCTAAAGAGGGAAAAAAGTGCCCGGGCGGTCCTAGTGTGTTCACACACATCACTGCCTAAATATATCAAAAAAACCTTCACTCGGGCGTAAATAAATCCAAATAGTACAAAGGTTCAAACTATTCTCCAAGAGACCTTTAGAATCTTTCTTCATCCATCAATCCTAAAGCAATACTCAATGGATGAATGAGTTCTCAAGTGTCTTCTAAAACATGATGGGTTCTATATAGAACATCCACCTATGATCTTTAATTGAGTTACCTATTCCATCTAGCTGCACCTAGTCTAGAAATAAATTTGAATATTCTTTCAAATTCAAATCATGTCAAGAGAAAGAAGATAAGGAAGAGAGCTCTCACACACACTCACACAAAAAGGAAGGACGACACATAGAGTAGGGCAAGGAACAATAATCTTCTTCTACTTCACCTATTACATAAAGAGAGTATACAAGAATGACCTAACACAACAATATAGCTGGTACAATATATGAAGAACACTACATAAAGAAAACCTTAATATCAGTGAATAAGTGAGTTGGAAAGAAACAAATGTGCCATCACTCTTAGTAGATAAATTTGGTAAAGCACACTAAAAGTGTCCTTGACATATATCGATGTAACCACTATCCATATCAACGATATGAGAAAGTTGTATGTGTCACACTCCCTGAAGGGCTTTGGTGTGCAAAACAAGAGGAGCAAGGAGGAGATGGAGGGAAAGAGAAGAGAGGAGAGATGAGCGGACATGCGTGGGAGCCTTGAAACCCACATAATGATCTCTCTTGAGACAATGCTATATATATGATGTATACATATGAATATGGGTGTAAGGTCACATGACCCTTACATCCCCAACAATCTCCCACTTAAGGGTCAATGTGACCATAAGTGGTAACATATACAAAGAATGATGTATAGCTTTACACCAATGTACAGGATGAGTCCGGATCTCAACCCATACAGATCAACCTATACCAATTGGCTCGAACAAGGTGTATCCATGCACCTCAAACTGCTCTAGACTCATATCGATAACAGTCGAGCTCACATCTGACTGATGCAAGAACTGATGAAGTTCCTGCAAAGCTCCCACTTGCTCTATGCATGTGTCAATCATCGAACGATTGACAACTCCAAGTGCAAATCCTCCAATAGCAACTGCAATGTCTAGTCTCGAGCATAAAAACTCGTACATTAGACTCCCAAATGCTGACGAAACATGTGCTATCCTGGCTAACCTAAGCATGTCAGCCATGCCTATATCCAAGGCATCGAAAGCACCATCATCAAGATCAACATGTCCTGACATATTTGTGTCAACATCTGGCATGAGCGAATCCAAGAACGACTGCATGATCGCTGACTCATCAACATCTAGATCAGCCATCCTATCAACCAAGGATGTGTCGGGCTATGCACCCCAAGAGCTAGTATGCTCTGACATACACTGTGTATTGTAAGATCTATCCTTCTCTACCACACCAAGTCATCATGCTCCACATGAGCTAACTGCACAACATCAACACCAAGATCAAACTGATGATCACACTCTAAATGAGTATCATCATAATGCTCTAGATGAGCATACACATCATGCTCTAAAGCATCCAATTGATCATCTAAAGTGTGCTCCATAATAGCATCTATATGATTAGAACAATCATGCTCTCCATAAGCATCATGAGCATCCAAAGCATGCTCTCTATGTGCATCCATTTGAGCATCTGAATCCTACCATACATGTGCATCATGAATGTCAATAGACCTATGTGTGGGTAGAAAAAATGAGACATGACGAGTCTCACATCGCACATAAGGCTGAACTCCCACTGACACAAGATTGTCTCTCACATGAAGTACCTGCAGTGGATACTTGTGCCCAATCCTAGCACCTCTGACAAGCATAATTTGTCCCAACTACAACTGAAAATGATGCTCACCAAGGAATGCATAACATCTGCTCTCCTGTAACTAGCTAACTAAAATCAAACTCATAGGAAACGAAGGCACATAATGTACATGTCTAAGTATAAGTGATGCTCCACTAGCTAGTATAAGGCATACATCTCCTACACCCTCAATGTCATATGTCGTACCATCAGGCAAGTGCACACATCCATGACTCTCACCTGAGAATCAATAGAACCACTCACGATGTGGAGTAACATGAAAAGTGGCTAATGCATCAAGCAACCAAGCCATATGCGTGCTATCCAATGAACAAGAGGAATTTTGAGATAAACCATAGGAGAAAGTGATGTCACCATCACTAGCATAATCAACTGCCATAGACTCTCTTGAAATCACTACCTGACTTGCATCACGTACATATCTCTAACATCATCGTCGCATCCACTTGAAGCAATGTTGTCGAATATGGCCCTCACAACCACAATGTCAACATCGAAGCTGTCGATGTGATCTATGTCTTACATGAGTCAATGGACTCGCATACATATCATGTAGTCTCTGGCGTAATGCACTACTCGTCTCCTCATACATCTCAGACTCATATATAGAATCCATAAGCTATAATCGGATAGTAGAGTTAGCCAATGCATCCATATCCATCCACACATAGTCGGACATGTCACGAGACCTCTGTGCATCTCTATGCACACACGTGTAATCCTGCACGAACCAATGTATGCCACATCTGATCTTTCCATCTCGAAAAGTCAGTGCCATCAAACTATGCTAGCAATCCAAGAGACTATATAATGTAACAAGAGACTAGATACAATACTCTATCCTCAATAGGATCACAACTGCATATCCATATGCATAACTCACATCATACATATATTGCTGGAGAAGAAACCATGTGAACCACATGTCACATAACCATGCATCTAGCATGCACATAAAACCATGAGCATAAGCCTGCTCACCAAGTCTCCAAATTGACAAAGTAGATATGAAAGAATCCTGGAAAAAATTCGACAGAGTATCCCCCGTAAACTGAGCAATCAAACAAGATAACCAGTAGCAAAAGAATAATGAGTAATCTGTCACCACCTGTCACTAATCCAATCAAGGACAATGGAAAATACATATGCCCATAAATTGATGATGATGTTGAATTCTATAAAAGATTGTAGATAAACTTTAATCATGCCGTGAAGCAAGTCAACCACTCTTTCTATACCTAATCTCATAATCAAAATCTTGAGGTGACTCTGCTCAATGGATCTTATGAACTTTAAGGTTTGCTTGTTTAGAGAACCACTTAATGCTCTCTTGATTTAAAACAATCCTTACCTTGGAACCATGTAAGTAATGACACGAATTCCTCAAAGCATGGACAATTACACAGAACTCCTCCTCATAGGCAAAGTAATTATTCTAATCTAGTTCTACCTGATACACTCAAAAGCCTTTTGTTGACCATCTTGAACTAAAACCACTCCCATAGCAAAATCACTCGCATCGACCTCAACCACAAAGGATTGATGGGATTTGCTACATGTAAAAGTGGATCTATAGGAGTCACTACTTTAAACTTTCCCATACTTTGCTTTTGTTTGTCTCTCCAATCAAAGGTTTTCCCTTTCTCTTTAAGCTGTTTCATCATTGAGACAACAATTTTGGCATAGTTCTTAATGAATCTACGATAGAAACCTGATAGAACTAGGAAGATATGAAGCTTTTCTAGTTCTTGGAATGTGGCCACTCCATGATAGCTTGTAGTTTATCAAGATCCATCTAGATTTTATCTTAGAAGACTATATGAACAAGGTATCTAACCTCTCTTTTGAAAAATTCACACTCTAATTCCTTAGCAAAGAGTGAATTTACTTGTTACACTTGGAATAATTTCCTCAAGTGTTCCAAGTGTTCCTCTTCTGATCTACTGTCAATGAAAATATTAACTCCAAATTCTATTACAAACTGCACTAGATATGGTTGTAGGACACACTTCATGAGCTTAATGAAAGATGAGGGAGCATTGCTCATACCAAAAATAATCACCAGAAACTCGTAGTGCCCATGTATAGTTCTAAAAGCAGTTCTAGGGAGATCCTCTATCCTAATTCTAATCTAGTGATATCTTAAACTTAAGATCAACCTTGGTAAAATACATAGCATTACATAAACCATCGAGGAATACATGCATGAAACCCATTAGATAAGGTGAAAAGATATTTTGGATACAACATTGAAACGTACTAAGAACATTTCGCAGCCCAAACCACATGACCATGCACATTGACTCCCAAATTGGTGATAAATGCTATTTTTGGTCTATCCTCTTCAACTATTCTAACTGATCATAACCACTAACTCATCTAGAAAAGGATCTATTTCTCGACCCACTGTCATGGAGTTAATGCAAAGCAAGGAAAAATGAGAGAAGACAACTAATTTAGGATATCCAAAGAAGTATTCGTTTGGTAACAAGATCTTGCTTGGAAAGAAACTCTATATGAGAGCTCAAAAATCATGAAAAATTTAAGATTTCCCGGTCCAAATTGTATCTATAAATTTTGCATCGCAAAGAGAACCATACTACATAAGGCTTCACAAATGAATACCTAGAAGTTCAAAGATCTTTGGATATAGTTGTGCATGAACAAGTCTTCTATGACTTCATATGTCATCCACTCCTATTGAAATGCATTCATGCACTAGATAGAAAACAACAAGATGTAACAGGATCAACATGTACAGATATATCAAAAATGAACTTTGTCGTCGTCACATGACCTTCCACACTTTAGCTCTTCATTTTTCTCACAAGTGAGCAAGATTGAAGATCTAATTTGCCTTCACCATTTCTCTTTGTTTTTTTTTCTATGGTCTTCAACAACCTCTCTGTGCAACCAGGAAAAAAGCATCCCAACCATGTGTACACTCTAAGGAGTAGAACCTTCCATGCATGAACAACCCGATTCACTCTGCTCACTACAATCGCCCTTAATACTACTGTTTGAGCTTTATTCCTCAAATTCACACAAACTTCAATTGGCCTTAATACTATTTGAGTTTTATGCCTCAAATTCTACATGCATCTTTTCATGAAAGTTGAATGAGTTTAATTGCCTTTATTTCCACTTATTTCATAGTTCAAGATTCAAACATGATAGACAAAAAAATCATTCACATATGCTTTTGATTTTCAAGATGTATTCAATTATTAACATGCCCTTTTTCTTCAATGTATGCTGCTCGTTCTTGAGTTGCAATTTCCATGCCTTTGTATTGGTCTCATACAATGTGACCAAACTGTTCCAAGACTCTTTCAGAGTCTTGGCATCATGTATGTGCCCAATCATGCTCTCCAATATGTTAATAGATAGCCAATACATTACCTTTTGTGCTCCTTGATTCCTTTCTTCATATGCTCTTAACTTGTCCACAGTCTGATTCCTCTCTGGAAACTATGGAGCATTTTCATTCTCTCCTTTGATGCACTTCCAATTGTCTTTCCCCATCAATAAATTTCATTCTAAATCTCTAAGTGTGAAAGTTGTTTTTATCCAGCTTGTCACTCATAACCGTACTCATTCCATCAGCATTTGCCATTTTTCAACAATTCACAACATTGCAAAAACACTTACAAGGAATACCTTTGCCTGAATACTATCACACTATGACATGACAGTTTGATCTCAGAAAAACATAGTTTTCGTGTATCAACACTACACGGAATCGCTTAAAGTTCTAGATCTAGAATATTAGAGTTTTTTGAACACAATACAAGTTAGAGTTTTGCAAAATGACTTGGTTTTTTTGTGGGCCCCACCTTGCAAACTTGAAACGGATGTCGAGATGCCTTGAAAAAAATTTGATGCCTTCTACCTTCACATTAATTTTTGTAGAAATCCGAGGTCATTTGTGAATCATGCTTTCTCCACACCTTCTCGCATACTCTTCACTATTGGCCTTCTCCATGAGCTCTCTACAACCACATAGGCTATGATACCATGTCAATAAAAAGGAGATAAGGAAGAGATCTCACTCACACATTCTCACACTCAAGAGGAGCACACAAAGATTGAGGTAAGGAAAAATAATCCTCCCTTTCTTCTATTACATAAAGATGACATAATACAACAATACAACTAGTGCAATATATAGAAAGAACTATAAATTGGCATTTTGATGTTAATCATAGTTTCATAGTGGATTCCCCAATAGGCCTCGAAATATATATTCACCATGCCTACAATTATAGCGTCAGTGAGCTTACATGGTGGAAGGACATTTATCTCGGGCCACCCTTAATCATGAGGAGTCACCCAAACTTTTTGCACTAGCACAAGCGAGGGTTTTCTTGTACAATTCTTCTTTCGCTAGTGCCAGATCTTCTGTAGTAGCTATGATGGATCAAACGACATTGACCCCTGCCCTTCAAGTTGTGTAGAAAAAGATTTCTTCTACCCTTGAAGAGGCTAAGGATTTTTTCAAAACATGTATACAAGCAGAGGACATAGAATCAGATGATGAAGAATCCCAAGACCCTAGATGTCTCATGAAGGTAACCCATTTTGGGTTTAGGTCCACCATGCATGCGAAGTGTTAGGCCTCTAGGGAACACTACTCATTTTAGGAATCATATTGTGTATATCTTTCTCTAAAAATTCATAACCGCTTCGGATAGGAATGTGACCCTTCCAATCAGTGTAATGTTTCAACTATTATAATGAAAATCCGACTCACTTGCAAAGAGAGGAGATCATACTCCCTTCACTAGCGGTGCTTTGGGCATGGATGATTCTAAGTCTTTGTGTCTTTCCCCTCCCGATTTTGTTATATTCATTGTAATATGAGTGTGATTTAATGTGAAGTACATTGTGAGATTGTCTAATAGAGAGTAATTGTGAGAGTTAGGTGAGTTGATACATTGTTCATGGAAAAATAAAGCATCGTCATCTCTGTGTATGTAAGGAAGGAATGTATGAGTATTGTTAATCCATGTCGATAAATGAAGCTTACATCAACAGACACTCGAGAAGCCACATATCTAGTTCGTATCGAGGAAAAGTTAAGAAATTGAATTCATTTCACCTTCCTCAAGCCAAGAAGCAGTAGAGAAGCATTGAGTCTGAAGTTAAAAAATGCTTTCTAACACTTATCATCCAAATTTAGTGATTAAGGAATACAATGGTCTAGTTGTCGCAATGCACATGTAGATAAATCTTCAATAGTGCCCCCCCCCCCCCCCCCCCAATGTCCCATGGATGTTTGCACTTCCTTTGAGATGGTTTGTTGACGGAAACTCACTATGGTGTTATCCCTTTAAGTTACACAATATTCCCCAAAATTCTACCTTGACACACAAAGAAGACAGATTTTGTAGCGTTTAAGCATATGTGATGAGTTATACTTGTGGAAATTTTGTTTCAAGTCACATAGATGGTTCTTCTTTTGCTCCAACTAAACACACAATCATCAAAATAATATGGTGTTCTTGAGAAAAACTATGAATAAATGGCACGTCAACCTTTCAAAATTGGAGGGTACATTGGTAAGTCCAATGAGCATTAGCATAAAGGCACATACTACCTTAAACATTATTTTTACAATGATCTTTTATGAAATTTTCCACCTCATTATATCCTAAGAATCCATGAACGAAATTATATAGGTGGCCTTCCAACTACTCATTCTATGAAGCGACGCCTTGTTGGGAAATGATAATTGTTTCTATATAGATGTGCTTTTGCACCTCTTAAACATACCGATCTCAATTGAGTCCAGTCTCTATAGATGTGTTCTTGCATCTCTTAAGTTTCTAACAGTTCTTAGTGGAACTATGGTATTTTCAAAGATGTTGGAACTATGGTATTTTCAAAGATGTTCCACAATGTGGAGCCAGCCTAAGAAGAAATGTTTCTAGTTTAAGAAATGTTTCCACCATGACACGTGCCATTATGTCATTGTTTGTGATCCCTAACAACCAACCGGCCAACCATTGTTGTCTCAAAATTTCCCTTTTCAATCAATCATGCCACTATAACGCTTCCAAAAAAAGGGCTTGGATTTCATTGGGTGCATAATGCCACCAGCCATTTCCGTCCACAATAGGTATATCTGACTTGCAAAGACTATGCTGCTTCTTGACCTCACACTTGGGTAGTGAAACATGCTATGACCATGGTGGTAGCTCACTTACTAACCCATGAGGTTTTTTCCTGATTTGGTTCTCCCTTGGAAATTGTTTCGAATCGGGATACCCATTTTGCAAATAATCTCATTACCATAATAACTTATGATTTTAATAGTACCCATAAGTTTAATACTCCCTACTATCCGTGTGCAAATGGATTGGTCGAAAGTACTAACAAAACTTTACTAACTATACTAAAGAAACTCATTCGGTTGATTTAAAAGTTTGACCTTCTTTCCTACTTGATATTTATAAAAAGGAAGTTCAGCCTAGGCCTACTCTCCCGGACTTTAATTAAAGAGAAAGGAATCATAGGTGAATGGGACTAGTGCCTTTGAGACCCCCCAAATCCCACAATGCAAGGGTAGAGTTTGCAGGTTTAGAGAGTGTTACAAAAGAGGTTAACAATCCTCTTATCCCCTCATGCGGGGCCCACTTAGATTTAACCTTGTTGTTTTCGATGAGAAACACTTTGTGATGCCTACTTGATTTTCTACCTGTTTGACATACGGATAATTATTGACGCTACCACTGCCCATGATTTGCAGGAACGATCTGCTCATTATGGTTCCACTTACAACATACTTTCATCATGCCACCCTAACGGTTCCTTGATTTTCATGTGTTCTATATATAAATATTACTGATGATGCTCCTTGTTATTTGTTTATTCTCTGGTCATTAAACTGTCAAAATGTTTGAGCATGCAAAAGGGACATGCTTGCTCCTAGTGAACTCCTCTCAGCCACAATGGATGATCGAAGCACTACTTTTCTCCATAGTCTGTGTTTGCAAAACTTCGCATTGCATCAGCGAATGTGCCTTGTACTCTTAGGCAGATGGTTAGGGTTCAAGTCTCACCCAGGGTTGGATGCCTCAGAGTTCCCCAAGATGGGTGCCTCTACCTTACGAGGTCGGATGTGTGTGTCTTTTCAAATTCATTGTACTCTCCAAAAAAAAAAAAAGAACAAAAACTTTGCATTGCTTCAGTGGTATGGTGTCAAAGCTCAACTTGAAAAAGCTACAATTTCACATGACATCGTTAGCACAACCTTTGACATCCTCTGGCAGGTGCTTGTTGTTGAAGTTTTGCATACAATCACACTACACGATGTAGCGCATCGCTTAGATTAAGTTCCTTCCAATCACAAACTCATCAGCTGAACCACTCTTTCCTTCCAATCAGACCACTCCCAAAGCCAATCCACCGTGGTTTGTGGCATCAACACCATCCTCATCTTACCCAATATTGCAACCAAACCTCATCTTCAGCGGACGACTTTTGGCATTCTGATGTTAATCATAATTTCACAGTAGGCCTCGGAATATATATGTGCCTAAAATTGTACCGTGGGTTACCTTACGTGGTGGAAGAACATGCAACTCTCCGTGCGAAAGGACTTGGATGGTTACTCCGCCACTTGCCTAGACAAGCAAGATCAAGTCAAATGGGCCAATACGTAGGTGAACTATTTTAAACGTTTTTTTAAACAGGTTTTCGGAGGAGGAGGTAATATTAATATGATCGAATTCAATAACCGGAACCGCACAACTTTTCAAAACCTTATCAGACAAGGATGAAGGAGAGAACGGCGACGAAGCTTGGTCTGCAGCTTTAATGGCGTCCGCCTAGCGACGAGTAATGCAGAAAATTGCGAAGCTACCACCGGCGGAAGAGAATCTTCTGATGAATCACTTGCTGGGTTTCTACCATGTCCTCTTCACTGACGAACAAGATTAAAAGGAGTCCTGGTCGCGCGAAGTGTTTTTTTCCTTAGCTGTGGCGAGCCCACAGGGGTAGCTTCAACGCTAGGAGCCATCGCTGTAAGCAACAAGACATCACTCGGTAAGTTGAAGGCCTGCTCGTGGTGTCGTCGTGACCGACTCTCCCTCCCCTATGGGTTGAGGGGTTGAGTCGTCGACACGATCGGACGCCCCTCCCCCTCGAGTATCGCGAGTTTCGGGGGTTTCGCGAGTATCGCGACCGCGGGTATCGCGGGTATCGTGCCCCTCGCGTGTATCGCTTGCTGATGCCCACCGCGGGTATCGCCCAGATTCGCGACCGATCGATTCGCGGGTCTCGAGTATCGTTTTAACTTCCGATCGGCGATCGGCGACCGGCGAGACCTGCGACTACCTCGGCGATCGGCGGATACTTCGGCGATACCTACGGCTTGCCGGCTTCTTCGGCGATCGACGATACTTGTTTGCCGATTACTCCAGCGATCGACTGAGGATTCTCCGGGCGGTTCTTTCGGGTATCGTCGGCTGAGTGTCGCCGGGCACCCGAAGGCCATCCGTCCTCGCGTGTGGAGGCGATCGCGGTCGCTGGGAACCCCTAAGCCAGAAAAATAAAAAATAAAATATAATAAAAGAAGAAAAAGAAGAAAAAGAAAAGAGAGGAAAAAAGAAGGAAAAAAAAAAGAAAAAAAAAAGAGGAGAAGAGGAAAAAAGAAAAAAAAAAAAGAAAGAAAAGAGAAAAAAAGAAAAGGAAGAGGAAGATAGAAAAGATTCGTAAAGACGAAGTGTGCGTCCATTTTTCGCCGGTAAAGCAAAGTGGGGAGAATCCTCCGCTTTAGTGCTCTTTTCTCTTTCCATGTTGGAGGGTTTTGCCGCTGGGTTTTGAAAAGTAAAAGTGGCACCAGATCGTTTGACCATGGATGTGGCTTCACCCTCTCTCGTGAAAAGTAACCGGGCCCCTCCCCCTGGGGAGAACGGTACTCTGGCCGCGCTGCTGGAGGGGGGGTCGTGTGCCGTCCCTGGGGTATCCGAAAGTGCTGAATCCCCCATCGTGTCCCTCAGTAGACCCGCAGTTCTATCTGCTCAGGAGGAGCTCAAGAAAGTTTGCCTCGTCGGCCAAGTGTTTGGCCCTAGGCCCCCGCTCGAAATCGTACGACAATGGCTCCGAAAAGAGTGGTTCCCTCGCGGACTAATTGTCAGCAAATGTCAGTTCTTACCAGCAAACCACTTGCTGCTAATCTTCGAAAATGAAGAGATGGCGTTCCAAGCCCTAAGCGTTGGCACCTGGCAGCTCGGTCGGGCGACCCTGTGCCTATTCAGATGGTCCCCGGACTTTACTCCCGACAAATCGAAATCACTTCGATACCCCCTTTGGGTTGAGCTCCCTAACCTCCCATACTTTCTGTACAACTTCATGTGGGAAATTGTCTCTCCTATCGGCAAGCCGTTGGCTTCACGCGAAGACATTGGTGGTCTCATCTACGAAGGTGCAAGACACTCGTTCAATGCTAGGTGGCATCCGCAAATCTGCGTCGAGGCCGACCTTAGCTCGCCTCTTCCATCAACGATCAAAGTGGACATGGGCGAAGGTGAGGTTTGGGAGCAGGATATCACCTACAAAAACCTTCCCAACGCGTGCTTTCGTTGTGGTCAGCAAGGTCACAGGATTAAAGACTGCCCTCTCAGGCAAAAAAAACAAGAAATCCCAAGCAGCCTCCAAAACTGCTCAAGACAACCTTGGCGAATTGACCCACTCGACCAAGGAAGGGGAAGGCAAGTGCCTCCTCAATCCACAAGCTGATGCTGATGGCTTTACTGAAGTTAGAAGAAGAAGGAAAAGAAGTCCGAGGGCCAACGGTGAAAGAAACAACCTGCCACTTACCCCCAACAGCAATTTGTACTGCAATCTTGGAAAGGAGATCAACGAGCTTGACTTTCCAAGCGGGAAGCCACTCGAGGTAGATACCTACGACAATGCCCTAGAGATCCCTGACAACAAAGAAACTCCCCAGGAAGGCTATACTACAAGCAAAGAAGATGGATTCACCACTAGTAACGAAGACAACATGGATAGTGAAAGTTCCATCATTGGATCGACGATCCCGGAAACGGTGCCGAGCACGAGGCCCAATTCTCCCCAGCAAGGCGTATCCCGCAAAGGAAAACAGCCTATGGAGCTACCCTGGAAAAGCCCCTACAAGAACCGATTGCTAAGTCGGGATCAGATACCAGCGAAAAAGAAAGATGAAGCCAAGAGAAGAAAGGACAAGGCTCCCTCCCGCAAAGAGGGATCAATACAAAAATGATTGTCATCTCGCTTAATGCTAGGGGGCTAACCGACCCCTCAAGAGCGGCCATCATTGGTCAATGGCTCCGCGACACTAGCTTAAAACCAGACATTATATGCATTCAAGAGATTAAAATTGACGGAGAAGACCTTCTGAAACGGCTCAGACAGGTTTCCTCGGCCCATGTGTGGATCTCAACAAAGCACCAGCGGGGGTCCGGTGGAACGGCCATCGGTGTTAAACAACCCTGGCTTGAAAAGCTCGAGAACTCCATTGAAGATGTAAATCACCGCTGGATTGCGGTTTCCTTTGGTGCTCCCCTCTGTGTTACTATGGTTTCTTTGTACGCCCCTAACGGGGACTTGGAGAGGCTGAACACTTGGACTTCTCTTGACTCGCTTCCCCACAACGTGCTTATATGTGGCGACTTCAACATGGTGGAGGACCCTATGGACAGATGGATGGGCAAGGGTAGGGTCATCGACAGTCGAGAGAAAGAAACGTGGGACATGACCAAACTCCACTTGGATCTGATCGAATTCAAAGACTCGAATGGCTTTTCCTGGTCGAATCTCCAAGCGGACGAGGATCTGAGGAAAGCTAGACTTGATAGATGCTACATCTCTCAGAGCTTTACTCATCTGTGGGGCCACCCTTCCATCACGCAACGTACTGACCTCACCATCTCTGATCACTACCCGATCGTTATCACTTTTCAACCTTCCTACGGGACCCACAAGGCTCCGTGGTTCCATGCCAACACTTCCACCTTCTCTCTCCCCTCCGTCCATCAAGAGATTGCCGATGTGTGGAAGGTGGCGTTCGCCTCAGGCTTGGCCCCAGCTAAGTGCTGGAGAAGTGCGGTCGACAAGTCTCGCAAGATCATGATCAGAACTAAGAAGACGATCGAGACAGTGCGGCGGGCTCGTAGGGAAGCGCTGTACCACAGACTCTGGCGACTCGAGGAGGAAGTGAACAAAGGAAAACACCAAGCCCAGAAAGGTCTCCAAAGAATCAGAGCAGCGTTGAGATATGAGGAAGAAATTCAAAGGAAAAACTTACAAATCTTCTTCAAGGAGTGGTGGGCTGGAAAAGCCGACAAACCCACCAAAGAGATGTGCAGTATCCTCAAAAGGAAACACAACAGAGAGACGATTCCCCTACTGCTAGACCCACATGGCAATGTATGCAACTCGGAAGAAGATAACTTTGGCATCATCGAAGGGCACTTTACGAGACTCCTGGGAACCTCGAACCCCCTCTCCCACCATAGAAGGGACTGCATGGCTGCCATTTCTAGGGTTTCCCCCCGGAGAATACCACCCAACCTCCACTCCCTACTCCATGCCCCGATCTCTGAATCAGAAATCATTGAGGTCATTGATGCCCTCCCTCTCGGTAAAAGCCCGGGACCCGACGGACTCACTAACGAGTTCTTTAAATCCTTCAAGCTTGTGGTTGCCACCCCTCTCCGGATGGTCTGGCAAGAAGCGCTAAATTTTGGTGCTCTTCCTTCTTGTATAAATAATGGAATTATCAAGCTGGTTCACAAGAAGGGGGAAAAAAACAGAATCGAGAACTGGCGGCCAATTACGATGCTACAAACAGGATACAAGATCGTCGCCAAAGTCATTGCCAACAGACTTGCGTGTCACCTGAGATCTTGGCTTAGTGAGGACCAAAAAGGTTTCATCAAAGGCAGGTCCATCCTGGAAACCATTATGGATATTTGGGAAGGTATTCAATTTGCAAACGAGTCTAATCAAGATGTGTTCTTCCTCAAGATCGACTTTGACAAAGCCTACGATAGGCTAGAATGGGACTATATTCTGCAGTCGCTCCAAGACCTCGGATGTAGTCAGAAATTCACCAAGATGATCGCGACCCTTCTCGGCAACGCAACGACCCAAATTAACGTTAACGGCAAACTTTCGAAGGTGATCCATCTTAAAAGGTCTATCAGACAAGGGTGCCCTCTTGCCCCCCTTCTCTTTGCCATCGCCACTGAGGGGCTGAGCAGACTTGTGGCTCACCATGTGGAGGCTGGCAATATCAAAGGCCTCCAACTACCTCACGACCACAGCCAAATCATCATGAGACTTTTTGCTGATGATATGAACGCGTTCGTTCACAATGATAATACAAGCCTGGAGACTTTCTGGAGGTGTCTTGATACCTTTTGTGAGGCCTCTGGATCCAAAATCAACCACCATAAGACCGCCTTTAGGGTCATCGTGGGACATCAACCTGGCCTTCTCATTGATCATGGCTGTCAAATCATTTCGCAGGGCCAAATCTTTCGGCTGCTGGGAATCCCCTTGGGATTTGGCGTCTCTATGGAGCAGCGATGGAACTGGGTGCTGGCCAAACTTGAAAACAAGCTCAATTACTGGAAAGGCATGCAAATCAATCTCGCTGGACGGGCGATGGTTATCAACACGTTCCTCCTCTCGTCTACCATCTATTTCCTTTCTTGCTGGAGACCGAATGAGCAAGGCCTGTCCAAATTGAATTGCATCTGCAGAAACTTTCTTTGGACGGGTGATCATAACAGAAGGGGGGTGCCTAAAATCAAATGGGCCATCTGCACCAGCCCTAGAGATAGCGGGGGGCTTGGCATCCTGGACATTGGGTGTATGGCTAACAAACTGGCTTCCAAATGGATGATTAAAGCTTGGTGCAATAGGGAGGCCTCGTGGGCCAAGCTGATCTTCAGAAACAAAAATGAGTTGGCCCTCACGAGGTACCCGAACTGGAAGAACCTCGACATCATGACCCTGCTATTCTCCCCGATACCTGTCTCCCCAAAAGGCTCCAATCTCGTATGCTCTCTTTGGAAGGGCTGGAATAAAGTCAAAAGCTTCACAAGAATTAGTGAGGACTGGAAGTGGGCGGCCGGAATCAGACAAAACGACTCTATCTGGTTTCCGATACATGGCATCCGGAGTGTGGAGTCGTGGAACATTCAAAATGCCAAGAAGTTATGGAACAAAGGATTCAAAAAATGGAAACACCTCTGGAAACATGACACCAACAGTTGGATCAACTTCGAGGATATCGACCCTCGTATAAACATCTCCTACGAAGAATGGAACACCTTGCAAAGCAGATGCCTCGCCTGGGATCGTCACAAAACTCGCCTTCTCATGGGACATGATGCTCCGAACGCGCGTGGTCTCAAATGGCACAATGGAAATAGCCTACTCAAAATCCCGTACATCAAAGAAACGACTGACCTCCAGATCAGCCTCAACAAGAAGTGGTGTCTGTCTTGGACGCGGCTTCGGTGGGACATGAAATTCATGGGTATCTGGCACCCACTTATAGAGATTAAGAAGTCTGTCCTCTTATGGCAAATTCTTCATCGAGGAATTTGGACTAACCAGAAGGCAAGCAAAATTTGTGGGATCCCTCCGTGGTGCAAACGCTGCCTCCGTGCTATCGAAGATGTCCCACACATCTTCTTTACTTGCCCCAACTCCCACAGAAGTTGGCAGATTGTTGGACTGAAAATGAGAGCTCAGAAACAGCTTAGTTGGAAACAAGTCCTTTTGGGAGAAGCGACTGGTTGCTCTGCGGCTCTCTGGAACGCAATCAGAGGGGAAGTCCTGTGGAAAATTTGGCGAGAGCGGTGTGCTCTCAACTTCGGCGACCCCCCCAGGGAGTGGTCGATTGAAAAATCTCTATTCCTCCTTGGCAAAAGGATTGTCAACAGTAAGAAATACCCCCCCTTCAGGCACCATCAAGTCCTCCTTTTGATCAACAACAAGCTCAAACCCAAGTGGGTCCCACATGAGGGCGACGAGAGGGTGATCAACCTTCTTTGTAATGCTACCTAGGAATCAACCAAGCTTCCCCTGCTTTGTGGGATTTGGGGGGTCCCGTGGGCACTAGTCCCCTTCTATTGTACCTTTATTTCTTAATTTAATTCAAGTCCGGGAGAGTAGGCTATTGCCGAACTTCCTTTATATAAAAAACCTTATCAGACAACTCTCTCTCTCTCAATGAATTATTGCCAAAGTCAGTCTTGCAAATACTTGTGCGCAGATTCTTCAAGGTTATGGTGAACGTGAAAGATGGACTGTGGAGCTGAAGGCGGAGAACTAGAGCTGTCCGAAGTTAGAGAACTGGAGCTGAAGGCGGAGCTGACGGAGTCGAAGCTGAAGTCGGAACTGGAGCTGTCGGAGCTGAAAACGGAGCTGAAATGAACTGTGGAGCTGAAGGTGGAGCTAACGAAAAAGTGGTCGCAGTGGTCGGAGCTGAAGACGACAATCAAAGAACTACATCACAGCGGTCGAAGTGTTGAAGAGGCAGAGGTGTCGCGACGGTCAGTAGCGTCTATCGCGGGACTGTCTATCGCGATAGATTGGGCTTGCCCTTAGCGCGTCTATCGTGGTTAGAAGATCGAGGTGTCTATCGCGGGGACAGAGGCTTTGTCTATCGCGGCGTGGGTCTGTCGCGAGCTCTTCTATCTATCGCGGGGCGGGACCATCGCGGTCTGCGTCTGTCGCGGGACACGTGGCACTTTCCCATGCGTATCGCGGGACGGGTCTGTCGTACGCTTCGCTCGGCCGCAGTGTGGGTCTATCGCAGATTGAAGGGCCTTCCATCGTCGATCTGAGTCTATCGTGAGACACGTGGCAGGTTTGGCGCTTATTTTGGAGTTCTACGTGGTCAGAGCGCCTTGGAGAGCGGGGGGCTAACCGAATTCTTCGCGGGCCTTCAAACCTTCGTTGATCTGAGCCTTTCGTGAGACACGTGGCTGGTTTGGCGCTTATTTTGGAGCTCTTCGTAGTCAGAGCGCCTTGGAGAGCGGGGTGTTAAGTGATTTTAAGTGATTTGATAAGGTTAAAAGAGAGGAAAGTAAGGCTAACCGAATTCTTCACGGGCTTTCTCTTTAGTGCTTTGATTAAAAAAAAAAAAGAGAGAGAAAAAAAAAAAAGAAGAAGAAGAAAGAAGAAGAAAAAAAAAAAAAAGAGAAGAGAAAAAAAGAAGAAAAAAGAAAAAGAAAAAGAGAAAAGATTCGAAAAAAAAAAGAAGAAGCGTGCTTCCCTTTATTGTGGGATTTTTGGCCTTACAGTCTTTCCCATTAAAAAAGGACTGTTAGGCTTCAATGTGATCGGAAGGGGGACCTAAGTCTTCCTTGTTTGTGGTCAGTTTTCTCTCCATGTTGGAGGGTTTTGCCTTTGGGTATTGAAAAGTAAAAGTGGTGCAAGTTCCTTTTGGCCATGGATGTGGCTTCATCCTCTCTCGTGAAAAGTAATCGGGCCCCTCCCCCTGGGGAGACCGATATCCTGGCCGCTCTGCTGGAGGGGGGGTCGTGTGCCGCCCCTGGAGCATCCGAAAGTGTTGAATCCCCCATTGTATCCCTCAGTAGACCCGCAGTTCTGTCAGCTCAGGAGGAGCTCAAGAAAGTTTGCCTCGTCGGCCAAGTGTTTGGCCCTAGGCCCCCACTCGAAACTGTGCGACAATGGCTTCGAAAAGAGTGGTTCCCTCGAGGACTAATTGTTAGCAAATGTCAGTTCTTACCAGCGAGCCACATGCTGCTAGTCTTTGAAAATGAAGAGATGGCGTTCCAAGCTCTAAGCGTTGGCACCTGGCAGTTCGGTCGGGCGACCCTGTGCCTATTCAGATGGTCCCCGGACTTTACCCGACAAATCGAAATCGCTTCGGTACCCTCTTTGGGTTGAGCTCCCTAACCTTCCTTACTTCTTGTACAACTTCGTGTGGGACATTGTCTCTCCTATCGGCAAGCCGCTGGCTTCACGCGAAGACATTGGTGGTCTCATCTATGAAGGTGCAAGACACTCGTTCAATGCTAGGTGGCACCCCCAAATCTGTGTCGAGGCCGACCTCAGTTCGCCGCTTCCATCAACGATCAAAGTGGACATGGGCGAAGGAGATGTATGGGAGCAGGACATCAGCTACAAAAACCTTCCCAACGCGTGCTTTCGTTGTGGCCAACAAGGTCACAGGATTAAAGATTGCCCTTTCAGGCAAAAAAACAAGCGATTTCAAGAAGCCTCCAAAACTGCTCAAGACAACATTGGCGATTTGACCCACTCGACCAAGGAAGGGGAAGGCAAGGGCCTCCTTAATCCACAAGCTGATGCTGATGGCTTTATTGAAGTTAGAAGAAGAAGGAAAAGAAGCCCTAGGGCCAACGGTGAGAGAAACAACCTGCCACTTACCCCCTATAGCAATTTGTATTGCAATCTAGAAAAGGAGATCAATGAGCTTGACTACCCAGGTGGGAAGCTACTTGAGGTAGACACCTACGACAAAGCCCTAGAGATCCCTGACAATAAAGAAACCCCCCAGGAGGGCTACACTACAAGCAAAGAAGATGGTTTCACCACTAGTAACGAAGACAACATGGATAGTGAAAGTTCCATCATTGGATCGACGATCCCGGAAACGGTGCCGAGCACGGGGCCCAAGTCTCCCCAGCAAGGGGCATCCCGCAAAGGAAAACAGCCTATGGAGTTACCCTGGAAAAGCCCCCACAAGAACCGATTTCTAAGTCGGGATCAGATCCCAGCGAAAAAGAAAGATGAAGCCAAGAGAAGAAAGGTCAAAGCTCCCTCCCGCAAAGAGGGATCAATACAAAAATGATTGTCATCTCGCTAAATGCTAGAGGGCTAACCGACCCCTCAAGAGCGACCATCATTGGTCAATGGCTTCGCGACATTAGCTTAAACCCAGACTTTATATGTATTCAAGAGATTAAAATTGACGGAGAAGACCTCCAGAAACGGCTCAGACAGGTCTCCTTGGCCCATGTGTGGATCCCAACAAAACACCAGCGGGGGTCTGGAGGAACGGCTATCGGTGTTAAACAACTCTGGTTTGAAAAGCTTGAGAACTCCATTGAAGATGTAAGTCACCATTGGATTGCTGTTTCTTTTGGTGCTCCTCTTTGTGTTACTATGGTTTCTTTGTACGCCCCTAACGGGGATTTGGAGAGACTGAACACTTGGGCCTCCTTAGACTCGCTTCCCCACAACGTGCTTATATGTGGAGACTTCAACATGGTGGAGGACCCTATGGACAGATGGATGGGCAAGGGTAGGGTCATCGACAGTCGGGAGAAAGAAACGTGGGACATGACCAAACTTCACTTGGATTTGGTTGAATTCAAAGACTCGAATGGCTTTTCTTGGTCGAATCTCCAAGCGGGCGAGGACCTGAGGAAAGCTAGACTCGACAGATGCTACATCTCTCAGAGTTTTACCCATCAGTGGGGCCACCCTACCATCACGCAACGCACTGACCTCACTATCTCTGATCACTACCCGATCGTTATCACTTTTCAACCTTCCAACAAGATCCGCAAGGCTCCGTGGTTCCATGCCAACGCAACCACCTTCTCTCTCCCCTCCGTCCATCAAGAAATTGTCGATGTGTGGAAGGTGGCGTTCGCCTCTGGCTTGGCCCCAGCCAAGTGCTGGAGAAGTGTGGTCGACAAGTCTCGTAAGATCATGATCAGAACTAAGAAGATGCTCGAGACTGTGCGGCGGGCTCGTAGGGAAGCTGTTTACCACAGACTCTGGCGGCTCGAGGAGGAAGTGAACAAAGGAAAACACCAAGCCCAGAAAGGTCTCCGAAAAATCAGAGCAGTGTTGAGATACGAGGAAGAAATACAAAGGAAAAACTTGCAAATCTTCTTCAAGGAGTGGTGGGCTGGCAAAGCCGACAAACCCACCAAAGAGATGTGCCGTATCCTTAAAAGGAAACACAACAGAGAATCGATCCCCCTACTGCTAGATCCACATGGCAATGTATGCAATTCGGAAGAAGATAATTTTGGCATCATCGAAGGGCACTTCACGAGACTCCTGGGAACCTCGAACCCCCTCTCCCACCATAGAAGGGACTGTATGGCTGCCATTTCTAGGGTTTCCCCCCGGAGGATACCACCCAACCTCCACTCCCTGCTTCATGCCCCTATCTCTGAATCAGAAATCATTGAGGTCATTGATGCCCTCCCTCTCAGTAAAAGCCCGGGACCCGACGGACTCACTAACGAGTTCTTTAAATCCTTCAAGCTGGTGGTTGCCACCCCTCTTCGGATGGTTTGGCAAGAAGCGCTAAAATTTGGTGCTCTTCCTTCTTGTCTAAATAATGGAATTATCAAGTTGATACACAAGAAGGGGGAAAAGAACAGAATCGAGAACTGGCGGCCTATTACGATGCTCCAAACAGGATACAAGATCATCGCCAAAGTCATTGCCAACAGAATCTCGTGCCACCTGAGATCTTGGCTTAGTGAGGACCAAAAAGGTTTCATCAAAGGCAGGTCTATCCTGGAAACCATTATGGATATTTGGGAAGGTATTCAATTTGCAAATGAGTCTAATCAAGATGTGGTTTTCCTCAAGATCGACTTTGACAAAGCCTACGACAGGCTAGAATGGGACTATGTTCTGCAGTCGCTCCAAGATCTCGGATGTAGTCAGAAATTCACCAAGCTGGTCGCGACCCTTCTCGGAAACGCAACGACCCAAATTAACGTTAATGGCAAACTTTCGAAGGCGATCCATCTTAGAAGATCTATTAGACAAGGGTGCCCTCTGGCCCCCCTTCTCTTTGCCATCGCCACTGAGGGGCTGAGCAGACTTGTGGCACATCATGTGGAGGCTGGCAATATCAAAGGCCTCCGGCAGCCTCACGACCAGAGTCAAATCATCATGAGACTTTTTGCCGATGATATGAACGCGTTCGTTCACAATGATAATACCAGCCTGGAGACTTTCTGGAGGTGTCTTGCTACCTTTTGTGATGCCTCTGGATCCAAAATCAACCACTCTAAGACCGCCTTTAGGGCTATTGTGGGATGTCATCCTGGCCTTCTCATTGATCATGGCTGTCAAATCATTCCGCAGGGCCAAATCTTTCGACTTCTTGGAATCCCCTTGGGGTTTGGCGTCTCTATGGAGCAGCGATGGAACTGGGTGTTGGCCAAACTCGAAAACAAGCTTAACTATTGGAGAGGTATGCAAATCAATCTCGCTGGGCGTGCGATGGTTATCAACACGTTCCTCCTCTCTTCTACCATCTATTTCCTTTCTTGTTGGAGACCGAACGAGCAAGGCCTGTCCAAACTGAATAGTATTTGTAGAAACTTTCTTTGGACGGGCGATCATAACAGAAGGGGGGTGCCTAAAATCAAATGGGCCATCTGCACTAGCCCTAGAGATAGCGGGGGGCTTGGTATCCTGGACATTGGAAGTATGGCTAACAAACTGGCAGCCAAATGGATGATTAAGGCTTGGTGCAATAGGGAGGCCTCGTGGGCCAAGCTGATCTTCAGAAACAAGAATGAGTTGGCCCTCATGGGGTTCCCAAACTGGAAGAATCTTGACATCATGACCCTGCTATTCTCCCCGATCCCCGTCTTCCCGAAAGGCTCTAATCTCGTGTGCTCCCTTTGGAAGGGCTGGAATAAAGTCAAAAGCTTCACAAGAATTAGTGAGGACTGGAAGTGGGCGGCCGGAATCAGACAAAACGACTCTATCTGGTTTCCGATACATGGCATCCGGAGTGTGGAGTCGTGGAACACTCAAAATGCCAAGAAGTTATGGAACAAAGGATTCAAAAAATGGAAACACCTCTGGAAACATGACACCAACAGCTGGATCAACTTCGTGGATATTGACCCTAGCATAAACATCTCCTACGAAGAATGGAACACTTTGCAAAGCCGATGCCTCGCATGGGATCGTCACAAGACTCGCCTTCTCATGGGACACGACACACCGAACTCGCTTGGTCTCAAATGGCACAATGGAAATAGCCTACTCAAAATCCCGAACATCAAAGAAACGGCTGACCACCAGATCAGCCTCAACAAGAAGTGGCGCCTGTCTTGGACGCGGCTTCGGTGGGACATGAAATTCATGGGTATCTGGCACCCCCTTATAGAGATTAAGAAGTCTGTCCTCTTATGGCAAATTCTTCATCGAGGAATTTGGACCAACCAGAAGGCTAGCAAACTTTGCGGGATCCCTCCTTGGTGCAAACGCTGTCACCGGGCTATCGAAGATGTCCCACACATCTTCCTTACTTGCCCCAACTCCTACAGAATCTGGTAGACGGTTGGAATGAAAATCAGACTTCAAAAACAGCTTAGCTGGAAACAAGTCCTTTTGGGAGAAGCGATCGGCTGCTCTGCGACGCTCTGGAACGCCATCAGAGGGGAAGTCCTGTGGAAAATATGGCGGGAGAGGTGTGCTCTCAACTTCGGCGATCCCCCCAGGGAGTGGTCGATTGAGAAATCACTATTCCTCCTTGGCAAAAGGATTGTTAACAGTAAGAAATCCCCCCCCTTCAGGCACCATCAAGTCCTCCTTTTGATCAACAACAAGCTCAAACCCAAGTGGGCCCCGCATGAGGGCGATGAGAGGGTGATTAACCTTCTCTGTAATGCAACCTAGGATTCAATCAAGCTTCCCCTGCTTTGTGGGATTTGGGGGGTCCCGCGGGCACTAGTCCCCTTCTATTGTACCTTTGTTTCTTAATTTAATTCAAGTCCGGGAGAGTAGGCTATTGCCGAACTTCCTTTAAGATTAAAAAAAAAAACCTTATCAAAAAAAAATAAATTACTTTAAGAATGTGTGGAAGAATTGTGATATCAGTTACTCGAGGCACATGAGGAGACCCCGACTTTGAAGATCGAAGTAACTGCTTACAGGCCACCAACCATGAGCTTGCAACAAAAGTCAAAAAGCTAACCATGGCCCTAGAGGAGTTGGAAAATCAACATAAAGAAGTTGATGAATCCCTCAATGCCACACGAAAATCCCTGGCTACCAAGAAACATTTATCTCAGGCCATCCTCAAGCATGACTTCATAAGGCATCGACTAAACTTTTTGCAGTAGCACAAGCGAAAAGTGCTAGTGTGCTACATCTTCTGTAGTAGTCATGTTGGATCAAACGATACTGACCACTGCCCTTCGAGTTGTGCAAAAAAAGATTTCTTCTACCCTTGAAGAGGCCAAGGATTTGTTCAAAACATCTATATAGGTGGAGGTCATAGAATCAGATCATGAAGAATCCAAGGACCCTACATGTCTCATCAAGATAACCCATTTTGGGTTTAGGTCCACCATGCATGTCAAGTGTTAGGCCTCTAGGGAACACTGCTAATTTTAGGAATCATATTTTGTGTTATACTTTATGGAATAATGGAATGTTAAATGGATTTTAATGCCTTGAGGTTTTTAATGTGTTTTGTGTTTTGATTTAGCAGGTCTGAAGATTCATGAGGGTGTGAATGCACATGGACTTATTAAGATATTTTTGGAGATATTTAGAAGAATATTTAGAAAATAGTTATTTTTAGAAGATATTATTTTTACTAATTTTTGTAAAAATAATAGATCCCTTTAGAAAGCAATGTTTTTGTAAAAATAGAAAATCATGCTTTTGTAAAGCAAAAGCACGCTTTTTGAAGTGTCACCCTCATGTATCTTCTATTCAGGACGTAATGAAAAATACCTATAAATACACATGCTCTGATAGACTCATCCATCAGAGTATGTGGGAGGAGATTGTACCCAATCTTGTGTCAAGTCTCTTGTATCTTTCTATTCTATGAGTACTTTTGTGCGATTTTGTTTATGTACTATCCTTTGCATACGTGCATCTATGGAATTTGAAGGTCAATAGTGGTATCAAAGCCAAGGCATGTCTGCATAAGTGTACGTATTGGCATTCAGTCATGATTTGTGGCATCCGCTCGTTAACTGGCAATTGTTTCAACCATCCAATCCAGCTGTTCATTTATGAAGTTCGTTTATTTTGCTTCACCGATTAGTTTTTTTGAATTTTTTTTCAAATTTGGTACTGTGCACTATCGCATTGTACCCCCTGTGCTCATTGTCATAGTGTCACACTGTACCCCCCTATCACACTGTCACATTGTATCCCATGTACCCCCTGTGCTCGCTATGCTCACTATTCATTGTTCGAGTTCAATTTGGTTATCAAATATGGCATAGAACTATGGCATAACTTTGGCATCTTTGGCTTCTCTGGCACTCATGCTTCTCTTGGCTCACTTTGGTTCACTTTGGTCCCTTTTGGTTTTGTTGGAAGCCGTTGGCTATGCGCGAACCAATTGTAACACATGGGCGGGCTTAGTTATTTCCCTTGTTAGCCTACTTAGTTCCTTATTTAGCATGTAGGGGATTGGAATCTTTAACATAAATTTTAACACTCTCTTCGCCTTATTTATTTATTTATTTAAATATTCTCTTTTATTTATTTATTTATTAATCATTCTCATTTATTTCATTATTATTATTATTATTATTATTATTATACACTATTGTTATAAAAAAAAATTCCCATGCTTAGAACTAGGTTTTTGTTCTCTACATAAGGCCATGGACGCTACCAAAAATATCGACGATATTGGTTCCTCACCCCTACCAGAGATACCAATCGAGCAACAATTAGAGCTTTTGTGGTCTCAACTCCAACATGCCCAAAACAAGATTAAGGAACGTGATGCTACACCCTAGCAACTGCAAAGTGATGATAATAATCTAGTTGGGGTGGTGAAGGCCATTATTAATGCCCAAGAACAAGGCACACAGTTCAAGATTGCTGCTAAAAGTTTCCAATTTTCAGGATTTGATGGGCAAAAGGATGGCCAATTTGTTCTTTCGTGGCTACCTCGGTTTGATGACTTCTATTCTGATGAATCATATGCTCAAAGTGAAAAAGTGAAATTTGTAACTAACTATTTGGTGGGTAAGGCTCAGTTATGCTGGAATATTCTACGCCATAGCACCGACCGCCCTACCACATGGGATGCATTTGAAAAGAAGATCAAAGAGTCCTTCCTTCATCCCCAGCTCCACTTACATGCTCGACAATCATGGACAAGTTTTGGGTGGAAAGATGGAGATAGTGTATCTACCTATACTGAACGTTTTGGCAACGACTATTACTTATTTGTTCGCTTGAAATGATTCCTACAGATACCTTGCAAAGGAAGTATGAAGATGGTTTGGAGATGGGAATCCAAGCCAAACTCAGCACTCTACATCCTACAACTCTCTATGAAGTTATTTCTTTTGCACATGATGCTGAGAAAGAGTTTCAATCCATCACCAAGTCCATTCCCTTACAACAAACACGTCAGTGACCACAAACAATCAAGCCCAGTTTTCCCTTCAAGCATCATTTTTCTACTTTTTCTTCTCCTACTTTTCAATGCTCACCTACTTTTTAGCGCCCACCTACTTTTCAATACCCTCCTCAATCCAATTTCTCACCAGTACCCAAGACACATGCTTTACAACCTAGAAAACCTCCAATCCTTCAAACTACAATGATGATGCTCAACAAAAGAGGCCCCATATCACTTGTTGGCATTGTGGTAAGCTTGTTCATATTAAAGCTAAATGTAGGTTTCGAACTCACAACATGAAACCTGTTGGAGATCAAGTATACAACATGGAGGTGGTCCTTGAAGACAGTCAACCTGATTGGACTATAGAAGCATTGGTAAAGGAGCTAAGTACTTTGGGTAAACAATTTCTATCCATTCTTTACTTTGCATGCAAGGTACTATTAATGGTAAAATTGTTAATATTTTTCATGACGCTAGTAGTTCGCATGATTTTATTTCTCATACACTAGTGCAAGATCTCCAACTAAATGCCCTTTTATGTATAAAGTTAAGGCTGCATTTCAACGAAATAGATATAATGTTACAAGTGAAGTGCATAACATTCGAATTTGTATAGGTTCATACATAGATGAATGCACATTCTTAATTTCTCCTTTGAAGTCCTATGATGTTATACTTAGTATGCCTTTTCATCATCATTATAACCCATGCATTGATTATCATACATACACCATGAGTTTTAAGTTTAACAATCAAGATATTTCTTTGTTTGCAATGCATGACTTCCAACCATTTCCATTAGTTAATCATACTCAAGTCAAACATGCATTTAGGAAAGGCTACAATTCATGTATTGTTTTTGTCAATAACATAGTTGATTACACACATACACTTCCTAATGCACATCCTATAAGGATTGCTTTATGGATGATTTTCCTTCGAAACTACCACCTTCTAGGGGATCTCTTGATCATAGTATAGACTTAATTCCTACTAGTTCGTCTCCCTATAAAGCACCTTATCGGCATGGACCTTTACATCAACAAGAAATGGCTAATCAAGTTAAGGATTTACTCCATAAAGGACTAATCAGACCTAGTTCTTCTCCCTTTGGAGCACTTGTTCTTTTAGTAGAGAAGAAGAACAAGACTTAAAGGATGTGTACTATAGAGCGCTCAATAAGATCACATTTAAAAATAGATGTTCTATTCCTAGGATAGATGATTTGTTAGATACACATCCTGAAGCACATGTTTGTAGCAAAATTGATCTTAAATTTGGGTATCATCAGATACGAATGACACAACATGACATTTATAAGACTGCATTTAGAACTCAAACCAGTCATTTTGAATTCATGGTAATGCCTTTTGGACTCATCAAAGCACCTGCTACATTTCCACACATGATGAATAACATTTTTCTTGAGTACCAAGCTTTTGTTCTTGTTTTCTTTGATGATATACTTTTCTATAGTGAGAATGTGATGACCATGAAAAGAATTTAGCGATAGTTTTTAATTTGTTACACAAAAACAAACTTTATGGCAATCCTGAAAGGATTTATGTCTTCCAAAAGGAATTAGAGTATTTAGGCCATATTGTCTCTAGTCAAGGTGTTCATGTAGATCCAAAGAAAATTTAAGTAATTGAAGAATGTCTTGTATCTCAATATGTGAATGATGTACACTCTTTTCTTGGGTTAGCTAGTTTTTATCAAAAGTTTGTAAAAGGCTTTTCTTATTTAGCACTTCCACTCAAATTATTATTGAAGCAAAAGTTAAAATTTGCATGGGGATTGGCACAACAACAATCTTTTGAAAAACTCAAACATGCACTTTCTCATGCACCTGTTTTGCAATTACCAGATTTTGCATAACGTTTCCATGTAGTTACAAATGCTTGTGTTTTAGGTATATGTGTTGTATTAATGCAAAATGACCAGCATATTACATTTGAACGTAGGAAACCTAAACCTTCAAAAAATATTATAGTACATATGATAAGGAACTTTTGGCTATTGTGCATGCTTTAAAAATTTCGAAACATTACCTTATGGGTTCAAAAGTCATAATCAAAATAGACCAACAAGCTATTAAGCATTTATTAAATCAACCATTGATTTCTAATCGATACATTAAATGGGCTTCATTCATACAAAATTTTCAACCTATGATTCAATATCAACTTGGCAAAGCTAATGTTGTAGCTGATGCGCTTAGTCACTTCCTCCCCAAAAATAAATATTGTTTCAATCAATAATATTTATGTTGTTCATATTCATTCATTTCATGAAATAATTCCTACTTATGCATCTGATTTGTATTTTTCACATACATGGACTACTTTTAATAATTCTACAACATTTAGTGAGGATCACTACACTTTTCATAACGAATTCTTGTATTTCAACCACAAGTTATGCATTACACAAGGTTTTAAAGAATCTGTTATGAACGAGATGCATGAACCACCATATATGGGCCATAGGGGCATATAAAATACTATTTTTACATGTAAAGAATTTTTCTTTTGGCCTAGTATGGACAAGGATATTGTTGAGTATGTTTCCCATTGCATCGTGTGTCAATGTGTGAAAAGACATCATGGTAAAGCATTTGGATCATTAATACCACTTCCCACACCTAATGGACCATGGGAACAAATCTCTATGGATTTTATTATTGGTCTTCCTACAACTGCATCACATAATGATATGATTTGGACTATTGTTGATAGATTTAGTAAACAAGCGTATTTTATTCCTTGTAAAAAGACTCTTTCTTCACCTCCAATTGCTAAGTTATTTATTAAATGTATTTTTCCACATCATGGTTTTCCAAAAGTTATTTTATGAGATTGAGATGTTTGTTTTTGTAATTGCTTTTGGGTTACAATATTTCGAAATTTAGGTTCTAAAATAGACTTCAGCTCTACATTTCATCTCGAAAGTAATGGGAAAATTGAAGCTACGAATAGGACCATTTTAGATCTATTACACTGTTATTCTTTAAATAATCTAGGTAATTGGGATGAGAAACTTCCTTTACTATAGTTTGCATATAACAACACAAGACATACCACTACTAGACGTGCACCATATGAAATTGTGTATGGTAAAAAGCTTCCCACTCCCATGACTCTCACTCAAATTGATATAGCTATGGCAGATTCTTTTTCATAAGATCATATTTCTACACTTCATGCGGTTCATGAGCACACAATCATAGCTAAACCTCTTTATGATTTGCTGATAAATTTTGAGTGGAATGATGAATGTGACAATTCCTTCAATGAACTGAAGAGATGTGTGTGCACAACACCAATACTAACAACTCCTAATTGGAATAAACCATTCCATGTCCATGTGGATGCATTCAATCACACAATAGGATGTGTGTTAGCACAAACTACACGTGAAGGAAATCTAGATTTGCCTATAGCATATTCTAGTAGATAGTTGAACATAGCTGAACAAAAGTATACCACAACCGAAAGAGAAGGCTTAGGCATGGTATATGTCATGAAGAAGTTTAGACACTATCTATTGGCCAACAAGTTCATGGTTTCACTCATCATCAAGCATTATCATATTTGATGGAGAGTGTTAATCTCCAAAAGAACAAGCTACTCTTGAATTTAGAGCACCTCTATATCAACAGTAACTCAAACCCTTTACCAATTTGGAGGATCAATACTCAATTTCCAAAATTTTGAAGAAACTGTGAAGAAGGTGACTACACAGAAAGTCTGCTGCACATTACTCAGTCATTGACTTTTCAAATATGTAAAGTTTTTTATAAAACTTTGCACAAGGTGTCGCCTATAGCTTGCACACCTCCTCCAAGTTAAATCATTTCAAAAGACTTAGTAGATCTTGAGAAATGATCGTAACAAGTCACCTATGTCTAAAACTATAGTTCTTTACAATCGGCTTTGACAACTGTAACTTCTTAAGCTTGGTTCTCTCAAACTAGAACCTCTTTGATCAAATGCTTTTAGCCAAAGGTAGCCTACCTTCCAACTTAAAGAATGAGTGCTTGCTCGCTCAAAACTTTACACTGTCGAATAAGAATTGACCAAAACATTAGCATCAAATTTTGCACCACCTGTAGCTTCACTACTTTACATTTACATATCTAAATGTTCCTACACTCAATTCTCTCAGCCTGATCACAATTAGAAGCTGAAAATTTGTACAAAGGTCAATCAACTATAGACTTAGACTTGTACAAAAGTACTTCACAAAAGATTCAACACAGAAGGAGAATTCTCAGAAATATCGGGCACAACTTTTTTTATTTTTGGAAAACTTTACATCTGAGTGATGAGACAGATCTTACTCACTTCTAAAGTGTCTAAATGACTCATACAACTTCTAAATTCTCTACTCACGTGCTCTCTCATATTTTCCCTGACATTTTTACTTGTATATATAGGCAAATATGTACAAGCTCATCACCATAAAAAAGTATAAGTGAACTAACTCTAAATTAATGTACATATGTATACACATCTTCATTCTCTAAACATGTA
Organism: Ceratopteris richardii; assembly: GCA_020310875.1. Classification (NCBI taxonomy): domain Eukaryota; kingdom Viridiplantae; phylum Streptophyta; class Polypodiopsida; order Polypodiales; family Pteridaceae; genus Ceratopteris; species Ceratopteris richardii. The sequence goes on from CM035409.1 coordinate 153,183,204, forward strand.
CTTTCTTCATGCTTCATATCTTGACCTTTTCTTCAATCCTTGACTTTCAAACCTTCATCAAAACTTGAATTGTTGATTGCCTTGCACCAACAGCTCCCCCTCAATCATCAATTGAGGTTTTCTCTATCTTCTTTATGCCTGCCATATCTTTGAACCTCGATAGCTTTGGTCCATCCAAGCTTTTGGTTAGCATATCAGCTATCTAATCTTTTGTTGAAGTATGTATAACTTCAATCTCTTTATCCATCACCTTCTCTCTTAGAAAATGATACTGAATCTCAATGTGTTTGGTCCTGGCATGAAAAATAGGATTAGCAGCTAAATACAATGAACTCATGTTATCTCCATGAATAGTGGGTATACTCTGAATGATGTCAAAACTCTTCATAAGAGTCTTAAGCCATATCACTTCCTTTGCAGCTTCAACCATACCTTTATACTCTGCTTCTGTAGATGATAAAGCAACTATGTGTTGCTTCTTAGAACACCAAGAAATTAACTTATCTCCCACATAACACAAGTATCCATATGTTGATCTCCTATCATCAGGATTACCTGCCTAATTTGTATCACTGTATATTTTGATGTTTGTATCTGATGTAAAACCATAATACAAACCTTCTTTGAGTGTACCCTTAATGTACCTCGTCACTCTTTGTCCTGCAATCCAATGTTCTTTCCTAGGACTATGCATGAATTGAGATAATACTCCAACTGCATATGACAAGTTAGGCCTAGTTAATGTAGCATAGATCAGACTACCAACCAAACTTTGATATAGCTTCATGTCCTTGAATTCTTCTCCTCCATATCTTCTCAATTTGTGATTCACCTCCATTGGAGTAGGTGCTACCCTGTAATCATCCATTTTAAACTTGACCAGCAAGTTTTTCAAATACCTTTCTTGAGTTACATATACTCCATGTTGAGTGTATGAGATGTCCATGCCCAATAAGTATGACAAGTCTCCCAAGTCACTGATCTTGAACTCTTTCTCCATTTGCTTCTTTAGGCTTTGAATGCCTTTCTCATCTGTACCTATAAGAATTATATCATCAACATATATGCACATGTAAATGAACCCATCATCACTTGCTTTGACAAGCAAACTATTATCTGCTTTAGATACTTGGAAACCAAGTTCTTTCAAGAACTTCACAAGTCTATAATTCCATGCCCTTGGGGCTTGCTTCAAACCATACAAAGCTCTCTTGATCTTACATACATGATCTGGATACGTTCCATTTCTAAATCCTTGTGGTTGCTCCATGACAACATCATCTGAAATGTAACCATTTAAAAAAGCATTCTTCACATCTAATTGACATAATTTCCAACCTTTACATGCAACAATAGCTATGAGTGTCCTGATAGTTGTCATCTTTGCCACAGGACTATAGGTCTCATCATAATCTATACCATATGTTTGAGCAAACCCTTTCACAACAAGTCTAGCTTTATACCTAGACACACTTCCATCAGCAAATCTCTTTGTCTTGTAGACCCATTTGCATCCAATGATCTTTTGACTATTTGGTTTAGGAAGCAAATCCCAAGTCTCATTCTCCATCAATGCATCATACTCTTCCAGCTTAACTTTCTCCCAATTTTCCTTACCTTTTGCCTCTTCATATGTAGAAGGGTCTTCATCTGCCTTTATCATATAAGCATAATCTTTGGTAGCCAAAAAAGAAGTGTCATAGCTATACCTTGTAGGTTGCCATTTGTGTCTTGATGACCTTCTAAGTTCTCCACTTCTTGAGGTTTCTGGTTCATCACATTGTGGATCAAACTTGGCACTTCTTCAACTTCAACCTGTACTTCATTGTTCTCATCTTCATCAAATATCTGAACCTTTGATTTACCTTTTGTTTGATTCACAACTTCTTCATCACGTGCATAAATATTGATTGTACCTGCATACCAAGTACCTTGCTCATCAAATATGACATCCTTTGATACAAGGAATTGTTTTGTGGATGGACTCCACAACCTATATCCCATCTGCTTATCATCATATCCAATGAACACATAATTTTCAGTTTTAGGTTCCAATTTGTGCCTTAATTGAGATGGCACATATGCATATGCCAAACATCCAAATACTTTGCAATGATCTAGAGTAGGTCTCTTACCCCACCATGCCTCATATGGTGTCATACCCTGCAAAGATTTACATGGTAATCTATTGGCAAAATATGTGGTTGTATTTATAGCCTCAACCCACAAATAATTTGGGTAATTTTTCTCCTTCATCATGGATCTTGCAAACTCAACAATAGTTCTATTCCTCCTTTCTGCTACACCATGTTGTTGAGGAGACTACCTGCAAGTGATTTCCCTTTTTATACCTGCATTCCACAAGTAATCACTGAACTCATTAGAAAAATACTCTCCCCCTCCATCTGACCTTAGTCTCTTCAATTTTTGACATGCAATTCTCTCTGCATACACATGATAATGTTTGAATGTATTGAATACCTCTCACTTATCTTTGATCACATAGATAGTGATCCATCTGGTAGCATCATCAACATAAATCACATAATACCTTGAACCATTGATACTAAAATCCTTTGATGGTCCCCACACATCTGTGTGTACCAACTCAAGCTTCTCTGAATACATAAAGACCATGCTTGGAACAAGATTGCTTATGAGCCTTACCTAATTGACATGCCTCACATCTGTATGTCATATGTTGACCTGCAACATTAGGAAATCCAAGCACTGAACCATTATTAACCATATCTTTAAATCCTCTTTCATTAAAATGTCCAAGCCTCTTGTGCCAAAGATCTAACTCAGAGATCTTATGTCCTCCATAGGTGAACAAGGCATGAACAACATTACCTTGAATCTTCAATGTGAACCAATCTTCCTTCTTTCTTCCCTAAAACAATTTGTTTATACCCATTGCTAGGGTCTTCCACAAAGACTCCTTCATTAGTGAACCTAACTTCATAACCTTTTCAACAATTTGTCCTACACTTATCAAATTCTTTGGAATTGTAGGAACATACAAAACTTTACTCAAAAGAGTACTTCCATCCTTGGCCTTCACTGATCCAATTGACTTCACATTATGCTTTGTATTGTCACCTGTTTGAACTACATGATTAGTTACCTTATTTTCGAAATCAGTCATCAATGCTATGTTGCCACTCAGGTGATTGCTACACCTTGAGTCAATATAGAAGACTCTTTGGTCTTCACTTTGCCTTTCACAAGTTTCATTCATTATCAATGTTGAATCCTCCTTCCGATCTGAAGCATAATTGTAGTAGGTATTGTTGTATTGTTGGCTTTGGAATCCTCTACCTGCATTTCTTCCAAAATAACCTCTACTACCTCTACCTCTAAAATTACCTCTTTGATTTTTACCACCTCTTCCTCTTTAATTAAAATTCTGATTATATCCACCATTATTTTGAGTGTTATGCCAACAATCATTAGCTAAATGATTTGTCTTACCACAAATCCAGCAAGCTTTGACTCCATCTTTATTACTCCTACCTCTTCCTCTACCTTTGCCACCTCCTCTTGCTCTTAGGAAGTTAGCCTGGCTAGTTGTACCTTCATCTTCATTTGCTTGTTGCTTCCCTTTACTATTCTTCTTCTTATCCTTTGAATACATTGCTTGACCTGCACTTTTATCACCATGACCTTTGACATCCTGCTCAAAGGTTAGCATGTGTCCTAGCAATTGATTTAAGTGAGGAGTAAAATGATCTAGTGATAATTCAGTAGACAAAATGAATGGTTTCCATTTGTCATCACCTCTCAAACTTGTAAGGATTTTCCTTACCAAGTTATCCTCCTCAATATCTTCATCAACTGCTCCTAATGCATCTGCAATGTCCTTCATCCTTGTTACATAATCTGAGATGGATTGAGAGGCCTTCTTCTTGAATGTGGTAAACTCTGCCCACAAGGATGCCTTCCTTGACTTTGTGGTGTTTTGAAAATGATCCTCCAAAGCATTCCATATATCACTTGCACTTTCAAGACCTCTAATATGAGGTAACAAGTAGTCATTTACTCCCATGTAGATAATGCTCCTGGCTTGAGCATCTCTCTTCATCCAATTCTTCAATTTTGACAATTCATCCCTAGTTGGAACACTAGGATTTCTGAACTGAGGCTTTTCTTCTTCACGTGTAATATAACCTATCAAGTCTTTGCTCATAAGATGAGCTTCCATCCTCATTGACCATGCTGGATAGTTCTCTCTATCTAGTTTCTCTATCTGAAGAGAATCTCCCATCCTTACTTCACCTGTGTATTAAATCCTTCAAACTTATGAGGAATAAGGTTACCTTTACTTTGAATGATACTCCTTCTGTCTTCCTTGATATCTTCTGATCTCCTTCTCAAGCTTTACTTACAAGATTTCACCTTTTGTATCTTCAAATGTTGAATTCTTTATAACTGGAGCAGTTGGGGTCCTCCTTTCTTCAATTTTGATGCTTCCTGCTCTGATACCACTCATGGAGAGTGTTAAACTCCAAAAGAACAAGCTACTCTTGAAGCTAGAGCACCTCTATATCAAGAGTAACTCAAACCCTTTACCAATTTTGAGGATCAATACTCAATTTCCAAAATTTTGAACAAACTGTGAAGAAGGTGACTACACAGAAAGTGTGCTGCACATTACTCACTCATTGACTTATCAAATATGTAAAGTTTTTTATAAAACTTTGCACAAAGTGTTGCCTATAGTTTGCACACCTCCTCCAAGGTCAATCATTTCAAAAGACTCAGTAGATCTTGAGAAATGATCTTAACAAGTCACCTATGTCTAAAACTGTAGTTCTTTACAATCGACTTTGACACCTGTAACTTGTTAAGCTTGGTTCTCTCAAATTAGAACCCTTTTGATCAAATGATTTTAGCCATAGGTAGTTTACCTTCCAATTTAAAGAATGAGTGCTTGCTTGCTCAAAACTTTACACTGTGGAAGGAGAACTGACCAAAACATTAGCATCAAATTTCACACCACCTGCAGCTTCAGTACTTTACATTTACATATGTAAATGTTCTTACACTCAATTCTCTCAGCCCGATCACAATTAGAAGCTGAATATTTGTAGAGAGTTCAATCAACTGTAGGCTTAGACTTATACAAAAGCATTTCACAAAAGATTCAACACAGAAGGAGAACTCTCAGAAATATCGGGTGCAACTTTTTTCATTTTTGGAAAACTTTACATCTGAGTGATGAGAGAGATCTTACTCACTTCTAAAGTGTCTAAATGACTCATACAACTTCTAAATTCTCTATTCACATGTTGTCTCATATTTTCCCCGACATTTTTACTTGTGTATATAGGCAAATATGTACAAGTTCATCACCATACAAAAGTATAAGTGAGCTAACTCTAAATTAATGTACATATGTATACACATCTTCATTCTCTAAACATGTACTTTCTTCATGCTTCATATCTTGACCTTTTCTTCAATCCTTGACTTTCAAACCTTCATCAAAACTTCAATTGTTGATTGCCTTGCACCAACAATATTTTGTCAATAAACCTTGCAATACGGGATGATTAGTAAGATGGTTCCTCTCACTAATGGAATATGACTTTGAAGTGATTGTTAGGAAAATTAGGACCCACCTTAGGGAAGATCACCTTTTTTGCATCACTTCAGGAGATTCACCACAAGGAGTGTCTGATGAACTGTATGAGCTTATGTGTTCAATAGAGAAGTTGCTCCTAAATGGGCAAATAAGTTGGTACCTGTCCTAATCTTCTGACCCGCAAATAAGAACGTAAAAACAAACAAAGAAGAAATTGTAAAATCACAGAACTATCAAATATTGGTAGGAATTATGTACAAACAAGATAGAGAGGGTGTATAAGCTTGTTGTGTCGAGGACGATGAACATAGTAGTTGGTTGCAACAAGCCCATGAAGGATTGCTAGGAAATCACTATTCTAAAAAACGAAGATTGCAAAATCTGAAACGTTTGGGGGTGTATTGGCCTAGTATGGATAGAGAAATAATGAGTGGATTAAGAACTATCTAGTGTGCTAGAAGAGATGTCTGGTGGAGCATGCAACTCTTCATCACATATCATTATTTCCAGACTGGAGTGCTCCATTGGTAGAATTTATGAGATCAGGAACAAGAGGCTCAAGCCTACACCTTAGTAGGAGATACCCTATACCAAAGAGGCAGAGATGGTTACTTAAGATTGTGCATTCATGAATCAGACTATTTGAAAATCTTAGAAATTGCACATAGTGGTGTTACAAGTGGACACTTTGGGCCTGACCGAGTAATAAAGATTGTTCTATTCTCAAGACTTTGATGGCCCACTCTTCATATGGATGCACATACCTATGTGAAGAAATGTGACACATGTCAATGTACACAATATCTGATAAGAAAAGAGGAGATGCCTTTGAAACCAATGATGGGAGGATGTGCATTCTCAAAGTGGGGTATATACTTTGTAGGTCCTATTAATCCCCCACCTAGTAACTCCTATGCATAGTACCTTAATATAGCCATAGATTACCTTACAAAGTCGGTAGAAGTCAAGGCCATGAAAAAGAATGATGCTCAAATCATAACTAATTTCTTATTCGAGAATGTGTTCACTAGGTACGAATTACCAACATAGGTAGTAAGTGATAGAGGCACACACTTCTTGAACGAAGTCATTAAAAACCTTCTCCAAGAATTCTTGGTGATACATAAGAAGTTTGCCCCTTATCATCCACAAGCTAACGGACAATTGGAGAGCACAAATAAGATCCTATGTAATGTATTGACAAAACTCTTTAATAATAAACACTCTAATTGGGATAAATAACTTCATCATGTTGTTTGGGCTTACCGAGTTTCCTACAAAACGGTTCTCAATGCCACCCCATTTCAGATGTTCTTCGGATAGAATGTTGTGCTACCATTAGACTTCCTCATTTTGACCTTAAAAGTAGCACAAATGGAATGGACATGAGTTGTCCTCTAGGATCTTTGATTTAGAACGCTTAGGTGAGACAAAGCTATGAGCGGCAACAGGCATCTATGCTACAAAGAAAAGGCAAAATGCATACTTTGATACACACATCAAGGATAAAGGATGGGAAGAAGGAGATCTAGTGTTGGTTCATACACTAAAGCAGCATGCCCGTGAATTGGAAAAGCGAGGATATGGACCCATGGTCATTAATAGAATTTCCACTAGTGGTGCAGTTCCGTTGGCCACTCTAGAAGGTGAAATTTTTCCAAGCTATATTAGTGGACGCCGAAACAAGCTATATCAAGAACCTCTTATAGAGGATATGCTAAGGAGACTCGACACTGCTAAGAAGAGAAAAGAAGAAGAGTTGAGAGTTAGAGAAGAAGCACAAGCAGAGGCTAGAGAGCACATTAGATGAAATAAGTTAAGGTGATTAGGCCTAGAGGTCAATCTTGAAGCTCCACAATATGACATGGACATGTGCCAAACGTCGAGTGTACTTGCTTGTGGAATAATCAATCAACATCCCTTTGTGACCATAGAGGTAGGACAAGGACAAAATCTAAGGACTGTGAGAGCATTGATTGACTCAAGTGCAACAACTTGTGTAGTTAGATTTTCATACTGCCAACATCTGCAATTGAACGTCAATCCTAGAAGCCTATCTCATAGGGTTGAGAGGTGTGGAAACCCGTTGTTTGGGCGAGGTGGAGCTTCCCATCTACCTTCAGGATGTCCCAATGAGAGTCAAAATGCTAGTGTGTGAAGATGAGGACCTTACAAAACCACTTGTCTTGGGTCAATACTGGATCTATGACCATGCAATCAACTTAAACCTAAGAAGTCAACTTCTTCAAGTTTGGGTACATGAACAATGCATTAGATTAGAATTAGAGAATTTCATTTTGAAATCCAATGGATACCTCCAACAAAGGTTGCATCAACATCTACACACACATTGAAAGCCTTGACGTGCAATAACCATGTGCCTTTGGCATAACCTTGTCTTTTGCACCATTTAGGCCATGCATTTCCAAAGTATGCATTAATATAGGGCCACATTACACGACCGTGCATAGACACAATTGAGAAATCCCAGACACATGAGACACACTTGACATATGTAAAATATTTTATTGATACTAACCTCTTTCTTCTTGTTTTATGCCATTGTCCCCCCCTCCCCCCCCAAAAAAAAGAGGAAAAAAAAGAAAAGCAAGGATAGGACTGTGCACTCAAAGAATCTCATCAGTGAACCATCAACAAGGATATCCAACAACAATGAGGGACAAGAAAATGTTCAATCACTGTGATAGGTGTACAATACGAAGAGAGGAAGATCGATGGACCTTTCACCATGGTAAGAATCACCAACTTCAACAACACTATAACCAGGATGGATTAGGAAACCTATTTGTCAACATACCCTTGAGCACTTAGCTCAAGGCCAAATTTCTTGCACCATACTTCTACAAATGTATTCCCCAAGTACGCATGCATAGGGCCACATTATAAGGCCGTGCACAAGGCACATATTTTCTTCAACCCATCCACTTACACACTACCCATCATTCACTATGGGTTATGAGTATTTGGCATGATAACTATAAAATCCATCTTTGAAAGATCTAGAGGACATAAAGGTTACAACATCACTACCTATGAAGCAATTCACGGATGACAACTGCTCAAAATTAACATCGACAACCTCGTTTGAGCAACTCGCAATTATGGAAAGTTCACAAATACACCATCATGTTGGACTTTAAGGAAGAAGTACATGCAAAGGATAGCAGTGACAAAATGAAGATGAGGATAACAAACCCTGCTACATTTGAAAGATGGATGCTCTTGTTGAAACATGATGGACACTACCTCTTGAAGTACTACATGGAACACCCACTCCAACAAGGGTCTGTCAGGGATGATAGACTCTAGAGGGGGGAGTGTTGACACTCAAGGGTAAGCAAAAAGCATGGATGCACATCAAAGAAGTGGACACACAAGAAGACAAATAATGTAGGGAGCTCCAAGAAGCACATGTTGAATTTCTAGAAGAATTCCCTATAAAAATAGTGATTTTTATCACTAAAAGCCATTGAAAATATCATTTCACATTTTTGCAACTCCACTTTTACAAGCAGAGGATTCCTTGACCTTGAGGAGTATTAGAAGTATCTAGCTACAAATTTTCATAATTTTAAGACTCTGTTTGAGCCCTCAAATAAGCCCTCGAACCTAATTTTTAACTAAGCCAAACACTAGATCTGGATAGGGCCAAAACTACTCAAAAAACTATAAAAAGAGCCAGAGAGCTCATTTTTTAGGTTAGCAGGTTGTAGATTTGAGCTTTTGTAAGAGAACCCTTTGTAATCGAAGTCCTTCCATTGTTCCACTCTTTGCTCTTACCTTGTGTGTGCATGTGTGTGCATGCTTGTGTGCTTCTCACTTACACACTTGTGCCTTCACTTGCTCATGGTCTTCATACCAATTGTCATGTCTCTCTGGATTGACATTTATGAGGTGGATCACCTCACATTGGTACTCACCATTGTGCTAGAGTGACACCAATAGGTCAATTATTGGTTGTCTCTTGTATGCTACTATGACAAGACCAATATTCCACATGTAGTTGGAGTGTTATCTCATTTTTTTTTGCAAGCATCAAGAGTAGATCATCTTGTTTCAACCAAAAGGGTACTTAGATACCTCAAGGGATCATATTATCCATTGGATTATGGATTACATATACAAGCTTATTGTGATATTGATTGGGTAGTTTCGAAAGATGACAGGATGAGCACTAGTGGATATGTTGTCATGCTAGCAAACCATCTCATGGATGTCAAAGAAACAACTAATACTAGCTCTCTTGCCTCGAGTGAAGGCAAGTATAGAGGCTTAGCATGTGTCTCACATATGTTGCTCAAGACATTGTTTGTTGATCTTGATTTTCTAGTTAAGCAAGTACCTATCTTTTGTGACAACATAAGTAGCATGTGCTTGGCTGAAAATCCTATGTTCCATGCAAGGTCCAAGCACATAGAAGTTTATTACCACTTTATTAGAGAGAAGATCATGTTAAAGGATGTAAAGGTGGAGCATGTCAACACAAAGTACCAATATGAAAATATTCTTACCAAAGCTTTGGATGGACTAAAGCTACAACACTTCAGGGTATGCATTGGAATGAAGGATTTAGGTATTGAGATTTGAGGGTAAGTGTTGAAAATCAAGTCTCAACTATGAAAAAAGACTCATCCTTAAGTTTTGCAAGTGGACCAATAAAAAACGAGGACCCAAAGTCATGGAATCACGTTAGAAGCTCCACCAAACTCAATCATATTCAAATCTCATGAATCACCCACCAAAAAAGGGAACCTACATTGATTGGTGGGTGGTTAACTAGATTAAAGGAATTCTAAAAGCTCTATATAAGCACCATCCTCCCTTTGTTTCTTAAGGTCCATGCATTCCACAAGTTTCCGAATTAGTTTAATAGAGTCCTAAAATCTAGGAAGCAAGCCCCTTGCTTGCTCATCTCATTTTGATCCTCTCTATCTAGAGGTATCATAAAAGCTCTATATAAGAACTATTTTGATTTTGTTTCTTAAGTTCTATTCATTCCACAAGTTTCCCACTTAGTTTAGTGAATTCCTACTCCAGTAAGTAGCCCCTTTGCTTGCTTATCTCTCTTGTTTATCTAGAGGTGTAGTTAGGTTTTGACAAATCTTATTGTACCAGATTGTAGAGCATTGTCTTCTCTGTCATTGTACTCATTTTCATTGATTTCAAGCTTCATTTGATATGTCATATAGTGCCCCAAATTGTTTCAAAGTTTTAAGTTCTTTTACTAAGTGGTTTATGAGAAATTTCCAAGTTTGTGAAGCTATATCTCTACACATAGTGAGAGATTATTGCAAACATATAAAATTTCTTATCGTGGATGGTTCTCCCAGTTGGAATGTCAATTTGGCATGATTCAAAGTTTGTTGGATAGCTCTTAGGATCTAGTATAAGTTTGCAAAGTTTTATTTTAATTCTTATACATGTAGAGGGCAACATTGAGAACAGTGAACATATATCACTCCTTGTGGGCCTAGTGGAGGGCAACCATCTTCTATTGTTGCATTTGGATGTTATAATCATCCCCCATCACCTAGAACTTTGGCTCATTCTATACCTTGATTGCAAAAGACGGCTAGGACTGACATCTTGGTATTGGTATATACAAAATTTTGAATAAGATTATGCAATAATGCCTTGCTCCATGTCTACATCATTTCAAGGTACTCTCATAATAAGTCTCATCTCTAGTTGAGTTGGAAAATTATGCCTCTATGCATGGTTGGAGGCAAATCCTCTAGTTGGAACTGAGTTGCATATGTGGATAATGTACCTATGATCTTTTCTATCTCTTTGTTATACTTTGATCAAGTACATGAAGTAGGATTTTTACTGAATCTCGTTGGTGGACATATATCTGCATGGCACGAGTTTGATGAAATAGAGGGACTTTAATATTGTTTCTTCAATCGTTGTCATTGCCTTGTGTCTTCCCCATTTTCCCTACTCGCTTCATCTAGGTTGGCCTCAACAACTCAAAGCTATCCTAGCCCTCTTTGTGAGCATCCTTGAGCTCCCTATATCTATTGCTTAGTGAAGCATTTTCAATGCTCAAGGAATTGAGTCATGCTTCTAATTGAGTGGTGTTTGTACTCCTGATATCATTGATGATGGAGAGTGTTAATCTCAAAAAGAAAAAGCTATCCTTGATATTAGAGCACCTCTATATCAAGAACAACTAAAAAGCTTTACCAATTTGGAGGATCAATACTCAATTATCAAAATCTTGAACTAACTGTGAAGAAAGTAACTACTCAGAATGTCTGCTGCACATAACTCACTCATTGACTAATCAAATGTGTCAAGTTTTTTATAAAACTTTGCAGAAGGTGTTGTCTAAAGATTACACACCTTCTCCAAGTTAAATCATCTCAAAAGATTAAGTATATCCTGAGAAATGAATCAAATAGTTGATCTATGTCAGAAACTGTTCTCCTGTATAGTCGATTTTGACACCTACAACTTCTAACACTTGCTTCTCCCAAACTAGAACCCATTTAAGCAAATGCTTTTAGCCATAGATGGCTTACCTTCCAACTTAGATTTTGACTCCTGATTTGTGCAAAAGTTTACACTGTGCACTGAGAACTGATCAATTCTTTGACCATCGAGATTGCACCTGTTTCAGAAGACACTCAACACTTCTTCACATACAAATGTTCCTACACATAATTCTCTCAGCCTCTTTACAATTAGGCTCTCAAAATTTAACCATAGACTTAGTAACTATGGAATTAGACATCTACAAAAGGAGTCTTGAAATGATCAAGCACAGAAGGAGAACACAACAAAATATCGGGCGTAATTTTTCCTTCTATTCAGAAACCTTTACATCTGAATGATGAGAGAGTTCTTTCTCACTTCCAATGTGTCTAATGACTATTCTAACTTCTAATTCTTCTCATCTCATACTCTCTTATACTTGCCCTGACTTTTTACTTGTATATATTGGCATATATGTACAAGCTCATGACCATACTAAAGGTATAAGTGAGCTGACTATAAATTAATGTAGATATGTATACAAGTCTTCATCTTCTGAACATGCACTATCTTCAAGCTTCATAAACCAATCTTTTCTTCATTCTTTGACTTCAAGTCTTTATCCAGAACATCAATTGGTGGTTGAATTGCACCAACAGCTCCCCCTCAATCATCAATTGAGGCTTTCTCTATATTCTTTATACCTACCATGTCTTTGAATCTTTGTAGCTTTGGTCCATCCAAGCTTTTGGTTAACATATCAGCAATGTGATCTTTTGTTGAAGTATGTATGACTTCAATCACCTTCTTTCTTATACAATGATACTGAATCTCAATGTGTTTAGTCGTGGCATGAAAAACAGGGTTAGCAGCTAAATACAATGAGCTCATATTATCTCCATGAATAGTGGGTGTACTCTGAATGATGTCAAAACTCTTCATGAGAGTCTTCAACCATATGATTTCCTTTGCAACTTCAACCATACCTTTATACTCTGCTTCTATAGATGATAAAGCAAGTGTATGTTATTTCTTTGAGCACCAAGAGATTAGCTTATCTCCTACATAACACAAGTATCCATAAGTTGATCTCCTATCATCAGGATTACGTGCCCAATCTGTATCACTATATATCTTGATGTTTGTATCTGATGTAAAATGATAATACAAACCTTCTGAGTGTACCCTTAATGTACCTCAACATTCTTTGTCCTACAACCCAATTTTCTTTCCTAGGACAATGCATTAATTGAGACCACACTCCAACTACATATGACAAGTCAGGCCTAGTTAATGTAGCACAGATTAAACTACCAACCAGACTTTGATATAGCTTCATATCCTTGAATTCTTCTCCTCCATATCTGCTGAATTTGTGATTCATCTCCATTGGAGTAGGGGCTACCCTACAATCATCCATTTTAAACTTGATCAACAAGTTCTTCAAATACCTTTCTTGAGTAACATACACTCCATGTTGAGTGTATGAGATCTCCATGCCCAAGAAATATGACAAGTCCCCCAAGTCACTAATCTTGAACTCTTTCTCCAGTTTCTTCTTTAGGCTTTGTATGCCCTTCTCATCTGTACATGTAAGAATTATTTCATCAACATATATGCACATGTAAATGAACCCATCATCACTTGCTTTGACAAGCAAGCTAGTATCTGCTTTAGATACTTTAAAACCAAGTTCCTTCAAGAACTTCACAAGTCTATAATTCCATGCCCTTGGGGCCTGCTTCAAACCATACAAAGCTCTCTTGAGCTTGCATACATATTTTGAATACCTTTCATCTCTAAATCCTTGTGGTTGCTCCATGAAAACATCATTTGAAATATAACCATTTAAAAAAGTATTTTTCACATCTAATTGACATAATCTCCAACCTTTACATGCAGCAATGGCTATGACTGTCCTGATGGTTGTCATCTTTGCCACAAGACTATAGGTCTCATCATAGTCTATTCTATATGTCTGAGCAAATCCTTTCACAACAAGTCTAGCTTTATACCTAGACAAACTTCCATCTGCATACCTCTTTGTTTTATAGACCCATTTGCATCCAATGATCTTCTGACTATTTGGTTTAGGAACCAAATCCCATGTTTCATTCTCCATCAATGCATCATACTCTTCCTGCATAGCTTTCTCCCAATTTTCCTTACCTTTAGCCTCGTCATATGTAGAAGGGCCTTCATCTGCTCTCACCATATAAGCATAGTCTTTAGTAGCCAAAAAAGAAGTATCATAGCTATACCTTGTAGGTTGCCATTTGTGTCTTGATGACCTTCTAAGTTCTCCACTTCTTGAGGTTTCTGGTTCATCACATTCTGGATCAAACCTTGGCACTTCTTCAACTTCAGCCTATACTTCATTATTTTCTTCTTCATCAAATATTTGAACCTTTGATTTACCTTTCTTCTGATGCACAAGTTCTTCATCACCTGCATGAATATTGATTGTACCTGCATACCAAGTACCTTGCTCATCAAATGTAACATCCTTTGATACAAGGAATTGTTTTGTGGATTATCCCAACTGCTTATCATCATATCCAATGAACACATACTTTTCAGCTTTGGGTTCCAATTTATGCCTCAATTGAGATGGCACATATGCATAGGCTAAACATCCAAACACTTTGCAATGATCTAAGGTAGGTCTCTTACCCCACCATGCCTCATATGGTGTCATACCCTGCAAAGCTTTACATGGTAACCTATTAACCAAATATGTAGCTGTATTTATAGCCTCAGCCCACAAATAATTTGGACAATTTTTCTCCTTCATCATGGATCTTGCAAACTCAACAAGAGTTCTATTTCTCCTTTCTGCTACACCATTTTGTTGAGGAGAGTACATGCAAGTAACTTCCCTTTTTATACCTGCATTCCATAAGTAATCATTGAACTCATTAGAGAAATACTCTCCCCCTCCATCTAACCTTAGTCTCTTCAACTTTTGACTTGTAATTCTTTCTGCATACACATGATAATGTTTGAATGTATTAAATACCTCTGATTTATCTTTGATCACATAGATAATGATCCACCTGGTAGCATCATCAACATAAATCACATAATATCTTGAACCATTTATACTGAAATCGTTTGATGGTCCCCACACATCTGTGTGTACCAACTCAAGCTTCTCTGAATACATGAAACCATGCTTATTGTATGATTGCTTATGAGCCTTACCTAATTGACATGCCTCACATCTATGTCATATATTGACCTGCAACATTAGGCAATCCAATCATTGAACCATTATTAACCATATCTTCAATACCTCTTTCATTGAAATATCCAAGCCTTTTGTGCCGAAGATCTAACTCAGAGATCTTATGTCCTCCATAAGTGAACAAGGCATGACCAACATTACCTTGAATCTTCAATGTGAAAATTCTTCCTTCTTTCTTCCCTAAAAAAAATTGTTAATACCCATTGCTAGGGTCTTCCACAAAAACTCCATCATTAGTGAACCTTACTTCATAACGTTTTTCAACAATTTGTCCTACACTTATCAGATTCTTTGGAATTGTAGGAACATACAAGACCTTACTCAGAAGAGTACTTCCATCCTTGGCCTTCACTGATCCAATTGACTTCACATTATGCTTTGTATTATCACCTGTTTGAACCACATGATTAGTTACCTTATTCTCCAAATCAGTCATCAAAGCTATATTACCACTCAGGTGATTGCTACACCCTGAGTCAATGTAGAAGACTCTTTGGTCTTCACTTTGCCTTTCACAAGTTGCATTCATGATCAAGGTTGAATCCTCCTTCTGATCTGAAGCATAGTTGTAGTAGGTATTGTTGTAGGATTGACTTTGGAATCCTCTACCTACATTTCTTCCAAAGTAACCTCTACTACCTCTACCTTTGCAATCATCTCTTTGGTTTCTGCCACCTCTTCCTCTTGAATTAAAGTTCTGATTATATCCACCATTATTCTGATTATTATGCCAATAATCATGAGCTAAGTGATTTGTCTTACCACAAATCCAGCAAGCTTTGGCTCCATCAATATTGCTTCTTCCTCTTCCTCTACCTTTGCTACCTCCTCTTCCTCTTAGGAAGTTAGCTTGACTAGTAGTACCTTCATCTTCATTTGATTGTTGCTTGCCTTTTTTAGCGTTTCCTCAATCACAATCTATCCCCAATCAAAATCTTTCGATCACTCAAAAATAACAGTGGAGAGAAGAACGCAGAGATTGCACAAGGTAAAAGAAAATATGATGCGGAAGAGTAGAAACAAATATGACGCAGAGAAGGAAGAATTCTGATATTATAAATGCAAATCAATGGTTACAATAGCTTTGGACAATAGCTTCTTGACAAAGCCTCTACCTCCCGGCCACCCCCAAGCTATCACAATCGCATTCACACTACACTCTCAATCACACTCTCACTCTCACTCTCACTCTCAATCACACTCTCAATCACACTCTCAATCACACTCTCAATCACAAGGTAATTCTCAGATTTCTGTGTGTCCCCCATGTTGATGCACATGTCTCCCTATATCAGAGTTTGATCGCAGCCGTCCCCCAAAGAAGTGTGCGATCCACCAAATTTAGAAAAGTTTGAGTTTCTCCAAAAATTTTGCAAAAAGCCATGTGATCGTAGTGTACTTTCTTTCTTTAACATACCTGTCAAAAATAGGAGAAAAACTCCAAAAAAAAAACATATCCGAAAATATCCAAGAGGAGCATTTCCAAAACACTACAAAATCAAGGAACGCATCTTTGTGGGCAGAGTTTACCGCATTCAAGAAGAAGGCCTCTCAATCCATTTCTGATTATGTAACAAGGATGAAGGACATTGCAGATGCATTAGGAGCACTTGATGAAGATATTGAGGAGGATAAATTGGTAAGGCAAATCCTCACAAGTTTGAGAGGAGATAAGAAATGGAAGCCATTCATTTTGTCTACTGAATTGTCACTAGATCATTTCACTCCTGATTTAAATCAGATGCTAGGACACATGCTAACTTTTGAGCAGGATGTCAAAGGTGATGGTGATAAGAGTGCAGGTCAAGCAATGTATTCAAAGGATAAGAAGAAGAATAGCAAAGGTGTTATAGGCCTCTTTTCTAGTGAAATAATTCATTTTGAACTTTCTGAATTTCATTGTGGGGATAATGCTTAGAATGAATAATTAGGTCATTTTATGCATGTAGGAAAAATTTTGGGTTGACAAGTTTCATATTCTCTCTCTAGACCTTATTCGCATCATGTTTTCTAGTGGAATTTTGAAGGTAAAGATGAAAGAATTAAGGAAAACTCTGTATGAGGGAAAGGTAGAGCAAGTATAAGAGAATAAAAGTGCCTATGTGAAATTTTTGTGAATCATGTTTTAAGTACCTCGTTCAGGGTCCTACATTTAGTTCACTATAAGAAAATGTCTTGATTTTACTCTCTCTCTAGAATTTTGACATTTGCAGGGCTCAAAAGCGGCATTTGGAGGTTGATTTGGAGCTCAGACATCTCTAATACTATCGTGCAGATCGAAAAAATGAATAAAAGTATCTCTCACAAGCTTAAGCTAATTCCTCACTGTTTTCGAGTTACAGAGCTTTCAAAAGTGCCATTTTTTCTAACACTTAAATAAAATAATAAAAAAAAACGACGGCTTATCTAATTCTATTCGAATCCGTGATTCTCATGCTCACGTGTCACCATGTCTAATTTTCAAAGTAAAGGTACACTTATTACTCATAAAGTTTGAAGAATTCAATACACAGGTGAAGAAAGGATGGGAGATTCTCTTCAAATAGAGAAATTGGATAGAGAAAACTATCCAGCTTGTTCAATGAGAATGGAAGCTCATCTCATGAGCAAATACTTGATAGGTTACATCACAGGTGAAGAAGAAAAACCACAATTCAGAAGTGTTCTAACTAGGGATGATCTATTAGAGTTGAAGACTTGGATGAAGAAGGATGCTCAAGCAAGGAGCACTATCTACATGGGAGTCAATGACTACTTGCTACCTCATATTAGAGGTTCTTGAAAGTGCAAGGAGCACTATCTACATGGGAGTCAATGACTACTTGCTACCTCATATTAGAGGTTCTTGAAAGTGCAAGTGCGGGCATAAACTAGACTTTAAGAGCTTTCAAATGAGAGTAAAATCACTCCATTTGGATACTGGATGCGCAGCCATAGCATAGAAATCTGATGCAAAGGAGGCACTATGAGAGCCTGAACGAGTACGATATGACAAAGGTGCATCTAATTTGTTGTCACGCAAAGTCTGCACCAGCCATTTTGGCATAGTTTTTGCCTGCTCAATATCAGCTCTCTCATCAACAAGTGCATCATGTAAATCTGCATCAGAAATGGAATGATCTGCATCATCATATGAAACCTACAAAGGCTGAGAAGTTGCCTCAGAAGGACCAGCACTAGACTGCCCACCTGTAAAAAGAGGCATCAAAGTATCATACATGTCTTTGGAGCTAACAGATGTCTCCTTAGTACCTGAAAGCAATGGTTGAATAGCATCCTCCACAAAGACAACATCACGGCTAACCAAAATGTGTTTAGTCTGTGGATGATACAGAGGATAGCCTTTACTTTCAGAACTATACCCAACAAAAATACATTTTATTGCCTTATCATCCAATTTTCTGTGATGTTGTTCAGGCACTAGTGCATATGCCAAACAACCAAAAACACGCAGATGAGCAACAGATGGCTTGCGGTCATGCCAAGCCTCATATGGAGTGATAGACTGCAGCACTTTAGTGGGACACCTGTTCAGTACATATGTTGCCAATGACAGCCTCAAGCCAGAAACTATGAGGTAAAGCCTGACTCTTGACCATACACCTCGCCACTCGATTAGAGACCTGTTCTTCTATTAAGCAACTCCATTCTGTTGAGGATTATACGGCACTGTACACTGGTGTTTTATCCCACGTTCAGCCAGAAATGCATTAAAATCAGAAGACATATATCCCCCCCCCTCGATCAGAACGGAGGGTGCCCATTTTACATGCTGACAGATTTTCAACCAAAACCAAAAACTGTTTGAAGCACATGAGCACTTCGGACTTTGCTTTGAGTGGATATACCCATGCATGCCTAGAAAAATCATCAATGAAAGTCACAAAGTAAAGGTAATTTCCAAAACAGGGTGTCTGCATAGGACCACAAACATCACTATGTACAAGCTGCAATTTCTGTGTAGCCCGAACTAAACCATCTTTTGGAAAGGAGGAATGTTGCATTTTGCCCAAAATACAGCCTTCACAAACATGTTTTCCAGGTGCCTCAAGTTTGGGCAAAGAGGACACCATTTCAGATTTCTGTAGGCGTAGCAAACTAGCAAAATTCAGATGACCAAAGCGTGCATGCCAAAGCTTTGCATCTGACATAGCCTGAGAATCATTTACTAAACATGCCAAATCATTTTCAGATCTTTCATAGTCTATGAGCTTATACAGCCCACGACATAAAATGCCAGAAGCAATAATCATATCACCATTTGACAAATCATGAATTGTACACCTGTCATCAACAAATTTCACAACCAAGCCAATCTTGGCTAATGCAGAAACTAATAACAGGTTCTTTTTGATCCCTGGCACAAATAAAGCATCTGACAAAGTGAAAGAACTACCATCAGTAGTAGTCAAAATGATCTTACCAACTCCCATAACAGGATAAGAGGAGTTGTTGGCGCACACTACAACAGATCGATGGTATACCGAGGTTTTTACCGAGGAAAATGAATGCGGCTTTATTTGCCGTGACGCCGGTGTATAGGTCAGTTTGCGTGTCGGTACCAAAGAGTCGGTATAGGCATCGGTATATGCATCGGTATATACGTCGGTATATGCATCGGTATAAACGACGGTATATGCGTCGGTAATCGGCTTCTGCTGCATTGCCTCCTGGGTGTACCGACGGCTATTCCGATGACACTACTGGGAGTACCGTCGCGTATACCGACGACCATACCTGCAAATTTTTTTTTGGGCAGAGTGTTTTGTCTTTTGCTACAGCAACATTACCATGATGTTGCTGAACAAAAGACAATACACTTTGCCCAAAAAAAACTGAGTACATGTGATGTGTACTCTAATGAAAACCGAAATATGATTTCATGAAATAGAGTATTATTGTACACAAAAGAGATAATCAGAATGAACAATGAACCATGTACAAAAGAAGTTATATATTTCAATAATGAAGCATGTACAAGAGTGTGGCAAACCACTGTCATATATTGTTGATGTATAAAACACCACAAGAAATGAATTAATGTGACACTAGAACACCTCTATGGTCACCATTAACTCATTGTCACTCCAAACTTTGAGAAATGATAGCCAAAACCAAGAACTTTGCTTCTTCAGATTTTTCTAGTCACTAAAATGACATACCTTCAGTATTTTGCTAATTTCTCTTAGCTCAAATATTATTTCTCCAAAAACTTTTATAGGCTAAAACTAGATAAGTATAGCTTTCCAACAAGCTATCATATGCATGAAACGGATCTCTAGAACTCAAGTTATGGCCCTCACAAGATGACCTTGTATGACCTTCCAAAACTGGAAATTTTGCCTGTTTTAGTAAATTTTGCTGTCTAAAAAATAAAAATTCGATGCCTAGCATCGACTTGCAACCAAAAGTCGATGTCGGGCATCGACTTTGAGCTTTTTCAGCCACTTTTTCAGCACCAGAATTAGCCTCTTTTACACACACATGAACAATACCACTTTTATGTGGAAAGTCGATGCCAGGCATCGACTTTATGCTGAAACTCAATGCCAGGCATCGAGTTGCTCCACAAACCTCATGTTTTAAGAAGTTCTAGCAATACATAACACTTAGAGAATAAAACATGGACTTATCAACACAATCTCGATGCCAGGCATCGACTTGCTTGGAAAACTTCAACTCTTGAAATCATTTCACACAAGACAAACACTGGTGATGGAAGAAGAAGACTTATACACAGAAGTTCAATAAACTCTTTCCATAACTATGAAAACTTAGGAATGCACAGGTGCTTTCTCACGCAGAGAAGCTCGACTATTCTCAGTCATACAAAATGAGTTCTAAATCACTTTCTCATTGTCTTCCCCTTCTTCTCTCTTCGCGTCAGTTGATACAAACTAACTTATATAGTTTTTCTCAATCTCGTGACTTTTCAAAAAACTTCTAGAACTAAGGTAAACTACCCAATTAGTGATTGTTTCTCCAACAGCTCCCCCTCAATCACTATTTGACATTCTTTGTTTCTTCATATCATCTTCTTTTCTTTTACTCCTGCCATGCTTTTGAATTTGCTGGTCTTCACACCATCCAAGCTCTTTGTCATTATGTCTGCTAACTAATCTTTAGTAGAAATGTACTCCACTTCAATCTCCTTCTCCATTACCTTTTCTCTGAGAAAATGATATTGTATCTCTATGTGCTTTGTCCTTGCATGAAAAACTCGATTTGCTGCAAGATAAAGTGAACTCATATTATCTCCATGTATTGTAGGTGTACCTTGATCAATGCCCAAGCTTTTGAACAATGCCTGCATCCATATGACCTCCTTAGCTGCTTCCACAAGTCCTTTGTACTCAGCTTCAGTTGATGATAATGCTACTGTATGTTGTTTCTTTGAACACCAACTTACAAGATTATCACCAATGTATATCATGTAGCCATGAGTTGATCTTCTGTCATCTTGGTTACCTACCCAATCTGAGTCACTGTAGGCTCTCAACTTCAAATCTGATGTAAAAGGATAATATAATCCTTCTTTTATAGTTCCTTTGATATATCTGAGAACTCTTTGACCTGCAATCCTATGTGGGTCCTTTGGACAATGCATGAACTGTGATAAAACTCCCACTGCATAACTAAGATCAGGTCTTGTTAGTGTAGCATAAATCAAACTACCCACAAGAGATTGATACTTCCTCATATCTTTGTATTCTGCACCATCATATTTACTGAGCTTGTGATTAACTTCAAGTGGAGTTGAAGCTTCTCTACAATTTTCCATATCAAACTTCTTCAATAGATTCAGAAGATACCTTTCTTGTGATACATATAAGCCATGATTTGTATAAGTAACTTCCATTCCAAGAAAGAATGATAACTTTCCTAGATCACTGATCTTGAATTCTTTTTCAAGTAATCTCTTTACCTCCTTGATTCCTTCATCTGAAGTACCTGTGATTATAATGTCATCTACATAAATACAAATGTAGATTGTACCTTCCTCTGTTCTTTTGATAAGTAGACTTGGATCTGCTTTTTCAACTTTGATATCCAAGTTCATTCAGATACTTCACCAGTCTATAGTTCCATGCTCTTGGAGCTTGTTTCAATCCATAGAGTGCTCTTCTCAACCTGCAAACAAAATTTGGATACTTGGAATCTATAAACCCTTGAGGTTGTTCCATGTATACCTCATCTGATATATATCCATTCAAGAATGCATTCTTTATATCCAATTGACTTAGAGTCCATCCTTTTGAAGCTGCAATAGCAATGATTGTCCTTATAGTTGACATCTTAGCTACAGGATTGAATGTCTCATCATAATCTATGCCATAGGTTTGGGCATAGCCTTTCACCACCAGTCTAGCTTTGTATCTGGCTATACTTCCATCTGCAAGCTTC
The DNA here is from genome assembly GCA_020310875.1 of Ceratopteris richardii. Lineage (NCBI taxonomy): Eukaryota > Viridiplantae > Streptophyta > Polypodiopsida > Polypodiales > Pteridaceae > Ceratopteris > Ceratopteris richardii. The sequence goes on from CM035409.1 coordinate 153,205,943, forward strand.
TTCACTTTATAAACCCATTTATTTCCAATTACTTTCTTACCATTTGGTTTAGGAACAAGTTCCCATGTCTTTTTCTCCTCCAGTGCATTGAACTCTTCCTTCATTGCTTCTTCCCATTGTTTCTTACCTTTAGCTTCATGATAGTTCTGAGGTTCTTCATCATCTTTGACCATGTAAGCATAATTCTTCTGAGTTATGTAAGAAGTGTCATAAGAATACCTTTGTGGTTTTCTTCTAGTCCTGCTTGACCTTCTTGGTTCACATTCTTCATAAGTGTCTGGATACACTTCTTCATCAAATATAGGAGCTTCTTCATTCCTTCTTGTTAATCCACTTCTGGATGTACTTGCTTGCATATAGTCTTCATCTCTATTCACCTGCACAATTGATTTTCCTTTCTCACATCTTCTTACCTCTTCTTCAAATTCTTGAGTTGTATGACTTTGATCTGCATATCAACTTTTCTATTCATCAAATGTAACATCTCTAGAAACAAGAAATTGTTTGGTTAAAGAATTCCACAACCTGTAACCCATCTGCTTTTCATCATAACCAATGAACACATATTTTTCTGCCTTTGGTTCAAGTTTATGTCTTTTATCTTAACTAAGTGTGTATGTCAATTATGCTCTGATACCAAGTGTTGGAATTTGGGGCCCCATGATCGTTCCAAACTAAAACCTTTTGAGCATACACAACTTAATTGACAAGATGATAAGTGAGATATAGAAAGAATGAGATCTTGAGACAAGATTAGGGAACATAAGAAAGATGCTTACTCACTAAAAAATAGATGTCCAAATTACAACATGGGAGTATTACTCAACCATATAAAGTGGTGCACTCACTAATGGAAGAATATCCAAGAAGATGATGATACAAAATTTAGATTATGTCGAAATAATCTAAGTGTGTGAAGTGAACAAAGCAACGAAGCTAACCTTATTCTCACAAAATAGTGTAACAAAATTGTAAATCAACCACAAGGTTAACTCACAAAAGATAGTTACCACCACCTTGTAGAAGACTTCTTGCTCCAAGAGAGTAGCCTCTCCTTCACCAAAACTTCACCTCCTCAAGAGTGTGAGACTCTTCCTCCTTGATGTGCTTGAGATTGCTTGAGTGAGTGATTATACAATGAGCATGTCCCTTCTTTATATAGTTTTTGTGATCTCTCCAAAAGCTCTTTCTTTATATAGTTTTTGTGATCTCTCCAAAACCTCTTTAAAAGCAACGATTCATAAAAAAACTATCGCGAATCAATATTTAAACTCCTACACGTTCGCGTTTTATCCCGTTGTCCGTGTGGTTTTTAATAAAGCAAAAGCACCCAAAAGTTTGATTTTCCCGATCTGTAGATGTTGGGAATCGAACTCGCATGGGCTAGGGTTAGCGTTTGGATCTATCCAAAGAGCCACTTGCTTTTGCTCCTAAAACATATAGAACAAGTAAAATATGTAAATTTTGCTCCTCGAATGTTTGGGAGTGCTTTCATGTAGCCACGCTGCCACCCGCGTTTGGTTGTAGAGGGCTTTAAAAAATATATACTATAGTTATGTCACAACAGTTTTTGGACCATAGGACATTGACTTCCAGCAGAGCTTATATTCTATCTACATGGAACACAATGCAATCTTCCCAAGCATCACTGTGTATCCTTGTATCCTGAGGTACTCCTTCTATCATCCTTGGAGCTAGCCCAGTCATCATCTAGATAACCTTTTAGTTTCAAATCACAATCATATGCATAAAAGAGGCCCTTATTGAATGTATTTATGATGTACCTTAGAATCCTTCTATCTTCATTCAAGTGATCAAGTGTAGAGATGCATGCATGAATTGTGCATAAAAGAGGCCCTTATTGATTATGCATTTGATGTACCTTAGAATCCTTCTATCTGCATTCAAGTGATCAAGTGTGGATGCATGCATGAATTGTAAGATAGATCAAGTCTAGTAATGGTAGAAAATTTTAAAGACCCAATCAAACTTCTATACACATGCTCATCCTTGAGCTTATCACCTTGGTCTATGCTCAATTTGACATTGCAATCCATTGGTTTTCTCAATGGTTTGCAACCACTCATACCAAACCTATATAGCAAGTCAAGTAAGTATTTCCTTTGCATAAGATACAAACCCTGCTTGGCATATATAATCTCAATGCCTAAGAAGTATTTTAGCACACCAAGATTTGAAATTTTAAATTCCTTATCTGATTTGGCCTTGACATCCTTGACACCTACATCATCATCTGTTATGATTAAATCATCAACGTATATGCATAAGTACATAGACTTCTCATCAAGCCTTTTTACATAAAGTGAAGGATCAACATCACTTGCTGCATATCCACATCTAATAAGGTGCTCAACAAGCGTTTGATTCCATGTCGTTGGTGATTTCTTGAGTCCATACAAAGATTTCTTGAGTCTACATACAAAATTAGGGCTCCTCTAGATTTATACCTAGCTAAGGATCCATCAGAGTTCCTTTTGATCTTATAGACCCACCTATTTGTGACCACTTTCATTTCATCTTGCCTAGGTACAAGCTCCCAATCCATATCTTGTGTTGACAAACTTCTTCATATGTGCACGGTTCCTTGTTCTTCACAACTTGAGACATAAAAGCATAATGACGAGCAATGAAGCTATCATATGTTAGCCTTTGAATAGGATGTTTAACCCTCTCTGACCTCCCCTCATTACCTATGGTAGATTATTTCTTCAAGTCCCTCTTTTATTACACATTAGGAGTCATGACCTCTTCAAAATCATCTTTATCCTCACTCGAATGGAAGTCCCTCACCACATTACACTTATCATATTGGTTGTGGCTGCATGCTAAGCTTGGTTCATCTTCCTTCTCTTTTCCTTTAAGTGATGAAGGACTCCTTGATGGACTCGAAGTGAAGGGGCCACTCAAACTTGTGCTAACCTGAGTTTGATCTTCATAATTTTTTTTGTCTTCCTCAATATCTTCAACTTGAAATGCATTAGGTGGTTCATAATATGGCTTAAGTTCATCAAATACCACATCTCTTGATACTCTAACCTTCTTTATGATGGGATTCTAGAATCTATAACCCTTTTGTTCTGTAGAGTAGCCTATAAAGATGCACTTCTCTAGCCCAACATCCATCTTACCTTCCCTCACCTCTTGAGGTTCATGGACATAGCATACACATCCAAAAATCCTTAGATCTGACAAGGCAAGCTTCCTTTGGTACTAAACCTCATCTGGAGGTGCATCATGAACTCTTTTGTGGTCATCCTATTCATCATGTAAGAAGTTGTACTTGTTGCGTGAGCCCAATATGTAAATGGAACATTTATTTCATTTAACATGCATCTATGTACCGCTATAATCTATCTATTTTTTCTTTCACAAATACCATTCTATTGAGGGGTATACATACATGTATATTGCCTTTTGATCCCTTCATTCTACAAGAACTTGGTAAAATCATTGGAGAAGTACTCTCCTCCACCATCTTATCTTAGATTTTTGATCCTGTGGCTTGTTTCATTCTCAACTTGTGCCTTGAACCGTTTGAATGTATCAAACACATCACTCTTGCGATTGATGTTATACAACCAAATATTTCTAGAGAAATCATCAATAAAGGTTACAAAGTACTTGTTACTTACATGTGATGGCTCTCTTGATGGTCCCCATATATCTATGTGGACCAAATCCAAAATCCTAGGAGCCACATAGCTTGATGGCTTGAAAGGCCTCCTAGTCTGCTTCCCAAATTCACATGCTTCACATAACTCATGCAAGTTAGGTCTGGTGAAGCTTGGACGTCCTCTAACAACTTCATCCTTCTGCATATTTGTGAGCTTGTCAACATTAACATGGTCAATTCTTTTGTGCCATAGATCAAGAGCTACAATTTTAGATGACCCACATGCAATGATCATATACTTACTAGAATCTACCTTGACTCAAAGTCTAAACATCCTCCCTTGCCTTTCACATTCGGCAATGATTACATTATTTGAATATTTTATGATGCATCTTTTATGAATATGGGGATGGTAGGTGTGGTGCTGGAATGCAACTTCAAGAAATAAAACCCAAGGTGATAATGTGGTTGAAGGTGGATGAAAATGTGGATGAGTGGGTCATGAAGGAATTATTGGTTGGGTTGATTGCACGGCAAGATAGCCCATCATGGTGGAGGAAGGGATAGGGTGACCCATTAAAAGATGTGAAGCTAGGTGATCTGATGAGAGCTCAACTAAGGAAGAGGAGGTATTCTACAAGAGGAACTATACTAAGGAAGAGGAGGAGAATTATTATGAATGGCAAATTGGTGTGCGGAAGCTAAAGGTGGTCATTTTTGTTGTAATTAGGTGGTAATTACAATGTCTTCAAACCTAAGAGTGAATATGGTGGGGTTTGGAAGACCAGTTCTTCCTATTGAGTAGTGACTTCTACAATGGTTGTCGTTGGGGGTCCTTGATTTCTATTCAGGGATGGAGGGGGAATGCGTGAGACTAGGGGGACTGTACAAAATTCTCAGTAGTTAGGCCACTTGTTGCCATAGATAGTGGGGTTGTGGCTGTGGTAATCGCTTCTTGAACTGATGTGGCCACTTCAACTTGTCTGACTGGTATTTGGATGTTCTTACCTTGCCTCTATCTTATGTTGATATGCCTTTTATCATTCTATACGCATGGTCTCTATAACATATAATCAATGGCATCAACAATCCCACAAGTCTTTGTTAGAAGCAATAGTGACTCAAGGAATTATGGGTCCAATCCTTCTTCTATGAGGATCTCATTCATCAACATATGGTTGCTATGTATAGAGAGTCTTCCTCTCAACACTCTCCATGGTTTCTCATAGTCAGTGGAGTTTTGTAGTGCATGTTGGGGCTCCTTCTTCCTCTTCTTCTTCTTCTTCTTCTTCTTCTTCTTCTTCTTCTTCTCCTTCTTCTTCTTCTTCTTCTTCTTCCTCTTCTTCTTCCTACTTCTATATTTCTTGTTGTTGCTATTGCTAATGTTCGCCTTCATATTTGGTTTTTGAGTCTTGGTCTACCCCTCAAAGGAATTACTCAAAATTGATGTTGCCTAGTTCATCTAAGCCAATAGGTCCTAGAAATTCAAAGTCAATACGTAGAGGTGGTGCCACTTGTTGCGAGTCCATTGATGGTTAGCTACATTGAATTTTCTTAGTAATCCAAATAGGGAAATTGATGATCATGTTGATAGTTTCTTCCAAGTATAGACTGAACCGAATTCTTTTGTATGGTTGGGTAAAACAACCTTTCCTAGGAAAGTTCGAGTGTTGCATGCATAATCTGAGTGGAACAACAATGTTGGGGGTCATTGCATCCATGTCCTTGAGCTTTGTGAGCTTCAAATTCTTCATATTCTCTCGAACCAGCATTTCCTTCTCTATAGGTATATGCATTCCTTGCATGCTAAAAACCTCTCAAACTAAGTTTAGGGAAACCTAAAACTTCTTGAACTCATTATTGCACATCAAGGAGGGAATGAAAAAGGTGTTGGATATGTTCTTCACATTATTGGGTTGTAAAATGTTGATAAGATAATAACATCTCATAAATTACAGCTTGGGTACTGGTGCACTAAATTATTCACCTAGCCATGCTTTTTTCTAGATAGGTTGAACCTCTAGGGTGTTTTGCGACTATTCAAACTTGCGAGTAAAGAACTAATTTTTGCCGCATACATCATTGAACTTGAACTAAGCTTTGCAAATTTAAGATGCATTGCCTAGGGCTCCTACCATTTCACTAAACTAGTGGGAGTGAGGGTTGTCCTTAGTCGTGTCTCCTATAGGGGGATTGTGGATGAGGATGTGGCTTGCAAGAGTGATTCAGGTCTTTCTGTTGGAAGTGGAGAGACATGCAAAGTGCTAATATCTACTCATTGGGAATTCATGCTTGCTTTAGCCATGGGTTACTATGATAAATGATGTGTTCTATAGATATGCTAAAAGATGAAGAACCCGTTAGTATTGTATCAAAAACTTGATGATGCTAGTTTCTGTTACAATACTAATGTGATCTTGACCCTTGTGTGTGCACAATTAATGAGTTTGTGAGTGATGTGTGAAGTTGATGTGAGTGAGAGTAGTGTAGTTAGTGTGTAACCTAGATGCATAATTGGTAGTGCACTGAGCTCAGCATGCTTCTAATAATATACAACTATATCACAAGGTTGGATCAGATGGTTTGTTATAAGATTTGACTTTACATGATTCCCTTATGCAATTACAAGTTTTGGATTTTGGTACATACATGAGGCTCAATGATGGCATGGCTTGGTCATGGGACTTTTTACGTATCCATTTCCAAGTGATTCTAGAGTTGAATTTACATGATGAATAGGTTACAACAACATTCAACATACGTTTTTGTGGGGTTGGAATTGATGAGTATTAACTAAACCATAAGAGCTCATGGGTAGAGATCTAAGCTCATAAGCAAGTCTTAGGCACCCAAATTCATGTATGATTGTGGTCAACCTTACTCGATCATCTTGGTATTCAAATGGAGAGCACTTTTTGTGAATGTGACCTTTGATTTTATGTAACTTGTTGCCTTTGCTTCTTTGACTGCTTCTTTCATATTGAGTTTGATTGCAATGGTCTAATTGGTTGTTCACCCTTTCCTACCTAGATCTACTTCATGCCCTAAATTTCTTTACTTCTAGATGGTTTTTGTCTTGTTGATTCATCAGTCTTCTTTAGCTATTTGGTGTGCTTCTTGGGTTGAGATACTAAGACCATAGTTGTTTTTGGAAAAGAAGGGAGTTCCATCAGCTCTTGAGCTTTTTCTTCAATTGTTGAATCCTTCTATAACATAGAGCTGGGAAACATGCAGCATCTTTCTCTTCATGATTAATCCTAGAAGAACTAGGGGCTTGTGTGATGCTTATATCAATGATTGTGCCATTTTCTAGTTCTATCATGACACATTGGTCATGTACACAAACCTGAAGACATTGATTTCTTAGATTTATGTTGACTACATGATCATAGATCCTATCTATCCAGGATGAAAGACTTAGTGAGCTCTTCATCATGGCAAAATAGTACCTTAATTGTCATGGGCATATCTTGAATCAAGATGCAAAGCTCCACCTCATCCATGCAAGGGGTCTCCACTCCTAATCCTATAAGATAGGCTTCAATAGGATTAATAGAAAATTTGATGTCCTGACAATAAGAGTATCTTATAACACTAGGTGCTACACCTAAATCGATCAAATTTGTTGAAAAGAAAATTATGTGGAACCTTTTTGGAGGTCTATGTGAGTATCTAGTAGGTGAAGGGCTCCAAGAGGAGCCGATTCAAGATCCAAGGGGAGACTATGAGTATGCAAGTACTAACAAATACTTCAACTCTCAAAGCAAGTCAAGATGGAGTGAAGAAGACCATGTAGAGTCTTCCAATCATGAAGGTATTGGTAAGTTTGTAGAATGGTTTAAACATTGAGCACTTCAAGTTGTTGGCATAATTTTTGAAGATATAAGGATGGAGAATGAAGACCGGGCAGCCAAGAATAAACAAGGAAGTGATCAAGTGAAGAGACAACAAGAGGAAGACATAGTGAAGCCATCAAGAGCAACCATCAAAGAAACACTAGGATAAAATTACTCAAGGGGGTCAAGAGAACCAGAGGAAGATTTAGGGAAGTCATCCACAACAGCAAACAAATAGGAAGAACGGTAAAGATATGGAAAGAAGTCAAGTTTGATAGCAAGAGAAGAAGGAAAAACAAGACAAAGTCAAGAGGATCTTTTTAGAGCTACGACAAAGCTTTTGGCATACCAAGTTGCCAATAAAATGGTACTTAATGCCACTCCCTTTCAGATGGTATTTGGCCATAATGTTGTGCTCCCATTAGACATTTTGTTAGCCACACTTAAGGTGGCACAAGAGGATCAATGGACTGGTTATGAGTTATCTTCATGGATCTTGGACCTAGAAATATTAGGTGAGAGTAGATTGTGAGTGGCCACAAGCATATATGTAGCAAAGAAAAGAAAAAAAGCATATGTTGATGGACACATAAAAGATAAGGGTTTGAAAGTTGGAGACTTAGTTTTGGTATATACATTGAAACAACATGCATGTAAACTAGAGAAGTGTTGATATGGACCCATGATCATTTATATGGTATCTAGTAGTGGCGCAGTCTAGTTAGCCACCTTAGAAGGAAATCTGTTACCAAACTACATCAACAGATGTCCAGCCGAGCTCTATCAAGAGCCTTTGATAGAAGAGATGCCAAGCAACACAATGTGGCTAAGAGACACAAAGAAGCAGAGCTAAGGATAAAAGAAGAAGCATCGACAAAAGCCTTGGAGTGCATTAGATGAATGAAGCTAAGAAGACAAGGTGTAGATCAGCCTAGGAACAAAAATTATCAATCTTGTGCTAAAGCCCTAAGATATCGCATGGCTATGTATCAAGCTAAAAGGCATTCCTCTCATAGCATTATTGATAGACATCCCTTTATCTTGATCAAACTAGGACAATACATAAGTGCTAACTTGTCTCCTAGAAAGAAGGCCATTGGCACTAAGTGGGTATACAAGCTAAAGCATAAACCTAATGGAACAGTTGACAAGTATAAGGCTAGGCTTGTTGCAAAGGGTTATGTGCAAGAAAGAGGCATTGATTTTGATGAAAGCCTTGCTCCGACTTGCTGAATGACCACTATTCTTAGCATATGTGCACTTGCAGCTCATCATGGTTGGAATGTACATCAGTTGCACATTAAAACAACATTTTTGAATGGTGACTTGCATGAAGAAGTTTATATTTCTCAGCCCCGTGGCTTTGTGCAGAAAGGGCATGAAAACCAGGTGTGTAGGTTAAAGAAGGAATTATATGGTTTAAAGCAAGCACCATGTGCTTGATATGAAAAGATACATGCCTATCTAATTCCACATGGTTTTGAGAATAGTCCAACTAAAAGCACCTTATATGTTAAGCATGCTAATGATGTGCTTTTGATCATTGTGGTGTATGTTGATGACTTCCTACTCACTAGGTCCTCATGAGGAGCATATTGCTGATTTCAAGGTTGGTTTACATGCCTTATTTGATATGTTTGATTTGGGGCATTTGCATCATTATTTATCATTCACTCTATGCACGGTGATCGTGGAATGACTTTGTGTCAAACAAGATATATTGACACATTATTGCATTGTTTTGGCCTTGAAGAGTGTAAACCTATTGCCATTCCTATGGAGACAAGTTTACCATTGAGTCTTCATGATGTTGGAGATGCATTTGATGTTGTTCTCTATCAACAGGCTGTTGGATGCTTGATTTCGTTATGCATTACTCAGCCACATATTTAGTTTGCTATCTCACAGATGAGCAGGTTTATGCATTGCCCATGTGTCAAGCATTGGCAAGCGGTTAAGCGCATCTTTCACTACTTGAATGATACCTCACTACTTGGGTTGTTTTATCCCAAGGGGGGATCACAACCACTAGATTTGCATGCTTTTTGTGACTCTGACTCGGCTCGTTGCTATGACAGTCGTGTGTCCACTAGTGGTTCTTGCTTCATGATTGCTAGCTCATGCATCTTCGATGATCAAGAAGCAGCCTACTGTGGCCACTTCTAGTTGTGAGGCTGAGTATAGGGCAATTTTCACAACGACTATTGAGTATATGTGGCTCATACGTCTTATGGTTGATTTGGGTGTTGGTTAGCCTTCTGCCACCACCATCTTCACTGATAGTCAGAGCACATCGCCAGTTGCGAGGAACCCTGTGTTCCATGCTCACACTAAGCACATTGAGGTGCATTGTCATTATGTCAAGAAGAGGTTCTCTGCTCAATAGATCAGCTTGGCATATGTGCCCATGCAGGAGAACATTGCAGACCTTTTCACAAAAGCTCTGGCTAGGGAGAAGTTTGAAGCTTTCTGCAAAGCTTTGGGCTTACTTCCTTTTGTGGATTGATTTCACATAGCTTGGCACTTCCTTATACATGTGTGCTAGCTCCTTGTTCACCACATCACTCCAGGGGAATTTGTTGATATATTTAGTTACTCCAGGGGAATTTGTTGATATATTTAGTTAGTGATGTGTGTGAACACACTATGACTATCGGGGCACTTTTTTCCCCCGCTCGGTTTGTATGTATGTCTATAGCCCTAATGTGTTACTTATCTTTGTACATTTTAGTGGTAATACATTCTAGTGGTAATACATTCAGTATTGTGTGTTGTGCTCCAAGCTTCTTCTTCTTCCTTGTGTTGTTCGTGTGCTTCCACAGACATCTAACTCCAACAGAGTGCCAAAATGCAAGCTTCAATTGTGAAGCCCAATGTCAAGTTAGCCTTTCATTTCCTAGTTCCATCACTTAGGTTTTTAGTTATTTCTTGTGAAGAGCATATGAACCACGTCCTATTTCATTTAAATCATGAGCATACTTTATAACTCAGCCTTAGTCAAGTCTAAAAGCTTAAAAAAGTTACATGAAGATCTCGGAGGCTCACTAGTATACTTGCACATGCATTTTGAGGAGAAAATCAATGAAAATAAGCCACCAAATGGATGCACCTACTTTTGGAGGTGATTGGAGCTAAAAAAAGGAAGCTAATTACTCACTTGATTGAGAGATTCTCTCTCTCTCTCATCTACTCTACCTCTTCAACCCACTCAAGGGCCATTGCTCACACTCTATATAAAGAGGAATTCAACGCACTACTCCCTTGAGCTCCTCTTAGAAATAGGAGGATCCATATTTCCTCCTTTTCATTGTGATGAGTGTTAGAACTCTTCTCATTGTGTACAGAAGCATTCACTATCCTCCCACATACTATGGAGTGATATGTGATTCATATTTTCATTGTAGAGTTTTGTTCATTAAGTTTTATGCTAGTTACATACTATCTCTCCCTCTCATTGTTTACTAAAGGAGTATTGAACTCTAATTGTGGTTTTGCGAAGTCCAATATATCTGCTTTTCGGTCCAAGTGGAATATCTCAGTTATCATTCTTGGTGTGTTTTTTTATCAGCATGCAAAGTACAGTTACTACGCATTGTTTCTAGGACTCCAACTTATAGAAGGATAACTTGTAGAAGCTCTCAAATCTGATGTAGAGATTCAAATTAGGTAATCTTTATTGGACATTAAATTAAATTGAATGTGCTTTCAATAGCAAGTTAAATAATTTAATTCTCATGTTTGGTTTCAATTCTATGAGTGTTCTAAGTTGAGGTATTGAGCATTGTCTCTAGGGCTTCAACTCACAAAGGGGTAAGTTTTAGAGACTCTCAAATCTGATTTAGAGATTTAAATTGGGTTTTCGTTGATGGATATTAACTTAAATTGCATGCACCATCAGGTCCAAGTTAAATCATGCAATTCTCATGTTTGATTTGAATTTTATGAGTGTTGGAAGTAGAGGTACTGAGCATTATTTCCAAATCTCCTACTTATAGAAGAGTAATTTGCAGAGGCTCTCAAATCTGATGTAGAGGCTTAAATTGTGTAATCTTTGTTGCATATTGAAGTACATAGAATGTGCATTTGGTTCAAAGTCAAATCACTCAATTCTCGTGTTTTAATTGAATTCTATGAGTGTTGAAAGTAGAGGTATTGAGCATTGTTTTCAAGGCTCCCATTTATAGAAGGGCAATTTGCAGAGGCTCACAAATCTGATATAGAGATCAACGATGGGTAATCTTTGTTGAATATTAAATTGCATTGAATGTGCTTTTAATTGCAAGTTACATCATTCAATTCTCATGATTGGTTTGATCGTTATGAGTTTTCCAAGTAAGGGTACTAAGCATTGTTCCCAAGTGCTAGAAATAAAGTTACAAAAAGGTGATTTTCAAAGGCTCTCAAATTTGATATAGTGATCCAAATTGAGTGAAATTTATTGAATCATAAGAAGCACTCTTTCTGCTTCTAGGGACAAGTTAAATCATGCAAGTAACATTTGTGGTTTGGACTGTACGATTGTTTAAAGTTAAGGGTATTTATCAAAACTAGAATGTGGTGAAATTAAAGTAAGCAACTCGAGAAAGTGATTTCTCTTAATCTAGGAAAGAAAATGGAATGCTTTCACTTGGGCTAGGTTTTGTGGGGTATGTAGTTGATGTTTCATTGATGAGTAATGTATTTTATATTTTTTGTGATGTATATGAATGCACGCTAAACATGAACCTCTATGAAGTTTTGACATGTAAGTTGCTTGAGGAGAATGATGCATGAAATGTTTGGATTTGAGAATGTATGGTAATGTGGTTAATTAAAAGAGTGCTTCGCAATTAAAATTAAAAATTCAAAGATCCTTATGAGGTTGTGAGTTTATTTATGCTTCCGCATCGACACAACATGTTCACCCTCTTTTGTTCCATCAGTGGTGTTAGAGCTCTTTTGCTCTATCATGATCAAGTCTAGTTGACCTTGCGACTAGGATTTTTAGAGATCTTTCCCTCAACTTAAGTCCAAGCATACACTGATGCCTCTCAAATTCCAAAGCTAAGAATCTTTGATACACCTTTAGGTTATATCAATATTTTTACTTAAGTACCAATATCGATGGTTTGGGAATAGTTGGGAACTACCTACTATTACAGTTACTTGAAAGGTTCTAGTCTCATATCTAGGGATATTTTTTCTTTCAAGAGCTTTAGATTCCTACCAAGGAATCAAGTAATAATAAGCCAATGATTCATCTTGGAGTCTTTTGCTTTACTGAAATAATCTTTTTAAAAGAAATCTTTACTTTTGTACAAACAATAAAGCTTTAAGTCTTGGTCTTGTCCAAAAGATATTCCTTTTAACCAATAAAATAGTTAACCAGAGCCCAAGACCTGCTTACAAGCTCAAATGGATTCACATAAGCTCACAAGCTTGAATAGCTACTCACAGATCCTCACGTTACAAATCTCAGGACAAACATTTGCACTCAACACCTTCACATCTCCAATCACACCTAGGATTATCTCAAAATGGATGATCTAATCTAGAGACCTTTACATGACGACCAAAGTTGTAATCCCATAAAAAAAATTTGGAGAATTGCCCTATAACAAACCCCTTGACCCGAATTTGTAAATTAATTTGCACAAGAGTAGATGAATCCTAAGTGCAATGCACATCCATGTATGCATCTAGGGAAATGACTAACCTCCTAACTGATACTCACTACACAAGAACACCTCACTTATTAACTCCCTAATTACTAATTGTATCATGTTGGTATTGTAAAGAAGAAAAAGTATCGTCATGTTTTCATTGCAATACTAATATGATCTACTCTTCTAGCATATTTAGAGCGAAACAACACTACTCACATCATGGCTGACACCGCAGGCACGAGTTTGCGGGTAGGGACAAGTCAAACCGGAGTTAGCATGGAAAACCTACCCATTGAAGTGCCACCAACTGAGGAACCCCTAGAGCTATGCCAACTCCAGCAAATACCAATTCTCAATCCACCTACAATGTTGGTGCATTTTACCCAAGACTACATGCTTGATATGATTTGATTTATGTTCATTTGTAGTCATATGTGTAGACATATGAGCACCTCTTGTAAAAGAGTATATTTTATCTTTTGTAATTGTGAAAGAAAGAATGGCTTAAGTCATCCATGATGAAAAAAGGAAATTTTTGGCTCTAACGACCTGAAACCATGAATCCATCAGCTGAGAGAATATCTCCTAATTCTTAGCATCACTTTTAGATGAAGTTATTTGAATTCAAATTCAAAACTACCTCCAAAAGTACCTATAAAAAAGAGCAAGAGGGAAGTCGCAATTAGAGAGCTTGATTTGTATCCACTTCATGTTCATTTGTAGAGATTGAAGAGCTTACTCCATAAATCTATCATTCTACTCCCATTGTGCAAGTATTCATTGCCAATGTGTTTGTAATTGTATGTGAATCTATACATTCATCATTTACTTCTTCTTTGTTTTATTCTATGTTATACTCACTCAGAACAGTAACTTCAGAAGCACATATCTCGGGATATATGTAGCCCTTTTTAGAGTTTTAAATTGCATCGCATTTCTTCTAACTCTCCTTTATGCTCAAAAACTTTCATGGTCATTGGACTTACTGTTTGTGAGAAATCTGTGTTTTTTTGCTCACTACTTGAATCTCTAAAAGCCCCAAAAATGGAGAGAGTGTTCTAGATTTTGCTAAATCTTGTTCTCCGTGCTCCATTGATCAATTGAAGTTTTTTAACTTGTATTAGGAAGCTATCTAAGTACATTTTCTATGTCCAAAAGGAATTTTTCTAATTCCTACCAGGTTGAGAGTAGTGTTCATTTTTTCCAGTAGGTGTATGTACAAAATAGCAAGTTCTGGGAGCTAGTCATTTTGCAACTAGTCTGTCTTGACTCAAACTTTTGAGATAATTGTTCCAAAACACTTGGGTGAATCTTTTTATGGATTTAGGAAGCTCAAAGTGTCTACTAACCAAATTTGAAGTCTCAGTTGGCTGGTGTGAAGCTCGTTCTAGCAACACCAACTCATCATCGGATTGCATCCACCATCTCTATTTACAGTGGTATCAAAGCATAGTCAATCAACATGGGAGCTGGATTTCCATCAACAATTGGCAAATTGGATAGAAACAACTGCCTAGAATGGTCTCTAAGGATGGGGGCTTATCTTCAAGGGAGGAATCTATTTGGATACACATCTCGAGATGAAGCTATGCCAACCATGAGGAACAAAGGGCAATCATCACATGAAGAAGAGGAAAGACTTTCAAATTGGTGTTCAAAGGATGCACTTGCAAGGTCCTATATTCTAAACTCAATCTCTGATTTTCTTTTACCTCATGTCAAGGGATGCAAGACATTAAGAGAGACTTGGAATGCACTTGCTTCTTTCTTCTCCTCCAACACTCGAGCAAGGAAGAACCAATTGTGGATGGAGTTCACAACAATGAAGAAAAGCCCCAATCAAAGTATGACTGATTATGTCACAAAGATTAAGGAGATTTTAGATCAACTTGGAAGCATTGGAGACGTAATTGAAGAGGAACAAATCATATGACAAATCATAAATGGAATCAAAGCAAATGACAATTGGGAGTCCTTCACAAAAGCCATGGACTTGTACATGGATATGCATGTACCAAACCTGAACACACTCATGGGCCAACTCTTCACTCATGAAGCAAAGATTAGCAAAGGTGGTGAGTCCTCAAGAGGTAATAAAACTTTTGCCTTATATTCTGATAAAGTTAAGGCTAAGGAAAAGTCACATAATAAGAAGAATGAAGATGAAGGTAGCTCTTTGCAAGCAAACTTTGCAAGTAGAGGAAGAGCTAGAGGAAGAGGAACAGGTGGAAAGCAAGGCAGGGGGAGATTCCAATCATCTCAACCTTGCAATACATGTGGCTTATCCATAGAAGAATGTTTCAGCAACTCGAGGAACTCAAGAGGAAGAGGATTAAATAGAGGTGGCTATGGATCAAATAGAGGTAGATATAATGGAGGCTACAACAACAACTACAACAACAATTACAACAACAACTATCAAAGTGGCCATAGAGAAAGAAGAGATAATAATAACTATGCAGAGGAGCAAAGTCAAGAAGATTCATTATTGATTATGAATCTATCAATGAAGAAGGGTAAGGATGATGATCACATCTTTTACATTGATTCAAGATAATCTCAAATCATGTAGCAAGAAATGTGGCTTTACTTTCTAATTTGGAAGATCCTCACAACAGACATGAAGTGCAAACAAGAGATGATACAAAGCACTTAGTGGAGAAGATATGTAATGTGAAGACATCAAATGGGAATATGAACCTCTTAAGAAAAGTCTTGTATGTCCCTACAACTATAAAAAATTTAATAAGTGTTGGGCAAATTTTTGAAAAAGGATTGCAGGTTAGATTCAATGGATTTGGAGCATATGTTGAAGAACCAAGGCAAGGCTTTAGAAGGATTGCCAAAGGAGAAAAGATAGGAAGGCTTTTCACTTTTGAAGTGGAAGATACAAAGAACATATCTTTATTTAGCTATGGATCTCAAACTCTCACAAATTTGGAGATATGGCACACAAGGCTTGCTCACATTGGTGAGAGGACACTCAAACAAATTTGCAGGAACCAAAGTGTACTTGGTTTGCCTAATATCACAAGGCAACACATGATTTATAAGTGTGAAGCTTGTCAATTAACCTTTCAATAGGAAGGGATATGTGTATCAAAATCTTTTGGATCTAGGGCACATGGATTTGTGGGGTCCTAGTAAGGATCCACCTATATCAAGCTCAAGATATTATGTGTCTTGCATAAATGATTGTAGCAGGTGGACCATTTTGTTTTTTATGAAGCACAAGGATGAAGTTTTTAATTGCTTTAACAAGTATGTTACTCTTGTTGAAAACCCATGTAGGACTTTGAAAAGACTCAAGTCAGATGGTGGAGGAGAACTCTTCTGAATTTGATGCCTACTTTCATGAAAGAGGCATTAAAAGGGAAGTCACTACAAGGTATACACCCGAACTCAATGGTGTAGCAAAGAGGAGAAACAGAGCTATTATTGAAGCTGCAAGGACCATGTTCAATGAAAAGGGCTTGCCAAACTACCTATGGGCAAAGGTTGTGTCTACAGCCACATATCTCATAAATAGACTTCCATCTAAGTCACTAGATGATTGTAAAATCTTTGGATGCTTAGCATATGCTCACATTCCTTCTCAAGTAAGAGGAAAATTGGATCCCAAGGTAGAGAAGTGCATATTTATTGGTTATGACCAAAACCAAAAAGGATATAGATTGTACAATCCGATTAATAAAGGATTTTCTGTGAGTAGAGATGTAATTTTTTATGAGAACAAATCATGGTTTGATGATGACAGGAAAGTGAAGCTTCCTTATGACTTTGATGAAGATTTTCCATCACTTCAACCAAACGAGCCAAAGCAAATGGAAGAAAGTGATTCGGAGATTGACCTAGAAGACTTGGAACGAATAAAGCTATGGAAGAGCAAAGCTAAAGCAAAGATGCAAGATGCTACATATGGACCCGAGAGCTCACATCAACTAGTTAGAAGGTCTTCAAGGGAGAAGAAGAAACCAGAGAGGTATGGTTATGATACTTCTTTGGTCACCAAGCACTCAATCTACATTGCAAAGGATTCAACCAATGAAGAACCTACCACATTTGAAGAAGCACAAAGCAAGAAAGCTAGGAGAGATGCAATGGATGAAGAAATGGAAGCCTTGAAGGAGAATGAAACTTCGGAGCTTGAACCTAACAAGCCATCTATGAAGGTAATTGGATCTCGATGGATATACAAAATCAAGAAAAATCCGGATGGAAGTATAAATAGACATAAAGCAAGGTTAGTTGCTAAAGGGTTTGCTCAAACCCATGGTACTGATTATGAGGAGACTTTCCCTCCTGTTGCAAAAATTCCTACAATTTGGGTTCTCAATAGTCTTACTGCATCTAGAAATTGGAAGCTCTATTAACTTGATGTAAAGAATGCTTTCTTAAATGGATGGATTTATGAGGAAGTGTATATGGAACAAACTCTGGATATGAGGATGCACATCATCCTAACTATGTATGCAAATTAAAAAAATCCGTGTATGGATTGAAGCAAGCTCCAAGAGCTTGGAATTTTAGATTGGTGACTTATTTGCAGGACCAAGAATTCAAAGCTAGCAAGGTGGATACCTCTTTGTTCATAAAGAGGAATGGATCTGAAGTGATTTATCTATGTGTGTATATTGATGATATTATTATCACACGGAATGATCTTGAAGGAATCAAACAGGTAAAGAATCAAATGAAGCAAGAGTTCAAAATAAGTGATCTTGGACCACTCACTTATTTTTTTGGATTGGAGTTAATCTACACAGGTTCAAGTATATACATCACACAAAGGAAGTATGTGCTGACATGCTCATCAAGTTCAAGATGGAAAACACCAAGTGTGCAGGTACACCTATGGAGAAAAATCATAAACTTAGTGCTTATGAAGGAGAGCCAATTGAAGACATCACAAGCTATCAAAGCTTGGTTGGAATTTTGAACTATGCAACACTCACAAGGGTGGATATATGCTATAGTGTTAGCATATTGAGTCAGTTTATGCATAAGGGGAGAAGACCACATATGGAAGCGGCCAAGAGAGTCCTCAAGTACCTATAGGGGACCATGAATGAAGTTTTGTTTTATCCATTTACTTCAGATATTGAGCTAAATGCCTACTCAGATGCAGATTGGGTTGGATCTAGAGATGATAGAAGAAGCACATCCGGGTATGTATCAGTTACAAGTTCAAAAATCATTTCTTGGTCATCCAAGACCCAACCAACAGTGGCATTATCTTCTACAGAAGCCGAATATAGAGCTTTGGCTAATGCAACTCAAGAAATCATGTGGTTAAAATATTTGTAAACAGATCTTGGACTTCATTGTTTAGCACCTCATATTTTTGGTGACAACACAAGCTCACTACATCTTGTAGCTAATCTAGTATACCATGCTAGAACCAAGCATATTGAAGTCCACTTCCATTATGTAAGGGAGAAGCTAATGAGCAAGGATATTCAACTATCCTATGTCTACATAGATATGCAATGTGCGGACATGTTGACTAAAGCTCTTGATGGTACAAAATTGAGTGGATTCAAGTTGACGATTGGCTTGCAGGAAATCAAGGACAATTGAAGACTTATTTGGAGACCAAGTATGTTCGGCTTGAGGGGGACCTATTGGTGCATTTTACCCAAGCTTACATGCTTGATATGATTTGATTAATATTCATTTGTAGTCATATGTGTAGACATATGAACACCTCTTGTAAAAAAATATATTTTATCTCTTGTAATTGTGAAAGAAAGAATGGATTAAGTCATTCATGATGTAACACGGAAATTTGTGGCTCTAACTACCTTAAAGTAGCTATAAAAAGAGCAAGAAGGAATTCATCATTAGAGAGGTTGATTCGTGCCCACTTCATATTCATTTGTAGAGATTCAAGAGCTTGCACCAGAGCTCTATCATTATACTCCCATTGTGCAAGTATTCATTGTCAATGTGGTTGTAATTATATGTGAATCTATACATTCATCATTTACTTCTTCTTTGTTTTATTCTATGTTATACTCACTCAAAACACTACCTTCATAAGCACATATATCGAGATATACATAATCCTTTTCAAAGTTTTAAAGTGTGTTGGATTGCTCTCTAAGTCTAGTTTATGCTCCCAAAATTTCATGGTCATTGGATTTACTGTTTGTGAGAAATCTGTGTTTTTCTACACACTGGTCGAATCTCTACAGAGCCTCAAAAATGGCAAGAGTATCCCAGATTTTGCTAAATCTTGTTCTCAATGCTTAATTGATCAATTTAAGTGATTTAACTTGTATTAGCAAGCTATCTAAGTCTATTTGCTATTTCCAAAGGGAATATTTCTAATTCCTACCAAGTTGAGAGCACTCTTCATTTTTTCTAGCAGGCATATGTACACAAATAGCAAGTTTTGGGAGCTGGTCATTTTGCAACTAGTCTGACTTGACTCAAACTTTTGAGATACTTGTTCCAAAACACTTGAGTGATTTTTTTGTGGATTTAGGAAGCTCAAAGGGTCTACTAACCATCTCTAAAGTCTCATTTGGCTGGTGTGAAGCTAGTTGTAGCAGTACCAACTCATCTTTGGATTGCATCCATCATTTCTTTCTATACAGTTTGTGTCTCAAGTTTCGATTTTTTGCATCACAGCACGTGTGCACTTTATATAGTGCAAATTGTCTTCAGAGCATAGAATAGTGAATTTCAATAGCCAAGAAACATTTCTACTAGGTGCACTGGGGTTTTATCGCCATTTCAAAGCCATTCCACTAGTCAAAATTTCCATTAAAGTGATGGTTTGTGAGCTGAAATTTCTGCATTCATTTCAGCTTTCGTTGAAGTAAGAATTTTGTCACATTCTTGTTTTTTAGTGAAATGGTGGGCAAGAATGACTTGTTTGGTATGCTTCAAGCTAAAGATAAGATTGATGAGACCAACTATCCAATGTGGTCTTACATGATGAAGCATGTTCTTATCGGAAAACAACTTTGGAACATATCGACAGATGTAGATCAAAGACCCACAAGCTCTTCTACTTCACAGTCTACTATAATATGGAGCTTCTTCTTCAAGTACAACCGTTAGCCCTTCTCCACCTACACAAGAGAAGCTTAGATGGGATGGAAAAGATGCTCAAGCTCATGCATTGATTGCGCTTTCTAAGAAGCATCATATAGTTCCACACATTTGGTCATGTTCTACATCAAAATAGGCGTGGGCACTCTTGTTTCTTTGTATGCCATGCAGAATGAAGCATGTGTTGCATACATGAGGAAGAAACTTGAGGATATATATATGGCTCAAAATGAGTCAGTGGGCGTGTATGTGACATGAATAAAGGACTTAAAAGAGCAATTGAAAAACATAGATGAAATTATTCCAGATGCATTACTCATCTCTACATTGTTGAACAGATTACTAGAACCTTTTCTCAAAGCTTTTTCGCTACACTGTTTGGTTGCAAAAGGAAAGATGCATTTGATGAAGTTTTGTCTCTTCTTTTGCAAGAAGAGCAATCTAGAGTGAATAGGAGTGGTTTGATTGGGGGAACGCAAGCACTTGCTATCTCACAAAAGGAAAAAAAAAGTATGGTTCAGCTTTGAGTTCATCACAACCAAAGCCTCAACCTTCTTCTCCCAATCATTCCTCTAATGATGTTGATTTGCAATAGAAAAAGAGATGGAAACATTGCGAGAAGTCTGGTCATATTATTGATGTGTAGAAAGCTTGCTAACCGCAATGAAAAGAAGAAGGAATCCAACATGTCTATTGCTGAAAATTCAGCAATTGCAAAGAATGATGAAGTAAGCATGGCTCAAGATTTTTGGGCATGTGTTGTTAAATTTCATTATGATAGATCTTTGCATTCAAAACGTATGTTTGTGAGTGAGGCTGATTCGGATTGGTTCTTTGATAGTTGTGGTTCAAAGCATAATTCTTCATGTAAAAGTTTTTCTGCATCTTTGAAAGATGCACCCAAAGGAGGACATGTGATGTGTGCAAACAATGCCTGTTATCCTATCATTCGAGTAGGATAAATTTAGCTTATGCTGCAAATGGAGGTGTGATTCTCTTGAAAAGTGCATTGTATGTACCAGGTATCAAGAAGAACTTAATTTCAGTTCCATTGATTGTCAAAGTTGGACTTCATGTACAGTTTGTTAATGACAAGTATATGGTTCATGATTTCAGCAATGGTGATATTATCATGATGTCCGATACATTATGTAATGGTTTGTATCACTTGGATACATACAAAAGGGCTACCTCAGATGCCTTGGTTGCTCATACTTCTTCCATGGCTAAAATGGAGCTTTGGCATGCTCGATCACTTGAACTTTGTGAAAGAGGAATTTCGCCAATGTATGGTGTCATACACACCTCAACAAAATGGTGTTGCCAAGCATAAAAATAGAACTCTCCTTGAAATGGCATGATGTATGGTTAAAGGAAATCACCTTCTTAATATGTTTTGGATGGAAACAGTCATGTGTGCAAACTATGTTTTAAATCACTGCCCTACAAAAGCATTGACAATCATTACTCCTTATGAGGCTTCGATTGGACATAAGCATATCATTAGTCATATGCGCATGTTTGATTGTTTGACATATGCTCTTGTGCCATCACAACAATGCCAAAAACTTGATGGCAAGGCAAAGAAATGTATATTTGTTGGTTATAATGCTGAAAGTAAGGGATATCATTTGTAGCATCCATTGAGGAACACAACTATTGTGAGTCGAGATGTGGTATTTGCTAAAAATTTCGATATTCCCTCTACTTAAATGCAAAAAACAACCAATAGTTAGCTCACAAGATGTGTTCGATACACTCATGCCTTTGTTCCAAAATGATGCACTTGACTATGGCCATGTAGACCAGCCAATTGAGGCTCAAAGGGCTGAAAAGTTCCAGCAAAATAGAGCTGAAAATGCAGAGACTCTCTAGCCAAACATGGCTAAACTTTTTCACCCAAAAACTATCTAAACTGCTTGAAATTTCTAACCACATATGGCTGAACATTTGCATCAAAATATGGCTGAAAATGAGCATGAAATTCAGCCCATGCATCATATACATGTTGATGATGTATTACATAATGAACGCATGTCTATCATCAGCACACAAAGTATGCCAAAATGGCCGAAACAAACTTTGGAGGATAGCAAATTGAGTGCACCTTTACTTCGTAGAACAAGATCAAGCTCTTGCCATGCATCAAGTAATTTTGTGGATTATTCTCTTATTGCAACAGCATGTAATGAAGATGCACTTACTGTTAAAGATGCATGTGACGATCCACAATGGATGTGCTATGCAGTCGAAAATGGATTCCATACATAGGAATGGTAATTGGGAGTTATGTGAATTGCCAAAAGGAAAAAATGTAATTGGTACAAAGTAGGTTTATAAGATTAAGAGAAAGTTTCATGGTAGCATTGATCGCGACAAAGCTATATTGGTTGCCTAAGGATATGCGCAACAATATGGTTTGACTATGAGGAAACTTTTGCACCTAATTCATGCATGGCTACCATTCATACTATGGTTGCATTGCCTGCTCATCAAGGTTTGAAACTACATCACTTGGACATAAAAACAACCTTCTTGAATGGTGATTTGCAAGAAGATATCTACGTGAAGCAACCTCCTGGATTTTCCATGAAAGGGAAAGAGCATATGATTTGTCACTTGTATAAACCCTTGTATGGTCTCAAGCAAGCTCCACATGCATGGTAAGAAAGATTCAAAAACACTTCATTGCTCTTGGCTTCACATGTAGTCCAATTGAAAGCACACTCTATGTATGCAAAGTTGGGGTTGATCTTACAATGCTTGTTCTTTATGTCGATGACATACTCTTGACTGGTTCATGTGATACAAAACTTGATGTTCTTATGGTTGATTTGTAGCATATTGTTGATGTCACTTATCTTGGTCTTTTGAGCTACTATCTTGGCATCTCATTTGTATCCGTTGAGGGGGGAATTCGTATGCATCAAGCAAAGTATATTGAAAAGTTACTTCAGCATTTTGACTTTGAGGATTGCAAGCCAGTTTCCACACTAGTTGAGATAGGATTTAGGTTCTCAGTTGAGGATTCCAGTGATGCATTTAACACTTCTCTTTAACAGCAAGCTGTGGGATGTCTTCTATATGCATGCAACAGAAGGCCAGATATAGTTGTGAAGCTGAGTACAAGGCAGTTTGCATAGCTACAGTGGAGTGTATATGGCTAAGACGTCTATTGATGGATCTTTGCATGCAGATTGATGCTGCTATGTATATTCTCACTAATAGTCAGAGTGCATTGGCTGTTGCAAAAAACCCAGTGTTTCATGCACATACCAAACATATTGAGGTGCATTATCACTATGTGCGAGAACACCTTCATGCAGGAGATATTGATTTGGTATATGTTCCTACACAAGATAATGTGGCAGACATATTCACCAAAGCTCTTTCATGGGAAAAATTTGAAGGTTTTCACAAATCTTTAGGCTTATTACCTTGTGGGGCCTGATCTATCACTCCTTGTATGTGTTCACATCATTTTCTTCAGGGGGTTTTGTTACACATGTGTTCCTTGAGTAGCTTTGATGTGAACTTTTCCCTCTACATGGGCACTTTTTACTCTAGTGCTAGCTAGAGGTTTTTTCCCCATGTTACCACATACATGATTCCCTCATATGTGGTGGTACTTTGTACTTAGGGATATTATTTAGTGGTTACTTCAGTTCTGATCATTTTCAATAGACTGATCTATTCCAACCATCCATCTTCTCTATGTGTCTTGTTGCATTTATGCTTGTTTGTGTTCTTCTTGTGTATGTCTCGCACTTCTACACACACCCAATAGGTAGTGATGTGTGTCTTCCCTCTTTGGGATCTTTTTTTCCCCTGGTCTATACATACATCTATAACCCTAATGGGTCACTTATATTTGTACATTCACTTGGTAATACATTCAGTATTGTGTTGTGCTCCAAGCTTCTTCTTTTTCTTCCTTGTGGTGTTCATGTGCTTTTGCATACCTCAAACAAATTATGGAAGTAGGTAGGATACATCCTCTTGGACATAGGTTTTGAATGGAGACAAAATGCTTTTCTTTGGAGAGAAATTTTAAGTCTTACAAAAAAATGATAGCAATGTTATAAAGATATGGGAGAAGTTGGTATGTGGAGTTTTCTCAAAGCTACCACTCATCATACAAGATTTTAAAAGGTGTAATCAACTTATGGATTAATTATGCCTCTGAATGGGAAATCCATGGCTAGCATGAAAGACTTACAATGAGACCTTATTGAATTCAAACTTATAAGTGATATTATCTAAGAGGCATTGTATCTTCTATAAAGTATTTTGACATTAAAAAGAATAGCAATCCTAAGAATAAAAGGCAAAGGACTTTGTTATCTGGAGTTTCTACAAAGCACCATGGGAATTTGCATCACCATGTAGACTACCTTGTTAATTATGAAGTAAAATTTTCACTTTCATTGAGTAGCGAGGCACACCATCCCTCCTAAGATAGTGATACATGGTATGCAACATACTCTTGAGAAGAGAAACTCATTGAAATGGCATACTATGTTTTGGAGAAACTCCAATGCAGATTAACAATGGACAATTGGACATAGTAACATATGTTGCACAGCACTCATGTCAGGAGGTGATGGCATCGTACAAACATGAGAGCAACTTTGCAAAAACCTCCTCTAGACCTACCTATTTCTTGCTTGGACACACTAATAGACTACCTAAAGTTATTAATGATGCATGAACATGACCATATTACTTTCGATCATTGTACTCTAATGTTTTTGTCAAGAGAGATTATTTGCAAATTGTGAGCATGAAGAGAAAACCTTCTCTTAATGGAAAAAGGTGCTCTGAAAAATGTTCATTACTCTTAACCGAATATGAATTGAGAAAAATAATTTTACATAGCTCCTAATACAAAGGTACACTTAAAATTCCAAGTTATAAATTGAATTTATAGTTCCTAGAATGTGACCAATATACTTAAGAACTCATATGTGTGATCCTCACATTTCAGGAAGAAGACAATGCACATAAACAATCATAGCGATCGACTCATTTATCTGCACACAGAGCTCCAATTATCAAATCCTTGCATAAAAAAGTTCAAAAAGGATGTTAGCTTCATGACCCATGCATTTATTGAAATATTGAAACCATAGATTCACTTCAATGACTCTAAGAAGTCAGCAAAGTTGAATAGTCGACAATCAACAATATAGAGAAGCTCAAGATGATAATGAAACTTCCAGTATATGTATCGATATATAAATTACATGCTTGGAGTTGTTGGAGCAATCATATGGTTATGATTTGAAAATAATAAAAACTCTTTAAGTGCATGAAATATTATTCTTTATCCATGACTTCTTCATTGAACTATATATAAGCTTTTTCCCATGAATCTAGTTGGTAGGTGTTGATGTTGTTACCAAAGATTCTAATCATCTTTTCAACTAACTTTTTTAATTTTTGAATTCCCATAGGAATTTTGGATTTTCGCTCATTTTAGTATACCTTAATTATCAACTTTAAGTTTTTAAACCTTTAGACAAAGGTTTAAAAACTTAAAGAATCTATCCTCTTATTATACATAAGTAATTTTTAAATGTATAAAAAGAATCTATCTTCTTATTATACATATGATTCTCATAACTCATAGAGTTCCAATTATATCATCGATCTCTTAGGCTTGCCATATGTACCAAAACCTCCCCCTCATGCCTAAGATTCTTGATTCTTCATTCTTTTGCAATCTTTTGAAGTCCAATCATTCATTTGAACTTGCTTAATTTTACTCCATCCGAAGCTTTAGTCATCATGTATGCACATTGTTGTTGAGTTGAGATAGATGAAAGCTCAATTTCTTTGCTTGAGGACTTCTCTCTAAAAAAGTGATAGTGCACCTTAGTGTATTTGTTCCTTGCATCATAAATATGATTTTTTTCATAATGTAAAGAACTTATACTATTGCCAAATATATGAGGAGTTGAAGTCTTGATTTCTAAATCAACATGTCCTGTCTTGATGTACATGGCTTCTTGAGTAGTGTTTGCCAATCCTCTATATTCAACTGCTTTAGATGAAAGAGCACTAGTAGGATGATCCTTTGATGACCAAGAAATGATTTTAGAACTTCCAATTGAAAGATAGCCAAAAATATCTCTCCTGTCATCTCTTAATCTTGCCCAATATATATCAGCAAATATTTTTATGTCTATATGAGAGGTGTATGAATACAATAGTCCTTCATTGATTGTCCCTTTGAGGTATTTATCTTTTTCGTTGCCTCCATGTGTAGCTTAGGCTAGTTGAGGGCATAAACTATCTCAAAACATTCACACTATAGATTATATCTGCCGAGTCTTGTGGGAGCATCATAATTGAGACTTCCAAATAAGTTTTGATATCGTATGATACATACCATGCTCTGTATGTATGACTTCCAATTCAGGGAAATATTTTAGCTATCCTAAATCACTTATCTTCAACTCTTCCTTCACTTGATGTTTTATTCTCCTTGCCTTCAGAATCATTACTTGTTACAATAATTTCATCCATATTTACATAGATATATATGACTTATCCATCAACTCTTTTGACAAGCAAGGAATGATTTGTTTGCTCACATAAAATCCTTTATCTTGTAGATAAGTAACGAGTCTATGATTCCAAGCTCTTGGAGCTTGTTTTAGCCCATATAGAGTTCTATTTAATATGCAAACATACTTAGGATGTTGCGAGTCTTCAAAAACAAGAGCTTGATTCATACATATCTCTTTTGAGATCCATTTGGTATATCTTACAATTCTTGGCAACTACAATATGTCTGAGTATTTTGATTGTAGGCATCTTTGTTGTAGGAGACAAGGTTTCCTCATGATCAATGCATCGAGTTTGATTATATCCTTGGCTACTAATATAGCCTTGTACATGTTTATAGTTCCCTCATAGTTCTTTTTTTACCCTGTAGATCCATTTGGATCCAATGACCTTCATGGTTGAGGTCTTGGATGCTAAGTCCCAAGTATTGTCTCTTGCAATGCTTCAATATCTTCTTCCATGGCATGGTTTCATTATGTCTTCTTCTTGGCTTCTTCATATGATGAAGGTTCTTCAAAATTCTAGTCATGATCCATATATATAGAATGCTTAGTGACCAATGAGGTATCCTATCCGTACCTTTCTAGGTTCTTCTTTTCTTTTGTAGAACTTTTGATTGTTTGTTAAGATGATTCTGCTACATCTCATAAGTCTGGAACTTAAGCTCTACCTTTGGAGTTCAATGGCTTGATCTCCATTCTAGGTGTCCTATGTCCATCCTTTGATTTACTAAATTCTTCAAGTTTATATGGATCTTTGTTTGATATAGTTGGGAAGTCATCTTCCAAGTCAAAGAGCAAGTTGATTTTTTTTGCAATCATCTTCACACCAAGATTTATTCTCACCAAATACTACATCACAACTTACAATGAATCCTTTAGTGCTAGGATTTTAAAGCTTATAACCATTTTGGTTTAGGTCATATCCTATGAACACACATTCCTCTACCTTAAGGTCAAGTTTCCCTCTTATTTGTGAAGGTATGTGTGCATATGCAATGCATCCATATATCCTAAAATGATCCAAGTTTGGTCTTCTTCCATTCCAAGCTTCCTAAAATATCAATAGTTGCAATGATTTTGATGGTAACCTATTAATGAGATATTCGGTAGTGGATACTACCTTTGCCCATAAATAATTGGACAACTTCTCATTATGCATTGACCTAGCTGCTCCTACAATGGTTCTATTCCTCCTTTCTGCTACACCATTTTGATCTAGTGTATACCTTGTATTCTCTCTTTAGTTCTTCTTTATTTTAAGAAAGATTAAAAATCATGGGATAAATATTCTCCCCCTCAATTAGACCTTAGCCTCTTCAATGTTCTACCTTTTTGATTTTCTACAAGTGCTTGAAACAAGAAAACACTCCATATTTATGCTTCATGAAAATATTATGGTCGATTAGCTACAATCAATGAAATATACATAATAACTTGACCTTTAGATAGATGGTTCCATGCTTGGCCCCCAAACATCAGTGTGGACAAGCTCCAAGGTGTCTCCATGTATGTATCCCCTTTTTGTGAAAGGTTTCCTGTGAGATTTTCTTAATTAGCATACACTACATTTGTAAGTAGTGTGTTGCTTTGTGATATTTGTTAGTCCAAGTACACTTTGATCTCTCCTAACTTGTTTCAAGGTCATTTCTCGAATATGAGATAAGCTTTCGTGCCAAACATCTAACCCAGATACAGTTTGTGTATCGAAATTGAACAATGTTATATTCCTTGTGCCTTGGAGTTCGAAGTTGATTAGTTTACAGGTCTTTTAACCTTTAGTAATATTTTTGAATCCTTGGTATGGATCTTCTTCATAGGCTTCATACTTTGTAAACCCCATTGGCAATCCCTTCTCCATAATCTATCCTATGCTTATCATTTTTTTGGTGATGTTAGGTACATAGAGAACTCTGCTATATATGTATGGTTGATTGAAAGCCAATTTCTATGCCATTAAATAAGAATTTGAATTTGGATACTACATCAGGTGAAGCATTGGAAAATGCTACTATGTACAAGAAAATTGTGGGAAGTTTGATATATCTCATAATAATAAGGCTTGATCTAAGCTACACGATTGGACTTGAACGTCAATTTATGCAGGTTCCCAAGAACTGGCATTTAGATGCTCTGAGGTGCACTACGTTATGTGAGTGCAACTTTGGATTATGCATTGTTTTATGAAGTTGGTATAGATTTGTAGGTTCATGGATACACTGATGCAGATTGGGCTGGTAGTATTCCAGATAGAAAATCTACCAGTGTCTTTCTATTCTCACTTGGGAGTGTAGCTATTACATGGAGCACCAAGAAGCAACCCACTATTGGTTTGTTGAGTATAGAGGTTGAGTATAGAGGTGCATCAATGGACACATGTGAAGCATCATGGTTAGGAATGCTACTTTTTGATTTAGGTATGGAATTCCAAAAGCAAATCATCATCTATTGTGATAATCTTAGTGGCATGAAATTTGCATGAAATCCTATCTTTTCATGCTAGAACAAAGCATATCGAGGTACATTATCACTTCATCAGAGAGAAGGTATTAGTAGGTGATATTGACCTTGCTTATGTGAGGATAGATGAGCAGGTTGTTCATATTTTTACTAAAGCACTTGGAGTAGAGAAGTTTAAAAAGTTTTGGAAGATGCTTGGATTAGAGGACATGACGTTGAGCTTGAGGAGGAGTCTTGAGATATCAAGCTCAACATGTGATGATCGAGGATGACATGTATCACTTTTCCATTTCTCTGACATGTATAGTGGTCACACTCATATATGTCAGGGATACCTCATTGAGCTTTACTACATTTACCTACCAAGAGTGATGGCACATTTGTTTCTTTCTAGCTCACTCATCTACAGACATTAGGATTTTCCTTATGTATTGTTCTTTATAATTGCACTAGATATATTATTGTATTAGGTATTTTCTTGTACATTCTTTTTATGTAATAGAAGAAGAAGAAGAAGCAGGTTATTCTTCCATGCCTCAATTTGTGTGTGTGCTCCGCTTTGGTTGTGAGAGTGTGTGTGAGATCTCTTCCTTAACTCCTTCCTTGTAACATCTGCTTGTGCCACAAATCCACCTGAGCTATTTGCTTGCTGCCAAATGTCAAATCGACCATATCTGGTGAGGGTGGATTTACCTCCATGGTGAATAGCCTTCCTTCCTTCTTTCCTTTATCCATTAGTTGTAGCCTTGCTTTGGATCTTCCACAAAACATCTGTTTGGTTTTATGATACTCCAAAGGAAGAGATTCGGGAATGGGGATTATGCATACAACACTGCAATAATAACATGCATTTTTGTTTCTTGAATTACTGTTGCACACTTAATATGTTGAAGGTTCATTGACACAATTTAGATTGTAATCCATACACCGCAAGTTTTTGGATTATTACTGGAAAGATTAACGAACTTCGGTGATACAAAAGAATTCGGAGATAAGAACAAAATTGGGTTACAACAACATACACAGCATCGTAAACATCACCTACAAATCTCTTCAATCATCGTAAGATTTTCTTCCAAAACACAAACAATTCCGTGATCACCAATAGTTCTGTAAGATAGTCTTTTCTGCTCCTTAACTTATGGACTCACAATCTCTTTTGTTCCGCAGACAAGATACACCATTATATCACCGTTATCTCACACCATTCCACACTTTGGGATATACAAGTACAAGTTATTGCACTTTCAAAAAGAACTCTTCAGATATGAAGTAAACCCCTTGTCCTATTAGAAAGACTTATCAATTTACAAAATATGAGACAGTCCATCCGGTGGCTAACACTAGCACGCACGGTGGATCCGAACCCATTAAGTAAAAAAAAAATCATACATCTACTTCATCATTATTCTAGAGTTTCGGGTTCATTATTCTTTCTATATCCTAGCGAAGTTCCTTAAACATTTCTTCTAAATTTTCTTCGGCTACTCACAATTCTTTTGCAAAAAATTCTTTAGGTTCTAATAATTGCTCACTCGCACTTATATAACTTATCATCATTGCCTCTAGTTCTAGAATACGGTTTTGGAGTTTCTCCAATATATTGTCGAAAGCTAATGTCATATCTACTAACTTTACAAGACTATCTGATTCTATCTTCTTTTGATTCTATCTTCTTTTGATTCTATCTTATGCTTTAAATACATTATAGCCGCAATTCTTTTTAACTCTTCTATCTCTATATCTTTTCCTTCCAAAATGGTATTTGCATCTGCACATCTTCCCTTCTAGTCTGCTATCTACTTCTTTAAATCTGCAATTCTTGACAATTGTGCTTTAATGGTGTCATAGCTTTCCTACACAGTGTGGAGTTTGTCTTCTAGACCTATATATTCTGAGTTCTGCACTGCCAGCTTTTCTTTGGTGTCTACTAGAGCTGCTTTCTATTTAGAGAGTTCGTCCACTTGATTATTTACTTTCTTCTTTAATCTCTGAACTTCTTTTTCTTCCTTCTAGAGCTTGGCAGATAACTCTTTATTATTTTTCTTCAATTGTTGCAGAGCCCTGGATCTTTGCTCGACTTTTGATTGCAACTATTCTATTCTCTTTGACTTCTCTTCCGATTCTGCTTTAAATGCAATATTCTACGTTAAATTTAACTCTTCTATAATTTCTTCATGGGCGGCACTGTCTTTACTTGCAAGGTTATTCCTGAGTTCATTAATTTTTGCCCTTAAGTGGCTAATTTCGGCATCCATACCTACTCTTCCATCTATCCACTCTTTTTTCTACTCAACTAAAGAGTGATATTTCTTTTGCAATTCTTCCATATGAAATGTTGTCCAATGGATAGCCCTAGCCATATCGCCTATATATTTCAATTTAAAAAGCTCATGTGGGAATATCCATGGATATAGGTTATCACTACACCATACTAGTGGCAGCTTGACTCTTCTTTCCTTCTACTTCCATTTGTCGATAAGGTTCAAAGAGTTGAAGGTATGGAGCACAAGAAGTTTTCGAGAACTCTACATTTTTGTCCATCTCCACTCTTTGCTTCCAGAATCGCTCCGTCTCCACCTTTGCTTCTACTCTCGGGAGCCTTTCTTCTTGTTTTGCTTTCCTCCTCGTTTCTTCTTCTTTTGTTTTCCTTCTTGTTTCTTCTTCTTTTGCTTTCCTTCTTGCTTCTTCTTCTACTTTCCAGTCCTCTTCTTGCTTCCGTGCAATTTCTTCCTCCATTCTCTGGCAATCCTCTTCCACGTGTTTCCCTCGAGCTTCTTCCTCTGCATCTTTGTTACTCGTCTCTTGATCATTAGTAAGTGCATGTGACAGGCTTCCTTTCTACAAGTCACTTTTTTAGTGCTTGCAAGAAGAGTATGGCCAACAAACTGGCTGCCAAATGGATGATTAAGGCCTGGTGCAACAGGGAGGCCTCGTGGGCCAAGCTGATCTTCAGAAACAAGAATGAGTTGGCTCTCATGGGGTTCCCAAACTGGAAGAATCTCGACATCATGACCCTGCTATTCTCCCCGATCCCTGTCTTCCCGAAAGGCTCCAATCTCGTGTGCTCCCTTTGGAAGGGCTGGAATAAAGTCAAAAGCTTCACAAGAATTAGTGAGGACTGGAAGTGGGCGGCCGGAATCAGACAAAACGACTCTATCTGGTTCCCAATACATGGCATCCGGAGGGTGGAATCGTGGAACATTCGAAATGCCAAGAGATTATGGCACAAAGGATTCAAAAAATGGAAACACCTCTGGAAACATGACACCAACGACTGGATCAATTTCGAGGATATTGATCCCTGCAAAAACATCTCCTACGAAGAGTGGAACACTTTGCAAAGCAGATGCCTCGCATGGGACCGAAACAAGATTCGCCTTCTCATGGGACACGATGCACCGAACTCGATTGGTCTCAAATGGCACAATGGAAATAATCTACTCAAAATCCCGAACATCAAAGAGACGACTGACCTCCAGATCAGTCTCAACAAGAAGTGGTGCCTGTCTTGGACGCGGCTCCGATGGGACATGAAGTTTATGGGTATCTGGCACCCTCTGATTGAGATTAAGAAGTCTGTCCTCCTTTGGCAAATTCTGCACCGTGGTATTTGGACTAACCACAAGGCTAGCAAAATTTGCGGGGTCCCTCCTTGGTGCAAACGCTGTCACCGGGCTATTGAAGATGTCGCACACATCTTCCTTTCCTGCCCCAGCTCCCTCAGAATCTGGCAGACGGTTGAAAAGAAAATCAGGCTTCAAAAACAGCTTAGTTGGAAACAAGTCCTTTTGGGAGAAGCGATCGGCTGCTCCGCGCAACTCTGGAACGCCATCAGAGGGGAAGTCTTGTGGAAAATATGGCGGGAGAGGTGTGCGCTCAACTTCGGCGATACCCCCATGGAATGGTCGATTG
Organism: Ceratopteris richardii; assembly: GCA_020310875.1. Lineage (NCBI taxonomy): Eukaryota > Viridiplantae > Streptophyta > Polypodiopsida > Polypodiales > Pteridaceae > Ceratopteris > Ceratopteris richardii. The sequence continues at coordinate 153,239,067 of CM035409.1, forward strand.
AGAAATCACTATTCCTCCTTGGCAAAAGGATTGTTAACTGTAAGAAATCCCCCCCCTTCAGGCACCATAAAGTCCTCAGTTTGATCAACAACAAACTCAAACCCAAGTGGGCCCCACATGAGGGCGATGAGAGGGTAATCAACCTGCTATGTAATGCAACCTAGAACTCATACGAGCTTCCCCTGCTTTGTGGGATTTGGGGGGTCCCGTGGGCACTAGTCCCCTTCTTTTGTACCTTTGTTTCTTAATTTAATTCAAGTCCGGGAGAGTAGGCTATTGCCGAACTTCCTTTATATTAAAAAAAAATTGTGCATTGTCTAGGTAGGAAAGGAGGGCTATCCACAAGAAGTAAGGAGAACAGTACTACTTTAGTGTCCAATGTAGCGTTGACCGTTCAACCTGTCCTTCTATAGACTCTCTGGATCTCCTTCTTCATCTTCCAAAAGATCCACTCAGCCAAGTTTACTTGGGTCTTTATAGATTCTTTCACCAATGAATAGAGCTGTTGGGATACTCGGTACTCCATAGTGCTTTGCCTACACATTGATGATCATGGACATAAATAGTAGTCCGAGCTTCAATGGGTTTTCATCCGAAAGTTGGGAGAACTTCTATTCTCTGGACCATGGTCTTCCCAAGACATTGATTATCTCTCTATGTCCACAGTTTCCATAATTGTTGTGATTCCCTCGTTCACTATATGCAGCCACTCTATAACCACTTCTGCTGAGATTTGGAAAGGTTTCTCTTGTCCAATTCAAAGGCAAAAATATGATGTGTTGAGATCACTACCGTCTGTCAATCGAGCTATCTCCTACGCAATTTCCTTTGAGAGAGTATGTGGTCGAATGATCCACCAATCAATAAGTGCAACCTGTAGCAAGCCATGACAGTTGAACCAATCTGCTTGTTGTTGTGAAAGGCAATTAGGAATGTTTATCAGATGCACATCAGAAAAATTGACCACCATTTTTTAATCTGCTATTAATATTGCAAGGTGTGTGAGAATTCGACTTTGCAGGCTCTGTTCACTTGTTTGAAAAATAACCTGGATTAAGGAAAGTCCTCAACCTTTTATTGCCCGCCTTCTTGAGTTGTGAGCCCGAGTATGCATCATGATTGCCATATATACTGTCTTTACTCTGTGGGCTCTGCACTTATCATGCACATCACGATGAAGACCATCATAATAAGGGAATCAAATATGAATCATCCAACCGCCTGCCATCATTGATTACTCATATAATTTTGCATGTCAAGTAGTTATTCTGCCAATTTTGCATGTCAATGAATATCCCTGTTTAGTTACTTATGTATTATTTATATACGTTTTTAATAAATGGATTACTGGTCGAAGGACTGGTAGGGCTTCAACTTTGACCCATTAATGATCACAGGTAAAAGTTCTCCAATCAATGTAGTGAGCCAAAAAGAAGCTAGACCATATAATTCATGAATTCAGAATGGACCTGTCCGCCATAACTTCAACTTGCCCATTTTTCTTTTCATCTTTGAGTGGAAATATAGTACCATTTCATCGAGCCCAAAAATTTGCATTCGTAAATTTTCATCATACCATTTTTTCTATCTATTCTGCACTTCCTAAAATAATAACTTGCATATCTATTTTTTCCCAGTTGCCTCAACTTGTCCATTTTGTAGGCAAAAGAGTCTTCCAAAAGTAACCATTTTTGCACTGCAATCCGTAGATTGGGTACTACAAATTCAAATGGAAGAATTGCTTCTTGTCCATACAAGAGTTTAAAAGGTGTAATTACCGAGACTTTATAGGAGTTTTGCTATGCCCAAAGTATTGTAGGCAATATATGTTCCCATTGATCTACACAACCCAAAAGCATTTTCTACAACATATGCAAAAGAACCTTATTCGTGCTTTTTGCTAGACCATTGGCTCTTGGATAATACGGTGAACTAAATTTGTGTTTTATTTGATATTCCACAATCAATTCTGAAATGAGTTGGTTCAAAAAATGAGTTCCACGATTAGAAACTAGTTCTAATGGCAAAGCAAACCATGAGAAATGTTCATACTGGAGCTTCTCAGCTACTATCCTCGCCAAAGCATTCCGTGTAGCCCATGCTTCTACCCATCATGTACAGGAGTCAGTACAAGTCAAAACGTATAACGCTCCAGTCCATGCCGCAAGGGGTTTAATTGGACTAGTGAAATCTAGACCCCACTTTTCAAAGGGCTCCAGTGGGAGGATTGGTTGCAACAAAAAATGATGACTATCTCGTGGTTCTCCAGTAGGTTGACAAGGATCACAGTTCCGTACTACAATAGTCGCTTCCACATACATGGTAAGCCACCAAAGTCCGGCCTGTTGAATCTTCCGCACCGTAATTGAATGATTAAAGTGTCCTCCAATTTCACCAACATGTGCCTCTTGAATTACTACAGCAACTTTGTGCTGAGGCACACAGCGCATCCATACACTAGTAGGTCTTTCTAATATAGCTGCCCCATGATAATTGTAAATTGGAAGCTCTGGAGTCCTAGTTTCTTCCGTGCTACTGATCATAAATGAGAGGGTGCTACTCCATTTTTGAGAAAACTCAGCATTTCCTCATATTAGGTGAGGAACATCTATAGAGACTCTTCAATTTTTGCAATCGCAAAGATATATGCGTTCGAACGATTATCATCAATTCCTATCGATGGTTCACTATGATCGATGCATGATAGCAAATCGGCAATTGCATGACTAGCTCCTGGCCAATGAACAATATCATATTCCAACCCTTGAAGTAATAAGATCCATCTGGCAAGTTGGCCAAGCAAATTTTGTTGCTTTATCAACTATAGTAGTGCACCATGATGAACATGAAAAGTAAATGATTTTCCCAATAAATAATGCCAAAATTTTTTTATAGAGTAGATTAGGCCTAGACATTTGTGTTCCATACTAGAGTAGTTATGTTCTGTAGAGGTCAATCTTCTGCTAGTGTAATACACAGGTCGGAACCAATTTCATCCTTCTTTTTGCATAAGCACACTTCCCATTGCTTTATCAGAAGCATCCACAAAGACACGGAACGTTTCCTTCCAATCTGGAGCTTTCAACATTGGTGCTGTAGCAAGCATTTCCATAGCCATTCAAAAGCAATTTGGGAATCAACCATCCACTAGAATTCGGAGGATCGTATATGTGCAAATTTGTTAAGAGGGATTGCAATATGCACCAAACCTCGTAAATGTCACCCATGCCACTATACCTAGCCTAAAAATTATAAAAGTTCTTTTGGATTTTTCGATGCTGGAGTCTCCAAAATGACTTTGACCTTGTCAAGGTCTACTGCTATACCATCCCAAGAAATCATATGGCCGAGTAATTTGTCGCATTTGACTACAAAGGCTGATTTGTTCAAATTAAGACAGATTTGTACTTTTCAACAAGCATCGAAACATGCTCGCAAATGTTCCAAATGAGCCACCATTCATCCAAAAATTGAGAAATCATCTAAAAATCTCTGCATGAATGAAGTTAAGTATGGTGCAAAGATTTGTTGCACACATCTTTGAAATGTACTGGGAGCATTCCGCAATCCAAACCACATGACCATGCAAGCAAATACTCCCCAATTAGTGATGAAACTTATCTTTGAAATGTCTTCTTCTACCATACAAACCTAATTATACTCATTAAATCCATCTAGAAAGGAGTACATTTCTCAACCTATGACTTCATCTAGCATATTGTCTAAAAATGGCAGCAAAAATGGGCTCATGATAGTAGTTGCATTCAACTTCCAGTAATCTACATAAATACGCAATTTCTTGTTTTTCTTTGTCATGGTCACTATTGGAGATACCCACTCCAAATTTTCAACAGGTACAAGATGGCCCACCTTGACTAATCGGTTTAGTTCATGCTTTACCTATTTTTGCAAAATTAGGGTTCATCCTGTATCTTTGCTGCATAATTGGAGTCGCATCTTGCTTAAGTAAAGTTCTATGATGATAGAGTCTTGGATCAAGACCTTTCATATCCGCATAGGTCTAAGCAAACACATCCTTATACTCTTTTAACAAGGTAATCAGGGCAGTCTAAAATTTCAGAGCGAGCTCCACACAAATTCTCACCATTTGTGGTTCTTTTGTTGTGCCCAAATTAAAAACTTCTAGGAGATCTTCTTCAACACATATCTTTCCTTGCTCCATCGGATCTTAGATGACAGGATCAACATCTTTTTCTAGATCCGGATCCAACAGCTCCGTATAGATAGATGTTTCCACCCTGCCATAGACTAAACTAATCACTGGTTCAACATCTATCACACTGAATGAAAATAAGTCATGATTAGCTTTGAAAAACTATTGCTCCTCATCCTCGTCGAGTCCTTCAAGCATGTGAGGTGGCTCCGTAAGTACAGGTTTATTTTTGGAAGGCAAAACTGTTTATCTTGCAATTGAAATGAAAATTTAGAACTTCCTTTCTAGAAAGTGGATTCGGTGGCCCAATTTTGCCTCACTTTAGTGTTCCACAACTATGGTCTTCCCAATAGTAAATTGTAGTCAAGATTCTTGCCTTTCAATTCCAACACTACAAAAGTAATGGAAAAAACTATGCGGGAAATTACAATCGGAATGTCCTTGACGAGTCCCACTGGTTGTACTCTGGATTGATCTACCATTCGAACAAAAAATGGTGTTGGTTCAATGTCGATCTAGCTCATTTGTCAGCAAGTGGTCATAGAGGCAAGTTTAATACTGGATCTTCCATCGACTATCACTTTTGGAATAGCCTTATTTATGTGCCGTATTGTAATAGTCGGAACTACATAGTCCATCACTTTGTTCGGTACCTCTTTGACCATACTAATAGTTACTTCCTAGAATTGTTTTGGAGAATGTTCCTTTTGTAAACGATTCATTAGCTTCTCTTTAAATGCCTGAACTAATCCCAGCAATGCACCCAGTGGTAATTGAATTTATGATTTGCTTATCCCCTGCTAAGAATTCCCTTCCTTTGACACGACCTATTCTGAAATGCCTAGTTCTATGGTTCTTTCGAAGTCCGATCTAACTTTCCGGTGTTGGGGCCTTGGAAACTTGAACTTAATTTCTGAAATTTTAAAACATCAAACCTAGTTTATATTGTTTTTGGTAGATGTCTAGGGATCCCACCTAGTGCTACTAGTAATACTAGTTCTACTTATAATACTAGTACTACTAGTAATACTAGTACTACTAGTAATACTAGTATTACTGCTAATACCACTTAATATATACTATATAAAAATTATGAACAAGTGCAAAGTGTGTAGAATATATGTTTGTAAAACATGAAGTGTTGCAAATATAAAAATATTATGTTTATCAAACTTCGTGTATTGAGAACAAATTTGTGGTCTTTGGCAAAAACTACTAAAGCTATTGAGTTTACATTGTACAAGATGAATGTTGATATATTTAGGTAGTGATGTGTGTGAACACACTAGGACCGTCGAGGCACTTTCTTCCTTCTTTCGGAGGTTTTTTCACCTGAGTTGTATATATGCCTATAGCCCTAATGGGTTACTTATCTTTGTACATTGTAGTAGTAATAAATTCAGTATTGTGTGTTATGCTCCAAGCTTCTTTTTCTTCCTTGTGTTGTTTGCGTGCTTCCCCAGACCTCAAACTCCAACAACCGGTGTCAGAGCACGTCACCGCTTCATCTAGGGCATCGTCAACACCCCTCCAATCAGTCTCAGAATCGCATGAACTTTGGTGAGCATCCTCAGGGTGATTAGGAGATAGAAATTGCTTCACTTTGCGGTGTTGAAATTGAGATCTGAGCTCGTTTCGGCCTCCGAATGCACTATCGTAGTGCTTGTCCATGCAATTTTATCTTATTGTGCCAAAGATATATATATATATATATAGGTTTGATTCCCTAGTATAAGCGACTCGAATTCTACTATAGTTTTAGTGGAACTCATCAGGGTAGTTTTGTTCAACTTTTACAATCATTTTCCTACACCATGGTATTTTAGTTACTGGTCATGGCTAAAAGTAGTAATGTATTCTATATGTTGGTTGCTGAGGATAAGTTGGACGGTACCAATGAACCATTGTGGGCTTATATGATGCATCATGTAATAGTTGCAAAAGGATTGTGGAATATCTTGCAGGGTGTTGAAAAATGTCCTATTTCACCTGCAAATATAGTTGTTGAAGGTGATGCAGATGGCATTGACGATGGTGATATTCTTCATGTTCTTGTTCATGTTGCGGTTCCTGTTGCACCTACTGTAGAGAAAATTTGTTGGGATTTCACAGATGATCACACACATGCATTGATAACCTTGTTTATCAAACATGCCATTATTCCTCATATTCACTCTTGCAAAACAGCTAAGGATGCTTGGGATACACTTACCACTTTATACGAGGCAAGGAATGAGGCTCCTTTTGCTTACCTCTGAAAACAGTTGGAAAGTGAGCACATGAATGAAGGTGATTCCATGGAAAGTTTTCTAACAAAGATCAAAGATTTGAAAGAACAATTGATTTCTATGGATGAAGTCTTGCTTGACAGTTCACTTGTGCATACTATTCTGAATGGTCTTCACAATTCATATCAAGGTTTCATTTCTACTCTTTGTTTTTTGATGAAATGCAATCCAAATGCCTTAACATTTGAGAAGTTATTTTTTGTTATGTTGCAGGAAGATCATTCTAGGTAGAACATGTCCATTATGCGTGTTGCAAATCAAGATTTCTTGGCTAGTCAAAAGGACAAAGATAAATGGAGCTCTTCTACTAGTAAGCGAAAATCTGTTATTTCTACATAATCAAATAAGGAAGATAAAGAAGAGAGGAAAACTGAATAGAAAAAATTGTTTTGGAAATATTCTAAAGGAAATGATCATGTAATAAAGAGCTATCCAAAATTGACTGTTAAAGAGGCAAGGAAGAAAGAGATTGGAATGGTTGTTGTAGAGGCCTCTACACCCAAAACAGAGTCTCCTAATCTTGTGCAAAATGAAAAATGGGCATTTACCATTGTTTGTAGTTATGACCCATCTTCTCATGAACAATGTATGTCTATAGTGGACTCAGATGTTTGGTACTTTGATAGTGGGGCAACAAAACATATTACCTCCCGGCGTAGTTTCTTTAGTTCACTTGAGTTTTCCCCTATAGGGAATACTGTCACATGCGCAACAACTCCTCTTATCCTCTTATGGGAGTTGGTAAGATCATTCTAACTACTATTGATGGTAGTTTTTTTATATTATCAGACGCTTTATTTTTGCTAGGGATCAAGAAAAATATGTTATCAATTTCAACATTAGCCAAGATTGGGTTGGTTGTGAAATTTGTTGATGACAAATCTATAGTTCATGATCCGTCAGATGGCGATGTCATTATTGCTTTTGGCATTTTATGTCGTGGGCTATATAAGCTCATAGACTATAAAAAATTTATGAATGATTTAGCATCTACAATACATGATTCTCAGGCTATGTCAGATGCAAAGCTTTGGCATGCATGCTTTGGTTATCAGAATTTTGCTAGTTTGCTACGCCTATAGAAATCTGAAATGATGTCCTCTTTGCCCAAACTTGAGGCGCTCGATAAACATGTATATGAAGGCTGTATTTAGGGCAAAATGTAGCATTTTGCGTTCCCAAAAGATGGTTCATTTTGAGCTGCTAAAAAATTATAGCTCGTTCATAGTGATATCTATGGTCCTATGCAGACACCCTCTTTTGGAAGCTATCTTTACTTCATGACTTTCATTGATGATTTTTCAAGGCATGCATGGGTATATCCATTGAAAGAAAAGTCCGAAGTGTTTATGTGCTTCAAATAGTTTCTGCTTTTGGCTGAAAATCTGTCAGCATGTAAAATGGGCACCCTCAGTTTTTATCGAGGGGGGGGAATATATGTCTTCTGACTTGAATGCATTTCTGGTTGAACGTGGGATAAAACATTAATGTACAATGTCGTATACACCTCAAAAAAAATGGAGTTGCTGAATGGAAAAGAACAGGACACTCATGGAGATGGTGAGGTGTATGGTCAAGAGTCAGGCTTTATCACATAGTTTTTCGCTCAAGGTTGTCATGTATGCAGCATATGTACTTAACAGGTATCCCACTAAAGCACTGTAGTCTATCACTCCATATGAGGCTTGGCATGTTCGTAAGACATCTAGTGCTTGCCTACGTGTTTTTGGTTGTTTGGCATATGCATTAGTGCCTGAACAACAACGCAAGAATTTGGATGATAAAGTAGTAAAATATATGTTTGTTAGCTACAGTTTTGAAAGAAAAAGCTATCATTTATATCATCCACAAACTAAATGCATTTTGGTTAGTCATGATGTTGTTTTTACGGAAGATGATATTCAGCCATTACTTTCATGTACTAAAAGGGATTATATAGTTTGAAACATGCACCATGTGCTTGGTATGAAAAGATACATGCTTATCTGATTGCACATGAGAATAGTCCAACTGAGAGCACCTTATATGTTAGCATGTTAATGATGTGCTTCTGATCATAGTTGTGTATATTGATGGCAATGCTCCTCACTGGTCCTCATGAGAAGAATATTATTGATTTTAAGGCTGATTTACATGCCTCATTTGAGATGTCTGATTTGGGGCATTTGCATCCTTATTTGGGCATTTAGTTTATGCAAGCTGATGGTAGAATAGCTTTGTGTCAAATGAAATATATTGACACATTATTGCAGTGTTTTGGCCTTGAAAACTGTAAACCTATTGCCACCCCTATGATGTTGGAGATGCAGATGATGTTCTTCTCTATCAATAGGCTCTTGGATTCTTGATTTACTTATGCATTACTCGGTCAGATATTCAATTTGTTGTATCACGTATGAGCAGGGTTATGCATTGCCCAGGTGCCAAGCATTGGCAGACAATTAAGCGCATCTTTCACTACTTAAGTGATACCCGACTCCTTGGATTGTTTTATTCTACTTGTTGGAGAAACAATCACTAATTGGACATATATTTAAAGTTCAAATCTTAGGAAGAAAACCCCATGCCTATGTGAAGGGACAAATTCACAAATGTATTATACTTGTAAAGTTAGTTCACTTTAGTTCTAGAAGTTTTTTAAAAATCACGAGAATGAGAAAGTCTATATAAGTTAGTTAGTATTAACTGACGCGAAGAGAAGAAGAAGGAGGAAGACAATGAGAAAGTGAGAAGAACTTATTTTTGTATGACTGAGTATAGTCGGGCTTCTCTGAGTGAGAAAGCATCTGTAAAACTTCTGAGTTTTTTATAGTTATGAGAAGAACTGAGTAAAGTTCTGTGTATGAGCCTCTCTCCATCATCTCCATGATTACCTACTGTGTGATGAGTTACAAAGATCAAGTTTTCCAAGCAACTCGATGCCTGGCATCGAATCTCTGTTGATAAGTCATATTTTCTTTTATATTTTTCATTCAGTACTGAAGTGTTTGAAAAACATGATGTTGTTGGAGCAACTCGATGCCTGGCATCGAATTCCAGTTGATAAGTCATATTGTAAGTGTGCATAAGATCACCTATAGTTTAGGTGTCCAGAAGGTCAAGACTTTATGCGGGAAGTCGATGCCCGGCATCGAATCCCTGCTGAAAAGTGGCCAAAAACACTCCAAGTCGATGCCCGGCATCGAATTCTCGTTGCAAGTCGATGCTAGGCATCGAATTCTAATTTTAAACAGGCGCTCTTACTAAAACAGGTAATATTTCCAGTTTTGGAAGGTCATACAGGGTCATCTTGTGAGAGCCATAACTTGAGTTCTAGAGCTCCGTTTGATGCATATGATAGCTTGTTGGAAAGCTCTACTCTTCTAGTTTCAGCCTAACAAGTTTCATAGAGAAATAATACTTGAGCTAGGAGAAATTAGCAAAATACTGAAGGTATGTCATTTCAGTGACTAGGAATTTTTGTAGAAGCAAAGTTCTCACTTTAAGCTATCATTTCTCAAAGTTTGGAGTGGCAATGAGTTAATGGTGACCATAGAGGTGTTCTAGTGTCACATTAATTCATTTCTTGTGGTGTTTTATACATCAACAAGTGGTATCAGAGCAGAAAGGTCCTGAAGAGCAGAAGGCGACAAAGGTACGAGAAGTTTTGGAAAGTTTTCCATTAAAGTTTCAAAGGTGAAGCATTTGAAGACTCAAGGCATCAAAAGGTTACTTCAAAAGTATCTTCATACACAAAGAACTTCGAAAGGTATTATCCTTTATCCTTTAAGCTCACAGGTTGCAGCAGAAGGAAAGAACTATGGCAGATCATATCTCCATTGACAAACTTGACAGAGATAATTACCCCGCATGGGTAATGAGAATGGAAGCCTTACTTATGAGTAAAGATCTCATGGTATATGTAACAGGTGAAGAAGAGAAGCCAGTATTTGAAGATGAAAGCCGACCAAAGAAAGAAGAACTTGATGCTTTAAAGCATTGGCAGAAGAAGGATGCAAGTGCAAAAGCATACATCTACAATACAATCTCTGATCATTTGCTACCACACATCAGAGGATTGGAATCATCAGAAGATATATGGAATGCATTGGAATATCATTTCCAAAGCACTACTAAAGCACGGAAAGCAAGTCTATGGTCAGAGTTTACAACATTCAAGAAGAAGCCAAGTCAAACCATTAGTGATTATGTCACTAAGATGAAGGATCTAGCAGATAGTCTTGGATCCATAGATGAAGATGTTGAAGATCACAGATTGATTGCTCAACTACTTGCAGGCTTGAGAGGGGATGAAAGGTGGAAACCTTTTGTCTTATCAACAGAACTTTCATTAAATCATTATGTTCCAGATTTGAACCAGTTGCTTGGTTTGATGCTCACATATGAGCAAGACTTGAAGGGAGATGGAGATAAAGGTCAAAGTTCTGCAATGTACATGAAGAATAAGAAGAAAGGAGATAAAGGTAAAGCAAAGGATGAAGAGGAGTCTAATTCTCAAGCTTATTATGCAAGAGGTAAAGGCACTGGCAGAGGAAGAGCAAGAGGTTTTGGAAGAGGAAGAGGTAATCAAAATAACAACAAAAAGTCTTGCTGGATCTGTGGATTGAGTAATCATTTGGCTCATGACTGTTGGCACAATCAACAAGGATCAAACCAGAATCAAAACAACAATAGCAGAGGTCGAGGTGGAAGATATCAAAGTAATTTTCAAAGAGGTAGACAAAGTCAAAGAGGAGGCTATGGTAGAGGTGGAGGAAGAAGTTGGGGACAGAATCAATCCTACAACACCACCTACTACAACTATGCAAATGACACACAGAATGAAAGTCATACATCATTGATGATGAACTCAATCAACACATCAGATAAAGAAGATCTAAAGGTATTTTACATTGACTCTGGATGTTCTAATCATTTGTCAGGAAACATAGAATTGATGTCAGAATTGGAAAAAGGTATTTCGAGTCACACAGTTCAAACTGGTGATAATACAAGACATAGTGTACATTCAATTGGAAAAGTGAAATGCAAGAGTGGAGCAGATTTGCTAACCAATGTTTTGTATGTTCCTACAATACCTAAAAACTTGATTAGTGTGGGACAGATAGTTGAAAAAGGTTTTCAAGTCAGGTTTACAAATGAAGGAGTATTTGTGGAAGATCCAGAGAATGGATATAATCAGATTGTCTCTGGTAAGAAAGAAGGTAGACTCTTTACTTTAAGAGTGCAAGGAAACATTGGTCAAGCTTTGCTCACACATGGTGAAGCAGTGATTATAGAACTTGATCTCTGGCATAAGAGATTAGGTCATTTCAATGAAAGAGGAATTAAAGCTATGGTTGCTAATCAGTCTGTACTAGGATTACCAAATGTACAAAGTCAACATATGGTTTATAAATGTGAAGCATGTCAAATGGGTAAAGCACACAGGTTACCATTTCAGAAGAAAGGATTCAAACATGATGGAGTACTTGAGCTCATTCATACAGATGTATGGGGACCAACAAAAGAAGGATCTATCAGTGGCTCAAGGTATTATGTTCTTTTTATTGATGATGCTACAAGATGGATAACATTATATGTTTTGAAGGAAAGATCAGAAGTGTTTGGAGCTTTCAAGCATTTTCATGCATATGCAGAGAGAGTCACAGGTCAAAAGCTTAAGAGACTGAGGTCTGATGGAGGGGGAGAATACTTCTCCCAAGAGTTCAATGATTATCTTTGGAATGCAGGTATTAAGAGAGAAATAACTTGCAGGTATACACCACAACAAAATGGTGTAGCAGAAAGAAGGAACAGGACTTTGGTTGAGTTTGCTAGAGCTATGCTAAAGGAGAAGAACTGTCCAAATTATCTTTGGGCTGAGGCTGTAAATACAGCTACATATCTTGTGAATAGATTACCATGTGCAGCTCTGAATGGAATGACTCCATATGAAGCTTGGTGGGGTAAGAAACCAACACTAGATCATTGTAGAGTGTTTGGATCAATTGCATATGCTTATGTGCCATCACAACTTAGGCATAAACTTGAACCAAAGGCAGAAAAATATGTGTTCATTGGTTATGATGAAAAGCAGATGGGTTACAGATTGTGGAATCCTCTAACCAAACAATTTATTGTTTCTAGAGATGTTACATTTGATGAACAGAAAAGTTGGTATGCAGATCAAAGTCATACAGCTGAAGAATTTGAAGAAGAGGTAAGAAGATGTGAGAAAGGAAAATCAATTGTGCAGGTAAATAGAGATGAAGACTATATGCAAGCAAGTACATCCACAAGTGGATTAACAAGAAGGAATGAAGAAGCTCCTATATTTGATGAAGAAGTGTATCCAGACACATATGAAGAATGTGAACCAAGAAGGTCAAGCAGGACTAGAAGACAACCAGAAAGGTATTCTTATGATACTTCTTACATAACTCAGAAGAACTATGCATATATGGTCAAAGATGATGAAGAACCTCAGAACTATGATGAAGCTAAAGGTAAGAAGCAATGGGAAGAAGCGATGAAGGAAGAGTTCAATGCACTGGAGGAGAACAAGACATGGGAACTTGTTCCTAAACCAAATGGTAAGAAAGTAATTGGAAATAAATGGGTTTATAAAGTGAAGAAGCTTGCAGATGGAAGTATAGCCAGATACAAAGCTAGATTGGTGGTGAAAGGCTATGCCCAGACCTATGGCATAGATTATGATGAGACATTCAGTCCCGTAGCTAAGATGTCAACTATAAGGACAATCATTGCTATTGCAGCTTCAAAAGGATGGACTCTAAGTCAATTGGATATAAAAAAATGCATTCTTGAATGGATACATATCAGATGAGGTATACATGGAACAACCTCAAGGGTTTATAGATTCCAGGTATCCAAATTTTGTTTGCAGGTTGAGAAGAGCATTGTATGGATTGAAGCAAGCTCCAAGAGCTTGGAACTATAGACTGGTGAAGTATCTCAATGATCTTGGATATCAAAGTTCAAAAGCAGATTCAAGTCTACTTATCAAAAGAACAGAGGAAGGTACAATCTACATTTGTATTTATGTAGATGACATTATAATCACAGGTACTTCAGATGAAGGAATCAAGGAGGTAAAGAGATTACTTGAGAAAGAGTTTAAGATCAGTGACCTAGGAAAGTTATCATACTTTCTTGGAATGGAAGTTACTTATACAGATCATGGCATATATGTGTCACAAGAAAGGTATCTTCTGAACTTGTTGAAGAAGTTTGATATGGAAAATTGCAGAGAAGCTTCAACTCCACTTGAAGTTAATCACAAGCTCAGTAAATATGATGGTGCAGACTACAAAGATATGAGGAAGTATCAATCTCTTGTGGGTAGTTTGATTTATGCTACACTAACAAGACCTGATCTTAGTTATGCAGTGGGAGTTTTGTCACAATTCATGCATTGTCCAAAGGACCCACATTGGATTGCAGGTCAAAGAGTTCTCAGATATATCAAAGGAACTATAAAGGAAGGATTATATTATCCTTTTACATCAGATTTGAAGTTGAGAGCCTATAGTGATTCAGATTGGGCAGGTAACCAGGATGACAGAAGATCAACTCATGGTTACATGATATACATTGGTGATAAGCTTGTAAGTTGGTGTTCAAAGAAACAACATACAGTAGCATTATCATCAACTGAAGCAGAGTACAAAGGACTTGTGGAAGCAGCTAAGGAAGTCATATGGATGCAGACATTGTTCAAGAGCTTAGGCATTGATCAAGGTACACCTACAATACATGGAGATAATATGAGTTCACTTTATCTTGCAGCAAATCCAGTATTTCATGCAAGGACAAAGCACATAGAGATACAGTATCATTTTCTCAGAGAAAAGGTAATGGAGAAGGAGATTGAAGTGGAGTACATTTCTACTAAAGATCAATTAGCAAACATAATGACAAAGAGCTTGGATGGTGTGAAGACCAGCAGATTTAAAAGCATGGCAGGAGTAAAAGAAAAGAAGAAGATATGAAGAAACAGGGAATGTCAATTAGTGATTGAGGGGGAACTGTTGGAGAAACAATCACTAATTGGACATATATTTAAAGTTCAAATCTTAGGAAGAAAACCCCATGCCTATGTGAAGGGACAAATTCACAAATGTATTATACTTGTAAAGTTAGTTCACTTTAGTTCTAGAAGTTTTTTAAAAATCACGAGAATGAGAAAGTCTATATAAGTTAGTTAGTATTAACTGACGCGAAGAGAAGAAGAAGGAGGAAGACAATGAGAAAGTGAGAAGAACTTATTTTTGTATGACTGAGTATAGTCGGGCTTCTCTGAGTGAGAAAGCATCTGTAAAACTTCTGAGTTTTTTATAGTTATGAGAAGAACTGAGTAAAGTTCTGTGTATGAGCCTCTCTCCATCATCTCCATGATTACCTACTGTGTGATGAGTTACAAAGATCAAGTTTTCCAAGCAACTCGATGCCTGGCATCGAATCTCTGTTGATAAGTCATATTTTCTTTTATATTTTTCATTCAGTACTGAAGTGTTTGAAAAACATGATGTTGTTGGAGCAACTCGATGCCTGGCATCGAATTCCAGTTGATAAGTCATATTGTAAGTGTGCATAAGATCACCTATAGTTTAGGTGTCCAGAAGGTCAAGACTTTATGCGGGAAGTCGATGCCCGGCATCGAATCCCTGCTGAAAAGTGGCCAAAAACACTCCAAGTCGATGCCCGGCATCGAATTCTCGTTGCAAGTCGATGCTAGGCATCGAATTCTAATTTTAAACAGGCGCTCTTACTAAAACAGGTAATATTTCCAGTTTTGGAAGGTCATACAGGGTCATCTTGTGAGAGCCATAACTTGAGTTCTAGAGCTCCGTTTGATGCATATGATAGCTTGTTGGAAAGCTCTACTCTTCTAGTTTCAGCCTAACAAGTTTCATAGAGAAATAATACTTGAGCTAGGAGAAATTAGCAAAATACTGAAGGTATGTCATTTCAGTGACTAGGAATTTCTGTAGAAGCAAAGTTCTCACTTTAAGCTATCATTTCTCAAAGTTTGGAGTGGCAATGAGTTAATGGTGACCATAGAGGTGTTCTAGTGTCACATTAATTCATTTCTTGTGGTGTTTTATACATCAACACTACTTTCGGTTAACCAATATACGCGTCTCAAAGTCTACTACAGGTCTAGTAAAATTCGTCTGGGCAGTTCTGTTCAACTTTTTGAGATACAATCAATTTTCTGCACCAAGGTATTTTATTCACCGGCCATGGCTGAAAGCAGTGATGTACTCCATATGTTGGTTGTTGAGGATAAGTTGGATGGTACCAACTACCCATTGTGGGTTTATATGATGCAACATGTATTGGTTGCAAAAGGATTGTGGAACATTGTGCAGGGTGTTGAAAAATGTCCTATCACACCTGCAACTGTTACAACTGTAGGTACTAAAGCTGATGCAGGAGGTGTCAAAGATTATGATATTCTGCATATTCCTGTTTGTGTTGTGTTTTTGATGCACCTACTATAGAGCAAATTCGTTGGGGTGGCAGAGATTCCCAGGCACATGCATTGATAGCTTTGTCTATCAAATATGCCATTATTCCTCACATTCGCTCTTGCAGAACAGCTAAGGATGCTTGAGATACACTTACCACATTGTATCAAGCTAGGAATGAGGCTCGTGTTGCTTACCTCCAAAAACAGTTGGAGAGTGAGCACATGAATGAAGGTGATTCTATGGACATTTTTCGAACAAAGATCAAAGACTTGAAGGAGCAGTTGATTTCTGCTGATGAGATTATACCAAATAGCTCATTTGTGCAGACCCTTCTCAATGGTCTTCCTGATTCTTATCAGAGTTTTGCTTCTACTCTTCGGTTGATGATGAAAGGTAATACAAATGCCTTGTCATTTGAGGAGTTAGTCTCTGTTCTATTGCAGGAAGACCAGTCTAGGCAGAATAGGTCCATTATGTGTGTTGTAGATCAAGCTTTCCTAGCTAGTTAGAAGGGCAAAGGAAAATGGAGCTCTTCAAGTAGTAAGCAGAAATCTTCTAATTCTGCATAATCGAAGAGGGAAGACAAAGATGAAAAGAAATCAGAAAAGCAAAAAATGATTTGCAAGAATTGTAAATGAAATGATCATATTATAAAGAACTATCCAGAACTGGTTGCTAAAGAGGCAAAGAAGAAAGAGGTTGGAATGGTTGTTGCAGAGGCCTCTACACCAAAAACAGAGTCTGCTAATCTTCTGTAGGAAGAAGAATGAGTGTTTACTATTGTTTGTATTTTTGACCCATGTTCTCATGAGCACTGCATGTCTGCAGTAGACTCAGATGTTTGGTACTTTGATAGTGGGGCAACCAAACATATTACCTCGCAGTGCAATTTCTTCTCTTCACTCGAGCCTGCCCCTACAGGGAATACTATTACATGCGTCAACAACTCCTCTTATCCTGTTATGGGAGTTGGTAAGATCATTTTGACTACCACTGATGGTAGTTCTTTCACTTTCTCAGATGCTTTGTGTGTACCAGGGATCAAGAAAAATCTGTTATCAATTTTTGCATTAGCCAAGATGGGCTTGGTTGTGAAATTTGTTGATGACAGATGTACAATTCATGATCTATCAAATGGCAACGTGATTATTGCTTCTAGCATTTTATGTTGTGGGCTATATAAGCTCATAGACTATGAAAGATCCGTAAATGATTTGGCATGTGCAGTACATGATTCTCAAGCTATGTCATATGCAAAGCTTTGGCATGCACACTTTGGTCATCTGAATTTTGCTAGTTTGCTATGTCTATAGAAATCTCAAATGATGTCCTCTTTGCCTAATTTTGAGGCACCTAGAAAACAGTGTTCCTCCTTTCCAAAAGATGGTTCAGTTCGAGCTACTCAGAAATTGCAGCTTCTACATAGTGATATTTTTGGTCTTATGCAGACATCTTCTTTTGGAAATTATCTTTACTTCGTGACTTTCATCGATGAATTTTCTAGGCATGCATGGGTATATCCATTGAAGGCAAAGTTTGAAGTGTTCATGTCCTTCAAACAGTTTTTGCTTTTGGCTGAAAATCTATCAGCATGTAAAATGCGCACCCTCCGTTCTAATCGAGGGGAGGAATATATGTCTTCTGATTTTAATGCATTTTTGGCTGAACATGGGATAAAACACCAGTGTATAGTGCCGTATACACCTCAACAGAATGGAGTTGCTGAACGAAAGAACAGGTCACTCATGGAGATGGTGAGGTGTATGGTTAAGAGTCAGGCTTTACCACAGTTTCTGGCTTGAGGTTGCCATGTGTGCAACATATATACTTAACAAATGTCCCATTAACGCGTTGTAGTCTATCACTCCATATGAGACTTGGCATGATCACAAGCCATCTGTTGCTCATCTGCGTGTTTTTGGTTGTTTGGCATATGCATTAGTGCCTGAATAGCATCGCAGAAAATTAGATGATAAAGCAGTAAAATGTATTTTTGTTGGGTAGAGTTCTAAAAGTAAAGGCTATCGTCTGTATCATCCACAGGCTAAACGCATTCTTGTTAGCCATGATGTTTTTTTTGTGGAAGATGCTATTCAGCCATTGCTTTCATGTACTAAGGAGACATTTGTTAGCTCCAAAGACATGTATGATACTTTGCTGCCTCTTTTTACAAGTGGACAGTCTAGTGCTGGTCCTAATGAGGCAACTTCTCAGCCTTTGAAGGTTTCATGTGATGATGCAGATCATTCCATTTCATATGCAGATTTACATGATGCACTTAAACAGGCAAAAACTATGCCAAAATGGCTAGTGCAGACCTTGCGTGATAGCAAATTAGATGCACCTTTGTCATATCGTACTCGTTCAGGATCTCATAGTGCCTCTTTTGCATCACATTGCTATGCTATGGCTCCATCTAGTCTCTGTGATGAGAATGAGCCTGTTTCGTTTGATGAAGCACAAAATTCAAAAAATTGGATAGCTGCTATGCAATCTGAATATGATGCTATAATGAAGAGCGGTACTTCGTCTTTATGTGACTTTCCTCCTGGCAAGAAGGCGATTGGGACTAAGTGGGTATACAAGTTGAAGCATAAGCCTGATGGTACAGTTGATAGGTATAAGGCTAGGCTTATTACAAACGGTAGCATCTGTGCACTTGCAGCTCATCATGGTTGGAATTTACATCAGTTGGACATAAAGTTAGCATTTTTGAATGGTGACTTGCATGAAGAAGTGGATGTTTTTCAACCCCGCGGCTTTGTGCAGAAAGGGCATGAGAACTAGGTGTGCAGGTTAAGGAAGGCATTATATAGTTTAAAGCAAACAAGACGTGCTTGGTATGAGAAGATACATGCCTATCTGATTGCACATGGTTTTGAGAACAGTCCAACTGAGAGCACCTTATATGTTGCATGCCTCATTTGAGATGTCTGATTTGGGCCATTTGCATCATTATTTGGGCATTCAGTTTATGCATGTTGATGGTGGAATGGCTTTGTGTCAAATGAAATATATTGACACACTATTGTCACGTTTTGGCCTTAAAGACTGTAGACCTATTGCCACTCTTATGGAGATAGGTTTACGACTGAGTCTTCATGATGCTAGATGCTATTCTCTATCAGCAGGTTGTTGGATGCTTGATTTACTTATGCATTATTCAGCGAGATATTCAGTTTTTGGTCTCACAGATGAGCAGGTTTATGCATTGCCCAAGACTCAAGCATTGGCAGGCGGTTAAGCGCATCTTTCGCTACTTGAGTGGTACTCGGCTACTTGGGTTGTTTTATCCCAAGGGGGGATCACTACCGCCACATTTGCATGCTTTTTCTGACTGTGCTTGGGTTGGTTGCTATGACACTCATGTGTCCACTACTGGCTTTTGCTTCATGCTTGGTAGCTCATATATATCTTGGTTGAGCAAGAAGCGGCCTACTGTGTCCAGTTCTAGTTGTGAGGCTGAGTATAGGGCAGCTTTCACAGCAACTGTTGAGTGTGTGTGGCTTAGACACCTTATGGCTGATTTGGATGTTGGCCAGACTTCTACCACCACCATCTTCATTGATAGTCAAAGCGCATTGGCAGTTGCGAGGAACCCTGTGTTCCATGCTCGCACTAAGCACATGGAGGTGCATTATCATTATGTCAAGGAGAGGTTCTCTGTTGGGGAGATCAGCTTGGCATATGTGTCCACGCAGGAGAACATTGCATACCTTTTCACGAAGGCTCTGCCTAGGGAGAAGTTTGAAGCTTTCCGCAAAGCTTTGGGCTTACTTCCTTTTGTGGAGTGATTTCCACATAGCTTGATACTTCCTTACACATGAGTGCCAGCTCCTTGTTCACCGCATCACTCCCAAGGGGGATTTGTTGATATATTTAGGTAGTCATGTGTGTGAACATACTAGGATTATCGGGGCACTTTTTCCCCTCTTTAGGAGGTTTTTTTCCCCTGCCTTGTATATACGCCTATTGCCCTAACGGGCTACTTATCTTTGTACATTCTAGTGGTAATACATTCATTATTGTGTGTTGTGCTCCAAGCTTCTTCTTCTTCCTTGTGTTGTTCACGTGCTTCCGCAGATGTCTAAATCAAACAAAATGCAAAATCATACCTATAGGTATTCCTATATTTCCTTTTTCAGTTTCTCTTTATGTTCCAGCTTTTGAAGAAGAATGAAGAAGGAGAATTTCTAGAGAAAGTTCCTATTGGGTGTTCCTGTTTGAGAGAAAGTTCCAGAGTTCTATTGAAGAGAAGCTTGATATTTCATAGAGGTTTGTTACTTATGAGGTGCGCACATATATGATTGAATCAAACTTTGAAGGAAAGAGGTATGAAGGACTTACAGATAGAACAAGGATGAAGATAAGATGACATCATAGATATGAAATTTTGGTGAGACTCATGAGAGTTGAGTACAATCAGAGATGAACCAACTAGTGTTCATAATACAATCAGTTGTGAGTTGTCAGTCACAAGTCCCAGGATTCAGTTCCTAATTGTGTTTAGTGTATTTACATGACACAACATAAGTACGTTGAGAAACCTTTCTTAAGGTAGATGCAAATATGTGGATCCTAGTGTATTCATACATGTTTTAGAAGACAGGAAATAGCAGATTCAGATTCAATTCATGCTACATATGTTGACAAGTAGTGATTGCTTGATGTATGCTAACACTATTGGATATCTAGTTTGCATATTTTCTCAGGTATTATGGTTCATATTCAGAAAATTCAGATTTTTGAAGTTTGAAGAAGTTCAAATTCAGTTTTGAAGAAGACTTTTGAAGATAAAGTTTGAAGGTCAATCTCGAAGGACAAGTTTGAAGCTTATGTCAGTTTGCAGATGAATGAAGTTGCATATCCAGTTCAGTTTGTACCAATATGACATTGCAGGGGGGATTGTTGGAAATCAATATCACATTGGTCCAAATCCCTATTGGGGTAGAAACCCTAATTTTGGTACTTAGTCATTTTTGGCACAAAATTTGGGTAAAATTCTTATGATCCTATCTTGAAGAGCTTGATGAGATATTTCTAATGGTATAGGACATTTAGTCATCAGAGATCAGATTTGGGAGAAACCCTTGTTAAAGTTGTAGAAAGAGAAGACCAAAACCCTCACCACCTTGCATGGAAGCAAGAAGGAAAGCTCAAGAGTGACTCTCCTCTCATCCACCCCTACCTCCAACATGTTCAAGCCATTGGCATCAGACACATGTTATACCACATGCTTGAAAACAAGGAGAATAGAGAATCAAAGATCCTAGTCCATGAGGAAAATACAAGCAATGCAACTACTCTACTCAAACAAAGGAGAGACATGCATAGGCACACACACACCACTCTCACACACTCACAAAGACACAATACATAAATGTAAATAGTCTTGGAGTAAAAGAGAGCCTTCTTCCATTCATAAGAGATATTACATGAGAGCACGTCGACCAAAAGCTCTCCCCCTTTACAAAAATGAGCCTCTATATATAGGCTAAGCATATTTCCCCATGTGTTTCTTTCAAAAGTAAAAAAGTGGATCTCTCCCTAACTAACATATCTTCTAGGATATTCTAAAATCAATTCTTCTAACAACCAAATCCCAAGAATATGCATGCGTGGGATTTCCTTCAAGACTTGCTCATCTAGAGACAAGTCCTCATGAAGAGCTACCTATTCCTGCCATCCGCAAATTAAAGCACCAAAGTTTAAGAACCCAAGTAGCGGTCCATATGTCTTATATTTTTGACATATCACAATCACTTAATCACAATTGCTTAGTTATATGGACAACCACAGAGCAGATATGTAAGCATGATGAGAGCCGAAAACAACAGTCAGAGAATAAAGCCATATGTATCCAAGAATGATCAATGCTAAAGCTCAGTATATGTAGGCCTGTAATGAAAGACTGGGAGTGTGCATCCTTGTGGGCCTATGCAAGTCATTTCATGTAAAAAGAGCTACAATGAGTAATCAAGTTTAGTGTATATGATTAGGTGGGTGTATCACGAAGTGAATCATGCATGTGATTGATAAAACGTATAGGCAATTTATAGACAAGAAGAAGTCATTAGGGGGAAAAATGAACCCTACATGGGCCTTTTAGATTAAGGAGTGATTAGTGATCGACCAATGAGAAGAGGGTGGTGGACATAGTCTAGTTTCTTAATCCACTAGACTAGGCCTAGGCTTCCCTTGGTTTGTGCTAGTCAAAGCCTCTAAAACCACCATGAATTCTTGGGTTTTGATAGTAGAGTGGTTTCACATTTCAAATCCTTGAATCGTGTAGAATATAGACCATTGCATCATCCATAGATCGTGTGGTTCACATGTAAATCGCAAAAAGAGACGCCCTAGATAATGTGGACCATTGGATATGCTTTCCCATCCAAGGATTGAAGATCACCCGTTCTATGAAAAGGCACCATTTGATTTGCACCGTTGGATCAGCACGAGATTGGAGGATGATCCATCACTTGAGCTTTTGAAATGCATCTTCAATATGGTCTCTTGGATCTGCCATTCATTGGACGTCAATGATTTGAGCAAAAATTGTAGATCAATGGAAATCACGCATGCGTGTTGGATATTGCCAAGATCTAATGACTGTGAGCAATTCTGATTTTCGGATCAGCGTGATTCACGCTCGACCATTGGATAGAGTGACAATCAATGGTCCCCATCGACTACGATTTCAGGTTTCTCTCTCTACTGCGCCTAGTGAAACCTCCACACAATGATTGCGGTCTACTCACGCCTTCCAATCCTAGCCGTTCACAGTCAAAAATCTAATGGTCTAAATCATGCTCGACCCACCATTCAGCTGCGGTCCTTTTTTCTCTATATTTTAATCAAGAAAACCACTAGTGATATTTTTCCTCCACCTAATAACTGCAATCTTAATTTTAATCCCTAAAAATTAGGAATCCTTACAAGGCCCATGCAGGGCTCACTTTTTCCCCAAATATAATGTCAGTTTTATTCCCCTAATCATACCAAGTTTCTCCCAAAATTGGTGTAGAGGGTAATTACACACCAATCCCCCAGGGGTCAGTCACAAGAATTCAAAACTGTTATCAAACCTACGAGTAACTTCAAAATACATCCATCATAAGAGAGCAACTTCTTCATCATGTATGAATAAGTTTCCTGTCCCAGACAGAGATCTGTCCTATGATTAGTCTACCAGTACTTCCCAACTCATCATGGTAACCACACTTGCATGAATTTCAAGCATCAACTAGCAAGTGTATGTGTGTCGACCTCCAGGAACCTGCAACATAAGCATTAGTAGATCATCTTATAGCAATGATATATCACAAGACCTAGGGGCCACCATCTGCTTTCCTGCAAGCTTTCAACAATAATTGAGTTATAGAAGAAGCCAATATTCCCAACTGCCCTTTCCATGGTAAGGATCACCATGTTTGACCCATCCTTGGTGAGAATAGTCACAATGTCCTCCAAACCTTCAAGCATCGCAAATCATCCCAACTTCGTGGTTGCACCTGCAATGCTTTCATGCCATAACCAATGGAAACACCAAGAAATGGAGCAGTAAGATCAATTCAACTAAAGCTTTAACAAGAATGAGTGAAAGGGTGTGTGCAACCAATAGTCCTTCTCAAGGATGGCAACATCTATCCAAATAAGCAGTCGTAAGTATCCCAATTAGATGAGAAGTATTAACACATTTTAATGTGAAAAATGGATCCGATAGATGATGACAAGCAATATCCTCTTGGCATAACTATAATCATAAAGAGTTCTCCAGCAGTCCATTGTACATGACATTCTCTATAGATCGAGCCCAAAGACATTCACATTGTATATTAGGCTCAAAAGAAAACCTCCTGAGTAGCCTGTTGTGAGGGAATTCTGCCTAAGGACAACTTAAAATCGTGACCCATTCAAGTCCCCATCTTCGAGGAGATTATATAAGAACAATACACCTCATGTGTTGCTTTTCCAATGAATGTGAAGTAGCAAGTGGCCATCTCCTAAGCATGGGTAGTGGAACCCTGCAAGAATTACTCCCCTGTAAAAACATGATAATATTTAAAACAGAAAGTCGTGTTATAGCCTGCAAGTGTTAGTAGGAGATGTGAGCACAACCCCAAGATTAAGACAGCCACAGAATTCTCAAACTTAACCAAGGGCACCTCCACCTGAAATTGCAAAAAATAGAGAACATGAAGAAACAACTAGGTTATCATTACCATCAAAGACTATAGCATCATCTATCAGGCAACTATCTGTAGGCAATATTCCTCCATTAAAAACCATCTGTAGTTGCCAACTCCACATAACAAGTCACCAAGCGCCTTATCACAGAACCAAGTCCATAGTGAAATAGTCATTGAGCACATGTGTAAGAGTTGTGGACTGTTTATGCTCCGTGCTTCTCATGTGTCTCCCACTTCTACACACATCCAAAAGTGGTAACAGAGCATGTTTAGCTCCTTCTCAAGTTTCGATTTTTTGCCTCGCAGTGCGTGTGCACTTTTAACACTCCAAATCAACTTTGAAGCATAAAACAGTGAATTTCAACATTCAAGAAATATTTCCATTAGGTGCCCTAGGGTATTACCCCCATTTCAAAGCCATTCGTACACTCAAAATTACCATTAGACTGACTATTTTTAAGCTGAGATTTGAGCATTCATTTTAGCTTTCGTCAAAGTAAAGACTTTGTCACATTTTTGTTCTTTAGTGAAATGGTGGGCAGCAATGACTTGTTTAGCATGTGTCACGCTGAAGATAAGCTTGATGGGACCAATTATCCAATGTGTTCTTACATGATGAATGTTATTTTTGCAAAACAACTTTGGAACATAGTGGCAGATGTAGATCAAAGACCTGTAAGTTCTTCTACTTCACAGTCTATTGGCACACATGGAGCTGGACTTCATGTACACTTTGTTGATGATAAGTGTATGGTTCATGATTTCAACAATGGTGATATCGTCATAATATCTAGTACATTATGTAATGGTTTGTATCACATGGATACATACAATAGGGTTGTCTCAAATGCCTTGGTTGCTCATACTTCTTTCATGGCTGAAATGGAGCTTTGGCATGCTCGTTTTGGTCACTTGAACTTCAATAGTTTGCTTTACTTGCAAAAGAAAGACATAGTTACTGGTTTGCCAACACTTGAATCCATTGAAAAGCATGCATGTGTGTTGGTATTCTAAGGTGTGAATACCATATGTTGGAAGTGGTAGTGGGCCACAACATTAATAAATCACAGGTTTACAGGATCTTTCAACAGATGAACCTTAACATACATATTACCCCCTTGTATGACTGAATGTAAGAATCCCAATTCCTTTTGAAAAATGCATAGTTATATGCCTTTATGAAATCTGGAATTTCTTCTTTCTTATCATAAATCTAACTTTCTACAATATATGCATTGTGTGAGAGTAGGATATCACCTGTATCTAGAACATAGAATCTATATCCTTTGCTTTCAATTGCATAACCAATAAAGACTACTTTAATGGCTTTTACATCAAGCTTACCACGATCCTTCTTCTCAATGTGAACATAAACTGGGGAACCAAAAACTTTGAAGTAACTCTCATTGGGTTTCTTCCCATAATAAGCTTCATAAGGTGTAATGAACTTCAAATATTTTATGGAAGACCTATTCAGAATGTGATCAGCTATATATAGTGCATCAAACCAAAACTTGGGAGAAAGCATTTTGGATGAAACTTGGGAGAAAGAATTGATGTAGTCGGAGACTTTTCTTTGTGTATAGAGGAAGCATTAGGAAATATACTAGAAGACTTTGGATTAAAAGACTTACTTTCCTTCTTGGTTGGAATCTTCTTCTCCTTCTTTTCCTTTGATGATGATAACATGGCTTCATCATTCTCTTCCATACTCTTTTGATGATCTTCATCTTGAAGTAATAGGAATTGCAGCTCTTCAAATGAAATTTCTCTCTCTTGTAGAGGGATAAAGAAGTAACAAAATCATGGTATGTAGATGGAAGTCAGCTTAGAAGCGTATTTACCATCTCTTCATCTGAAATGTTGACTCCAACATTCATTAACTGATCTCGTAAATCTTTAAACTTCAAAATATGTGTCTGGAAAAATTCACCAACTTTCATCCTTATGTTGGCTAGTTGTCTCCTTAGATGAGCTTTCCTAGCAGGGTTTCTTCTCTGATAGAGATTCTCTAACTCCAACCAAGCATGTTAAGAGGTTCTGCAAGACTTGATTTGGGGTATAATATGCCTCTTAACTCCCATAGAAATATATAAAAGTGCTAGTCCATCCCTTGAATCCCATCTGAATTGCTCTTCTATAGGAAGTAATCTGGTAGTAGTATGGACTCCTGATGATGAAAGAGTCTCTTCTTCTTCACTAACCTCCTGTTGAGCCGAAATAGGAATAGCAGGTCTTCTAGAAGATGAAGAAGCCTCTTCTCCAACTTCTTGATCTTGGATAAGTGCCATTGACAATATTCCATAAGTCCTTTGTTACTAACATATTCATCATCATAAAACTCCATATTGGATAATTACACATGCCCTCAAGCTTGTCCTCATTCTCAAGTCTATAGTCACTCATCTTGTTAAGGGTGTATGTCAACTAGGCTCTGATACCAAATGTTGATATTCTAAGCTCTGATACCAAATGTTGGTATTCTAAGGTGTGAATACCATATGTTGGAAGTGATAGTGGGCCACAACAATAATAAATCACACGTTTACAGGATCTTCCAACAGATGAATCTTAACATACACACCTTAAGACTCAAAATAGATGAGTGAGAGATAGAGGAAGAATAGAAGAGATTTCAAGTGTATGCTAAGCTATGAGGCTCACCTACACTGACTTATATTTGAATGTCAAATTACAATGTGTGTATATGATACAAACTGACAATATCTATATCTAGGCAGAAATAGGAACTAGATACAAGAGATTGTGTGCCTAAGAGGTATGAAGAGTGTGTGTGTGTGTGTGTGTGAGAATATGAAATATACGAACATTTTAGACTATTTTACAGCAAACCCAAATTCTAATCAACCTAAATCTGAAATGAGTGACCTAGCAAGTAAGAACTGAAATAGATTTGCTACTCACAGTAAATCAACAATGGATGTTGATGGTAAGTTGGCAGAATCTCCTCCAAATAATCACCAAGTTATAGATCGCAACTCCTCCGAGAGTGTGAGGACTCCTCCTTCAAGATAGCCTCAAAGATCTCCTCCTAGCTTGAGAAGATTGATCACCTCCTCCAAGTTCTTCTCCAAGAGCTTGAGCTTGTTGAGTGATTGCTTGAGTGATAATTAGATTATGAGCATTGTATCTCTTATATAGTGTGTATGACTCACAAAAAGCATACTTCAAAACTCTTGCATAAAGCATAAAACTACGAACGTAAATCTAAATTTAGCGCCAACTTTTATGATCGCCAAAAACTATGCTGATTGTCTTTTGCTTTTCCAAAGTTCAAGTAAAAAAACACTTTCTTTGTTTTTTGTTGCCGATGGGGATTGATCCCACGCCACCTAGATGAAAACGTTTTGCTTTGTCCAAATTTCTCACACGTTTCCTTATAGAGAAGGTACTAAGATGTATAACGTATGCTTGAAATATTGGACTTATTGACATTGTTTCCAACAATGTGAAGGTTGCATTCTTGGAAAAATGCACCATGCTTCTTTTCCAAAAGATTCATACACATACTACAAGAAAATTACAGCTTGTTCATAGTGATGTATGTGGTCCCGTCAAGACTCCATCTTTTGGGAACTTGCATGTATATTTTGTTACCTTCATTGACGATGCTACTCGCCATACATGGTTGTATCCTAGGAAAGCAAAGAATGAGGTATTCTCTTGCTTCAAAGTATTTTTAGCTATGGCTGAAAATGTTTCTTCAAAAAACATTTTGAATCTATGCACGGATCATGATGGTGAATACATATCACAGGCGTTCAATGATTTTCTTCGTGAAAGAGGTATTTCACACCAATGTATGGTGGTATATACACCTCAAAAAAAATGGTATTATCGAGCGTAAAAATAGAACTCTACTTGAAATGACACGATGTATAGTTAAAGGAAAGCACCTTCCTGATAAGTTTTGGATGTAAGTGGTCATATGTGCAAACTATGTGTTGAATCACTACCCTTATGAATGAGGCTTGGAATGACATAAGCCTATGGTTAGTAATATGTGCATGTTTGATTGTTTAGCATATGCTCCTGTGCCATCACAATAACATCACAAACTTGATGACAAGGCAAAGAAATGTTTATTTGTTGATTATAGTGTTGAAAGTAAGGGATATCATTTGTACATCCATTGACAAACCCAATTATTGTTAGTGGAGATGTGGTATTTGTTGAAAATTCATTTTTTCCTCTACTTGAAAGCAAAAAACAGGCAATAGTTAACTCACAAGATGTGTTCGATAAACTCATGCCTTTGTCCCACAATGGTGTGCTTGACTATGCCCATGTAGACCAACCAACCGAGGCTCAAAGGGCTGAAAAATCCCGACAAAATAGAGATGAAAATGTAGAGAAGTTCCAGCCAAACATGGCTGAAATTGTTCAGCCAAAAATTATCAGAACTCCTGGAAATTTCCAGCCATATATGGTTGAACATTTGCATCAAAATATGGCTGAAAATGAGCATGAAAGTCAGCCCACACATGATGTACATGATTATGTATCACATAATGAATACACGTCTATCAAGAGTGCACAAACTATACCAAAGTGGCTGAAACAAACTTTGCAGTATAGCAAATTAAGTGCACCTTTACTTGGTAGAACAAGATAAAGCTCTTGCCATGCATCAAGTAATTTTTTGGATTGTTCTCTTATTGCAATAGCATGTAATGAAGAGCCACTCATTTTTGAAGATGCATGTAATGATCCACAATGAATGACTGCTATGCAATCAGAAATGGATTCCATACATAGGAATGATACTTGGGAGTTGTGTGAATTGCCAAAAGGAAAAAATGACATTGGTACAAAGTGGGTTTACAAGATTAAGATAAAGTCTGATGGTGGCATTGATTGCCACAAAGCTAGATTGTCTACCAAAGGGTATGCACAAGAATATGGCATTGACTATGAGGAAACTTTTGCACCTACTTCACGCATGACTACCATTTGTATCGTGGTTGCATTGATTGCCCATCAAGGCTGAAAAGTACATGAGTTGGACATAAAAACAACTTTCTTGAATGGTGATTTGCAAGAAGATTTCTATGTGAAGCAAAATTTTAGATTTGCCATGAAAGGGAAAGAGCATATGTTTTGTCACTTGCATAAAGCTTTGTATGGTCTCAAGCAAGCTTCATGTGCATGGTATGACAAAATCCATAAGCACACTCTATGTACGCAAAGATGGGGCTAATTAAATAGTGCTTGCTCTTTATGTCGATGACATACTCTTGACTGGGTCATGTGATGCAAAACTTGACATTCTTATGGCTGATTTGCAGCATACTTTTGATGTCACTTATCTTGGTCTTTTTAGCTACTATCTTGGCATCCATTTTATATCCATTGAGGGAGGAATTGTTATGCACCAAGCAAAGTATGTTGAAAAAATACTTCAACGTTTTGTCTTTGAGGATTGCAAGCCAATTTCCACACTAGTTGAGATAGGATTTAGGTTCTCAGTTGAGGATTCCAATGATGCATTTGACACTTCTCTTTATCAGCAAGTTGTGGGATATCTTATATATGCATGCAACACAAGGCCGGATATACAGTATGCAGTTTTCCAGTTGAGTCCATTCATGCATAGCCCTGGCACTAAGCATTGGCAAGCGGTGAAACATGTTTTAGATATCTCAAAGGCACTGTGAGCTTAGGTCTCTTTTATGGAAGAGATATTCAGCCATGCTTGCATGCTTTTACCGATAATGCTTTGGGTGGTTGTTATGATACTCATGTGTCCACTAGTGGTAATTGTTTTTTCCTTGGAGACTCATGCATATCTTGATTGAGTAAAAAGCAGCCTACAGTAGCGACATTGAGTTATGAAGCTGAGTACAAGGCAATTTTCATACCTACAGTGGAGTGTATATGGCTGAGATGCCTATTGATAGATCTTTGCATGAGATTGATGTTGCTACACATCACTATGTGAGAGAGCGCCTTCATGTAGATGATATTATCTATTGCATGAAACATAGTGTTTCATGCATGGACAAAACATATTGAGGTGCATTATCACTATGTAAGAGAGTGCCTTCATGCAGCATTGGTTGTTGCACAAAACCCAGTGTTTCATGCACGCACCAAACATATTGAGGTGCATTATCACTATGTGAGAGAGCGCCTTCATGCATGAGATTTTCATTTGGTATATGTGCCTACACAAGATAACGTGGAAGACATATTCACCAAAGCTCTTCCACAAGAAAATTTTTAAGCTTTTCACAAAGCTTTAGGCTTATTACCTTGTGGGGGCATATCTCTCACTCCTTGTATGTGTTCACATCATTCGCTCTAGGGGGGTTTGTTACACTTATGTGATCCTCCAGTAGCTTTGATGTGAAACTTTTCCCTATACATGGGCACTTTACTTGTGTGCCTCTCGCACTTCTACACTCACCCAACGTACACACCTATTAAGTGGTCGTTACTGCATGTCTGTAACTTAGCTAATACGATTGTAACTCGAACGAAGAATCCACAGGTGAAAACTTCATGTTCGATAATATGATAATCATATATACCAAAATGAATCCAAGCAAACCCCAAATTCACCCTCAAATGAAAGTGCAACTATAAGCTCATGGTAGTCAACCACAAGACTATATAGTGAATCAGCTCCACTATGCATAGTATTGACTCAATACTATGATATCCCCACTAACATCATTTGTGCCCAATAGTGGGTATAGAACTGGAATGAATACATGCTCACACATGCATCCCACAATGCATGCACACCACGAGTTGGAACTCACAAGAAGCTCTACAAACTGAGTTTCTTTCACTTTCGGAAGTGATGGATAAGCTCATCCATAATGAAGCCTAGCACAAAATGCAAACACAAGATAGGAAAAATTACAAAAAATACATAGCTATCACATATTCATTTCAACAACATGTGCACAAATTTATTTAAGGAAAGATACTCATGTTGCATGTTTAATAACCCATAGTTTGACAAACAACAAGTTTGTTTTAAGATGTTAAGTCGTTGCCAAATATCATGTACAAGTCAGCCTCATAATGCTCTTCTATTTTGCCAAAGTTCGAATAACAACAAGAGGTTTCCAATGAAAATTCTTTGAAATGTAGTCTTGTAGAAAAGAAATTTTTTATAGCATTGATTAGTAGTTGTAGAGATATTAAATATCTTTTTTCATTGTCAATTTACGAACCAATCTCTATATAACTATTGAGAAACACTAACAAATCTATTTCAATAGCGAAATAACATAATAATGTTTATTCTACTAATTCACAATGAAAACAAAGGAGAAAAGAGTTGGATATGATAAAAGATGCAAAAATATTTGAGATCATTCTCTCTCACGAAGAAGAGATGGATCGTGTAATTCGCTTTCATGCATGTTCTAGAGAACTACACAACAATGCATGTGGATTCTTGAAGCATAAATCACATAGATGAATCATGAAACAAATGCTCAATGTGAATCACAAGAGCTCCTAAACATAATCTAAAGTTCTTGTTAGCCTTTAGCAAAATGCGAAGTGAAAATGAAAGACTCAATTTTTAGCACGTAAAAATACGAGATCTCTCAACGCACATCATCACGCTTCGAAGACGCTTAAAGAATTTGAAAGAAGCTACACCTGTTCTTTTATGATGTGATGCAACAAGCACACTAAAGTATCCCTTTATCAAAAAAAAAAGTTTCAGGACTATGCAAGTGGAGTCTCAAGAAGAGTAAAGCTTTTTATAGATATTTGTAAAGGAGCTCTAATGAAATGGAGGTTTATTGGTTCTTCTTTTAAAAATGACACACCAGATGTTTTACAGAGTCATAACTATTTGCAGTGTGTTTTGAACTACATAATGTAAAACCACATATCAAAACAAAACATGCTATTTGCATTCCATTTTTAGCAACACAGTCACAGAGAAATCATTGGAGTTACTTTATTATATGAAAAAAACTTGATTCACTACTTACATATCCAAAAAAAGGAGAAGAACATGAAGCACGCACTGAAATAATGATGTGCAATGTGCACTTTCAAAGTTTTGAGTTGTGCAAAGTTTTGATCATGCATCTACTTATCGAAATTATACCAAGTGAAAAGCTTCAATGCTAAAACTCTTCGACGATGTACCTACTCACTGCTCAGTATTACTTTTTCTTGATCTTTGATGTTGCAAAACTAGAATAATGATGCACGAATGTTGGATTGCTCTCTTGAGTCTTGACTCTCGACTCTCGAGTCTCGTTGAGGCTTGCAGCTTTCGCCTTAGAATAATAATCAAGATAACAGTTTGCAAAAGCGGCTCACTAACTCACGAGTCACAACTCAAGAGTTCTAATTTTTGTTACTAATTTTTAGAAACACAAAGGATCACATGCTAAATCTCATTTTGATTAGTTAGTCAACTCCTTCACCATTCAACTTCACATGAAGGCCTGAGCTCCCACCAAAATTCACGTGGACACTACCAACTAGATATTTTGATAACCAATTTTCAAATGAATTGTTTATTTTTCAAGCGGTTATAATACACAAAAGCGGTTGAACTTACAGGGCCACGCTCTAGGCCTAGAGTTGTTGGTAGCTAGAGCTTGTGGAGTCCTGGTGGATAAACTCCTATGACCTAGAATTTTAACTTTTTATATTATATCTATATTAGACTCCTAGATATAATAGAAACTTGAGGGTTGCAATGGCGTTCTTTGCCATTTTAGCCTTGGCATGAAGCCACGAAAAAATGGGGAATCATTTGAAACTCAATCTTTGGATTGGACCTTTTCTATAAGGAGGTTGATGATAAACTTAGTTTGCATGTGAATGTCTGCCAATAAATTAGCCTTCATTTGAAGGCATATTTTGCGAAGAACCTTCATATTTTTATGAAATATAGATATAATATAAAAAGATAAAATTATAGGTCATAGAAGCCTATCCTCTAGGACTTCAAGCTCTAGTCGCTAGTGACTCTATGCTTAGCACGTGCCCCTGTAAATTCAATCGTTTTTATAAATTGTAATTGCTTGAAAAATAAAAAATTCATTTGAAAATTGGTTATCAAAATGTCTAGTTGGCAATTTCTACATGAATTTTGGTAGGAGCTCAAGAATTGATGTGAAGTTAAATGGTGAAGGAGTCGAGTAACCAATCAAAATGAGCTTCAACATGTGATCCTTTGTGTTTCTAAAAATTAGTACAAAAAATAGAACTCCTGAATCATGACTCGTGAGTTGTTGAGCCACTTTTACAATCTGTCATTTTGATTAATTTTCTAAGGAGAAAGCTGCAAGCCTCAAGGAAAATCGAGAGAGGACATTCGAGACTCAAGAGAGCAGTCCAACATTCGCGCATCATTAGTCTAGTTTTGCAAAATCTAAGATAAAAAAAAAGCAGTATTGAGTAGTGAGTACATACAACGTCAAAGAGTTTTAGCATTGAAGCTTTCCACTTGCTTTAATTTTGGTAAGTAGATGCATGATCGAAACTTTGCCCAGCTCAAAACTTTGAAAGTGCACATTGTGCATCTCTATTTCATTGTATGCTTCATGTTCTCGTTTTTTTGGATATCTAAGCAGTGAATCAAGTTTCTTTTATATAATAAAGTAACTCCGATGATTTTTGTGTGATTGTGTTGCTGAAAATGGAATGCAAATAGCATGTTTTGTTCATTTGATGTGTGGTTTTACATTGTGCAGTTCAAAACACACTGCAAATAGTCATGACTCTGTTTTATATATGATGTGTCGTTTTTAGAAGAACCGATAAACCTCCATTTCATTAGAGTTCGTTTACAAACACCTGTAAAAAAGCTTTACTCTTCTTGAGACTCCACTTGCATATGGTCCTAAAACGCTTTTTTTGACAGATGGATACCTTCAGTGTGGCTTGTGTCAATTTCTTTGAGCGTTTTTGAGCATGATTATGTACGTTGAGATCTGTCATATTTTTACGTGCCAAAAATTGCATCTTCCTTTTTCACTTAACCTTTTCCTAAAGGCTAACAATCACTTTAGATTATGTTTAGCAGCTCTTATGATTCATATTGAGTATTTGTTTCATGATTCATCTATGTGATTTATGCTTCAAGAATCCACATGTATTGTTGTGTAATTCTCTCGAACATGCATGAAAGCATGAACGCGAATTGCACGAGCCATCTCTTCTTGAAAAATAATGATCCCAAATATTTTTGCACCTTTTATCACACCCAACTCTTTCTCCATTGATTCCATTGCGAATTAGTAGAACAAATATTATTATGCTATTTCACTATTGAAATAGATTTGTTATTGTGTTGCTCAGTAGTTATATAGAGATTGGTTCATAAATATATATCGTATCTCTACAACTACTAATCAAATTTTTTTCAAGACTGCATTTCAAAGAATTTTCATTGGCAACCTCTGGTTGTTATTTGAACTTTGGCATAATAAAGAGCATAGTGAGACTGGCTTGTACATAACATTCAGCAACGACTTAACATCTTGAATAGGTATTCTTCAAAAACAAAACTTGTTATTCATCAAATTATGAGCTATTAAACATATAGCACGAGTATCTTTGATTCCTTAAATAAATTTATGCACATGTTGAAATGAATATGTGATAGCGTTGGTTAGTAGTTCTATATATATATATATATATATATATATATATATATATATATATATATATATATATATATATATATATATATATATATATATGCTCTTTTATAAAAAAACATAATTTTATTATTGCAATGCAAAAATTGCTTTGATTAGTTATCTCTTTCATAATGTGCATAAAAGTTCTCTTCAAAATGAGTTTGTTTGATTATTTTTCATTCTTTTCAATAGATGAATTAAAGATGTGTTCAGATTTGATCATATAGAATTGATTTTTCATCTTGTACAATGTAAACTCAATAACTTTGAGTTTTTGCCAAAGACCATAAATTTGCTCTCAATACACATAATTTCTTTCTATTTGCAGCACTTCATGATTCACGAACGTATATCCTGCACACTCTTGCATGTTTATATAGTCTCCTACCTTAGCAATACTAATATAAGTGGTGTTAGCAATAGTACTAGTATTACTAGTAGCACTAGTATTACTAATAATAATACTACCACTAGTATTATTAGTAGTAGCAAATATATTAGTAGTATGTTATTAGCCTCTAACATTCTAGATGGAGAATCACATGTTTTGAAATTCAAATATCGAATCTTCTCTTCATATCAATGTGTTAGGTTTTTGTAATTAAATAGCTTAAATTTATTTAAATTATTGTGCACTTTGATTCTATCTCTCTTTTTATAAGCAATTACTTTTTATTTAAATATAAAATTATGAAATTAAAATTATGTGTATTTTTTATTAGCACATAATCTATAAACATGTCAAGAGAGAGTTCACAAGATGCAGTTCGTGAAATAGTACAAAACATAGTACAACAAATTGGAAGATCAAAACGTAATAAAAAACAATAAACATAATATCATTTTCACATACAATTTCAACTATTAGATCTAAATGAAAGTGTAGTAGAAAACCATGAGGAACGAGGCTAAAAGAGCATTTTTATCACATTGGAATCAAAAACATAAATGGGCTTATTCTATCATTGGCTCAGATGGTAAGCAATGCACAAAATGTATGTGGTGCTCATAGTTTGGTTTTAAGAATCCTTTTGCACCTGAAGGATCTTTGTTGGAAATCGCTTGAATGATGTGTGTGTGTCTCACCTCCCATCCATATATACCCTCTTGTACTCTAAAAATAGCAATGATGTACTCTAAGAATAGCAATGATTTGGAATAGTCTAGTGTGAACATGTGACCATCATGCCACACTTATTCCCATTACTACCCAAGTACTTCCCATTACTAACAACATAACTTAGGGTATCCCCCGAGCTTGGGACCTTGGCTAGCTGGCCCTTATCCCTTACACACATGGACTGATCCCTGTGGATCAAACAGACTTATCCATGTGGATCAATGATCCCTGTGGATCAAATGGACTGATTCCTGTGGATCAATGTCTCACACTCCCCTTCTAAAGATAGTTGTCCTGAATGATCAATGAGGGAAAGTACTTGTGAACCAGAGCTTCTAATTCCCAAGTAGATTCACTAAGTGGTGATCCTCCCTAGGCTAATAGATACTCCTGGATGACACGATTCCTCAATCGCTTCTATCTCTGATCTAGTATCATGTCTAGAGAATGATCCATGCTATTACTTTCCTGCAAAGAAACAATACCTTCTATTAGATTATCCTCCTTGGAAATATACTTCCAAAGTTTACTGACATGAAAGAGTGGATGCACTCTACAATCTGGAGGAAGCTCTAATCAGTATGCAACTGCACTTAGCTTTTCAACTATCCTCCAAGGTCTACAACCTTGGTGATAGCTTACTACACTTTCCTATGGAGAGTGAAGTAGATCTAGCTCGCATCTAAAGAAAGATTCTATCTCCCTCTGCAAAGGATCTAGGAGATCTCTTCCTATCAGCATACTCTTTTGAATTAACCCTATCAGTTTTTTGTTGCATCTTGGCTTTAGCTATTTCTAAATTTGCTTGGAGGTTCGCGAAGAACTCCAAAGCACTAGGACATTTCTTTGGCATGCCTATGGTACTGGGAGCACTTGGATTCATGCCATAGTTTATCTCAAAAGAAAACTCAAGTAGTGGCAAATAACTATCCCAATGTCTGTCTCTCAGACGCATATGCCCTCAAACATGTCCTCTAAAAATCTGGTTGACCTTCTCATTCGGATCATCTGTCTGAGGATTATCACCACTACTCATCTTTCATGACACCTTCCATTTGTCAAATACAAACTTCCAAAAGTGTCTTGTAAATCTGACATCCCTATCTGAAATTGTGGATGTCGATAACCCATGCAATCTGTAGACATGCTGGATAAATAACTCTGCTATCTGTGGAGCTTCTATCATTTCTTGCATGGGTATGAAATGAGCCATCTTGCTCATTCTGTCTACCACAACTAAGATAGTATCCCGCTTTCTTTGGGTTCGCAGTAACCCGAGTATGAAGTCCATGGATACACTATCCGAGTTATGATTTGAAACATGTAAAGGATGCAAAAGATCTGGTGTCTTTATCATTTTTGCTTTGTTGACTTGACGCATAAAGCATTGATGAACATAAGTGTGGATATCTCTGGCTATCCAAGCTACCAAAATGTTCTTCTAACAAGCTATATTGTCTTGTCAACACCTGGATGTCTTGCGCAAGGCACATCATGGTTATCATGCATGACTTTTCTTTTCAAATCCTAGGAATCTGGTATGCAAACCTTTCCTTTCCGTCTGACTATGCCATTCTCCTGAGAGAAATTGGAATACAGAATGGACTTGTTTGCTCTACTAGGGGAAGAAACAGTTGGAACCCTCCAGTCTCCAATAATAGAGTCATCGCTGATGGCTCGAACAAATGTGGATCTTCCACCTGTGCTTTCTTTATCTCTTGAAGCAATGAGCTTTCTAGAACCGTAAAGCTCATTTATTTGATGCATTATCTGTGATAATGTATAAGCAATTATATTCTCTTTGCTCTTCTATATAGGATTTCCATGTGAAACTCTTGCATGAGCTCAGCCCAACGAGCCTAACTACCTCGAAGATCTGGCTGACTACAGAAATACTTAAGTGTATGGTGATATGTGCATACCTTAAAGTCGGCACCATTTAAGTCTGCACCATCAAGATAGCGTCTCTAGACTTTAAGCAAATATACCACTGCATACAACTCTATTTATCCATTGGTCAGTTGCATTGTGCACTGGTCAATTTCTTACTCTCAAAAGCTATGAGTCTGTCATCTTGGCTCAAAATTGTCCCTATGGCTTATGCCACTAGCATCTGTCTCTAACTCAAAGGGTTTCTATGGATCTATCACTTTGAGTATAGGAACCTCTCATACAACTTGTTTTAGAGTATCAAAACTATCAGTGTCTGACACTCCGATCCCTGTGGATCAAATGGACTGATCCCTACGGATCAATATTTGACAATATTCTACTTTTCAACTACAATCTTTTGATAATCATGCAGAGTAAAAACCTCATAATATATCCACAAAATGATGGACTTCAAAGATGCATAAAGATATTATGCCTATTCAAAAGCATATAGTGCTCATGGTGTATATTAAAAAACAACGGATTATCATTGTGATGCAAGCAATGTACTTTATTGTGGTAAGAGATATGTCCTTAATTTTTTTTATGCCCAATGCAAGTTCATATGGTATATAAGAACTCCAAATATACCAATAAATAATGAATACTCTACATATAACAAAAGAACATCATTGAAGTTGCAAAAGAATTTTATTTGTAAAATTTGAAACAAACTATATGCAAAAGTCTAATTTTCTCTATTTTGATTGATGATAACACTAATTTGACTTTTGAGAAGTGTTATATGGGGATCATCATAGAAGAGATGGTATGAACCATCTCTTAGGCTCCTTTAGAAGGACACACACATGAGTGCCATGTGGCACTCATGTGTGATGCCACCTTAGTGACTCCAAGCTATTAATTGAAGAGGGAATCAATGGAAGGGGGTACGCAACTGGGAGGAAATTAGAAAATAACTCTCCATGTGCAAACGAAGGGCAGTCCGTCTTCTTCATCCTTGGGTACTGTGCTGTACAATTCGAAAATAGAGAGGTTCGTTGAAGTGGTCTGACACTGGTACCAGAGCAGGACAATGAACCAGAATCCATGTTGTCAAGCGTGAACAGACAACGAACGAGACGCCACGCAGCCACGAGCAAACAGGCCAAGACAACTCCTCCCCTTCTTACCCCTCCCTCTTGGGTGAAAGAAGAAGCTTTGTAGCACCCCTTTTATACTCAATTTTCGCACTTCAAACCCACTATGTGGAATAAAGGAACTCTTGAATGCCTATCCCTGAGTTTGGAATGAAAAAATCGATGCACTCAAAGTGAACGGAAGTAATGAGATCGTTTGTATTTGAGTTTTTTTCCAAACTTTGGAGGAGAAAGTCTATGTCATGGAGCAAGGATTAGGGGAAATGATGATGCACATATATACTATGGGTTGTGGATATGGGATATGGGTCATTGGAATAAGTGAATAAGCTTTGGGCACTCAATTTTGATCTTCCAAAATCACCCTCTCATGAAGAATTGTTTTTTCACTTCTTGCCCTTGACATGCACCTTCTCTGACTCATAGGTTTGCGCTCCGACATTCGATTCAAGAGATCTTTGTCACACTATGAAGCTACACCTCCTAAGCTTCGCCTAACAACAAATGATGCTTGATTTGGAGAAGTTTTATCCAACCAAAATCCCTCTGTAATTCTTTGGTACGAACTAGGTATCCACTTCTGAGCCTAGTTTTTTATCATTTGCTATCGGAATTGACTTTTTTCACTTGCACTAGCCTCGTAGCTTTGAAGTACAGGTGTTGGACCACTTGTTTTGGACTAGTAAGGACTAGTGAAAAGCAGAAGTGCTTCAATTTGACTCAATTTGCTTATTTGAGGCTAATGCTATATGCTTTTGGTGTCCTTATTGCTAGTATTTGGTGCCTAAGACATTCTTAGTCCAGCTGAACATTTTGAATTTTTGTTTGGGCCTCGCAAGGGTTACAAATTAGCACCTTCACGCTTCAAAGATCGCTTTGATTCCTCTTTGGAAGCATCACTTTGTATCAAGAAAGTGCTCTAGTACTAATTTTTCTCTTTCTTGCATATTAAGCTTACTTCCATTCCTTTTACGCACTCTAGTTAGTAAACGTGGGGGAGTGAAATATGGATTCTAAAGGTAGAAAAGTTTTAGACTGCACTTCTCCACCTAGAGAAAAATAACTAGAGGACCCTGATCATAGGATAGAAGATTTACAGCTTGAGCAAGAAGTTGAGAAAAAAGTAGAGGGAAAAGAGCCATAAGAAGAAGAGTATTCTTATGTGAAACTCTACAATAAGTTTGTTACACACAAACAATTCACAAAGTTAAAGGAATAGATCCTTAGGTTAGATAGATACATTGGCATGTGACCTCTTTCCTTGCTACAAAGGAAAGAGAAATGCCTACTCTTCCTATAGACACGGCTAGGAAAGATGTTTCTTTTTCTAAGAAGCATAAAGGTGAAAGTTCTAGGGAAGCTCAACTCTTGAAAGATCTTAAGCCACCTACTTTTGTTGGAGTTAGACGTCTGCAAAAGCACGCGGACAACACAAGGAAAAAGAAGAAGAAGCTTGGAGCACAACACACAATACTGAATGTATTACCACTAGAATGTACAAAGATACGTAGCCATTAGGGCAATATGCGTATATACAAACCAAGGGAAATAAACCTCCTAACGAGGAAAAAAAGTACCCCGATGGTCCTAGAGTGTTCACATACATCACTACCTAAATATATCAACAAATCCCCCCTAGGAGTGATGCGGTGAACAAGGAGCTGGCACTCATGTATAAGGAAGTGCCAAGCTATGTAAAATCAATCCACAAAAGGAAGTTGTTTTGATCTCTGAAACACCCTGAGTATGCTTACCAAATTTTGTGCCATTCTGAGACTGCAACCGGAGAGGTGTAGACGACGCCCTAGATGAAGTGACGACCTGCTTTGATACCAATTGTTGGATTTAGACGTCTGCGAAAGCAGGCGAACAACACAAGGAAGAAGAAGAAGAAGAAGCTTGGAGCACAATACACAATACTGAATGTATTACCACTAGAATGTACAAAGATACGTAGCTCATTAAGGCAATAGGCATATATATAAACCGGGGGAAACAAACCTCTTAAACAAGGAAAAAAGTGCCCTGATAGTCCTAGAGTGTTCACACACATCACTACCTAAATATATCAACAACTTTTACAATGGATGATCGTGAGAGAAATAAGGATGTGATCTATACTTTTTTACAAAAGTGGAATGACTTGCATCAACTGAATGGCATCCCACTTGAGTATATGGAGAGTCTCGCTTGATCCGCGTGCTTATAAGTGGTGGATGAGTCTCAAGGAGGTAAATTCTATCCCTACAAAATAAGCTCATTTTGAAACTCTTTTCTTAAAAGAGTTTCTTCTTGAGAATGAGGAAGAGAGGAATTGGGATGAGTGGGTTAGAATCACTCAGAGGGGTAGGTCTTTATCGGTCTACATATCCTACTACAGGGAGATCATTCTCAAACTTAAGGGATTTGATGATTTTCAAAAAACAAGAGGGTTTGTTAAGGACCCCACTAACGTCATCAGTGCCCAATAGTTGGGTATAGAACTCGGAGTGAATACATACTCACACACGCACCCGAGAACGGGCACACACCACGAGCATGAACTTACAAGAAGTTATGTGAACTCAGTTTCTATCACTTTCGAAAGTGATGAACAAACTCAGTCATAATGAAGCCTAGCACAAAACCATGAACAATGCAGTAATAAAGTTGAAACCCAAATGGGTCCCCCATGAAGGAGATGATAGTTTTGTACGCCTCATTTGTAATGCCCTCTAGCTTACCGAACTCGTCCCCTGCTTTGTGGGATTTGGGGGGTCCCATGGGCACTAGTCCCATTCACCTGTAACTTTTCTTCATTATTTTAATTAAAATCCGAGAGATTAGGCCATGGCCGAACTTCCTTTTATAAAAAAAAAAAAAAACAATACAGTAATGGTCAAACAAGCCTTTGTAAAGGGCTTTTGACTCTTAATGCCAGTCTGTATCAGTACCCAAACGAACTAATATTCTACCATTAAAACACAAAGGTACAGATAGATGTTTTGTCTATTTTCCCAACCACTAAACGACTGGTGCTGATAGATAATTGGACGAACAAGCAATATTTGCACTCAGAACAAAGAAGGCATCCAGGTAGAGGAGGAGAAAATCCTGCAAATGCACTGGTCGGGAATCGGACCCGGGTGTATACCGTGGCAGGGTACTATTCTACCACTAGACCACCAGTGCCGCTATAAGTGAATATTTATATCCTTTTATCTACGCAATAAAACCGGTGGATTGGTGTCACGCAAATGCGAACGAGAATCAAGGCTACAGATATCTAGTCTTTAGCTTGGCAAAGTACTAGTCTACAAGCTAACGGAAGCGTGTGCAGCGAAATGAAAGAGGTGCATTCATGAACTCAACAACTTCTAAACCACAGACTTTTTTTTCTCCACATTTTTTGGGAGTCTCCAATGTTAATAGCACATCTATTTTCTTTTTAAATTAAGGAGGCGCACCTTACATATTAGTGTTTAACAGGTTCACATCCTGCATGGACGCACCTTACATATTAGTGTTTAACAGGTTCACATCCTGCATGGACGCATGGATCTTAGAACATTTTAACTTTGAATGTTCGATGTGATGGTTCAAGATGTTACCACTACGCTCCTTCAACAATTGTACAACTTTAGAAAAAGACAAACAATTTTCGTCTTTAACCTCAATTCAACTTGAAAATACCGTATTATTTACATGATTTATATAAGTTCTATTTTGAAAGTAAAATAACACTTTTTTTCACAATTCAAAATAAAATAAAAAATTTTTTCACAATTCTATCGTTTAAGATAGCATTGTTGAATTCTCCAAAAGGTAACCATAAATAAGTACATGAAAGAAATAAGGAAGAAAAAAATAATAAGAAAACATCAAATAAGCATATGTGAATTCGATGCATAACAAGTTTTTTGATATGTAATTCCGATTCAACTCAAGCTTTTTCATGTGCAAATTCAACTCATAAGTTAAGTCAAGTTCCCTGAAATAAAACATAATCCTTAAAAGGTGTAGGTAACTCTCAAGCTAGGGTTCTACTCTCCTCATGCTCATGTGTATGTTAAATTGGTTCACAACCTTCTTTCTTCTATTGCCAAGATATCACCAACAAAGACATTAGTAAGTTTTGACGCAAACAAAGTATGGAATATTTATTAATTAGATATCGAAATTACATTCCTCAATGGTGATTTAAAAGAAAATGTGTACATGGAGCAATCAGCTAGTTATGATGAATGCAAAAAGCCTACACATGTATGTAAACTCTTGAAAGCATTATATGGTATCAAATATGCTCTAAAGACTTGGAAAAGTTTATTGAAAGGCAAAGATACAGATATTCAAATACAAATTCTTCTTTGTATGTTAAAATTGAAGGATTATTGATTGTTTGTCTCAATTTATGTGGATGACTTGATAGTCATAGAATACGATGAAATAGCCAAGATAAAAGGACAACTTGGATCTAAATTTCAGATTTCAGACTTAAGAAAATTGATCTACATCCTTCGAATAAAAGTTATGAAAAAAACCCTCTTGAGTTTACTAAACGTGTAAAAAACCAAACTTCGAGGAGCTTATATGTAGCAAACTTTGAGGAGCTTGTATTGGCGAAACCTAAACCTGTATATATAATTGGCACAGAAGGACAAAATTGCTTGCATAAATACTACGATAGTGCGTTTGGACGTCTAATCAAGCTCGAATCCAAATTTCAACACCACACAATGAAGTTGTTTTGAAATTCTAATCACCTTGAGTATGGTCACCAAATTTTGGGCGATTCTGAGACTGTGACCCAAAGGGTTTCAACAACACCTTAGATGAAGAGACGACCTTGGAGATTGCAAGAGCACACCAATAGCACATAGAAGAAGAAGAAGAAGCTTGGAGCACAGTGCACACTACACAATATTGAATATATTACCAAGTGAATTACAAAGATAAGTGACTCATTAGGCTTGTAAGCATATATACATTCTAGGGAACAAAAAAACTCTTAAAAGAGGAAAAAAATTTCCCAACGGTCTTAAATGTATTCACACATTTAATTATCAAAATATATCAACAAATATGTTGTCCAATCATCGAATAATTCGATCAAATAATGAAGCTCCTCCTATAATTTGGTACTTGTTGACATATAAAAACATTTTTAAATAACAAACATAGCAACATAGGTTAGGAGAGTATTTTACCGTAACTAGAATCCTTTGAAGATATAGATAAGTACACGCTAAGATGAGGTTTGTGTCGATGAATTTATGTCATCGGTCTTTGTATTGTACCTTGATGTTGATAATCAAATGTTTCTACATGATCGCAAGATGGGACCTTCAATGCATGTTGTCCCCAATCTGTGCATATCGTTGAAACCATCACAAGGTATCCATTTGGGTGCACGTGATATTACGCCTATTGCGATTAAGCACAAAGCTCAACATGTGTAATATCTCATGAGCATATTTCGAGTAATGGCT
Source organism: Ceratopteris richardii (assembly GCA_020310875.1). Lineage (NCBI taxonomy): Eukaryota > Viridiplantae > Streptophyta > Polypodiopsida > Polypodiales > Pteridaceae > Ceratopteris > Ceratopteris richardii. The sequence goes on from CM035409.1 coordinate 153,283,475, forward strand.
AGTTGGCACCACTATGGGCTCTACCATGCGAATCCTTTGACCTTGTTATCTCTATAATGCCATTTGAGTCATCACTAGCCAATTGAAGTTGATAGCATGAACTCTTGTTATTATTTTCAAAGTGAGAGATCGTGTAGATTCGTTACTTCTTAGGGAATTTGATGCTTTGCCAAAGAGGGGTTATTACTGTCCTAAAAACCCTTAGCAACGATTTCCCACATAAAGGAGATGAAATTGTATACATGCTATCCTAATATCATTTCAAGATCAATAGATAGATCAAGTATATATTAGAGACGAAACGGTTTGATGATTGGAGTAACTCACATGGCAATGGCCGATGATATGCAGCTCATGTTCTCTCTATATGACGCTTCCCTAAATGTGTCGCGGCCAGCATTAGAAGGGGGAAATTCTAGGCATTCTGTGTAAAACGGAAAATATGAACAACATCGAGTAAAACACTCGATAGTCACACAAGCCTTTGTGAAGGGCTTTGACTCTAACGCTAAGTCTGTATCAATGACCAAACGGACTAGTTAGGGACAAGCAAATGAATGGATCATAAGCAGCAACTATTTCACGTTCCGAATTCGAGAAAGCTGCCAAAAAGTGGTAGGTTAAAATCTACAAATTTTAGGCCCGGCAAAGTACGCGATATGACGGATTGCCTAGAAGAACATTAGCAAAATCAAAATCTGCAGTCAGAAAAAGAAGGTACACAAAAGGAGCACCAATGTCGTGCACTTATGCCGGGAATCGAAACCGCGTCTATACCGTGGCAGGTACGTAGACCACTAGTGTTGTGAAGACATGTATATACTTCAATGAAACAAGACCTGTCATAATTTTCATCATCAACTAATCACTCGAGACGTTACCCTGGTAGACCGATCATATCGATCGTACATCTACTAAAAGCAACCAAAGGGAGAAGCACTATGGAAAACTCAGGTAAAAAAGAAAATAAGTCTCACTGAAAAAGAATTCATGCGTCCATGCTTATTAATCACTTTTTTTTCAATAAAAGGAAGTTCGACCTTAGCCTAATCTCCGAGACTTTAATTAAAATAAAAAAAAAAGTTACAAGTGAATGGGGGATCCCCCAAATCCCACAATGCAAGGGAGAAGTATAGCAAGCTAGAGGGCATTACAAATGAGGCGGATAAATTTATCATCACCCTCATGTGGGACCCATTTGGGTTTCAACTTGTTATTTTCGAGGAGATAAATACAGTGATGTCTAAACGGTCGCGATCTCTTATCTCGAGAGATTCTTTTACCTAAGAGAAACAAGGATTTCTCGATCGACCATTCCTTAGGAGTTTGGCCAAAATTGACAACACATCGCTCCCTCCAAATCTTCCAGAGAGTCTCACCTCTGATGGCATTCCACAGCCTCGATGAGCAGCTGACATCCTCACCCAACATCACCTGTTGCCAGTTGATTTGGTTCGTGAGTCTCAATACTCGGGTCACGTGACACCAGATAACACGGGACTTGGGGTAGTCGAAGAACAGGTGAGCTAAATCTTTGATGCATCGATGGCAACGCTTGCACCATGGCGGCACACCACAAATTTTGTTAGCCCTTGCATTGGACCAGATACCTTTATGCAAGATCTGCCACATGAGAACGGACTTTTTGACCTCAATTAGGAGGTGCCAAATAGACATGAATTTTAGTTCCCACCGAAGTTTGGTCCAAGAAAGGCATCATCTCTTCTTAAGAGTGTGGTGAACATCTAAATCCTCTCTGAAGTTGGGGGTTCTGGATAGCTTCTTACCATTGCTCCATTTGAGGCCCTCCAGGCAAGGAAGATCCTGACCGCAGAGAAGGCGGGTAGTTGAGCGGTCCCATGCTAAACACCTGCTTTGAAGAAGAGTCCATTCCTCAAAGGTAACTCTAAGTCTCGGATCCAATTCTTCGAACCTAATCCACTGGCTGGACTCTTGTTTCCAGAGTTGTTTCCACTGTTTGAACCCCTTGTTCCATAGCCGCTTTGCAGTTTGGAGGTTCCAAGACTCCACCCCCCTAATGCCGCTGATCGGGAACCAAATAGTGTCATTTTGTCTTATCCCAGCCGCCCACTTCCACTCATCACTGATTCTGATGAACTGTTTGGCCTTGTTCCAATTCTTCCATAAGGAAGACACGAGGCTAGAGCCTTTAGGGGACATCGGGTGGGGGGAGAACAAAAGCGTGAGAATCCCTATGTCCTTCCAACCAGGATGGCCAACTAAGGTAAGGTCTTCCGTGTTTTTGAAGACCAATTTAGCCCAAGAGGACTCCCTATTGCTCCAAGCCTTGATAAGCCAGTTTGCCGCCAGCTTGTCAACCAACCCAACAATATCCAAAATTCCCAAGCCCCCTGAGTCTTTAGGACTAGTGCAAGTTTCACATTTGATTTTGGGAATCCCCCTCCTGTTGGGTCCCCAGTCCAAAGGAAGTTTCTGCAGATTCTTTCCACTTTGGTCAAGTCTTTCTCCTTAGGTCTCCAACACGACATAAAGTAAATAATTGTAGAAATCATAAATGTACTAACAACGATAGCACGCCCTGCCAAGTTGACTTGCATACCTTTCCAATGATTCAGCTTGCTATCCAGCTTGGATAGCACCCAATTCCAACGTTGGTCCATTGAGATGTCGAATCCCATCGGAATGCCAAGGAGACGAAAGACTTGACCGCTAGGGATAACTTGACACCCCTGATCCACCAACAATTGGGGAGTAGGTCCGCTGATTGCTCTAAAAGCAATTTTAGCATGGTTGATTTTTGAGCCTGACGCCACACAAAAGGTGTCGAGGCACCACCAAAACACCTCAATGTTGTTTATATCGTTATGCACAAAGGCATTCATGTCATCAGCAAAAGTCTCGCAATCATTTGGTCGTGATTTAGAGGTAAGGAAAAACCCTTGAGATTGCCAGCATCCATGTGATGCTTTAATAGGCAATTGAGTCCATTCGAGGTGATAGCAAATAGAATGGAGCCAGAGGGCAGCCTTGCCTAATTGATCTTTTTAAACGAATGGGCTCAAAGAGCTTACCATTGATGTTTATTCTAGTTGAAGCATTTCCAAGAAGAGTGGAAACCATCTTCGTGAACTTTTGGCTGCATCCAAGGTCTCTCAATGATTGAAGAATAAAGTCCCATTCCAATCTGTCATACGCTTTGTCGAAGTCGATCTTAATGAATACCGGATCTTGAGCAGACTCCTTAGCAAGGCCTTCCCAAATATCGACAATTGCTTCAAGTATAGATCTACCTTTGATAAAACCTTTCTGGTCCTCACACAGCCATGACTTTAAATGACAAGAGATTCTGTTGGCGATAACTTTTGCAAGTATCTTGTATCCTGTTTGGAGCATAGTAATCGGACGCCAGTTTTCAATTTTGTTCTTATCTCCCCTTTTGTGGATTAACTTGATGACATCATTATTAAGACACTCAGGGAGGGCACCGAATGAGAGAGCCTCTTGCCACACGAGACGTAGTGGGGTGATCACCTCATGTTTGAAGGACTTGAAAAACTCATTGGTAAGGTCATTCGGACCCGGACTTTTCCCATTGGGAAGGGCATCAATAACCTCGATAATTTCATTCTCGGAGATGTTAGCATCCAATAGAGCAATCAAGTTCTGTGGGATTCTAGTTTGAGCAACCCTTGAGGTTGTTGCCATGGAGTCGCGCCTATGGGGGAAAGGAGTCGAGACCCCGAGAAGATTGGTAAAGTGCTCGATAATGATAGATCTATTCTCCACTTCCGTGCAACATTCGGTTCCATTGTTATCGATCAATAGGGGGATGGATTCCCTAGCTTGTTTCCTTTTGAGGATGTTACACATCTCTTTCGATGGTTTGTCGGCCTTCCGTGCCCACCAGTCTTTGAAGAAAATTTGAAGATTTTTCCTTTGAACCTCCTCCTCTAATCTTAGTCTTCCCCTGATTTTCAAAAGACCTTGTTGGCAATGTAACTTACCTTTGTTCACCTCTTCTTCAAGCTGTGAGAGCCTCCGGTACATTGTTTCTCTTCTTTTTTTCGGATATCTCTTATAGCCTTTTGAGTCCTAATTAGAATTTTTCGAGTCCTTTCCACCACACTTCTCCAACACTTAGCCGATTCATTACAACAAGCAAAGGCTTCCGCCTACACCTCAAAAATTTCTTGGTGGACAGAGGGGAGGGAAAACGATGTCTGACAAGCATGAAACCAAGGGGCTTTCTGGAACATGGGAATCGGTTTGAAAGATAGAGTAATCGGGCAGTGGTCCGAGATAGTCAGGTTCATGTGTTGGGAAATCGAAGGAATACCCCACTGCTGGATGGTGTTCTGATCGATGTAACATCTATGAAGTCTTGCTTTCCTCAAAGAGTCCCTCGATTGGAGATTTGACCAAGAGAACCCCTTCATGTCTTTCACCTCGACCAGGTCGAGATGGAGCTTGGTTTTATCCCATAACTCTTTTCTCCTGACAGTCAATAATTTTTCCTTTGTTATTCCATCGTTCCTTAGGAAACTCAACCATGTTGAAGTCCCCACAAATCAGAACATTATGTGAAAGGGAGTCGAGGGAAGCCCAAGTATCCATTCTATCTGCTTCTCCATTAGGGGCATAAATTGAGACCATAGTGAACTGGAAAGGGAACCCGATAGAGGCAGCAATTCAACGATGATTCTGACCTTCAAAAGTCGTCGTCACATTGCCAGACAAGGAGTGACTAATGCCGATAGAAGCACCCCCCATCCCCCTAGGGTGAGAAGTGGAGAACCAAAGGTGGTTCTGAGAAATGCATTTGAGCTGTTTCTGGAGGTCCTGTCCATCAATTTTAATCTCTTGTAAGCAAATAAAGTCAGGGCTGAAGCACTTGTCTTTGAACCACTGGCCAAGAATGGCAGCTCTTGATGGGTCAGACAGAGCCGTGACGTTTAGTGATGTGAATTTCATTAATGGTGGTTGCCCTCTTTGAGGGGAGGGACCTGATCTTTTTTCTTGGCATTCAAAACAGTAAATAACAGTTCGAGTACAGATTTGGAAGGGGGAATTTTTATGCATTGTGTAAAAAAGAAAACCATGAACAATCCAGTAAAACACTTAATGGTCAAACAAGCCATTGTGAAGGGCTTCGACTCTTAAACCCAGTCTATCAGTACCCAAACGGACTAGTAAGGGATACGCAAATGAATGGAACATAAAACAGCAAAGCTGTTATGGTCCAAGTTGGAAAAACGCTGCCATCCTGTGCCGAGAACAGGAAGAACAAAATCTACGATCGGACGGACTGCGTAGAAGAACATAAGCAAAATCTGCACTCAGATAAAAGAAGATATCCATGCACAGCAGCAAAATATTTGTCATGCACTAGCCGAAAGTCGAACCCGGGTCTGTACCAAGCCAAGGTAATATTCTACCATTAACAAACCAGTGCTGATAGATGCTTTATCTATTTGACCAGTATACGACTGGTGCTCATAGATAATTGGACAGACAACGGACATGTAGAGAAGTGTAAGCAATATCTGCAATCAGAACAAAGAAAGCATCCATAGAGAGGAGCAGAAAATACTACACTGCACTGGCCGGGAATCGAACCCGGGTCTGTACCGTGGCAGGGTACTATTCTACCACTAGACCACCAGTGCCGGCGTTTAGTACCATATTAGGAACATATTTGGTGTAATGGTAAGAAGCTACGATGCAAAAGCTCTACGCAACAAAATGGGTGGATTGATCTCGCAAATGCGAACGAAAATCAAGACTGCAGATTTCTAATCCTTAGCTTGGCAAAGTACTAGTCTGCAATCTAAAGAAAACGTGTGCAACGATATGAAAGAGGTACGGTCATGAACTCAACAACTTCCAAACCACAGACAGTTGTATCTTCCATTTCGTCAAAAGCTTTCCTCTCGGCACATACTTAAAGCAAAAGCGCCACAAAGAGCCGTTCAGGTAAACGCACAGATTTTATGCAAGTTCCTTTGTTTTGCGTGAATAAAACAAGAATGACAGTATTCACGTCATGATAACAGAAAAGGTCGAACGAGAGGAAGACGAGGAGGAACTTGGAAGGCATGGCACCTGATGGATTCATTTCTACGCGACAGAAAAAGCGCAACGCCCTTTCCTGCCTGTTGCTGATACACATGTTCCGCGCTTCCTTCATCTTCTACAGACGCCTTTACTTTCCTCCGCTACGCTTTGCTTTGAGGTGAGGGCACCAGAAGACGGAACCGCCTGCTGCTCAGTACGCAGAAGGAACCCCATGGTTCGTTCTCACGAATGACAAAATGCCTTAGAAGCTGGCGTATATTATAAATCCATCTTAGCTCGTCGAGTTCATAATAGAATGTGAAGATTTTCGACAGCTTTAAGATTTAGAAGAAAATACCTTTAAATTAAACAAAAGAAAAACATAAAAGAACTAAAGGAGGTACAAAGAAAATATTTGTATCCTACTTTTCATGAGGTCTTTGAAAGAGCTTACTCTGCAATTTCTGATCTTTCCACCTACGGGAACTAGCGATTTTTTTCTGGACATTTTTTGGGAGTCTCTCCTATGTTGATAGCGCATCTGTTTTGTTTAATAGGTTCACATCCTGCATGGACCCATGGGTCTTCAACATTTTAAACTTTGAATGTTCGATGTGATGGTTCAAGATCTTTACCATCACGCTACGCTCCTTCAACAATTGTGAATTTTTTTGAAAAACAAACATTTCTTGGTCTTTAACCTCAACCCAACTTGAAAATACCATAGTATTTACATCATTTATATAAGTTCTATTTTGAAAATCAAATCACACTTTTTTTCACAATTCTATATTTTAAGATTCAACAAACGTAGAAGTGTTGAATTCTCCAAAAGGTAACCATAAATAAGTATATGAAAGAAATAAGGAAGAAAAAATAATAAGAAAACATCAAATAAGCGTATTTGAGTTTGATGCATAACAAGTTTTTAGATATGTAAGTCCGATTCAACTCAAGCTTTTTCATGTGCAAATTCAACTCAACTCATAAGTAAATTCAAGTTCCCCGAAATAAAACATAATCACTGAAGGGTGTATGTAACTCTCAAGCTAGGGTTTTGTTCCCCTCATGCTTATGTGTATGTTAAAGTTTGGTTCAAAACCTTCTTGTTCTCTTTATATTGCGAATCAATACCTCTCTCATTATTGTCCAACAATGGATTCTTGTTTGAGGATATTGATGTTAGTCTTTATTAGTTTACTCTAAAAGGGAGGATTAGGAAGTAATCCTCAACCTTGACTTTTGGGGTATATGGTTAGCCCATCAGACTCTTAACCAAAAATTATTGAATTTAATTCTCTTATGGATACAACAATTCAAACCAAAGCCTAGGAAGTAGGCTTGGGAAGGTGGACGAGTTCCACAAAGATTGTGGGCTCTCAGTGGCCTCTAAAAAAGACGCATGGGTACTTTGGTATTTGAAAACATACAAGAAAATCCATTTGGTGCTCTGAGAAATTTTCCCAACAAAGATTTGAGTGTATGTCCTAATCTATAGGTCATATTCACTTGTGTACAGTATTGTTGAAAAGCTCTTGGAATGAGTTTTCCTTGGTTGTTACTTGATTGAAGGCTCAAGATATTACGCACTGGTGAGAACACGGTTCAAGATACTGATGTTAAGAAGAAGGATTTAAGTCATCAAGGTTGGAGACAAGAAGGTTCAAGACACTAAAGTTGAGAACAAGGGTTCAAGACACCCAAGTTGTGAACAAGAAAGATTCAAGAGATTGTGTGAGTATGAGGACATCAAGTCAAGGGCTCCTAACAGGTTCAGGAGTTTATCATTAAGAAAAATGATCTCCATAATGGGAAGAGGTATTAGATTCAAGAAATAATAGGCCAGAGATGATTGAACCACAACCGAATAGGAAGGGTTGAAAAGTAATCCTCAAACGTGGCTTTTGGGGCATGTGGTTATCCCATCATACTCCTAATTGATATATCATGAGCTCGATTCCCGACCTCTAGATACAATAATCTCAGAATGGACTATGAAGACTAGTATCTTTTAAGCCAAACAATGAGTGGTCAGGGTATATCAAAGAACCATCTGTTTCCTCAACAAGATTCCTCTCATTCAAAGGGATTGAGATAGGCCAATGGCAACAAGCTTGAGGACATTCTAAGATTCAAGAGAAATCTAGATATTCATAGACCTCTTCGCAAAAGTGGTGGATTGATTTGTCTTGGATTAGATTGGAATTCAAGTTCAATGAGTTGTGATGTAATACAGTGAGTCTATGATCTAGGGTCCAATCAGTTCAAACATATCTAAAATCAGACACCGTTTGGTCACTCGTGTGTATGGCCAAAGATCTCAAGGCTAGACTTGAGCATAAGTTCCTCTACTCTCTTAAACAAGTAATCCACTTAACCTAGTGGTTAAGTCTCAAGATTGTGAAGGAGGAGGTCTTGGGCTCAACCCCCATGATCCTTACATCCCCAACAATCTCCCACTTAAGGATCAATGTGACTATTTGTGGTAACATATACAAAGAATGATGTAGGACTATACAATAATGTACAGGAAGAGTCCATATCTTAACCCATACAGATCAACCTACACCAACTTCCTCAAACAAGGTGTATCCATGCACCTCAAAACTACTCTAAACTCATATCCATAAGAGTAGAGTTCATATCGGACTGATGCAAGAACTCATGAAGTTCCTGCAAAGCTCCCACTTGCTCTATGCTTGTGTCAATCATCGAATAACTGACAACTCCAAGTGCAAATGCTCCAATAACAACTGCAATGTCTGGACTCGAGCATAACAACTCGTATAGACTCCCAAATGCTGACGAAAAATATGCTATCTTGACTAACCTAACCATGTCAAGTATGCCTATATCCAAGGCATTCAAAGCACCATCGTCAAGACCAACATGTCCTGACATATGTGTGTCAACATCTGGCATGAGCGAATCCAAGAATGACTGCATAATTGTTGATTGCTCAGCATCCAAATCAGTCATCCTATCAACCAAGGATATGTCTAGCTGTGCATCTCAAGAGCTAAACTGCTCTATCACACATTGTGTATCATGAGAGCAATCCTACTCTACCACACCAAGTGTATCATCATGCTCCATATGAGCTAACTACACAACATCAACACCAAGGTCAAACTGATGATCACAATCTAAATGAGTATTATTATAATGCTCTACATGAGCATCCACATCATGCTCTAAAGCATCCAAATGATCATTCAAAGTGTGCTCCACAAGAGCATCCATATGATCAACAAACTCATTCTCTATATAAGCATCATGAGCATCCAAAAGATGCTTTACATATGCATCCATCTGATCATCTGAATCCTGCCATACATGTGCATCAAGAATGTCAATAGACCTATCTATAGGTAGATAAAATGAGATATGATGAGTCTCACACTGCACATAAGGCTGAACTCGCATTGAGATGAGACTCTCTCACATAAAGTACATGCAGAGGATACATGTGCCCAATCCTAACACCTCTGACAAGCATAAGCTGTCCTAACTGCAACTGAAAATGATGCTCATTGAGGAATGCATGACAACTGCTCTCCTGTAACTGGCTAACTAAAATCAAGCTCATCGGGAATGAAGGAACATAACATACATGTCTGAGCATAGGTGATGCTCCACTAGGTAGCATAAGGCATGCATCTCCTGCACCCTCAATGTCATATGTCGTACCATCAGGCAAGTGCACACATCCACGACTCTCATATGAGAATTGATAAAACCACTCATGATGTGGACTAATATGAAAACTGGCCAACACATCAAGCAACCAAGCCATATGTGTGTTATCCAATGAACAACAGGAATCCTAAGATGAACCATAAGAGAAAGTGATATCATCATCACTAGCATAATCAACTGCCATAGACTCTCCTGATATCACTACTTGGTCTGCAGCATGTGCATATCTCTGACATCATCGTTGCATCCGCTTGATGCAATGTCATCGAATATGAACCTCACACACGCAGTGCCAACATCGAAGCTATCGATGTGATCTATGTTCCACATGAGTCAATGGACTCACATACATATCATGTAGTCTCTGCCATAGTGCACTACTGGTCTCCTCATACATAACAAACTCATATATAGAATCCACAAGCTGTAACCGAATAGTGGAGCTAACCAATGCATCCATATCCATCCATACGTGGTCGGGCATGTCACAAGGCCTTTGTGCATCTCTATGCACATACATGTGTAACTCTGCAGCAACCAATGTATGTCACATCTGAGCTTTCCATCTCGAAAAGTCAGTGCCATCAAACTGAGAAGATACAATACTAGCAATCCAAGAGACTAGAAATGTAGCAAGAGACTAGAAACAATACTCTATCCTCAATAGGATTACACTTGCATATCCGTATGCATAACTCACATCACAATGTCTCACTAGAGAAGAAATCATGTGAAGTACCTGTCACATAAACATGCATATAGCATGCACATAAAACCATGAGCATAAGCCTGCTTACTAAGCCTCCAAACTGATCGAGTAGATGTGAAAGAATCCTGGAAAAAATTTGACCGAGTATGCCCTGTAAATTGAGCAATCAAACAAGATAACCAATAACAAAAGAACAATGAGTAACATGTCATCACCTGTCACTGATCCAAACAAAGATAATGGCAACTACATATGCCAAAAACTAATGGCAATACATGCCAATACAATGGTGATGCACCTCCTACTCAAGAATGAATCCTGCAAGATGGTCCAATCTATCACGAATAACATGTGATCAAGTTCAAGTGAATGGAGATGAGCAACAATCCAAAGCTATTGCACAAGCTTCAAGATCCACTAGAGTTCTCTTCTAGCATAAAAGTCGTCAAAATTTTGACAACATATCCTCTATAAAATGGACTCTGAACCAAAACAACCATGTGGTAATCACCATTCACATATGCCAAGAATCACACTGGCAAATAGATATCAAATCAACGATCATATGCTAATAGAATAGCCAATCAAGATGACAAATGACTATGCAACTGAGGCTTCAATCTGAATCATATACCTACATAAAAACAAAGATACAAGTACCAACCAAGATCCAAAATAAACTCTCACAAAATTATGTGCAACCGGAAAGTAAATCCATAACCAAGTGGCATAAGCAAGATATAGAACACAATGCCACTATACATTCATGATCGAAATCATGATGACATAAACCTCAAAAATTCTATATCACGATGTCATAACACATACCAAACACGTGAAAAGATCATGCTCTACTCTCATATGAAGGAGATACCACAGTGATCATACATGGACAATTCCATCAAGCTCCAAAGGTAAGAGCTTGCACACCAAAAAATCTCTCTCGAAGAAGTTCCAAAGCAAATTGAACCTCCAAAAGCAATTAAGGTTCTTGCGAGGAAAATATGCTACTCTGTGTTTTGCTATTTCAGAGGTGATAACCTCTAAATCAAAACTTTTTCCCTTTAACAAACTTCTAGAAATCTTTCTTGGCTATGCAATGATATAAAGAACACCTCAATCGGAAGTGCGTAGCTCAAGATATGCACAAAACAAGCATCAGCTATCAATTTCACCTTCACCTGCAATATTGTGACTCTGTATTTTGCAATTTCAGTGACCTTGCACCTAGAATCGGAATCTGTGTTCTTCTACAAAGATGTAGAGCCTATTGCAACCTAGGCATAGCAAGCTGAATTGTCTCATTCCGATTTGTAAAACTCAAATTATAACCAAAACACTGACGTGCTATCCAAGTGATTATAGATTCATCTTCTATATTGGTCTGTGTTTTTTGAATTTTCGGCACTATAGCACTCCAAATCTGGTTCTGCATTCTTCTGTCAATTTATAGCTCTTTGTTTGAGCTATGGATAAAACTTTAAAACACATCAATCTGAGCTCTGTAGCTCAAGTTATCGATGAGATACCAAGCAGCTATCAAAAGGTGTTGACCTGTACTTCCACCTCTTGTGACCTAAGGTTCCATTGAAGCTTCTTGCACACAAGCCTTCAGCAAGCTTTGGTACCAATGAAGGGCTTTGGTGTGCAGAACAAGACGAGCAAGGAGAAGATGGAGGGAGAGAGAAGAGAGAAGAAAAGTGCACACATGCATGGGAACTTCAAAACCCACATAATGATCTCTCTTGAGACAATGCTCTATATATGATGTATATATATATGAATATAGGGGTAAGGTCACATGATCCTTACATCCCCAACAAATGATTGGTATAACATAAAGGTGTATCAATATTGATAAGATTATTAGCTTTGGAATCAAAAAGGCATTAGCATATGCTCAGACTTGAGTTGAGGAAAAGATCTCTGTAAATCTTGCAAGTAAACCAAAAAGCTTTAGACAACTTTGAGAGATCTTAATGATAAAGAATTAGTCTTTATTTTATTGCATGATCAATAAGATTTGATCGTTTGGCAAGATTTGTCCAAAAACTTGCGATTGGGACTACTCCAAAGTTTGACCAAGTATTGATAATCAAATTCTATTTGGAATTTTTTCACTCAAGTTCCATTTATCCAATGGAAATTTTGAAAAGAGTAAGTTGTTCAAAGTATGAATTAAGTATATATTCTACAATCCTGATGATGATAATTAAGTTTGTGTATTCTACAATCCTGATGATGATAATTAAGTCTGTGGAAGGTACAACATAAATTTTACCTATCCTTAAAGGGATTTTGGTAAAATCCAAAAGCATGAGCAGATGCTTAGACTTAAGTAGTAGAGAGATTCCCGAGAGATCCTGGCCAAGGTAGCTACTTAAAGAAAGGAATCTAAAGATAAGAAGTGAAAAGCTCTTGTCACTACAAATTGGTTGACTATAACCAATCGAACTTGAATATGTGAAATTCATGTACTTGGATTTATAAATGATTTTCTATTGAAAACCCTAGCAAAGAAGGATGGATGTTCCATCCAAAGGCTTTCAAGTTTGCAAAGTAAAAGCACAAGATCATGAAATGATCATGTGAAGGAATCAAAACCTAGAATATCAAGTTAAAGATAATGCATGAAACTTCTAGATTCTTTTAAAGAATTGAAGTGAGAAGGTACTCTATCAAGATATATTTAGACAACAAAATAAGTATCACTCACACGTCAATGTGAATATAAAATAGGGTGATATGGGATACCAGATTTTATACTTGGATGATGTAGGAAAGATAGTATGGGACATCAGACCGCGGGATGATAATTATTATTTAGTCTTGGAATGAATCTTGAAGTTAGATTTGATCCTCAAAGGAAAACTTCAAAGGAGAAGTTTAAATTCAAGGAGGATCAAAATATGATCTCAAGATACTTCAAGATCAAGAGAATATACAAAGTAAGAAATTTCCAAAATCTTCTTTTTCAATTAGGAAAAATATTTATTCCTATTTTATGGAACACTTCAAGATAAAGTGTTGTTGATTCAAGAATATTTAATAAATTTATGAAGAAATAGGACTTTGACATTGAAATGATCCTTTCAATGTCAAAGAAGTTCAAATATTGAAGTTAGATTTGATCATCAAAGGAATTAAAACTTCAAAGGAGAAGTTTAAATTCAAGGAGGATAAAAGTATGATCTCAAGATACTTCAAGATCAAGAGAATATACAAAGTGAGAAACTTCCAAAATCTTCTTTTTCAAAAAGGAAAAATATTTATTCCTATTTTATGAAACACTTCAAAGATAAAGTGTTGTTGATTCAGAAATATTTAATAAATTTTTGAAGAAATAGGAATTTGACATTGAAATGATCCTTTCAACTAAGGAATAGATTGACTAAGTCAAGCACCAAGTTCCTAATGTAACTCAGTAAATTTAATATTTTGACTCTAAGTAATGCACAAGAATTGCATTCCTAGTAAGCAATCATAAAGATTGAATATAGGCATGCATTTATCTCAATGTGGAGTTGAGGGATAGAGGACTCAATGTAGCACGTATGTGTGCCTTAGAAAAGGAGGCATTGATCTTGGAATGGAGAGCGATAGCAAAAATGGAGGTGTAGCTAATTGGAGAGAGAGAGAGAGAGTCAACCAATTTTGGAGAGGGATTGAGGTGAGTGACTTCTTCCCAAAGTCTTTTTGAGTTATCTTATGTAATAATATAAATCTATGATCTAAGGGTCCAACCAGTTCAGACAGATGTGAAATCGGACATTGTTTGGTCACTCATATGTATGGCCAAAGTGTAGAGAATAGACTTAAGCATTAGTTCATGTGCTCTCTTAAACTAAAGATCCACTTAGCCTAATGGTTAAGTCTCAAGGTTGTGAAGGAGGAGGTCTTGGATTCAACCCCCATGGGAAGCATGGGGAGAGTGTTTTCCCCAAGGAGCTCTAGAGCCTTCTAACTCAAGTTAACGTGAGTTAACTTGGGTCTAGCAAGACTTAACTTGAGTGGTGAGTACACCAACCACTAGTGGACTCTAGTGGAAGGTGTTAAAGAAGTGGTTGATAACACTCTAGCCCCTAGTAGACTCTGGTGGAAGTTATGAAAGGAGTGGAGGAGATTGCACATGCACTTGTGGACTCTAGTTACATTTGTGGCCCTCATTGATTGGAGCAGCTATATATACATGCATAAGGTTGGGAGGAGAGTCATCTCTCTCGCACATGGTGGTTGTAATCATTATTTTCTTACATTGGTGTCAGATCTCAAGGTTGAGCTTTCATGGAGACCTCGATGGGACTTCATCATCTTCTTTATGCAAGATTTAATAGAGATCTTGTTTTATTCATCTTGGCAAATTCATTTCTCATATTATTTCTCTTTTGAGTGCAAGTATTAGCCTCCGTCAAATTTCTCCTTCATAGAAAATGCTCTACATCAAGACTATCTCACACATAATCTCAACCGGAGTCTAATTCATGAAGTCAAACTCATGATCTGGGAGCAAAAGAATGATCGCTTAGTGCTATCAACAAATATTGAGCCCGGGTGTTAATTTTGTGAGGACAGAGTTCTAGCCATGTTACTACATTCGTGATGTTGTCAGTTCTAGCCACGTTGCTTTATTCGTGGTATTGTCGTGCATGAATTTTCTGTTCGAAACAATCCATAGGGAAGCAAAACCATCTATACACTTATCAGTTCTAAACTGCTACGGATATCCATTTCAAACCCACACATATTGGCTGAGAGCCTTATGGTTTAACCATTGCACCAAGAGCTCTTGGTCGATACAAAAATGAACGATTTATTTTAGAACATCTGCCCATAATCAAAACATGCATTCTCTACCAGCAATGAATAAGTCGCTTCGAATTTCGGAAAGAAAAACGGAATACCATCTTCATAGTATGTTGCTGCTGTCCCAAACCACCAAAAGTGGTACTTAAAGTCCAAATGGTTGATATCACCTGGAAGTGTATCAAAGATTCTTAGCTTTAGAATATGAAAGGCATTAGCATATGCTTGGACTTGAGTAGGGGAAAGATCCCTAAAAGCCCATGGGTAAGCATTGAAGCCTTTGATAGTTCAAAGAGATCTTAAAGATAAAGACAATCTTTATTTTTGTCTCAAGATCAACAAGATTTGATTAAGCTTGGCAAGGTTTATCCACGATAATTGTGATTGGAACTATTGTGAAGTTTGTCCAAGTATTGGCAATCGAAATAGTAAGTTGTTCCAAGTCTGGATAGAGTAAATATTCCAAGTATGTAGTCTGCAGTCGTGATGATGGTACTTAAGTCTGTGGAAGATAAAACATAATGTTTACCTATCCTTAAAGGGATTTTGGTACAATCCAAAAAGTATGAGCGGATGCTTAGACTTAGGCGGTAGAGAGATTTCTGTAAAGTGTTGGCCGGGGTAGGTACCTAAAGCATCAGTAAGAAAGGAATCTAAAGACAAGTAGTAAACCACTCTTGTTGCAACAAGTTGGTCCAGCATAACCACCCTGACTTGAATTGAGAAAATTCAAGTACTTGGAATTCTAAGTGATTTTTATTTGAAAACTCAAGCAAAGAAGAATCGATATTCTATTAAGAGGTTTTCAAGTTCCCAAAGAAAAGCACCAGATCATGAAACGATCGTGTGGAGGGATCAAAACCTAGAATATTCAATTAGAGGTCATGCCTAAAACTTTAAAATTCTTTTAAAGAATTAAAGCAAGAAAGTACTCTATCAATATATGTTTAGAATTTAGGATATATATCATCCATACATTAATGTGAATATAAAATAGGGTGGTATGGGACACCAGATTTTATACTTAGATTGATGTAGGGAAGATGGTATGGGACGTCGGATTGTGGATGATAATTATATTTTTGACCTATAATAAATCTTGAAGTTAGATTTGATCTTCAAGGGCATTAAAACTTTTGAGGATACTTTTTAATTCAAGGAGGATAAAAGTATGATCTCAAGATACTTCAAGATCAAGTTCGTAAGAAGATATGAAGTAAGTAACTTCCAAGAACTTCTTGAAATACTTCAAGCTAAAGTGTTGACGATTCAGAAATATTTAATAAATTTTTGAAAAAAGGAGGACTTTGACATTAATATCTTGTGGTTGGATGATGTTTAGATTTACTTTATGAATCTTTTTGGGAATCATGTTCCTTTCCCTTAAAGATAGAATACAAAATGCTTCAATACCTTGTTTAAACAGATTGTTAAGAAGTTAAAGTCTTGAGTTAAAGTCTTGGTTCATCAAGTATTTGACTCATAGCAAGTTTATACCTTAGAAGTTTGAATTAGTTATACAGAGTTTTAGTTATTTCCTTCTACTTTCCAAATCTTTTGGAATTGACTTAGATATGGTATCTGATTTCGTTTGCAAAAGTCCAGGGTTAGCCGATTGGAACTAGATAACTAAATTTAACATCCTAGATAGATGTTCTGTACAAGAACTTATTCAATCTTCAAAAGATGAAAAGTCCAAGATTGACTTATTCATTTGGGTTTGCTTCCACTTACTAGCATAACTCTCATGACTTTCTAGAGTCTAGTATACTCTAGAATAAAGAAGTAAGGAATTGCTCACTAGATTGATAATTCTCGAGAACTCAAAGATAAAAGTCTTTGAAAAAAGTATCCTAAGTTGAGTTATTTTTATTTTTGAATTTGACTTGGTCAAGATATAGTAAGGTTGAATCAAAGTAAATGGAAAACTTTATCCTACAGTTTACATAGGATTTTTAAGCCCTTAGGACAAAGTAGTCCTCTAGTTGGGTGAAAAAATTAAGTAACTGTTGGATGGGAGTAAACCATTATACAAACATCCAAGTTAGATGTTTGGGTCAACCAAACTTCAAGTTTTCCAAATCAAATTCATATGAATCAAGAGTTCTCAAAGCCTTGTGAGGGATACAAATCCCACTTTAGTTATTAAATCTATGCATCCGTCATGCCTAGAAATAGACTAGTAATCAGAATCCATCCATTTCATATGTTTGTGCCTAGATTGCATATCGAGAAACAATGAAGTGGCTGTGGATATTTTTAGATCCACCCTTATAAGTCATTCACTACTTTGTACTTTGACTAGTGTTGGGTTGTAGGGTATGCACACACCCTCAATTGTGCATGAGAACCCTCACTAGACCATGAGAATAACCCTTTTGTATATATTTGAGTGTCACATGTGAACACTCTCTTAAAAGCACTTTTTAATATTTCCTCATACCATAGTATAGGTGACCCTTGGATAATTTACCTTTTTGCTCTCCTAAAAGAAATCCCACGTAAAAATTCCCACACATGCCCTTCATTGAGATTGGGTTGTTACAATTTTGATCTTAGAATATCCTAGAAGATATGACAATTAGAGAGAGAATCACCTTTTTGACTTTTCAAAGAAGCACATGGGGAATAGAGCTTAGCCTATAAATAGAAGCTCATTTTTTTAAAGAGGGGAGCTTTTGGTCGACGTGCTCTCATGTAATATCTCTTATCAATGGAAGATGATCTCATTTACTCCAAGAAGACTATTTACATTTACATGTATTGTGTCTTTATGAGTGTTGAAGCTGAAGGTCAAGGACAAAGCACAGGAGCACATCAAAGAGGTGGACACCCAAGAAGAAGGAGCAAGTAGGGAGCTCCAAGAAGTGTATGTCAAATTTTCAGAAGAAATCCCTATAAAAATAGTGATTTTCATCACTAAAAACCATTGTAAATATCATTTTCTATTTTTGTAACTCCATTTTGCTCAAACCGAGGAGTCCCCGAGCTTGAGGAGTATTAGAAGTATCATCCTACCAATTTTCATAATTTTTAGACTTCGTTTGAGCCCTCAAATAAGCCTTGTAACCTAATTTTTAACTAGGCCAGACACTAGGTCTGGACAGTGCCAAAACTACTCAAAAAACTATAAAAAGAGCTAGAGAGCTCATTTTTGGGGTTGACTGGTGAGAGAATAGAGCTTTTTTAAGAGAAATCTTTTGCAATAAAAGCTTTCCATTGTTCCTCTCTTTGATCTTACCTTGTGCGCATGTGTGTATGTGTGTGCATGTTTGTGTGCTTCCACTCACGCACTTGTGCCTTCACTTGCTCGTGGTCTTCATACCGGTCCTCACGTCTCCGCGGATTGACAAGTAAAGGAGGTGGTGCTTACGCTTGAGCTATATAAAATTTTGGCACCGTTGTCGGGGAGAGAGCTTCGAGGACGAGCGTTGTGATGGTAAGATCGTAGATTTACGATGTTGGAAGGTAAAAAAACAGTCATTTTTGTTCATTTTCTGATTTTTCTTCTTCATCTTCATCATCATCACCATCTCCATCTTCTTCCATCTTCTTCTTCATAGCAATTTCTTGTTTTTTAGTGCATTTTCATCATTTTCATACCATCTTTCATGCATTATTGTGCGAGGAGGAGTTAGGAAGTGCAAGAGAGTGCAAGCGCTGTGTTTTTTCATGATTTTATGCACATACGGAGCTCGCCGTTGCTCGGCACTCAGAAATTCGAAGTTCCCGCCAAAAAACACGATTTTGTGATGAAAATCGCGATTCTATGAAAATTCAATTTTTTTTTGAAAATTACGATTCTCTGTTTCCCGCCTAAAAGCCTTTTGAAAAGAACACGATTCTGTGGTCATTCTTAGAATCGCGATTCTGTGGTTGTGCTCAAAATCGCGATTCTCTAAATTTTTCAAAACCACGATTCTCTGAGACAAAATCACGATTCTCTAAGACACGATTCTCTAAAACACGATTTTCAAAAACACGATTCTCTGTTGGCAATCGTGATTTTCATGTCAAAAACACGATTCTGAGAAAACACGATTCTGTGATTGTGCTCAAAATCACGATTCTCTAAATTTCTGAAAATCGCGATTTTGTCTACCACGATTCTGAGACAAAATCGTGATTTTCAAAACACGATTCTGTGAAAACACGATTCTCTGCTCAAAATCGTGATTCTCGAAAACACGATTCTTTGCTCAAAATCGCGATTCTCAAAAACACGATTCTCTGCTTAAAATCACGATTCTCAACAACACGATTCTCTGCTCAAAATCGCGATTCTCACAAATCATGATTTTCAGCAAAAACACGATTTTGTGAAAACACGATTCTGTGAAAACGCGATTCTCTGATTTCACACAATCGCGATTCTCTGATTTCACACAATCGCGATCCTCTGATTTCACATAATCGCGATCCTCTGATTTCACACAATCGCGATTCTCTGATTTCACACAATCGCGATCCTCTGATTTCACACAATCGCGATCCTCTGATTTCATACAATCGCGCTCCTCTGATTTCACAGAATCGCGATCCTCTGATTTCACACAATCGCGATCCTCTGATTTCACACAATCGCGATTCTCTGATTTCATACGAAATCGTGATTTTTCCATAAGTGCCTGTTTGCTTGTTTTGACCCTGAGGAGCTTGATTTGACCTAACTTTTTCATCCAAAGTCCATTTTTTGAGCTCTATAGCTCGTTGGAAAGCTCGTTTTGAATCCTACAAGATCTCAGCTATTTTTTATAAGAATAATGCGTTGATTTTCAGATAGGATAATTTGAAGTTGACCTTCAGGTGGGACCTGGAACCCAAGGGGACTCCAAAGGATTTTTGAACCATACCAAGGGGAAATTTTGGACTCTTAGCCAAAGCTTATGAACCTGAGATCTGGTAGACACCTAGGCAAGGATAGAAAAAGCATTAGATCTTCTCAGTCCAGTGTCAACCATACAGCTAAGTCTTGGGCACAACAACTAAGTGGTTGTCCTTACGTACTAAACTCTGACACAAGTGACTCAGAAATGTCTTTTAGCATGGGGAAACCTGCAGGTGGCTCAGGAACTGCCCATCTACAAACACCAAAAGGACCCTATAAAACGCAATTGGAATATATTCGGACCAACCGATTAGGTGCTCGCATCTATGAGGATGGCTTGAGGCGATCAATGGTCCAACTCAAAAATCCAGATCAACCCTTTGGACTTGAACACCCAATGATCAAGTTCGAAGAGGGTTCATACATTGATAAGGAAGGAACCATGTATGTGGTCACCAACCTACCAGATAGGACTGATGAGTTTGGAAATATCATTCCTGAGAATGAGATAGGAGACCTAGAACAAGGAAATGTAGGACAAGGACCCCAAACTCCTAGAGGCAAGTCAGTTTTGACTAGAGTGATCACTCCAGATTGGATTCCTCAAGATAACAAAAGCATAGAACTATTCTTCAATAGAGAAACAGAGGAAGCCTTTTGGAGATTCAAGCCAGATCAACCTAGCCAATTGGGCATAGTCATCATCTACGAGTTCAAGGACCCAAAGATACCAGGAAAAGTTGTCTACTTGGATAACACATCAGAGAAAGTGTTCTTGGTAACAGAACATGATAGACATGCATATACTTGGAAGAGTGAATTGATTTTCCCTCCATCAAGATCCAATGTTTCCCATGGCCTCCAAGGAGTAGGATCATCCCAAGCTCATGAAGCCCAAAGAGAAAAGAATAGAGAGAGACCTGAGGTAAGTTTTGCACACACTGTGGGCAGAAATAGAGCAGGATTTGAAAATGAAAGACCTGAAAGAGAGAGACATCAAGCACATAGGCAACAAAGAGATGAACATGATTTTCCATTCCCTAGGCCCCGAGAGCACACAAGAACTCTTAGACCCACTCAAGGGATCAAGGCAATGAAGAATTATTTTGACGGGTCAAGAGATCCTTATGATCATGTGGCTGAGTTCAAACAAGTGTTAAGAGCTGAACAGGTTGAGGATTTGTTCACCCAGTACGAGGCATTTGGTTTGACTCTTAAGGGCACTGCCTTAGTTTGGTTTTAACCACTAAGTAGTCGCAACTATCGTGACATAGGTCAGCTGCTAGACGAATTCATTGTAGAATTTTCCAAGAGTGGACATAACACGTCATCTTTGATTCACAGTTTCAAGCAGACTCCCCAAGAAACAATGCGACTAGCAGGTA
This sequence comes from Ceratopteris richardii, assembly GCA_020310875.1. Taxonomy (NCBI): domain Eukaryota; kingdom Viridiplantae; phylum Streptophyta; class Polypodiopsida; order Polypodiales; family Pteridaceae; genus Ceratopteris; species Ceratopteris richardii. The sequence goes on from CM035409.1 coordinate 153,304,935, forward strand.
GAAGGTTCAGACAGTACCTAGAAAGATGCCCTGCTCTAGAGTTACCCACACCAGCCAAACAAGTGGCTTTGTTCTTAGATGGCTTACTGAGCACAAAGTTAAGATCATATGTGTACTTGAAAGAGCCTAGATCCATAGAAGAGTGTGTGCGGACGTGCATTGACATAGAAGATAACTTGGGTGAGGAGTTGGGATTGTCCAAACTCTATAAGGATTCTGATAGTTCTACTAGTCATGCTTCGAAAATCTCCACGGAAATAGATGAGATAGCAGAGCAAGTCGCCAAGAAGCTAGGAGCTCAAAATAAACAACTACCAAGAGTCACCCCATCGACTCGATGTTATACCTACGGAGGGGACCACATGGCTAACGTATGCCCAATGCAAAACCAAAACATTAGAGAAAGGAATACTCCATATTGCACTATTGAGAGAAAATACACGAACCACACGGCTCAAGATTGTCCCTACAATAGGCAGGCTGTTAGACAAAATTATCAACAACCTTACCCACAAGATAGGTATCAGAACCAATACCAACAGCCATATTATAGACCACAACAGCAATATCAAGCACCATATAGGCCACAACCAGGGTTTCTTCTTGCAGATCCAACCCTAGAAGGCTTGGACATGATGTTCAAGGATTACCAGGCTCGATTTCAAGAAGGGCCTACAGCTACAAACCTAGACAAAAGTTACGCTAGAGCAGATTTAGAGATTGAACGGATGAAAATGTGCATGAAAATGGTAGAACAATCTCAAGCTATACTTGAGACTAGTCAAAAGTTCAATCAGACAAACTTTGTCAAACCAGATTTGCATTTTCATGGCTTACTAGAAAGATTAGAGCAGTTGGTAAACAAACCACAAGTTTCTTTACCTCCACACGCTCAACCAGTTATTGAAAGAGGAAGCTCACCACCAATGGGAGCTTATGTTCTTAATTCCACGGATGTTGGAATACCTCCTTCAATTCAACAGTACTCTCAAGAGTTCTTTCGGGAAATACAAGAAGAGAAATGGGCCAAGGAGAAGGGTAATTCCCCTCCTATTCCTGAGATTGATGATCTTCATGATCAATTTCCCCAAGACATTCCATCTATTTACGGAGATCAAGTAGAACAACAAGAAGACAAAAGGTTAGATTTTGAATCTAATACCTTAGAAGAACTGCCTCAATTTCCCGGCCCTTGGGAATCTAAATCTCTTCAGATCAGAGCTCCCACAATATTGGTAAGAAATGAAGACTCAGTGGTCTCAAGGAACACTGATGTCGTGAAGAACACTAAGGTTCAATGCCATCTCATTGTAGAAGAGCTGCTCAAAGCAAAACCCGAGCTGTGGAATCATGTGAAGGATCAGGTCCCACAACTTGAGTCCAATATGCCAAAAGCAGGCTCTAAGCAAAAAGTTCCTGAGATACCTCTCGATAAAATAGGAGACATGTGTGAGGGCGAAGAAGGTAATACTTATCTTCCAATCACCTACCAAGGTTACACAACCAAAGCAATCATAGATTCAGGTGCTGGTGTTGCTATTGCAACCACCTCCTTGTGGAAGCAATGGGGAAAGCCCACATTATGATGAGGAGGGTTATGATATTTCAGTGTTCATGTGTCAGCCCTTGCTAGAAGAATGTGACCCTAGTGATGTCATAGAAGAAGAAGAGAATGACGATGATATAGAGTCCATTGTGATGGATAGTTGCTTTAACTCAGAGCAGCACTATCTAGAAGATATAGGAGTGTTCACCCAGAAAGAAGAAGAACCTCTCACAAGTATTAAAACGGTAAATTCAAAGGATGGAAGTGAGAGTAGTCAAAAGAAAAAGAAAAGAAAAGGAGTAAAACAAGAAGAGGAGGAATCATTGTTCAAAGTACCAGAAGATTTCAAGAAATATGAAGTTGATGACCGCAAAATTTTGGTACGAATGCCTAAGAGAGAGGCCATCATAGGAGAATCATATGATAATAAAGAAAAGACTAAGAAGATTGTAGTGACCATTGAAGAGAATGAAGAAGATGACCTAAGTGCAAGAGAAGAAATGGAGCTCGTAGCTCTATTAAGGGAATATAGGGATGTGTTTGCATGGCACTATAGAGACTTGAAAGGGGTAGATCCAAGAATTTTCTCTCATACTATCCCCATGACCGCTGATGCCAAGCCCACCAAACAAAAGCCCTACACATATAATGATACATATGCAGCCAAAATAAAAGAAGAAATTGATAGGTTGATTGAAGCTGGATTTATCTATGAGATTGAGCATACTGAATGGGTATCCCCCATTGTAGTGGTGCCCAAGAAGAACGAGAAGTTGCGAGTGTGTATTAACCTTAAAAAAGTTAATGCCGCTACGATCAGAGATAGCTATCCACTTCCAATCACGGAACACCTACTGGAGTGTGTTGCACACAAGGAAGTTTATAGCTTCCTTGATGGGTTTTCAGGTTACAATCAAGTAGCCATTGCCCCAGAAGATCAACACAAAACAGCTTTTGCCACAGAGTGGGGAATCTTTGCATTTCGTGTGATGCCATTTGGGCTCACCAATGCACCTGCAACATTCCAAAGGCTCATGTGTCATGTCTTCAAAGAGTCGAGCTTAGAAGTGTATGTGGATGATTTATGTGCTCATTCCCAAGAAAGAAGATTTCACATCCCTGAGCTCAGACAAATCTTCAACAAGTGTAGAGAATATCGAGTGTGTCTGAACCCAGAAAAGTGTGTGTTCATGGTGCGTCAAGGTAAAATCTTAGGTCATATTGTTTCTAAAAATGGAATCTCAACAGATGAAGATAAGGTACGAGCCATAGCAGAGCTGCCAAGGCCAACGAATGTTAAAGAGGTACAAGCCTTTATGGGCCATTGTGGATATTACCGTAGGTTTATCCACATGTACGCGATCATAGCAAGACCCCTTTATGCCTTGTTGTCTAATTTTGAGTGGAACGATGAATGCGAGAATTCTTTCAACGAACTGAAGAAACGTTTGTGCACAGCACCAATACTGACCACTCTTGATTGGAATAAACCATTCCATGTCCATGTGGATGCATCCAATCACGCCATAGGATGTGTGCTAGCACAACCCACATGAGAAGGAAACTTAGATTTGCCCATAGCATATGCTAGCAGACAACTCAAAGTAGCTGAACGAAACTATACCACAATTGAGCGAGAGGGCTTAGGCATGGTATATGCTGTGAAGAAGTTTAGACACTACTTATTGGCCAACAAGCTCAAGTTTTTCACTGATCATCAAGCTTTGTTATATTTGGTCAATAAACCTTGCAATACAGGACGCTTAGTAAGATGGTTCCTCTTACTAATGGAATATGACTTTGAAGTCGTTGTTAGGAAAGGTAGAACCCACCTCCGGGCAGATCACCTTTCTCGCATTACTTCAGGAGAGTCACCTCAAGGAGTATCTGATGATCTACCTGATGCTTATCTGTTCAATTTAGAAGTTGTTCCTAAATGGGCAAATAAGTTGGTACCAGTCCTAACTTTCGGCCCTGCAAATAAGAATGTGAAAACATCACAAGAAGAAATTGTAAAATCACAAAAATATCACATATTGGTAGGAAGCATGTACAAACAAGATACTGAGGGTGTATTATCTTGTTGTGTCGAGGATGATGAACATAGTAGTTGGTTGCAGCAAGCTCATGAAGGTTGCTAGGAAATCACTATTCTAAACAACGAACATTGCAGAATCTGAAGCGTTTAGGAGTGTATTGGCCTGGCATGGACAAAGAAATATATGGGTGGATTAAGAATTGTCCAATGTGCAGAGAGAGACCCCCAGTGGAGCATGTGACCCTTTATCAAGTGTCGTTAATTCCAGATTGGAGTGCTCCATTGGTAGAGTTTATGAGGTCGGGAAGATTACCCAAAGAGGCTAGTCTAGCAAGAAGACGAAGCATGGAGCAAGAGGCTCAAGAATATGCCTTAGTAGGAGACAACCTATACCGAAGAGGCAAAGATGGTTACTTAAGACTGTGCGTTCATGAATCAGACTATTTAAAGGTCTTAGAGACTGCACACAGTGGTGTTGCAGGTGGACACTTCGGTCCTGATTGAGTAATCAAGACCATTCTATTCTTAGGACTTTGGTGTCCCACTCTTCATATGGATGCACATACCTATGTGAAGAAATGCGACACATGCCAACGTGCACAATATCCAGTTAGAAAAGATGAGATGCCTTTGAGACCAATGATAGGAGGATGCGCATTTTCAAAGTGGGAATAGACTTTGTAGGCCCTATTAACCCCCCAGCTAGAAACACCCATGCAGAGTACATTATTGTAGCCACAGATTACCTTAGAAAGTGGGTAGAAGTCAAAGCCACCACAAAGAATGATGCTCAGACAACGGCTAAGTTCTTATTCGAGAATGTGTTCACTAGATATGGACTACCAATAGAGTTAGTAAGCGATAGAGGCACACACTTCTTAAATGAAGTCATTGAAAATCTTCTCCAAGAATTCTTGGTGATACATAAGAAGTCTGCCCCTTATCACCCACAAGCTAACGGACAAGCCGAGCGCACCAATAAGATCCTCTGTAACGTATTGATAAAGCTGGTAAATAATAAACGCTCTGATTGGGACAAACAACTTCATCATGCTGTTTGGGCTTATCGAGTTGCCTACAAAACGGTACTCAACGCCACCCCATTTCAGATGGTCTTCGGACAGAATGTTGTTCTACCATTGGATTTCCTCATCCCACCATTAAAAGTAGCACAAGAGCATGAGTGGAATGGACATGAGTTGCCCTCTAGGATCTTTGATCTAGAACGCTTAGGTGAGACGAGGCTACGAGTGGCAGCAGGCATCTATGCTGCAAAGAAAAGGCAAAAGGCATACTTTGATGCACACATCAAAGATAAAGGATTGAAAGAGGGAGACCTAGTGCTGGTTTATACGCTAAAGCAACATGCCCGTAAGTTGGAGAAAAGAGGATATGGACCCATGATCATTAATAGAATTTCCACTAGCGGTGCTGTTCAATTGGCTACTTTAGAAGGTGACATCTTGCCAAACTATATCAGTGGTTGTCGAGTCAAGTTATATCAAGAACCTCTTATAGAGGACATGCTAATGAGACTCAACACTGCTAAGAAACGAAAAGAAGAAGAGATGAGAGTCAGAGAAGAAGCACAAGCAGAGGCTAGAGAGCGCATAAGGTGAAATAAGTTAAGGCAACTAGGCCTAGATGTCAACTCAAACGCCCCGAAATATCACATGGATATGTGCCAAAAATCAAGCATAGCGACTTCTCCAGTTATTGACCGACGTCCCTTTGTGACCATAGAGATAGGACAAGGAAAGGGTGCAAGGACTGTGAAAGCATTGATTGACTCAGGTGCAGCAAGTAGTGCAGTTCGACTTTCCTACTGCCAAGACTTGCAGTTGAACATCAATCCTATAGAAGCTTATCTCATAGGATTGGGAGGTGTGGAAACCCCTTGTTTGGGCAAGGTGGAACCTCCCATCTACCTTCAAGATGTTCCAATGAAAGTCAAAGTGCTAGTGTGTCAGGATGAGAACCTTACAGAACCACTTGTCTTAGGACAAGATTGGATTTATGACAACGCAGTCAACCTAAACCTAAGAAGTCAAATTCTTCAAGTTTGGGTACATGAACAATGCATTACATTAGAATTAGAGAACTGCATGCTCCCAGATCATGGCACCACACACTCTCTTCGTTCTTCTAAGACTAATCATATGGAAGAAGATGTTGTATGTGTCAAAAGCTCTATGATGCAGAAGGATTCAATCGTGGAAGAACAGGTTAAGAAGGCGGGTGGATCTTTCTTCTTCTCCAAAGAATCAAGTAGCCACAGTAGTGAGTCCACCACACAGGCAAACACAATTATTCACGACAACTGCTACATCAAATAGAAAGACACCATTCGACAAGAAAGCAATTCCGAGCATGAAACAGATCTGGGTACACAAAGGAGAGCAACCACCAGCCTTGCCCCCAAAAATCCCATCCAAGCAAGCCAACCAGGCCAGAAGACGAAGAAGCAGCTCGGACAAGCTCAATCACAAGGTATCCAACAAGTTTGGGTGCCTAAGAAATTAGCTGCAGCTCAACAAGGGCGATTACAGATGTGGGTACCTAAGAATCTCCTACATCCACAACAATCTATGTTCTCCCACATGCGAAAGGTCTCAACAAAGAAGCCAAAAAGAGAAAAGGGTAAGAACCACGTACAGAGATCGAAAGAAGATCAAATCAGCTCCTCAACAATAGTAGGAAGACGTGTAAAAAGTATATGTGTTTGGAAGCCAAAAGTACGAGTAGCCTCCACCGAACCAAAGCGCCAACCACATTGGATACCACAGTTCAGAAAGCATCCAAAGTGGAAGACGCCTGAAGTAATCTCTACAGTGCCAAATGCTGTTCTAAAATGGATCCCTATAAGGAGGAAGGATCAGTTGTCATCTCAAGATCCAATGGATACCTCCACGATAGATGGCATCAACATCCGCAAATAACATCGAAAAGCCTGGACGAGCGAAAACCATGTGCTCCTTGCACAACCCAGTCTTTTGCACCATTCAGGTTATGCATTTCCAAAGTATGCATTAATATAGGGCCACATTACAGGGTTGTGCATAGACACATTGGAGAGTCCCATGCACAAGAGCACATTGACATATGCCAACTTTTTTTTCTGATAATAACATCTGTCTTCTTGTTTGGTGACATTGTTCCTCAAAAAAAAAAAAGGGAGAGGAAGCACTTGTTCCCAGGTTTGGCTCATGAAACATGAATGAGTCATGCTTGGTTAAAGGTGGAACTGTTGATTACTGGGCATTTATCAGTTTGGATAGAAGTGTGTCTCGGCTAGCAGATGATATAATTGCTGCCTTCTCTGGTAGATGTCAAGAACTTGGCATGAACATGGCACCCACAACTATGGTTTCCTCTTACCATGGGAGTGTAGAGCTTGAAGGTCAGCAACTTGAGTGATGCTTAACTACTGTATGTACAAAAGCATCCAATGAGATATCTGCAAGGGATAGTTCTAGTACCCTGCATATCTTTGTATATATACTGGATGAGAAGACTCCTCCTTATGGTGAGCTAAAGAGAGTATGTGAAACTAAGCTTGGTGTAGGTATCAAATGTTGTTTGTCAAGGAATATAAAGAAATTCAATTCGCAGTATTTGGCAGATGATGCTTTGAAAAGAGGAGACCGGATCAGCCACTCAAAAGATCTCATCAGTGGACCTTCAACATGGACATTCATCAACAATGTTCCATCCCAAAGGCCGAGTGTACAACACGAAGAGATGAACATCGATCGACCTTCTCCATGGTAAGTATCTTTACTCTGTAAGCAAGACCACCATAACCATGATAGCTTAGGAAACCTCTTCGTCGGCATACCCTTGAACACTTAGCTCAAGACCCCCAATTTTTGCACCATACTTCTTCCGATGCATTTTCCAAGTAAGCATGCATAGGGCTACATTACAAGGCCGTGCACAAGGCACATATTCTCCTCAACCCATGCACGAACCACTTACCCATCATCCATTATGGGTTATGCATACTTGGCATGACTACTATGAACATCATCTTTGGACGATCTAAGGTCATCAATGGAGACTCATAACGACACAATCATGCTAGATTCCAAGGCAGAAGCACCTACCAAGGGACTACAACGTGCAAAGGCTCACAGTGACAAATGAAGACTTGGACAACCAACCTTGCCACATTTGGAAGAGAGACGGCTCTGGTTCTTCTGAATGGACACTCCCTCTCAAAGCAACCTGGAACAACCATTACAACAAGGGTCTGTCAGGGACGACAGACTCGAGAGGGGGGGGATGTGTTGAAGCTGAAGGTCAAGGACAAAGCATAGGAGCACATCAAAGAGGTGGACACCCAAGAAGAAGGAGCAAGTAGGGAGCTCCAAGAAGTGTATGTCAAATTTTCAGAAGAAATCCCTATAAAAATAGTGATTTTTATCACTAAAAACCATTGTAAATACCATTTTCTATTTTTGTATCTCCACTTTGTTCAAGCCGAGGAGTCCTCGAGCTTGAGGAGTATTAGAAGTATCATCCTACCAATTTTCATAATTTTTAGACTTCGTTTGAGCCCTCAAATAAGCCCTGGAACCTAATTTTTAACTAGGCCGGACACTAGGTCTAGATAGGGCCAAAACTACTCAAAAAACTATAAAAAGAGCTAGAGAGCTCATTTTTGGGGTTGGCTGGTGAGAGAATAGAGCTTTTTTAAGAGAACTCTTTTGCAATCAAAGCTTTCCATTGTTCCTCTCTTTGATCTTACCTTGTGCGCGTGTGTGTATATGTGTGTGCATGTTTGTGTGCTTCCACTCACGCACTTGTGCCTTCACTTGCTCGTGGTCTTCATACCGGTCCTCATGTCTCCGTGGATTGAAAAGTAAAGGAGGTGGTGCTTATGCTTGAGCTACAGTGAGTGTGTGAGAGTGGTGTGTGTGTGCCTATGCATGTCTCTCCTTTGTGTGAGTAGAGTAGTTGCATTTGCTTGTATTTTCCTCATGGACTAGGATCCTTGACTCCCTATTCTCCTTGTTTTCAAGCATGTGGCATAGCATGGGGCTGATGCCAATGGCTTGAACATGTGGGAGGTACGGGTGGATGAGAGGAGAGTCACTCTTGAGCTTTCCTTCTTGCTTCCATGCAAGGTGGTGAGGATTCTTGGTCATTCCTTGCTACAACCTCAACACTTTTGGCGCCGTTGCCGGGGATGGTCAGCCTTTCATCACTTGGAGAGCTGAAGAACATGTGGTAAAGTATTGTGTTGCAATTTTCTTTTGCTCAATTACATAGGATTTGAGTTTGTGTTTGGCACTTTCACCCTTCCGTTGGGCCATTTGCTCACAATTTCTTGTTTTTGGTAGTGTAGTTTTTGGTTCATTTTTGTTTGTTGCACAAAAACATCCCCTAACCCCCTTCTCTCTCTCTCTTTTTCTTTCACATCTACACACTTCCACTCACTCATTGTCTAGGCTTTCTCCCATCTCTGTCATCTCTTATTAAGGATGCCTGTCTTGGATTGGGGGAAGAATCGTCGTCCATCTTAGTCCTCCCTCTTTCCAAGAAAACCCAATGAAAAGAATAAAGAAATATATAAATTTATATGAAAGCTATATTCCATTATCTCTTATGATCGAGGCGTTCATTTTCAAAGTCTGGACGAACCCAGTGTGCTCTGGCGCGTTTAATGGCCTCAAGTGTACCTGCATATTAGGAGCATTCACTTCATGTGGTGGGTGGTTGGGGGAGCTTAACTCTCCCATACCCCTTCTGAATTATATTCGGGGTTCTGCGCCAAGTGCTCTCTCTTTTTTTGCATCGGTGCATCGGGGATGAGCTTCATCCGCTACCCCTTGTGCGGCTTGCTCTCTGTCCGTTGGTAGCTTTGAGGACCAATGCTTGGAGCTCCCCCTCCTCTGGGATGATCTCTGATGTTGTACCCATTGCTCCATTGAGTGAAACCTCTGTTGCGGGGTGAAGGTCCGATATTGTACACATCTGTAGAAGCTCTTGTGTGGTTGGTATGGCTGGCTCATCTTCTCCTGCCTACCCTCTCTTCCAACGCACCTGGTAGGCGACGAATTCTCGGTCAGAAACGTCGTGCTGAGGAGGGGTGTCTATGTATTTGTCATATCGCACTTGTGGAGCAAGCGCGGGGGTCCCTCTCTTTTCCTTCCTCTTCAAGCATCTCAGGCACTATTGTGCAGGTGCTCCCTGCATGAGAGTCGAATTGGTTTTCCGGTGATGCACACCTTACTTGTGGCTACCCCCTTCTTGCTCTGTGTACCTACCCTCATAGGGATCCCCTTCCAGTTGGCATTACAGCATAGACATCTTTTTGCATCCACTCTCTTACTTTAAAGTCTAGCTCGATGCTCCCTTGTCTCTCATCTGTACCAGAATGGGTTGTGCTGTACCATGTGTGCAAAGGCTAAAAGTTTGTCTGATGGCATCCTTTCACTTATCCTCTGCTACCCGAGCCAAGCTTGGTATGTTTTTATGCTCTGTTGTGGGCTTACTTCCTCCTGAGGGGATTGACACATCCCCTGGTGTGATTTCAAGGGTTGTTTAGCTTATCACCTTCTATATTGCTGAGCCGAGACCTTTTTTGCTGCTGGTTGGGGCATATTGCCTTTGGCTTTTGAAGATTTACACCTGTAAATGGACCTCTCTTTATTTTTGTGATGGTTTCCGACCTTGGGACTTGCCTTGTGATTCATCTAGTTTACAGGCTTCGGCTGTATTAGGTGATTCATCCACTTTTTTCCTGTGCAAGTTCTAAATCATGTCAGGGATCCTAATGATATTCCCTCCTGCTCTTCAAAAGCCTACCTATGGTAGGGTAAGGTGTTTTTCCCTAAGCCATCTCCTATGAGTTACTTGCGGCAGATAATTAGCTATGTATGTGAGGAGAAGTTGTCATTCTCTAGTTCTAAGTAACTGGATTGATTTGTGGTCCTGGTCTGGGCAGTCTGTCGTGCCCCTCTTGCACCCCATGATTGAAGATTGGGAGATGACTTAATACTTGACTGTAAGAACCTATAAGGTCTATGATAGTTGGTCGACCACTGTGCGATGCTATGGAATCACATCTTGTTATGAACTCGATTATATTGGAATTCTTTTTGTCCTTTATGTGTACTCGTCCTCGGAACTACTTGATGCTGAGAAAGATCGATAACAGTGACTACATCCAATTAAGATGCATAGTACAATGTCATTTTGAAAGGTTCAACTACAGTTGCAATATTGAAGTGTGGTAAGTCTATGTATTCCGTGTAGTCGGCATGCAGGCCTTAGTAAGGTTTTATTGTTTGGGTGCTCCTAATGCTTACTATGAAAAGTTGTATAACTGTCCCACACTCTTGAAGTGAATGAACGTTAGTATCATGACATTTGAATATATAAGTGTTTGACACTTGCTCTCAGTACCTAATGAGCATGAATGTTGTGGGTCTCTTTCTATCACTCATATGTGCATCTGGGAGCTCAGATTCTTTAAGTTGATTTTTGGGTTTTCTAACAACTATGAATATTTTTTCTGGTGGTTTTTGAAAATCTCTAGAATGAGCTTTTACCTAACATGGATGGGAGCATAACATATTTAAAGGAAGGTTTAAAGAGGTTGTCATGATAAGCTGCTCACAATTGATAATTCTTAACAACTTCAGATGGGATAATAAGGAGCTTGAATTTTTTTATAACGACTATCTTTCATGATAGCTTACATAATAAATGTTTTGAATTCACTTCTAAATAGTCATGATGTTTATTACTTATCTTGGTGGATTACAGTGTGTTGAGTCACTTGATTGATCATGTCATTTTACAGCTCAAGTAGTCACACCCTTTGGGCTCCCAGAACAATGATTTTGACTGACTAAATCTCTTAATGCTCTCATATTTATCGCACATAGACTGGGAGTTGCAGGGGAGTTTAGACCTATTCTGTTCTTATTTCTCCCTTTTTGGGTGTTCACAATTAGGGCAGCCTGATAATGCAAAGGTTAAAGGTTTACTGTATGTGTGGTCACTATACTTCCACTTTGCAAACTTCAAGGGCATTATGATTGACTCATTTTTTTTTAATCTTATTTTCACATGAAAATAGATAGCCCAAGGCACTAAAAGAGAAACATTTGTCTAAATTTTTTTTTTTGCTCCACCTAACACAATAGCATTATGGCATAGTTAACTAGGAAACTGAGTATTTATCTTTAATGATTGGTTGTGACTCTTTTCTTTCAATGATATGCGAGTTTCACTATTTAGCTACTATGTCAAGCCCTTGCCACGGAGTCCCTATCTTCACTGTACTTCTTAACATAATTTGCGTGTTTGTATGTTGAGTAGGCATTGTAATTTTCCTTTTAGGAAAGATGAGTATGAAATTTGTAGGGATCAACACTTAGTAAAAGCTAAATGCTTGCTCCAGGAGAGTGGTAATCAATTCCTTCTTGCTGAATATGAAACTCTTGAGTTGATTTATGTTCATATGTGCCTTCTTTTACCTGATGAGTTCACCCAAGGTCACAAGATATGACTTTTTTAGAGGATTCACAAGCTTTACAAAACAACTTATCACAGTTGCACTTGTGTGATAACACATTGAGGGAGGAGCACTATATGGTAAAGCAATAAGAAATGGCGATGCCAGTTTTAATCGGAGGATTGCAATAATAGGATGATCTTAGAATCTAAAGCATCTCATGCATCTTCCTTGATCAGTAGTGAAGATCATTTTTTTCAGGGAATCTCTGTGAGGTCAGACCTGCTCTATAATTCACAAAAATCCGAGTAATTTTTTTTTGCTAGGAAAGTAACTCCCTGGTTTTACAAATACTCTTTTAATGAATTGTTCTCATAATGCATTGCATGATTACTCACACATAACTCCCCCATTGCTCCTTCTTGACTCCTATAGAGATGCTATACTGTGCTTTCAGATGTGCTTGCTGCTAGGATGTCTTATGATGAATGTGTTTGGAGTTTCTTATGTGTTTTTTCTTGTAAAATGCACTGATATCAACTTGGGTGATTGTCCCATTTGGGGCACAATGATTGAAAATATGTACCACCACTCTAAGTATTTCCAAAATCTGGTATACGCTTGCTTTTGAATTGGCCAAACCCATGAATTGTTGAAAATTAAGTCTATGTGTCATTGCAATACCCTTTTGTTGTATGCATCATTATCTAATTATTTTTTGAACACATGATAATCATGATATTTGGCAAACTGGTTAAGATGAGCATAGTATAAATGAAGCCAATAACATTGGTTCATCATTCATCTCATGCTTTACATTGCGATATGTCTCACACTCACTTGGGGATAGCATATTTAGGAATGACAATATGATTGTACCATCCCAAGGATATAAGGGACATGGGTTCTTGCAGAGTTCTTTGCTCTTTAGGTATATTTTTTGGATTGCAGGAACAACAAGATTTTGAGGAGGACTTCTCTCTAGAAGAGAAGTCTTGCAGAAGAGGATGCCCCTAATGTGGAAACTAAATTTGAAGTGAATGTTTATCTTATTACTAGATGCAGTCTACTTGCTCTTTTGTATATCATTTCAGGTTTGATAGCTTCTAGAGAAGGCATCTCCAGCCTTACAAAAGACTGCATAGTGGGATGCATGCTGGGCTGACTGCCCCCCAAGGGGATTGTGTCGCTCAGCTTTGAAGATTGAAGATTTGTAGATTGAAGTAAAGACTGAAGACTTACTGCCTAAAGCTTTGCAGACTGAAGAATTGTAGATTTTGAAGACATAAAGATTTCAACTTGGATCAAGTTCAGCTGTGTATGATCCTCTCATCTTAGCTTTGTCGAGGATGACAAAGTCTAGGGAGGGGAGAGTGTTGGATTGTAGGGTATGCACACACCCTCAATTGTGCATGAGAACCCTCACTAGACCATGAGAATAACCCTTTTGTATATATTTGAGTGTCACGTGTGAACACTCTCCTAAAAGCACTTTTTGATATTTCCTCATACCATAGTATAGGTGACCCTTGGATAATTTACCTTTTTGCTCTCCTAAAAGAAATCCCACGTAAAAATTCCCACGCATGCCCTTCATTGAGATTGGGTGTGATGTTGGAGAAACAATCACTAACTGGACATATATTTGAAGGTCAAATCTTAGGAAGAAAACCCCATGCCTATGTGAAGGGAAAAATTCACAAATGTATCATATTTGTAACTTTAGTTCTAGAAGTTTTTTAAAATCACGAGAATACGAAAATCTATATAAGTTAGTTTGTATCAACTGACGCAGAGAGAGAGTATAGAGAGAAAGAAGAAAGGAGTTCATTATATACGACTGATTATAGTCGGGCTTCTCTGAGTGAGAAAGCATCTGTAAAACTTCTGAGTTTCCATAGCTATGAGAAAGAACTGAGTAAAGTTCTGTGTATGAGTCTCTCTCCATCATCTCCATGCTTGCCTATTGTGTGATGAATTAAAAAGATCAAGTTTTCCAAGCAACTCGATGCCTGGCATCGAATCTCTGCTGATAAGTCATATTTTCATTTATATTTTTCATTCCGTACTGAAGTGTTTGAAAACATGATGTTGTTGGAGTAACTCGATGCCTGGCATCGAATTCCAGTTGATAAGTCATATTCTAAGTGTGCATGAAATCACCTATAGTTTTGGTGTCCAAAAGATCAAGGTTTTATGCGGGAAGTCGATGCCCGGCATCGAATCCCTACTGAAAAGTGGCCAAAAACATCCCAAGTCGATGCCCGGCATCGAATTCTCATTACAAGTCGATGCTAGGCATCGAATTCTAATTTTAAACAGGTGCTCTTACTATAACAGGAAAGATTTCCAATTTTGGAAGGTCATACAAGGTCATCTTGTGAGAGCCATAACGTGAGTTCTAGAGATCCGTTTGATGCATATGATAGCTTGTTGGAAAGCTCTACTCTTCTAGTTTCAGCCTATAAAGTTTCATGGAGAAATAATACTTGAGCTAGGAGAAATTAGCAAAATACTGAAGGTATGTCATTTCGGTGACTAGGAATTTCTGTAGAAGCAAAGTTCTCACTTTAGGCTATCATTTCTCAAAGTTTGGAGTGGCAATGAGTTAAAGGTGACCATAGAGGTGTTCTAGTGTCACATTAATTCATTTCTTGTGGTGTTTCATACATCAACAAGTGGTATCAGAGCAGAAAGATTCTCGAGAGCAGAAGACGACAGAGGTACGAGAAGTTTTGTAAAGTTTTCCATTAAAGTTTGAAAGGTGAAGCATTTGAAGACACAAGGCATCAAAAGGTTACTTCAAAAGTATCCTCACACACAAAGAACTTCAAAAGGTATTATTCTTTATCCTTTAAGCTCACAAGTTGCAGCAGAAGGAAAGAACTATGGCAGATCATATCTCCATTGACAAACTGGACAGAGATAATGACCCCGCATGGGTAATGAGAATGGAAGCCTTACTTATGAGTAAGGATCTCATGGTATATGTAACAGGTGAAGAAGAGAAGCCAGTATTCGAAGATGAAAGCCGACCAAAGAAAGAGGAACTTGATGCTTTAAAGCATTGGCAGAAGAAGGATGCAAGTGCAAAAGCATACATCTACAATACAATCTCTGATCATTTGCTACCACACATCAGAGGATTGGAATCATCTGAAGATATATGGAATGCATTGGAGTATCATTTTCAAAGTACTACTAAAGCACGGAAAGCAAGTCTATGGTCAGAGTTTACAACATTCAAGAAGAAGCCAAGTCAAACCATTAGTGATTATGGCACTAAGATGAAGGATCTAGCAGATAGTCTTGGATCCATAGATGAAGATGTTGAAGATCACAAATTGATTGCTCAACTACTTGCAGGTTTGAGAGGGGATGAAAGGTGGAAACCTTTTGTCTTATCAACAGAACTTTCATTAAATCATTATGTTCCAGATTTGAATCAATTACTTGGTTTGATGCTCACATATGAGCAAGACTTGAAGGGAGATGGAGATAAAGGTCAAAGTTCTGCAATGTACATGAAGAATAAGAAGAAAGGAGATAAAGGTAAAGCAAAGGATGAAGAGGAGTCGAGTTCTCAGGTTTATTATGCAAGAGGTAAAGGCACTGGTAGAGGAAGAGCAAGAGGTTTTGGAAGAGGAAGAGGTAATCAAAATAACAACAAAAAGGCTTGTTGGATTTGTGGATTGAGTAATCATTTGGTTCATGACTGTTGGCACAACCAACAAGGATCAAACCAGAATCAAAACAACAATAGCAGAGGTCGAGGTGGAAGATATCAAAGTAATTTTCAAAGAGGTAGACAAAGTCAAAGAGGAGGCTATGGTAGAGGTGGAGGAAGAAGTTGGGGACAGAATCAATCCTACAACACCACCTACTATAACTATGCAAATGACACACAGAATGAAAGTCATACATCATTGATGATGAATTCAATCAACACATCAGACAAAGAAGATCTAAAGGTATTTTACATTGACTCTGGATGTTCTAATCATTTGTCAGGAAACATAGAATTGATGTCAGAATTGGAAAAAGGCATTACTAGTCACACAGTTCAAACTGGTGATAATACAAGACATAGTGTACATTCAATTGGAAAGGTGAAATGAAAGAGTGGAGCAGATTTGCTAACCAATGTTTTGTATGTTCCTACAATACCTAAAAACTTGATTAGTGTGGGACAGATAGTTGAAAAAGGTTTTCAAGTCAGGTTTACAAATGAAGGAGTATTTGTTGACGATCCAGAGAATGGATATAATCAGATTGTCTCTGGTAAGAAAGAAGGTAGACTCTTTACTTTAAGAGTGCAAGGGAACATTGGTCAAGCTTTGCTCACACATGGTGAAGCAGTGATTACAGAACTTGATCTCTGGCATAAGAGATTAGGTCATTTCAATGAAAGAGGAATTAAAGCTATGGTTGCTAATCAGTCTGTACTAGGATTACCAAATGTGCAAAGTCAACATATGGTTTATAAATGTGAAGCATGTCAAATGGGTAAAGCACACAGGTTACCATTTCAAAAGAAAGGATTCAAACATGATGGAGTACTTGAGCTCATTCATACAGATGTATGGGGACTAACAAAAGAAGGATCTATCAGTGGCTCAAGGTACTATGTTCTTTTCATTGATGATGCTACAAGATGGATAACATTATATGTTTTGAAGGAAAGATCAGAAGTGTTTGGAGCTTTCAAGCATTTTCATGCATATGCAGAGAGAGTCACAGGTCAAAAGCTTAAGAGACTGAGGTCTGATGGAGGGGGAGAATATTTCTCCCAAGAGTTCAATGATTATCTTTGGAATGCAGGTATTAAGAGAGAAATAACTTGCAGGCATACACCACAACAAAATGGTGTAGCAGAAAGAAGGAACAGGACTCTGGTTGAGTTTGCTAGAGCTATGCTAAAGGAGAAGAATTGTCCAAATTATCTTTGGGCTGAGGCTGTAAATACAGCTACATATCTTGTGAATAGATTACCATGTGCAGCTCTGAATGGAATGACTCCATATGAAGCTTGGTGGGGTAAGAAACCAACACTAGATCATTGTAGAGTGTTTGGATCAATTGCATATGCTTATGTGCCATCACAACTTAGGCATAAACTTGAACCAAAGGCAGAAAAATATGTGTTCATTGGTTATGATGAAAAGCAGATGGGTTACAGATTGTGGAATCCTCTAACCAAACAATTTATTGTTTCTAGAGATGTTACATTTGATGAACAGAAAAGTTGGTATGCAGATCAAAGTCATACAACTGAAGAATTTGAAGAAGAGGTAAGAAGATGTGAGAAAGGAAAATCAATTGTGCAGGTAAATAGAGATGAAGACTATATGCAAGCAAGTACATCCACAAGTGGATTAACAAGAAGAAATGAAGAAGCTCCTATATTTGATGAAGAGGTGTATCCAGACACATATGAAGAATGTGAACCAAGAAGGTCATGCAGGACTAGAAGACAACCAGAAAGATATTCTTATGATACTTCTTACATAACTCAGAAGAACTATGCATATATGGTCAAAGATGATGAAGAACCTCAGAACTATGATGAAGCTAAAGGTAAGAAGCAATGGGAAGAAGCAATGAAGGAAGAGTTTAATGCACTGGAGGAGAACAAGACATGGGAACTTGTTCCTAAACCAAATGGTAAGAAAGTAATTGGAAATAAATGGGTTTATAAAGTGAAGAAGCTTGCAGATGGAAGTATAGCCAGATACAAAGCTAGACTGGTGGTGAAAGGCTATGCCCAGACCTATGGCATAGATTATGATGAGACATTCAGTCCTGTAGCTAAGATGTCAACTATAAGGACAATCATTGCTATTGCAGCTTCAAAAGGATGGACTCTAAGTCAATTGGATATAAAGAATGCATTCTTGAATGGATACATATCAGATGAGGTATACATGGAACAACCTCAAGGGTTTATAGATTCCAGGTATCCAAATTTTGTTTGCAGGTTGAGAAGAGCATTGTATGGATTGAAGCAAGCTCCAAGAGCTTGGAACTATAGACTGGTGAAGTATCTCAATGATCTTGGATATCAAAGTTCAAAAGCAGATTCAAGTCTACTTATCAAAAGAACAGAGGAAGGTACAATCTACATTTGTATTTATGTAGATGACATTATAATCACAGGTACTTCAGATGAAGGAATCAAGGAGGTAAAGAGATTACTTGAGAAAGAGTTTAAGATCAGTGATCTAGGAAGGTTGTCATACTTTCTTGGAATGGAAGTCACTTATACAGATCATGGCATATATGTATCACAAGAAAGGTATCTTCTGAATCTATTGAAGAAGTTCGATATGGAAAATTTGCAGAGAAGCTTCAACTCCACTTGAAGTTAATCACAAGCTCAGTAAATATGATGGTACAGAATACAAAGATATGAGGAAGTATCAATCTCTTGTGGGTAGTTTGATTTATGCTACACTAACAAGACCTGATCTTAGTTATGCAGTGGGAGTTTTGTCACAATTCATGCATTGTCCAAAGGACCCACATTGGATTGCAGGTCAAAGAGTTCTCAGATATATCAAAGGAACTATAAAGGAAGGATTATATTATCCTTTTACATCAGATTTGAAGTTGAGAGCCTATAATGACTCAGACTGGGCAGGTAACCAAGATGACAGAAGATCAACTCATGGTTACATGATATACATTGGTGATAAGCTTGTAAGTTGGTGTTCAAAGAAACAACATACAGTAGCATTATCATCAACTGAAGCAGAATACAAAGGACTTGTGGAAGCAGCTAAGGAAGTCATATGGATGCAGACATTGTTCAAGAGCTTAGGTATTGATCAAGGTACACCTACAATACATGGAGATAATATGATTCACTTTATCTTGCAGCAAATCCAGTATTTCATGCAAGGACAAAGCACATAGAGATACATTATCATTTTCTCAGAGAAAAGGTAATGGAGAAGGAGATTGAAGTGGAGTAAGATCAGTCAGCAGACATAATGACAAAGAGCTTGGATGGTGTGAAGACCAGCAGATTCAAAAGCATGGCAGGAGTAAAAGAAAAGAAGATGATATGAAGAATCAGGGAATGTCAATTAGTGATTGAGGGGGAGCTATTGGAGAAACAATCACTAACTGGACATATATTTGAAGGTCAAATCTTAGGAAGAAAACCCCATGCCTATGTGAAGGGAAAAATTCACAAATGTATCATATTTGTAAAGTTAGTTCACTTTAGTTCTAGAAGTTTTTTAAAATCACGAGAATACGAAAATCTATATAAGTTAGTTTGTATCAACTGACGCGGAGAGAGAGTATAGAGAGAAAGAAGAAAGGAGTTCATTATATACGACTGATTATAGTCGGGCTTCTCTGAGTGAGAAAGCATCTGTAAAACTTCTGAGTTTCCATAGCTATGAGAAAGAACTGAGTAAAGTTCTGTGTATGAGTCTCTCTCCATCATCTCCATGCTTGCCTATTGTGTGATGAATTAAAAAGATCAAGTTTTCCAAGCAACTCGATGCCTGGCATCGAATCTCTGCTGATAAGTCATATTTTCATTTATATTTTTCATTCAGTACTGAAGTGTTTGAAAACATGATGTTGTTGGAGCAACTCGATGCCTGGCATCGAATTCCAGTTGATAAGTCATATTCTAAGTGTGCATGAAATCACCTATAGTTTTGGTGTCCAAAAGATCAAGGTTTTATGCGGGAAGTCGATGCCCTGCATCGAATCCCTGCTAAAAGGTTGCCAAAAACATCCCAAGTCGATGCCCGGCATCGAATTCTCATTACAAGTCGATGCTAGGCATCGAATTCTAATTTTAAACAGGTGCTCTTACTATAACAGGAAAGATTTCCAATTTTGGAAGGTCATACAGGGTCATCTTGTGAGAGCCATAACTTGAGTTCTAGAGATCTGTTTGATGCATATGATAGCTTGTTGGAAAGCTCTACTCTTCTAGTTTCAGCCTATAAAGTTTCATGGAGAAATAATACTTGGGCTAGGAGAAATTAGCAAAATACTGAAGGTATGTCATTTCGGTGACTAGGAATTTCTGTAGAAGCAAAGTTCTCACTTTAGGCTATCATTTCTCAAAGTTTGGAGTGGCAATGAGTTAATCGTGACCATAGAGGTGTTCTAGTGTCACATTAATTCATTTCTTGTGGTGTTTCATACATCAACATGTGAGACATGTTCTTCTAGTTTTAGAACATGACCATGTTCTTCCGGTTTAAGAACATGAGGCTCGGGGGTTGCCTATGGTTATATATAGCTTTATTTTCAAGGATGAAAATCTTTTCCAAGGAGGAAACAATATAATAAAGTAAGTCTATGATTTAAGCGTCCGACCGGTTCAGACAGATCTGAAATCAGACACCATTTGGTCACTCATATGTATGGCCAAAGATCTCAAGGGTAGACTTAAGCATTAGTTCATCTACTCTCTTAAAAAAATGATCCACTTAGCCTAGTGGTTAAGTCTCAAGGTTATGAAGGATGAGGTCTTGGGTTCAACCCCCATGGAGAGCATGGGGAGAGTGTTTTGCCCAAAGGAGCTCTAGAGCCTTCTAACTCAAGTTAACGTGAGTCAACTTAGGTCTAGTGAGACTTAAATCAAGTGGCGAGTACACCAACCCCTAGTGGACTCTAGTGGCAGGTGTTAAAGTAGTGGTCGAGAACACTCCAGTCACTAGTAGACTCTAGTGGCAGTTATGAAGGAGTGGAGGAGATTGCACATGCACTTGTGGACTCTAGTTACATTTGTGGTCCTCGTTGATTCCAGTAGCTATATATACAGGCATAAGGTTGGGAGGAGAGTCATCTCTCTGGCACGTGGTGGTCGTAATCATTAGTTTCTTACATGTTACATAGGACCCTTTTAGGATTGGCCAAGTTCACATTGAACTTAGCCCAAAAATAAAGAATAAGTGACATAGCCTTTATAAATAGGCGTATACACATGTATACACTATAAGGGTTTTTTTAGGACTTTATCCCAACAACCTCCCACTTAAAGGCATAAATGGCACCTTTAAGTTATGTGTCTCCTACCATCTGTATACATAACTGATGTTGTGCTTTGGGTAAGCACTTAGTGAGAACATCTGCATGGTTTTTTGATGTATGGACCTTAATCATTGTGATAAGGCCATCCTCAAGCACTTCTCAAATGAAGTGATATCGAACATCAATATGTTTTATGTGTGCATGGAATATGGCATTCTTTGCCAAACATATGGAACTTTGGCTATCACAACCAAGCATAGGTGCTTTGTCAGGCAAACCAAGCGCTAACCATATTGCTTCCTTGGAAGCCTCAGTGGATGAAATATATTCAGCCTCAGTAGTAGACAAAGCAACAATCTTTTGCAATCTACTGCACCATGATACAACACCACCTGCAAGAGTGAAAACATAGCCGCTTATGGATTTCCATGTATCCACATCACTTGCCATGTCAGAATCATAGAATACCTTTAGCTCTAATGGGTCCTTTCCATAACAGAGGTATTTGTTTTTAGTCTCTTTCAAATACATCATAATGGACTTTACTTCATTCCAATGTGACTTGCCTGGATTAGCCATAAATCAGCTTACAACTCCCATTGCATGGGCAATGTGAGGCCTAGTAGCAACCATATCATACATAAGTGAACCACAAGCTAAAGCATAAGGTACACCTTGCATATCGTTGATTGCTTCTTGTGTCTTGGGACAATCTTCCTTGACGATTTTATCATATGTCTCTAATGGCACTCCAAGAGGCTTTGCATCAGCAATGTTGAATCTGTCCAGCATCTTTCCAATGTATTTTTCTGGAGATAAATACAATATGTGCTATTCCCTTTGCCTCCTAATCCTTACTCCGAGTATATGTTCAACTGCCCCAAGGTCCTTCATTGAAAACACAAATTTCATCTGCTCTTTAAGGGCATCAACAATGCTCCTTTTCTTGGTGGCAAGGAGCATATCATCAACATAGAGCACAAGAATGATTGAGCTACTTCATCATGTTTTGTGTACAAACAATGATATGCATGGCTTCTTTTATACCCATGTTTGAACATAAAAGCATCAAACATTTTGTACCATTGCCTAGAAGCTTGCTTCAGCCCATACAAGCTTCTACTGCGGTTACATACAAGATGTTCCTTTCCAGGAATAACAAAACCTTTTGCTTGTTTCATGTATAGCTCCTCCTCAACATCACCATGCAAGAAAGTTGTGTGTACATCCATTTGGTCTAGCTCTAAATCAAGAATAGTGACTATGGTAAAAAGTACCCGCAAATTGGTCATCTTCACTACAGGAGAAAACACTTCTTGGAAATCTATGCCCTTAGTTTGAGCATATCCTTAGCCTTGCTTTACACTTGGATTTCTCATCAACAATCTTGATTTTATATACCCATTTGTTAGGAATAGCTTTCCTTCCTTTGGTCAATTCAACCAAGTTCCAAGTATTATTATAATGCAAAGCTTTAATTTCTTCTTGCATAGCAAGCTCCCACTTATTGTTGTGCTCACATGCTTTTGCCTCTCTACGTGTAAGAGGTTCTCCCTCATCAATCAACATAATATAGTGCATCGAGGGATCATATCTGCTCTCATTATGCCTAGTATGAGTAGATCATCTCACGTAATGATCCTCATGTTGATATATTTAGCTAGTGATGTGTGTGAACACACTAGGACCACCATAATTTTTTCCCTCTTTAGGAGGTTTTCCCCCCCAGCTTATATATATGCCTATAGCCCTAACATGTTACTTATCTTTGTACATTCTAGTGGTAATACATTCAGTATTGTGAGTTGTGCTCCAAGCTTCTTCTTCTTCCTTGTGTTATTCGCGTGCTTCCATAGACCTCAAACTCCAACAATTGGTATCAGAGAAAGTCGCCGCCTCATCTAGGGCATAGTTGATACCCCTCCGATCATAGTCTCAGAATCACATGAAATTTGGTGAGCATACTCAGGGTGATTAGGAGATCAAAATGGCTTTGCTGTATGGTGTTAAAATCGTGATGGGAGCTCATTTGGATCATTGCTTATCTCCTTTCACTTCGACTGAGTCATAGGTTATTCCTGATAAGTTAAACCATCTTGTAGGATTCATACAAGTTTCGGCTCGCGAATATAAGCATCACGAAGTTTACTACAGGTTTAGTAAAACCCGTCAAGATAATTCTGTTCAAATTTTTCTGATACAGTCATTTTTTTGCATCAGGGTATTTTAGTCAGTGGCCATGGTTGAAAGCAGTGATGTATTTCATATGTTGGCTTATATGATACATCATGTATTGGTTGCAAAAGGACTATGTAATATTGTGCAGGATGTTGAAAAACATCATATTACAGCTACAAATAGAAGTACTAAAGCTGATGCAAAAGGCATTGAAGATGACGATATTCTTCATGTTCCTATTCATGATGCAATTTCTACTGCACCTACTGTAGAGAAAATTCATTGGGATGGCATAGATGCTCACGCACATGCATTGATAGCCTTATCCATCAAACGTGCGATTATTCCTCACATTCACTCTTGCAGAACAACTAAGGATGCTGGGATACACTCACCACATTGTACCAGGCTAGGAATGAGGCTCGTGTTGCTTACCTCCGAAAATAGTTGGACAGTGAGCATATGAATGAAGGTGATTATATGGACAATTTTTTGAAAAAGATCAAAGACTTGAAGGAACAATTGATTTTTGTTGATGAAGTGCAAGCATGGAACATAGGGTTCCTCGCAACTACTAATGCACTCCGACTCTTAGTGAAGATGGTGGTGGAAAAAGACGGACCAACACCCAAATCAGCCATAAGGTGTTTGAGCCACACACACTCAGCAATCATTGTGAAAGTTGCCCTATACTCAGCCTCACAACTAGAAGTGGCCACACTAGGCTGCTTCTTCCTCAACCAAGCTATACATGAGCTGCCAAGCATGAAGCAAAAGAAACTAGTTGTCACTCTAGCACAATGGCAAGTACGACCGTGAGGAGATCCACCTCATAATTGTCAATCTGTGGAGACGTGAGGACTAGTATGAAGACTTTGAGCAAGTGATGACACAAGTGTGTGAGTTAGAAGCACACAAACATGCACACACATACACACACGCACACACAAGGCAAGAACAAGGAGAGGAACAATAGAGTTCTTTGCATTAGTCAAAAAGTCTCTTACATAAGCTCAATTCACAAACAATCTAACCCCAAAAATGAGCTCTCTAGCTCTTTTTATAGTTTTTTGACTAGCTTTGGCCTTGTCCAGACCTAGAGTCCAGCCTAGTTAAAAATTAGGCTGTAAAGCCTATTTGGGGGCTCAAACGGAGTCTAAAAATTATGAAAATTGATATGTAACTAATTCTAATACTCCTCAAGCTCTAGGACTCCTCAGCTTGAACAAAATGGAGTCCATTCTACCAAAAATGGAATTTACAATGTTTGTGTAGTGATTAAAATCACTTTGAGTTGGGAATTGTTTATGAAAAAAATGATTGGGCCTTGTTGCCGTATTGTGCATGACTACTCCATTGTGCCTATATGCTCTTCTTATGACTTGTATGCCAACACTCCCTCCTTCCTAGCGTCTATCACCCCTGACAGACGTCTGTTCTATAGGGTGGTCAATGTAGTATTGGATAACGTTGGTGGCTAGCTCATGTTCTCCTATCCGTAGTCCTCGTGCTAGATCAGCTTGCAGCGCATCCCAATTTATTGCACCTGGGACATCGGGTTGCGGCGTTGTGTAGTACTCGGAGTACATAGCTTGTTCACATGCAAAGAAATGAAGTAGATGTGTAGGCTTTGGTGTGAAGACCTCCGAGTGATACTCCCAGAAACCTGATCTAAACATTTCCTCGAATGTCTGTTTATAGCATGTAGGGAGGTATTTGATGCGTGCATGCCAAGCATAAGCTACTCGAATGTTGGGGGTGGTGCTCATGTCATACACCAAATCGTAATTTCCATTAGTAAACCCTGGCAGACATACTTGTGGTGCTTCTGCATTCCTACAAGTTTCGAACACAACTGGCATCATATCCAAAATTTTGAGCATCATTTGGGTTGCCACATCTGGCATGGGTTTCAATCGAAGCATCCAATGTTAGATTGTTGCCATCATGTACGCTATTGATGGTGGCCCCTGCGGTGGTGCTATGTATGGATATTTGAGCCATTCCTTACATTGAACATTATTCTGTACCTTTATGTTGAATGCCTTCCATGATCTGCATCGTGGAATCGGGCCATAGCATGGGTTGTAAAGTAGATGTAAAGGAGCATGGTTCCATGTGCAAAGCATTTCAAGATATGTCTCTAGAAGCTTCTACCGCCATGTCGGTTGATAGATTCTACCCTTTTGTGCTTCTGGAGGAAGGACTTCTAGTTGAAACTATGTTGCGAAGGAAGGAATCTTTCCTGTGACTCTCTGTATTTCTGAATTGTAATCTGCCAGAATGACGTGGTAAGGCCTGTATTAGAGTTTTGATGATATGATGAGACGTCGAGATGAAAAGTTCTTGAAATAAATGGATTGTAATACTGTGTCTTCTATGACTCTGATGGCCTGATTTCGCACCACTGTGCGCTCTTCATGAGAACTGCCAATTTCTTCCACGTGTTTTAACCATGGAGGTCGTGGCGCTTCGAAAGTATCCTGGCCTTCTTCTGTTTGTTGCCCCCCTGGGATGGGCTGCGGCTCATAATCCTCTTCAAATGTTTGTTCTACAGGAATCTTCACTGTCTCTTCATCGGTGGGAGCCTCGGGTGGGGAAGGTGGTCTTTCGTATTGTAGTAGGCGTGCTTGCAATTCTGTGGCCTATTTTTGGAGATCTTTTAGGGCCTCTGAGTTTGTGAGAAGTGAAGCAGTAGAGGCGGTGGTTTGAGGGGTAGCTGTCGTGTCTTTTTGTCGTTTCTGCTTTAGTTGATCGAGTTCTTCTGATAACTGGTCATGTGCCTCAAGTAGTATAGCATAATCTTCGAGGATTATCTTTATGTTTTCTGGGGTCACTGCTTGGAATTTTGAGGGACTGATCGTTGCCCCGGGTGTGCTTTCGATGGTAGCCTCTAAGTTTTCCTGATTCTGTAGTTGGAGTCGTCGATTCTCTTCATGAGCAGCTACAAGGTGTCGCTTGAGTAGGGCCATATTTCGTTGAAGCTTTGAGTTGCGTTCCAGCTGTATCTATAGATGGCTTTCTAACCCTTGGATTGATTCTTGATCTACATTTTGAAATTGTGTCTCCAAAATTTCGTGAGCCTCTTGTAAGGTTTGAAATCGAGTTTGGAGACTGGCTTTGTCCTCTTCCAGTGTTTTGAGCCGTTGTTGTAATGCTTTAGAGTGTTCTTGTAGCCTTTGATTATGTGCCTGCAGCTGATTGTATTATGTCCTTAACCGTGACATACATGCAATCATGGTGTCAAATGCATTGCCTATGGATGAAGGTGTGGTTTGTACAATGGAAGATGCAAGGGGAGGGAATTCGGGAGTGGGAAGAGTGAATGTTGTGTCGATAGGCGATGTGTGTGCCGATGAGATTGGTGGAGGGGGAATGTGAGAAGGTGGGGGTGTGGGGGCAGGTGGAGGTGCCGTTGGTGGTGAAATGTCCATACCCTCGAGGGTGGATGTGAGTGTAGTGTCTACCATGTATACCGGAATGGTAGGTGGTGTGTGTGTGAGAGTGGTGAATAAGTGTTGTGTGGATGGTGGTGATGGAATTGTTGAGGAGGGTGGGGTGGTGGCTTGGTACAATCTACAAAAGTAGTCATGGGCGGGTTGAACGAATGGTGGTATGGGAGGTGGAAAGTGAGAACTTGGGGGCGGGAAAGCCATGAAAGGGGCCGTGGTGGCAGGGAATCCGAAGAATATGGACCTAGTGTCGGGATGGCCTATGGATGAGGGCGTGGGGGCTGGTTGTCCTATGGCAGGCTCTATGAAGGACTCTATAACGACGGTGGTGGGATTATAGAAGGGGTTTTCAAAAGATGAAAACAAGGTGGAACTAGAGGTTGGACTATGGAAGATGAAGGCTTGCTCTACGGGGTGGGTAGTCGAGGTGATCTCCACAACTTCTGTTCTAGGGGGTGATGGTGGGGGTGGCTTGGCTTGGTTGATTCATCATGCGTGACTGGGAGTTCCTGGCCAGATGTTACTATTGCTTGGGAGGTTGTCTCAATGGGTTCCGACGTAATAACAAGTCCTTCCATAGTAGTAATGGGAATCTGGATGTTTTTGCCAGACCGTGATCGTGTTTGGAATCTTCACGGGTCATATTGAACACGAGGCCTCTGGATCGCTACTCGGACTGCTTCCACTATCCCATACGTTTCTGCCACCAATATTAGGTCTTCACTGTATTCAGAGTCAACTCCAGCTTCTTCCAATAGTTGAGCCATGAGCTCCCGACTGTTCTATTCGGTGAGCAATTGTTGCGACCGCACTCGTTCCATGATTTGATACAGCCTTCAAAGTTCTGCTGTATATGCTAGGGTTCCTGTGGTTTCTTTTGCTTCTGCTTCTTCTCCTCCCCCTTCTTCTGCCTCTGAGTGTTCTATTTGTTGAGATAAAGTTCTCTGTTGATCATCATCCCAATGTACATGGCGGCTTTCTGTGGATTTCCTCCGTCTTTGGGAAGAGCTACCCTGTTCTTTGGTGTCTGAAAAGAACTCTACATTAGAGAGTTGTGTATTCTGCAAGAATGATTCGAAGTCGAAGGTACTCATCCCTTCAACGTCTCCAGTCGTAGGAAATTCAAAGTCTGGAGGGGCAGGAGGAGCCGATGGGGCTGCTTGTGATGTACCTTCAGATCCAGCCCTGGGTATTCTAATGGTAAAGGGTGGTACAGTGGCCTCCCCTCATCGTGAGACTTCCGGAGTCGTCAAAACTTTGCATGTTTGGACACAAGGAATCAAACCCCTTATGCGCTTGGATTGATGTGTTGCTGTTTTGAGTCTCTTGAACATTTGTAGTTGTAACCATGTTAAGGCACGCTCAATAGGTACATTGTATGCTAGGCATTTATAGATGATGCGCGTGATTGCACAACAACCATTCATGACTAGCTTTCTAGTTATCCTTTTATTTGCTCCATACAGCTCCTCCATAATCCATACAGGAAGCTTAATCGATAATGCACCTGTCTTTGCCAAGTAGAGAGCGAACCAAATCTGTTTGTGGGGTTGAGTGTACTGATCTTGACCGGGGCATGCACATACGAAGAGGAATGGACACATTCGGTGTGACTGCTGTCATATCTTTCAACTTTTGTAGCTTTCGATTCTTCATGTTAAGGGGAATAAGAGCGTCCTTCTCAGAGGGCACATGCGCGCCATGCATGTTCAATGTAGAGCTCACCAATTCCAACGTAAGTTTGAATCTTTTCAACTCATGTATTCCCAACAAAGATGGAACAATGAATGTGCTAGGTTTGTCTTTTTCTTCATTAGCCTATAATGTTGAGACCAAGTAGTAACATCGTAGGAGATCTGGTTTGGGTAAGGGTGCTGCAAAGTACTCCGCCAGCCCTGCACGCTGCCATATGGTTTGAAGTTCTTGTGTGTTCTGGAGAGTCTCAAACTCCTTGGAAAAGAACTGGAATCGGACCCATGACTTGTCATACTCACATTTGGACTCCTATATATACTTGGCCTCTCCTAAGGATCCTGGCATGCCACTGAACCAATGAGAATTGGCATGGACCTTTCTGTTATTCCGGTGGGAGGGTCAGGTATAGGTATTTGCTGGAGGTGTTGCAGTTCTACAGGTCATTCAATTGGTGGCACGTCAATAGGTAGACTCTCCACATTAATCTCGAGAGTACTTACTCCTTCCTGTGAGCTCGGGCCTGCTGCTTCTGCCATGAGACTGCTTGTAGCTATTGATGCTTATCTGCTAGAAGAAGAGAGACACATTAGCATTGCATAGGAAACAGGATGTTATAGTATTCCCTCCACAATACTAACATGACATTCCGAGTGGTTAGGGGTTAGTGGGTGAAGTGTTTGTGGTGTGTGTGAGTGTTAGTTAGTAGGTTAGTGTTCATCCTAGATGTATGCTTTTGGATGTGCAATGTACTCAAAATGCACCTACAACGGAGGGGACTGATTTGGGTCAGGCGGTTTGATACGGGGTTTAAGTCTCCAAACTTTGATGGTGGAATCGTAGTTGTTAGTGGTGATGACATGTAAAGGTTTGTGGACTAGATTGTGTTGGATTTGGGACCTTTTGGGTATCCATTTCCCGACATTCCTCGGTGTGACCGAAGATGTAGTGTGGAGTGTAGATGTTCGCCTTGGCGTTTGTGCCAAGGGTGATGGTGGGTGTTGATTCAATCTTGTGAATTAAGGTGAAGCTATCTGAGCTTGTAAGCAGGTCTTGGGCACCCATACTTGTCTAGCATTTGGGATAACCTTCATTGACCGCTTTGGAACCCAAATAGAAATGTTTTGTCTAGATTGATGCCTAGGATACTTCTTCGTTGTAATCCTCGACACTGTAGCTCGTTTGATGCATCTATGGAATCCTGTCTCCAAAGCTGAGGGTTGTTCACCCTTGCGTACCCATATCTGCTTCAAGCCACGAGGTACTCTATATTGTACAGGTTGGTGCTCATGCTTCTTGATCATCAGCCTCCCCTGTGTCATGTGTTGCCCGACTTGCTTTCCTCAAATCCTCTTTGGAAAAGAAGGGAACTCCTCTTTGACTTCTGCACTTTTTTCACGAGTGACAATCTTCTACACCATAGAACTTTGGACAAGAATAGCATCGTTATCTTCATGTGGGTTCCTAGAGGGACCAGGATTTGGTGCCTTTTCTAGTGGCTTGAGTGCTTGATTTCCTAATTCAATCATGATGCGGTTTTGGCCTACCCAAGCCTGAAGAAGTCCACTTCTTAGGTTGAGGTTGACTGCACGATCATAGATCCAGTCTTGGCCCAAAACAAGAGGTTCGGTAAGAGCCTCATCTTTACACACTAGCACTTTGACTGTCATTAGAACCTCTCGAATGTAGAGGGGTAGTTCCACCTCACCCATGCAAGGGGTTTCCACGCCTCCCAACCCTATGAGAAATGCCTCTATAGGATTGACCTTCAATTGCAATTTTTGGAAGTAAGAAAATCAAACTACACTAGTGGCTTTTCCTGAGTCAATTTAAGCTCTTACTGTCCTTGCACTCTCTCCTTCTCCTAACTCTAGGGTCACAAAAGGTCGCCAATCGACTATCCTATGGGAACGTTCACCTGAAGCCTCGCACATGGCCATGTGATAACCTAGAGATTCTTGAGTATTAGGCATAGGTTGATCTCTACCTTGTCTCCTCAATTTCATTCGTCGGATGCGTTCTAAAGCTTCTGCTTGTGCTTCTTCTCTAATTCACTTTTCCTCTTCCTTCCGTTTCTTTGCAGTATTGAGTCGACTTAACATTTCTTCCGTGAGGGGTTCTTGATATAATTTAACTCTGCATCCACTGATGTAACTCAGTAGGATATCGCCTTCTAGAGTGGCTACTTGAACTGCTCCACTAGTAGAGATCCTATTGATAATCATTGGTCCATAGCCTCTCTTTTCTAACTTCCATGCATGTTGCTTCAAGATGTAGACTAGGACTAGGTCTCCCGCTTTCAAGCCCTTATCCTTCACATGTGTGTCAAAATATGCTTTTTGTCTCTTCTTGGGTGCATAAATCCCTGCTGCAGCTCTCAATCGTGTTTCACCTAATCGTTCAAGATCGAAGATTCTAGAGGAGAGCTCATGGCCTGTCCAGTCATGCTCTTGTGCTACTTTCAATGTAGGTATCAAAAAGTCCAATGGTAGCACTGCATTTTGGCCGAACACCATCTGAAAGGGTGTGGCTTGGAGTACCGATTTATAGGCAACTTTGTATGCCCAAACAACATGGTGGAGCTGTTTGTCCCAATCAGAGCGTTTATTATTAACCAATTTTGTCAATACATTGCATAAAATCTTATTTGTGCTCTCAGCCTATCCATTAGCTTGTGGATGATAGGGGGCAGACTTCTTATGTATCACCAAGAATTTGTGGAGAAGGTTTTCTATGACTTCATTCAAGAAATGTGTGCCTCTATCACTCACTAACTCTATTGGCAATCTGTATCTAGTGAACACATTCTCAAATAAGAACTTTGCTATCGTTTGGGCATCGTTCTTCGTTGTGGCTTTTACTTCTACCCACTTGGTTAGATAGTCTATGGCCACAATGATGTATTCAGCATGTGAACCCTTGGGGCTAATCCTAAATGGAGGAACAGGTGGTTAGATGCCAACAAAGAATGCAGGAAAATCTGGAAAGAGGCACCTATTCAGCTAAAGATAAATCCAGCCTATTGTCCAGTAGCAAGGAGAAGGGAATGGACAATGTTTTGGGAAAGAAGAAATGCAGGGCAGATTCTAGCAAAATGGCTGAACTTTCCAAAGGTAGCAGGACTTAAAGCAGGAACATGGCCAACAAAGAAGTATATGATTGACACAGCAGAGTCTGTTATATCTACATATAAAGATGTCAATGATCCAGCTTGTATTCTATTAATCAAAGTGATGTGGCTCATAATGGCATGTATAGAAACATTTACAGATACAGATGATAGAACTCTCAATTATATTGGATTCAATTCACCGACCGATGCTTTACTTTTTGACCTTAGTGAAACTCCAGATAGGATTTGCTTAATGGCATATTACAGTAGAATAGTATTTTTGGGTAGCCATTATCTTCAAACTTTTGAGGATGCCTTTGATTATGGATTTTTTGAAAGAGAATAAAAAATCTTTGGGAATTTATCAGTAGTCACAAAATCCAGACTCACTGCATATGAAGCTGCATATACTAAATATTTGAAGAAAGATGTGATAGACAAACTAGAGGCAGCCATACAATGGAGAAAAGCTTTATTCGAGATGGTGAGTAATTTGAACATTACAAAAAGAAAAAGTCATGATCTATTGTCACAGGTTTATCAAAGAAAAAAGAAGTGAAGGAAGCTCTCACTACTTATCTGCAAGAATATTTTTTGTTAGGAGCCAAAAAAGTCTAGGAGGGGAAGAATGTTAGAAGAAGCAGTTTTTTGAAAGGAAATTATTTGTAGAATGTCAAAAAATTTGTAGAAATATTTATGCAAATGATGTAAAATTGAGGAAGGATCTTCCTCATGTAAATTAGAATCATATGTATTTTTTTTAGAATTTTTGGAAGCTCTTTGATAGCATATTTTTAGATTAGAAGAGAAAAGGACCAAAATTCAAGTGTGAAAAAGGACACTTGAAAAAGTATAAAAGATAATTTCCTCTATTTTGAGAGGGTTGGTTGTATTATTTTTGCTATCCAAGTAATGTGAAGAGCTCTCCTGCAGAAAATCGTATTTCTTCCTTTCATGTACTTTCTTTTGATTTGTTGAGTCTATTCTTTGTGTGATCCATGGAATTTGTGAGTTTCAGTTGTGTATTTCTGAGTAAGATGTATGAAGAGAGGTGATTCTCAGTGTATTGAATAAGAACGTGTAGAAGAACAAAGCTGGACATGAAAATTCTCAATTTTCACAGAATCGCAATTGTCTCGTCTGTGTGATACATGTATTGTTTTTTAAATTTGACTTCATATTTGCATTATACAAAGAAAATGGCATACTTTAGGCACAAAGATCATTGAAAATGTTGTTGTAGAACTCAAGATAATCAAAACCCTAGATATTACTCTCCTTCTTCATAATTTCTCAGAAAAACAGTCATCCTAATCCTTATTCTTGGATTCCATTAACTAGAAGGGGTTGTGGTCTTTGCGTACTTCCTGGATTGACAATTTAAAGATGTGTAGTTGATCCTTTGTGCTATAATGATTGTAGAGGACAACTCCAAAGGGTAACAACAAACAGAGAGTCATCTTAAGGATGCCTAAACGCGAAGCAGCGATAGGAGAAGCCTATGATAACAAAGAAACTACAAAGAAAATCATAGTGACCATAGAAGAAGGTGAAGAACAATGCACCTACATAGGACATGACTTGACGGAAGAAGAAGAGCAAGAGTTGATAGCTTTGCTAAGAGAGTATAGAGATGTATTCTCTTGGAGTTACAAGGACTTGAAAGGCGTAGACCCTGACATATGCTCACATACGATCCCCATGACCTCAGAGGCCAGACCCTCTAAATAGAAGCCATACACATACAATGACAACTACGCTGCCAAGATTAAAGAAGAAATAGATCGCTTGGTTGAAGCTGGATTTATCAATGAAATTGAGCACATTGAATGGGTATCCCCCATTGTAGTGGTGCCCAAAAAGAATTGTAAATTACGTGTTTGCATTAACTTGAAGAAAGTTAACGCAGACACTATCAGAGATAGTTATCCGCTTCCTATCATCGAGCATCTATTAGAGAGGGTAGCAGGCAGGGAAGTGTACAGATTCCTAGATGGGTTCTCTGGTTACAATCAAGTAGCCATTGCACTAGAATATCAGCATAAGATGGCTTTTGCCACAGAGTGGGGCATATTTGCTTTTTGGGTAATGCCATTTGGGCTTACCAATGCTCCTGCAACCTTCCAAAGATTGATGTGACATGTATTTAAAGAATTCTTGAGGAAGAATTTGGAAGTCTATGTTGATGATCTCTGTGCTCATTCCAACATTAAACAAGACCCATATACCGGAACTCAGAAAAATCTTTGATAAATGTAGAGAATATCAAGTTTGCTTGAACCCAGAAAAGTGTGTTTTCATGGTCAAGCAAGGCAAGATTCTAGGACACATAGTGTCAAAGAACGGCATATCCACAGACGAAGAGAAAGTGAGAGCTATCGCAGAACTACCTAGGCCAAAAAATGTCAAGGAAGTGCAAGCTTTGATGGGGCATTGTGGTTATTACAGACGTTTTATACACATGTATGCCATCATCGCAAAGCCTCTGTATGGGCTTTTGAACAATTTTGAGTGGACTGATGACTGTGAGAAATCTTTCAATGAGCTTAAACGGTGATTATGTTCAACACCAATTTTGACTACACCGGATTGGAACAAACCATTCCATGTCCATGTGGATGCATCCAATTATGCTATTGGATGTGTGCTTGCACAACCTATCGGTGAAGGTAATATGGATCTTCCAATTGCCTATGCTAGTAGATAGCTGAATGCAGCTGAACGAAACTATACCACCACTGAACGAGAAGTGTTAGGCATGGTATATGCAGTTAAAAAGTTTAGACACTATTTGCTTGCAACTAAGTTTAAATTCTTTACTGATCATCAAGCTCTATTGTACTTGGTAAACAAGCCATGCAATACAGGTCGATTAGTAAGATGGTTCCTCTTACTAATGGATTATGACTTTGAGGTAGTGGTGAGGAAGGGCAAGACTCACTTGAGAGCAGATCATCTCTCGAGGCTCACATCTGGAGAGGCCCGGAGTATCAGATGACCTTCCTGATGCTTACTTGTTTAATTTAGAGGTTGTACCACAGTGGGCCAAGACCATAGTGCCAGTACTGACATATGGGCCTAAACATCCAGTAGTCAGCACTCAAGATAGGGAGGTAGTAAACGCCCAAAAGTACCATATCATGGCAGGGAGTATGTACAAGTACACGGATCAAGGAATATTATCTTGTTGTGTGGAAGAGGATGAGTACACAAAATGGTTGCAATTAGCACATGGTGGTGCATTAGAGCAACACTATTCGAGGCAAAGAACTTTACAAACACTAAGGAGACTCGGAGTGCACTGGCCAACTATGGAAGCAGATGTCCATAGGATGTTCAAGGAATGCCCAATCTGCAGCACTAGACCGCATGTGGAACATGCCACTCTTTATCAAGTGTCTTTAGTGCCAGATTGAATCAAATCATTAGTAGCCTTCTTAAGAACAAAAACATTCCCTCAGGAGATGACAATGGCCAGACAAAGGAGCTTAGAACAAGAAGCTTTAGATTATACTCTCATTGGAGATAATCTATACAGACGAGGAAAAGATGGGTATCTTAGAGCATGTGTCCATGAGAGCGAATATCTGAAGATCTTGGAGACTGCTCACCAAGGTGTAGCAGGAGGACACTTTGGACTAGATCAGGTGATCAAGGCAATACTATTTGCAGGTCTTTGGTGGCCAACCCTTCACATGGATGCACATACCTACGTGAAGAGGTGCGATGTTTGTCAGCGAACTCAGTATCCTATACACAAAGATGAGATGCCATTGAAACCTATGATGGGTGGAAGTGCATTCTCTAAATGGGGAATAGACTTTGTTGGTCCTATTAATCAAATAATTCCTTAGTGACATTGATATCCTCTTCATATTCCAAATATCTATTGGATGGTAATCCTACCCTTGCAATCTGGTAATTTTTAATACTCTCCATTATCATACAAAATGGTATACCTAGACCATCTGCTGCCCAATGGTGTTGGTCTGGGTTTACTCCCTTGTTGAGAGCAAAATTCACAATTTGTTCTTCATATTCATTATGCGTCTTTTTGATAAATTCCATTCTTGATTCTTCCACAGCTTTGTCCTTTGTTTCATCAAAATTTTGAATTCTATTATCTTCAACTCCCTCATATTCCTCTGCTTGTGTAGTCACCACTTGGTCTTCAACCTATTTTTGTGAATCTTTCAAGTTTTTCTATAGATCCTCCACCATCAACATAAGTCCTTGGTTCTGGGAAAGCAATGATTCTTTTTCTGATTTCCATTCATTTCTTTCTTTTTCCATATTCAGATGTAATTTACTCCTTTCTTCTGTCATATCCATATGTAATTTGTTGTATCCTCTCATTGCACTTGCAGCATGTACACTGGCTTGTTTCTCCATTTCTTTGACTTCTTTCAATTCTGCTTGTAACTTCAGAATTTCTTTATTCAACTCCTCCCTCTCATCTTGTGTTACTTGTACAATCTTACTCTCTTCTTTCATTTGGCCTTCCTCCATCAATAATCTGTTTATATCTTCATTTGCTTTGACCATAATCTGATATGAACTTTGAAGAGTTATAAACCTTCCTTCCATCTTCTTCAACTCCATTTCAATTTTGCTACTATGCTCCATCTGTTTAGCACATTTGTCATCAAGAAATTGAAGTTTATTTTGTTGTTGAACCTCCAATTCTTCCAATGAAATTATCCTTTTGGTCAAATCCTCATTTCTTTCCTGGACAATCCTCAGCTGTTCCTCCAACTGTTCCTTTTCTTTCTTTTGCTCAGTAATAATTCTACTACCTTTCACAAACTCTGATTCAGCCACCATTCCTGATATAATCATGTTTCTACTAGATGGTCTGAATTGCTCTATATTGCTCATAATGACTTTGCAGGTAGACCTGATATCCTTGGGTATCCTTTCTAACCTAGCTTCTAACTCCACTTGCTTTACCTCTATCTACTTTTCCTCTTTGTATCCATTTTCTTCTTCATCCTCTTCCTCATATTCTATGACCTGGTTCTTTTGCTCGTCATAGCCCTTTTCTTCTACCTTCTTTTCCTCAATTTCCTGTTGTTTTTCCTCAATAACCTATCTTTCCTCTTTCTGTACTTGGGTATCCTGAATTGAGGTGGAGTAACTTTCTGCTGAGATCTTTATCTGATCATTTAATTGCTGCTCCTTTTGTCCTTCCTCCTGCTCATCTATGTCCATAAGGTCTAATTCTTCTTCTTTTTCTTGTTCACTTGTATGTATGGATTCTTCAACATGATTTAGATCATAAATTACCTCTTCTATACTTTGATTTATTTCTTTTTCTCTATTCCCTTCTTTAACCTCCTTGAAATCCACCTTTTCCAATACTCCCTCTGTTTCCTCAATCTGATCTTTATCTTATTTATTGTGCACTAAGATGCATATCTGAGCTTCCTTTTCTACTTAGAGCTTTTCCTCATTTAGTTTGAAATAGGTTTGCTGAGATGGTTTTGTCCATATTGCTTTAAACGTTGTGTCCACTAATCCACTACTAAATTCCTTCCTTGCTTCTTTTGCTTCACCCTCTCCCATTACTGCTTTACCTTTTAATATCCTTTTTTCCTCCCCAGGACTAACTTGTTTTACTGCTTCTTCATGGACCTATATCCCTGGTGACTTCTGGCTCAAATCTTCTGGTGTTTTGTTTTTTACAGAGGCTTGTACTGTCATTATTGGTGTGCTAGGTACTGAGAGATTTAAACTTTTCAAAAGAAAGTTCTCAATGTCACTTTCTGAATCTGAAGTAAACTATGAGGAACTCGCCATCCCTTGTTTTTCCATTCTATGTTCTTCTAATGCAATTGATTCCTCCTGCTTCTTTTCTTCTAAAGACAATTTTACTGATTCCTCTTTCTGTACCTGTTCAACTGCTTTTCCCTTGTTCTTTTTTATTAACTTCTTTTTCTAGACAGGTTTCTTCTGAACTTTCTTCTTTACTACCACTGTAGTTCTGGTTTCCAGAGGACCTTGTAACTCCTTAAAATATGCTAGCAATTCCACTTCCTTTTTAACAAATACTTCTTCAGTATCTACAACCATCATTTGATCATGTAGCTCTTCATAATGTTCCACTTCTTCTTTTATCTAGTCAGTTGCTTTACAAGAATAATCTTTCCACATTTTTTGATACTGGGCTTCATAGATTGCCCTCTTATTGTTTCCTTGAGTCAGATAAGCATACAATTGTTCCTTACTTGTTTGAGGTGGATGAGGTTCCTTTGAGGACTGTACTTCCTTCTGAGCAGCTTCATGCTCTTCTTTTGTTGCTTCCTCCTGTTCCAATTCCACTTTCCTGAGATCCAATCTTGTCTTTTTTACTGGAATAACTTCTTCTGATATCCCTTTCCTTTTCCTCTCTGATCCCCTTATGCTTGTTTGAGCTTCTGCTTCTCTTATAGACATTACTTTAGAAGGACTTTTGATTCCTGACATCAAACTCCTGAAATATTGGGCTTCTGGAACCAATTTCAGCTGATCCTCCATTCCTAAAACATGATATATGATTCTGGTTAGAAACTGAGATCCATTCATAAACTTCTTCTGTTCCCAATGTTTAGCTACTTCCTTCAACTGGTCATGGATGTAGGGAGTTACATCCATTACTCCAAATGGTTTGGTCCTGTCCTTATTATTGAACATAATCGGTGTCACTGGCTTATGTGGCATTGTATATCTAGGCAGCTTTGGAAAACACAAATATTGAAGAAACATCCTGATAGCATATTCTTCATTCTCTTTTCTTTTGAAATCCACAAATTTAGAATATCCTGCATAAGTTGCTTTATTCTTCTTGACAAAACTGTTATCCAACTTAGTTCCCATGGAATAAAATTGGAGAGCTGCCCTGATATGCTCTGCTTTTATAGTGATATATACCTCTTTGTTTTCTTTGTCCTTGACTGAACACTTGAAATATGCATCATTGCCTTTGCCAACGTCCAGAAGACTATTCATAACCTGTGATACTCTCTCAAAATCTATAAAGAATAAAGGTTCATCCAGTAGTCTTTGTAATCCCACTGCTTTCCATCTTTTATAATTGACTGCAATTTTTTGAAATTTATAGAATTCTTGACACAGCATTGTATACTTATATCCTCCAACTCCTACTATAAAAATGTGTTGTCCAATGATACTGATGGTTTCCTTCACTTCTTTGGCTATCTTCTCAACTTCTGGGATATCTTGTTCTTCATCAGACTCCAGCTCCACCTTTTCCACTGCTGCTTCACTGTCCAAGAACCAATGTCCTCTAGACAAGGTTATTGAGTCTGCCTTGAAGTCATGAATTGACAGTTCTTTTGGATTCACCATTCTGGAGAAAATATAACATAACCAAAAAGAAAACTCCACCCACATGAGTCATAAAAAACATAAAAGAAATCACATTTATCTTGAGGTGTAATGAAAAAGCAAAAAAAAATAAAATCTCAGATGAATCCTGACTTCCTTATTTGTAACACACATATAACTCAATTAAAGTGATCATCACATGTGTAGCAAGATGTCTAGTGCTCTCTTCCCTTCTCTCTTTTTTATTCATTTTTTTTAATAATAAAAAGGAAAAATGAATGATTTTTTAAAAAAATTTAGATTTTTATAGGAAAAATAAAATTAAACAATGACTAAAAAGAATAGAATCTTGCCAAATTACAACCTATATCTTGCTCGTGCTGTATAACTTATGTAAACAAAAGAGTTGTTATGTTTTCTCTCTTTTCTTTCTTTTTTTTTTAATAATAATTTCCACTTTTCTCTCTTCCCCTCCTATTTCTTTTCCTAGAAAAGGAATGGGGTACAGTAAAAGGAAATAATTTCCAAGATGTCATAATTCCTTTATGAAGAAATTCTGAATTCTTTAATAAGAATCCAAAGTGTGTGTCTCATGACCATTTTGTCCTTTCCTTCATTTGTGACTCATCATGCTTTTGCACTATTTCTGTATCTTGATCCGTATTTTCTTTCCATTGAAGCAGATCTGATTTTTTTACCCAAAAATACTTGATTCCTGTTGAATTTGTTTTTGGAATAAAATAATCTTCTTTTGATAAACTGTACTTGGAAGTTTTTGTTTCCACATCCACTTAGTGTTGCTGCATTTTGTTGATAAGCAGTGCTTGGACTTTCTAGGTCTCCACATCCTTTCAGTCTTAATGTCTAGATGCTTCTGATTATTCCATACTTTCCACCTTCCTTCTGCCTTTTCAACACCTTTGGTTTCTTCAACTTTCTCCTATTTTTGACTGAAGTAGATTTGGTTATGGAGAAATTATGTTTGTGATTCCTTTGAAGCTTCTAGTGGAAAAGTAAATCCCTCCAAATCTGAGTCATAGATATCCTGTTGTTTTTCTTGTTCTTCATTACTCAACAAAAACATTAAAAACCTTTTGTCATTTATTTTCAATTTAAGCTTCATATTTTCAAAATCCAAAATTACTTTACCTTTCCTGAGCCATGGTTGTCCCAAAATCAATTTCTCAGTCATCATATGATCAGGCCATTCTTCACAATCTATTTTCATATATTCTTCATTGAACTTAACTTTAATAGATGGTGAAGACAAGCTTTGTATTATCTGTCCTTCCAGTGTTTTGATCAATGTTTTACTCTCAGTCCTTTTTAAGTTAAACTTATCCAACAAAACTGAACTGATCAAATTAACTTGTGCACCTGAATCTATCAAAACCTTGATTTTCTCATTATGAAGATTCAGTGTTATAACAGGCAAATGCTCTCTCACTCTTAAAGGTGTTTCACACAAGAGAACTTCTCTAATCTCCTTGATTTTTCTTATCCTTTCTTTTGCCTCCTATTGAGCCTCATACCTGATCTTTTCCTCTTCTTTTTTCCTGTTTTGAGCTTGATGTATTCTCCTCCATTCAGAAACAGTTAATGGAAGATCATACCTTTTACCCTGCATCCACGTATAAAGTTTGGCATGATTTCTCCATCTATATCAACTAATTGGATAGCTCCACTATTATTGATTTGATTGATAATATAAGGTCCATGCCCCTTTTTTCTGAAATTTTTTCTGATGTTCCTTCACTGTATATGCCAAAACTAAGTCTCCTACCTACAAATCTTTCTCTTTAATATGAACATCATGATAAGCTTTCTGCCTTCTCTTGTCTGCATATATGCTCATGATTGCTTGAATTCTGGAAGCTCCAAGTTTTTCCAATTCCACCACTCTCTCAGATAACTCATGTCCAGTCCACTTGTATTGATTTCCCACTTTTAATGTTGGAATAAGAAATTCTAAAGGCAACACTGCATTTTGTCCATATACCAAATTAAATGGTGTTGTTCCAATTGCAGTTTTGTATGCCACTCTATAAGCCCATAAGACATGATTAAGTTGCATATCCCAATCATTCCTATTTGTATTTACCAATTTTGACAAAACAGTGCAGAGTACATTATTAGTACTTTCTGCTAATCCATTGGCTTGTGGGTGATAAGGGGCTGACTTTCTATGACTAATCATGAAATACTTAGTTATGTTTTCTATTACTTGGTTCAAAAAATGAGTCCCCATATCACTTACCAATTCAATTGGTAATCCAAATCTGGTGATAATATTTTCATAAAGAAATCTTGCAGTGGTCTGAGCATCATTCCTTTTTGTAGCCCTGGCCTCTGCCCATTTGGTAAGGTAAGCTGTGGCTACTATAATATATTCAGCATGGGATTGTTTTGCTGGAGGATGTATAGGTCCAATGAAATCTAACCCCCATTTACTAAATCCTCTGGCTGAAATAAGTGGTACTAATGGCATATTATCTCTCTTATTTGGTTGACTCACTCTTTGGCAAATGTCACATCTTTTCACATATGTTCTTGCATCAGGAAATAGAGTTGGCCACCAAAAACCAGAATATAATATGAGTTTAGCAGTCCTTTCACTTGAAAAATGTCCTCCTAACACTCTAGAATGTGCCATCTCTAACATTTCCATATACTTATTTTCAAGAACACAGATTCTTAAATATCCATCCATCCCTTTCTTGTACAATTGATCCCCTATTAGTTGATACTCTTCAGAAATCATTTGTAGAGTCCTTGAGTCTTACAGGCTCTCCTTTCTTGTTTCTTGTCAACTCCTCAATTATGTTTGTACTCCAATCTGGATTTTTCTGAAACCAATATAAAGTTGTAATTTCTGAATTTTGCAAGGATTGGCATTCCCAGCAGTTGGAAACATATTTTTTTACATCCTGAATCTTATTAGGCCAATGTAGACCTATCCTATTGAGATTGTTTAAGGTGACTATCATGGAAGCATGAATACAGGGATTCCAACAATGAGCTCTTCTTAAATACTCCTGCTGCTCATCTTCTGGAGTACAATATTCCAATATACCCATATGATTGAGATGATACAAATGTCCAGCTAGTAGCACAAAATTCCTACTTTGTAATACCATATGTGTGTTGTTTCCAGATGTTCTGCAAGGTCCCATGGTTAGCAAAGGTACTAAAGTCATGGCCCATTCAGGAATACTTTCTATTTTAAATAGATATGCATCTAGTAAGTCATCATCTAAAGGTGAACTTGGCTCTTTGGTTTGAATTTTGGACAGATGGTCTGCTCTTAAATGAGTTTTTCCTTGTTTGACCACTACCTCAAATTCAAATTCCATCCGTAAGAGAAACCATCTGACTATCCTACCTGTGTGACATGGTTTGTTTACCAAGTAGAGTAAAGCTTGGTGATCCACAAAGAATTTAAATTTGTTTGCTAAAAGATAGTGTCTATATCTTTTTACAGCAAATATCATTCCCAACCCTTCCCTTTT
Source organism: Ceratopteris richardii (assembly GCA_020310875.1). Lineage (NCBI taxonomy): Eukaryota > Viridiplantae > Streptophyta > Polypodiopsida > Polypodiales > Pteridaceae > Ceratopteris > Ceratopteris richardii. The sequence goes on from CM035409.1 coordinate 153,347,264, forward strand.
GGTTGTTGTATAATTCTTTTCTGCTGAATTCAATTGCCTACTAGCATAAGCAATTGAAAAGTCTAATTTGATCCCTTCTATTGGTTGTGCTAACACACATCCCAAAGCATAATTTGAAGCATCCACATGAACATGAAAAATTTTATTCCATTGTGTTTTTAGAATTGGTGCTGTTACCAAACAAGTTTTTAAAGTCTCAAAGGTTTGATCACATTCTTTGGTCCACTCAAATTTTGTAATCAATGCATACAAAGGTTTTGCAATGTCTGCGAACTTGTGTACAAATTTTCTATAATACCCACAATGTCCCATGAAAGTTTGAAGTTCGTTTATATTTGTTGGTCTTGGAAGTTCCACTATGGCCTTAATTTTTCTTTTATCAGTTGAAATTCCATTTCTGGAAACTATGTGACCCAGCATTCTCCCTTGCCTCACAAAGAACACACATTTATCTGGATTTAAACATACTCTGTATGTTCTACATTTTTTGAATATATTTTCCAGATCCTTTAAAAAGAAAAGGAAAAGTACAAAGATCATCCACATAAATTTCCATTATATTTCTAAGGAATTCTTTGAATATGTGAAACATCAGCCTTTGAAAAGTTGCTGGGGCATTAGTTAAACCAAGGGGCATAATCCTAAAGGCATAGATTCCCCATTCTGTGGAAAAGGCAGTTTTATGTTGGTCTTCCAAAGCTATTGGTACCTGATTATATCTTGAAAAACCATCCAAAAAGCTATAGACCTCTTTACCTGCAACCCTTTCCAAAAGATGGTCTGTTATAGGTAATGGATGGCTATCCCTTATAGTTGCAGCATTCACTTTTTTAAAGTTAATGCATACCCTAAGTTTTCCATTCTTTTTAGGTACCACAACGATAGGAGATATCCACTCTGTATACTCTATCTCATAGATGAAATTGGCAGCCAGCAGCTTGTTAATTTCTTCTTTTATTTTAGCAGAGTATTTGTCATTAAATGTATAGTGTCTTTGTTTGCTAGGTTTTGCATCAGGAGTAATAGGAATCGTATGTTCACAGATTTTAGGGTCAATTCCTTTCAAATCTTTATAACTGTAAGCAAGCACATCTCTATATGTTTTTGCCAATTTTCTCAATGCTTCCTCCTCTTGATTTTTCATGTCATCAGCTATTACAATATGTCTCTCTTCCCCTTCTTCTTGAGTGATCATCACCTTCTTAGTTTGTTCCTCATTGTCATATGCCTCACCTTTTTTCTTCTCTCTTTTTGGTTTTTTTTTAAGAAGTAACCTGTCTTCTACTTCATAGGTCTTGAAGTTTGTAGGTACATCAAATTGTTGATCTTCTTTCTTTATCATTTTTTTATTTTTCCCAACTTCTTGATCTTTTTCTATTTCCTTGTGCAAATTTTCTATATTTTCCTGAGATTTTTTCTTTTATAGCATCTGTAGCTTCTACTTCTTTCAGATATTGTGTTTTCCCATTTTTTAATATTATTCCTTCCTCTTGGTCTTCCTCTGTTTTTGACACCTTTATCATTTGTATTCCTATGTGAAAGATATCATATCCTTCTTCATTTTGGAATTTTACTCCCACATACTCATTATTAGCTAGATCCATGGTGGTCAAAATCTGATTCCAACCATAAGGCTCAAATTCTTCATCTTTAAATTTCTGTGGTATGTAGCTTTCATCTTGTGATTTCCTTTTTGAGGGGACATATCACAATATTGACCATTTCTTAAATTTACTCTAGTTATCCTTCCTTTGCTTTGAAGGTATAGGCAATCATTACCCCAATTTTGCACAATTTGCATTTGTCTCATGAATGGTCTTCCTAGGATAATTTCATATGAAGTGGATTGTGGGAATTCAACTATGGCAAAAGTATGCTCTATCTCTATTCCACATATTTCCACAATCACCTTTTCCCATATTCCTAGGGGTTTTTCTATGTGTCCATCTGCAAGTTGTAATCTCATTGTAGTGGGTATTAACTCATTTTTTCCCCATTTCTCCTAGGTTTGTTTAGTCATGATAGCCACTCATGATCCACTGTCCAATATGGCCTTAGCATGGTTCTCACCAAATTGTATTTTCAAGGTTGAGTTCCCTTCTTTTCCTTCACATTATCCTCCTATTTTATCAATAGGTATGTACAACAATTCTTCCTATTCTTGTTGTTGTGGATCTAGGTTCTTTGACTTTGTTTCCCAATTTTTTATATTGTGTTGTAAGTGAGGATTTTGTTTTACTATCTCCTCCATTGTGGTGTGATATAAAATTGTACAGTGTTTGTCTAGATTGATTTGGAAGGTTATCTGTGAAATATCTTCCTAATCAAAATGTTTCTTAGTTTCTGTTGCATTTGATCCTTCAACTATTGTTTGATGATTCTCTAGTTCCCCCATTTTGAGTTGTGTTTCCTGTATGATTTGTTTACATCTTTGCATTCTTTCATCCTCTAAATCTGGCATAGGATATGCCATCACATGATCTGTAGGATTTGGTCCATCTTGTATTCTTCCCTTGTATGCTCTTATTAGAGTCTCCAGACTTTGTGAATTTTTTGCCTCTTCCTGAGTCTGTATATTTTGTCGTTGACTATTGTTTGAATGTTCCATGGTTTCTTCTTCCAAATTTTTACCCAGTCTCATCTTTCTTTCCCATCTTCCTTTTTGTTTGATTTTCTTTTCTTTTGAAAATGGAATTTTCTTATGTTCCTGTGTGTGTGGCTCCTTTGTTGTTTCTTGTTGTTTAGCTTGTGCTCTTGTTATAGCATTTACAGTTACTTGATCATGGTCACTCAATTCTTCTTGCTCCATTATGTTAACTGTTTTTAATGGTATGTTACTAGATGTGTTCTGTTGTTTTTGAGGGTTTCTTGGGCAATCCTTTATTAAGTGTTCCCTACCACAATCCTTGCAATAGGCTCCTTCTATTCTTAATGTAGGAGGTTGTGGGCAGTCTCTAATGAAATGTTCCCCCCCCGCATCTATAACAAGTTATTTTTTGGCTTCCTTTGAATTGGGGTTTCTGATTGGACATGTAATTATTAGTTATGTACATGAATGTGGTTGTGTCCATTTCAATTCTCCCATTTCCCAAGTCTAAGACTTGCAGTTCTGGTTCTCTCTGTTCATATCCTTCCCAATCTTCCTGATATCCTTCATTCCAATGATACTCCTCTTTGTAAGATGATCTGAGTCTTGAGCTTTCTTCTTCTATTGGTGTGTATTTTACTGGTACTACATTGTTGGTAATGGTGGTTGTTGTCCAAGTATAGGTCTTGGTTGCTCCACAAAAATTGAGATTCTCTTTGTGAGTTGTGTTGGTTCACATATTCTCTTTCTTTAATGGGTTGTTTATTGTAGAAACATTCTTCTCAGGTATGGTTTGTCCATTTTCTTTCTAAGGTATAGTATTTGAGTGTTTTCCTATCTTGCAAATGTTGTGGTTTGTGATAAGGACATTGTTGAACCAAATGATTTTCTCCAAAGTTATAGCATTTCTTATTGGTTGCTATCCTGGTGTTTATCAAATTTGACTTGGTGTTAACTTATAGGGCTTTAGCAATGGCTTGTGCCAATTCTTCTACTGGTGGAATTTTATCTTCATTTATTCTTGGCTGGTCAAATGCTAATAAATCTTGTTCTCTATTATCCTCTAAGTCTATTGCCTCTTTCACACATGCTCCTAGATCAGGACATCTTCTATAATACACCAAGGTTCTTAATTGTGCACTTCTCAATCCTTCTATGAATGAGGACACTTGTCTTGCCATAGATGGTACCTCTTCTCTTGGACATCTATCAATGTATTGCTTGAATCTCCTTGCTGCCTCTCTGACATTTTCATCATTTTGTTGTTTAAAACTATGTATCAGGGTAGTTGTACTATGTTTTATTCCAGTTTTTGAGAATTCCCCTATGAAGGCTTCAAGGAAAGATTCAATATCTGGGTACATTTCCTTTCTCAATGGAATAAACCAAGATAGTGCAGGTCCAGTTAGGGTTAGACCAAATGCTTCAAATTGTACTTTGTAATCCTCTACTTCTTCTGCCCTAATTAATTGTCTGAATTCTGCAGGATGAGCATGAGGACTAGAATATCCTTCATATTGATTCTTCATGCATTTAGCTACTTGATAGGGCCTAAGCATTCTTCCATGGTTTTGCCACTGATGTCTCCTTCTGATTGGAAAATCACTCATTCCTTCTGCTTCTCTTTCAAAAGGATTTGGGGAAGTGTGTACTCTCCTACCTTGTTGTTGTTCAACATTAGTGTGAGTTTCATTTTGTCTTGGCAAGTCTAGTTGTCCTAGGTTTTGTTCCCAAAGTCTCTTGTCTGCATATTGCCCTAAATCATTAGAGTTTTCTGGATCTTGTGAGAATATGTATACACATCCCTGTCTATCCTCATATCTGCCATCCTTAAATTGTGCTACTGGTGTTATCATATGGCATATTCTCCATAGAGGCATATAGAACAATGTAAGAGTCAATAAAATCTATGATGCAACAATGTAAGAGTCAATAAAATCTATGATGTACCATGGGCAACCCCATGGTGCATCATAGATTTTATTGACTCTTACATTGTTGCATCATAGATTTTATTGACTCTTACATTGTTCTATATGCCTCTATGGAGAATATGCCACATGAGAACTGCTTTCTCGTTCTCAGTTAAAGGGTGCCATAACTTATTGAGCTTGAACTCCCATCTAATCTAGATCAATCGCTCCACTAGTTTTTGTTAAGAGATCTATGAATATCCATATTTCTCTTGAATCTCACAATGCCCTCAAGCTTGTTGCCATTGGCCCACTTCAATACCTTTGTATGAGGGGAATCTTTTGTGAGGAGGAGATGGGTGTCTCACACACCCAAGGGTCCCTCACATACCCCAAGCACTGATTCTCTGGCTTAAGAGACACCCACCTTCATAGTCCACTCTGAGTGTAGCATCGATGTCTTGAAACCTACTCCAACGTTGGATAATTTGGGGAGAGGTTTTGATTCGCTGTGTAAAGAGAGCAAAACGGTTGCGAACAAACTTCAGCATACACATGAGCATGGGGAGAGCAAGCAAAACCCTAGCTTGGGAATTTACCCACAGCCTTTAAGGACTCTGTTTTATTTTACGGATATTGCATTTACTTATATGAGTTGGAGTGGAATTTACACATGACAATACTTGATTTGCGTCGGACTTGCATGTCAAAAAACTTGTTATGCATCGAAATTCAAATATGCTGATTTGATGCTTTCTTTTTTTTCTGTCTTATTTCTTTCATATAATTATTTATGGCTACCTTTTGGATAATTCAACACTTCTATATTTGTTAAATATTGAAAAATAGAATGTGTGAAGAAAAGTGCGATTTTACACTGATACAAACATGTAAAAACTATGGTATTTAAAGAGGAAAATTATTTGTCTTCCAAAAAATTTTACAATGGTCGAAGGAGTGTAGTGTAATGGTAACATCTTGACCGACGAGATTAAACATTCAAAGTTAAAAAGTTCAAGACCCATGGATCCATGTAGGATGCGATAGTTTGCATAAGCAAATGAATGACATAGCTTCCTAACTTTACTTTAAGAAGCACATGTAGCCACTTTTCTACTTCATCGACAGAGAGAAATAGCTCATTGTTCTTATTTTATATTACTTTGTTTGAGTTCTTTTCCTTTAAGTTGTCCCTTGGCTGCAATTTAGCCTATTCTTGGACTTGAGAAATTAAAGGCTCTTCGAACTTGAGTATTCCTATCGTATCCCTAGTCAATTTGGATAACTAGTCGCACGTAGCCTATGCTAAGAATGGACTGAGGGGGTTAAGAGGTGTTCCAACCTCAAGTCGCTCCTCCTTGCTATTATTTTTTGTCGAAAATGTCTATCTATCGTGATAGACGGTGTCTATCGCAATAGACACTAGCTGTCACGTGGGGCTGTCTGTGGGGACCTGTCTGTCACGATAGATATGTATCTATCGCGATAGACTGAGTCTATCCTTTGTCGTGCTTTGTGTCTATCGCGATAGACGGTCTCTATCGTGGGGTCTTGTCTATTGTGATAGATGGGTGTCTGTCACGATAGACGAGGTCTGTCATCTGTCGTGGGCTCTGTCTATCGCGATAGACGGCCTCTGTCGCGGGGTGCAGTCTGTCGCGATAGACTGTGTCTATCGCGATAGATGCTGTTTGTCGCGATAGACTGTGTCTGTCGCGATAGATTGAAAAAAACAATTTTTTTAGAATTTTTTAGTGATTTGGCATGCTCTCATGGTATGGGTTATCGTGCCAAACATGCATTCAAAAAATATTAAGTTTTTGTGTCTGTCGCGATAGACAGGGGTCGTCGTCTCGGGACCTGTGCAGAGTGTTGCCGTACCTGCGCAGGCTGCTAGAGATGGTGGTACAACTAGAACCTGCAGCAAAAGCTAAAAAAACACACAAAAACAGATAGCATCAAGCTCTCTCTCGCTCTCTCTCACAAGTGAAATGAGGGAAATGAGGTGGGAAGTGGAAAATGACCAAAAACTGAAATTTTTGTGAAGATGGAGATGGAGGTGGGAGATGGTGGGGATGATGATGGTGATGCAAAAACAAGAAGAAATGAAGAAAAATAGGAAAAAGGAAGGATATTACCTATGACTCCAATGTCTCAACTCTACGTCTTACCATCACACGCTCGTCCTCGAAGCTCTCTCTCCGACAATGGCGCCAAATTTGGTGTCACTCTAGAACAATGGCAAGTACCAACGTGAGGAGATCCACCTCATAATTGTCAATCCGTGGAGATGTGAGGACTAGTATGAAGACTTTGAGCAAGTGATGGCACAAGTGTGTGAGTGAGAAGCACACAAACATGCACACACATACACACACACGCGCACACAAGGCAAGAACAAGCCTATTTGGGGGCTCAAACGGAGTCTAAAAATTATGAAAATTGATATGTATCTAATTCAAATACTCCTCAAGCTCGAGGACTCCTCGGCTTGAACAAAATGGAATCTATTCTACCAAAAATGGAATTTACAATGTTTGTGTAGTGATTAAAATCACTTTGAGTTGGGAATTGTTTATGAAAAAAATGATTGGACCTTGTTGCCGTATTGTGCATGACTGCTCCCTTGTGCCTGCATGCTTTTCTCATGACTTGTATGCCAACACTAGTGGACACACAAGTATCATAACAATTAGCCCAATCAGAGTCAGAGAAAGCATGTAAATCTGATGATAGTGATCCCCCCTTGGGATAAAACAATCCAAGTAGTCGAGTACCACTCAAGTAGCAAAAGATGTGCTTAATCGTCTACCAATGCTTGACACTTGTGTAATGCATAAAAGTGCTCATTTATGAGACATTAAACTGAATATCTGGCCAAGTAATGCATAAGCAAATCAAGCATCCAACATCTTGCTGATAGAGAAAGACATCAAATGCATCTCTAGCATCATGAAGACTCAATCGCAAGCCTTTATCCATAGGAGTGGCAACAGGTTTACAGTCTTCAAGGCCAAAATGCTACAATAATGTGTCAATATATTTTTTTTGACACAAAGCCATTCCACCATCAACTTGTATAAACTGAATGCCCAAATAATGATGCAAATGCCCCAAATCAGACATCTCAAATGGGGCATGCAAATCAGCCTTAAAATCAACGATATGCTTCTCATGGGGACTAGTGAGCAGCATGTCATCAACATACACAACAATGAGTAGAAGCACATCATTAGCACACAACATAGAAGGTGCTCTCAGTTGGACTGTTCTGAAAACCATGTGAAATGAGACAGGCATGTATCTTCTCATACCAAGCACGTGGTGCTTGCTTTAAACCATATAATACCTTCTTTAACTTGCACACCTGGTTTTCATGCCCATTCTGCACAAAGCCACGGGGTTGAAAAACATACACTTCTTCATTCAAGTCACCATTCAAAAATGCAGTTTTAATGTCCAAGTGATGTACATTCCAACCATGATGAGCTACAAGTGCACATATGCTATGAAGAGTAGTCATTCGGCATGTAGGTGCAAAGGTCTCATCATTAGATTTACTCTATAAATCTTTTTGAGAATCCAATTTATTTTTCTTAAAGATAAGAAAATTGCTTCAAAACCTTTTTGAATAGATCTTTGAGTAGTGCAAGTTTGGAGTCATCTAGAATTTGACTCATGGCAAGTTTATGTGTCTTTAAAGTTTGAATTGGTTGTACAGAGTTTTAGTTTTTTCTTTTGACTTTCCAAATCTTTTGGATTTGACTCAGATATGGTATCTGCTTCTTTTCACAATAAAATCTATGATGCAACAATGTAAGAGTCAATTAAATCTATGATGCACCATGGGGTTGCATCATAGATTTTATTGACTCTTAGATTGTTCTATATGCCTCTATGGAGAATATGCCACATGAGAACTGCTTTCTCGTTCTCAGTTAAAGGGTGCCATAACTTATTGAGCTTGAACTCCAATCTAATCTAGATCAATCGCTCCAGTAGTTTTTGTTAAGGATCTATGAATATCCATATTTCTCTTGAATCTCACAATGCCCTCAAGCTTGTTGCCATTGGCCCACTTCAATACCTTTGTATGAGAGGAATCTTTTGTGAGGAATCTCTTCACATATGAGATGGAAACATTTTTTTTTCCTCTCTCTCTCTCTCTCATTAAGTGTGCTTTTTTTTGTATTTTTCTTTGTGTGAAATGAACAGAACTTGGACATATAGCCAGTTTTTGCACATGTAGCCACTTTTCTACTTCATCGACAGAGAGAAATAGCTCATTGTTCTTATTTTATATTAATTTGTTCCACATGGAAGGTGGAACATCTATAGGAACAAAATTTTCCCATCAATTCCATGGTGTGGATCAATATGAAAACTGTGCTGCCCGGTATTATGTGAATAGCCACAGACACATGTGTCAATTCTCGATTGGTTTAACTCTCTATTGCTATTCTACCTTATGATATCCATAGAAAAATCATGCGGACTCTGCCTTGTGTGAATGGTATATGTAACTTGATGTGCAAAGATTGGGGCATAAGTACACAAAGACAAGGCCTCCGCTCAATCTGAATTGCACCTTAGAGAGCAATGCAGTTTAGAAGTTCATACAACAAAAATATAGACTATGCATAGTTGGTGGCAGAACGATTTGGGATAGAGTGGATATTTTTTGAATAGAGTGTGCTTGCAAATGTTGACACAGAGAACTTTGGGTTTATCTACGATGATACAGAGAAGCTTAGTGTGGTCCCTACGCATAGATTTACTTTATCAATTACATTGTATGCAACTCTTCGATTTACTTTCAAATATATTATTCATGTGTTTTTTATGTATGATGATTTGTGGTATAGTACAACATCTATATGCAATGGTATCATCTTTGTGTGTGTGAAAGAGAGACAATGATATGTCTGTGTGTGAATGCGAGAGAGAGAGAGAGAGAGAGAGAGAGAGAGACAGAGAGAGAGAGAAACAAAGAGATCTACACGTTGTTATTGATGTGTGAATGATAGGAGATGAAATTTTACTCCATGATCTAACTAATACGAGCACGAGTCTCATCCTCCTTTCTTTATAGAGCATGTTGAATGTCTCGCTGTATACATAGATCTTAATTTTTTTACCTCAAGAATGGATTTTGCGTGATATTGTTTTCCTCTTGGCTTCATGATTGTGAGTGTATTTCTTAAGTTCTGTTTCAATTTCATCATGACTTAAAACATGTATTATCAAGCAAAAGATCATTCCTATCTATTTTGAATTATGTTTTTCTACCAAACATGAATTTGATTTTCTCAGAGGAATAATAGCGCATGTACATAAACATTATGTTTTCAAATGTACTATCGATGATCTTTCCAAGATGAGATCGTTTTTCAGAATACAGATAGTGTTGGTGAATTGGATGTGGAAAACAGAGGGATATATAATGAAGATGAAGATATTAAGACTGAGATTGAAAAGAAGTCACTTTGTGGATCGTTCTCCACCATCGACGATATCAAGAAGAAAAATGTATAAGATTTTGATTGTGATTGAGAGTAAGTGACATTGTGATTGACAATGTGACTGAGAATGAAAGTATGATTGTGATTTTATGATTGCATGATTATGAGTGCAGTTGCAAGCAAGTAATTGTTTGATTGAGAATGAGAAGGGAAATTACATAGCTCAAGGGTGGTTGGAGGTTGATGCTTCATAAAGAAGCTATTGATTGGATATAGAATTAGATAGCTTCAAAATTCAAAGGGTAAGATTCTTTGTCAAATTCAATGCTCATATGATCATTGCATTCATTGACATATATAATCTTTCCTTAAACAGATATGTTTTTATTCTAAGAGAGATTGGATAAGTATTACAAGTGGCATCAGAGTAGGATGGACCCAAAGGAGACGATGAAGACTATATTTAACTAATTCACGAATGAGCCAAAAAATAACAAGATAGCATATCTCAGTCATAGATCAATTGAATATCAACTGAAGAAGCAAATAAATACGATAACTTCCTAACTTTGCTTTAAGAAGCATTAAATCTTCATATCCAAAGACATTTATAATAAATAAAAAGAGTTTAATTATAAATAAGAAGAGGATAGCATAGCTCAGTCATAGATCAATCCAATATCAACTGAAGAAGCAAATGAATACGATAACGTCCTAACTCTACTTTAAGAAGCATTAAATCATCATATCCAACAGGTTTACTATAAATAAGAGGATAACATAGCTTACTCATAGATTAATCCAATATCAATTGAAGAAGCAGATGAATAAGATAACTTCTTAACTTTACTTTAAGAAGCATTAAATCTTCATATCCAAAGATTTTTATTATAAATAATAAGAGGATACCATAGCTTACTCATAGATCAATCCAATATCAACTCAAGAAGCAAATGAATAAGATAACTTCCTAACTTTACTTTGAGAAGCATTAGATATTCATATCCAAAGAGTTTAATTATAAATAATAAGAGTTTTTATAGCGTATCTTAGTCATAGATCAATCCAATATCAACTGAAGAAGCAAATGAATACGATAACTTCCTAACTATACTTTAAGAAGCATTAAATCTTCATATCCAAAGATTTTTATTATAAAAGATAAGAGGATAGCATAGCTCACTCATAGATCAATCCAATATCAACTGGAGAAGCAAATGAATTAGATAGCCTCCTAACTTTACTCTAAGAAGCATTAAATCTTCTTATCCAAAGAGTTTTATTAAACATAAAAAGAGCTTTATTATAAATAAAAAGAGGATAGCATAGCTTACTCATAGATCAATCCAATATCAATTGAAGAAGTAAATGAATAAGATAATTTCCTAACTTTACTTTAAGAAGCATTAGCTATTCATATCCAAAGAGTTTTATTATAAATAACAAGAGTTTTATTATGAATAACAAGAGGATAGCATAGCTCTGTATTAGATCATTCCAATATCATCTGAAGATGCAAATGAATAAGATAATTTCCTAACTTTACTTTAAGAAGCATTAAATCTTCATGTCCAAAGATTTTTATTATAAATAACAAGAGGATAGCATATCTCAGTCATACATCAATTGAATATCAACTGAAGAAGCAAATGAATAAGATAACTTCCTAACTTTACTTTAAGAAGCATTAAATCTTCTTATCCAAAAAGTTTGATTATAAATAAGAGAATAGCATAGCTTATTCGAAGATTAATCCAATATCAATTGAAGAAGAAAATGAATACGATAACTTCTTAAAAATTTACTTTAAGCAGCATTAGAACTTCATATCCAAAGAGTTTTATTAAAAATAAAAAGAGTTTTATTATAAATAAAAGGAGTTTTATTATAAATAATAAGAGGATAGCATAGCTTACTCATAGATCAATCAAATGTCAACTGAAAAAGCAAATGAATAAGATAACTTCCTAAATTTACTTTGAGAAACATTAAATATTCGTATCCAAAGAGTTTTATTATAAATAATAAGATTTTTATAGCATAGCTCATCTTAGATCAATCCAATATCAACTGAAGAAGCAAATGAATAAGGTAACTTCCTAACTATACTTTAAGAAGCATTAAATCTTCATATCCAAAGAGTTGTATTATAAATAACAAGAGGATATCATAGATCAATCCAATATCAACTAAAGAAGTAAATGAATGAGATAGCTTCCTCACTTTACTTTAAGAAACATTAAATCTTCATATCCAAGGAGTCTTATTAAAAATAACAAGAGTTTTATTATAAATAAAAAGAGGATAGCATAGCTTACTCATAGATCAATCCAATATCAATTGAAGAAGCAAATGAATAAGATAATTTCCTAACTTTACTTTAAGAAGCATTAGCAATTCATATCCAAAGAGTTTTTATTATAAATAACAAGAGTTTTATTATTAATAACAAGAGTTTTATTATTAATAACAAGAGGATAGCATAGCTCAATCCAATATCATCCGAAGAAGCAAATGAATACGATAACTTCATTAAATCTTCATGTCCAAAGAGTTTTATTATAAATAACAAGAGGATAGCATAGCGTACTCATATATCAATCCATTATCAATTGATGAAGCAAACGAATTAAGATAACTTCCTAAATGTACTTTAAGAAGCATCAATTCTTCATATCTAAAGCATTTTATTATAAATAACAAGAGTTTTATTATAAATAACAAGAGGATAGCATAGCTTTCTCATAGATCAATCCAACATCAATGGAAGAAGCAAATGAATTAAGATAACTTTCTAAATTTACTTTAAGAAGCGTCAAATATTCATATCCAAAGAGTTTTATTATAAATTACAAGAGTTTTATTATAAATAACAAGAGGATAGCATAGCTTACTCATAGATGAATCCAATATCAATGGTACTAGCAAATGAATAAGATAACTTCCTAACTTTGTTTTAAGAATCATTAAACCTTCATATCTAAAGAGTTTAATTGATTGATATAGATAGCAAAATAACGTCTTTCCGACTCTTAGGACATAATTTTTCAACGGGGGGAGAACGTAACATGGTTCATCATAGGGATATGCACATCTTATAGTTCGAAAGTATATCTACAATCGAAGCTTTTTTATGAATGTTAGGAACTCATTTTGAAAATTAGTTCATGGTACAATGCAAAGAAATTGTGTATGGCGAAAGTGTGATTGCACGTTTTCATATGAAATTATTTGTGTACATGTATCAATATGTGTGTATGTGTGTGTGTGTGTTGTCAAACACTTACCCTAACCTTTTTTCACAAGGGAGATAATGGGGATTTGGAGGAGACCCTTTTTCAATGGGATAAAAAATCAGATTCGTATTATCGCTAGATAGTGTTCATCTATTGGGAACACATCCTTTAAGACTCAAAGACCGGATAAGTTTCATCCTTCACACATAGAAGGAAAAGATAAGAGCTCTAGTAGAAAGGGATCTCCAAATAATTCAAGAAATTATGCAAGGCAATAAAAAATGGAAATGGTAATGGTACCAATACTATCCTGTGTAACGTGGAGCGATCTAAAACAGGTAACACATTTCCTCCTATTTTTGTTAACTAGAATATAAAAAGATCACATTTCAACGCATATCAAAGGTATTATGGACAAAGTCATAGATGATTACATTCTTAGACTGAAGAAGATTAATTTATTGAATGTGCCTTGAGAAAGAACACAAAGAAAGGCTTAGAGGAATTGTTTTCTCAACTTCACGATGGAGTTTTAATAGGACGATGCCATGAGCCTCACTCATCAATGGAAACCTTGTGAGATGGGATTCGACAAAATTAGGAAAAGTGTCAAATTTTATCTTTGAGGATAATAATAGTGTCTTCTCTTGAAGGTATATGTGAAAGCTCATTGTCACTTGATCTATGCTTGGATTGTTGGAGTTAGACGTCTATGAAAGCATGCAAACAACATAAGGAAGAAGAAGAAGCTTGGAGCACAACACACAATACTGAATGTATTACCACTAGAATGTAAAAAGATAAGTAGCCTATTAGGGCAATAGGTGTATATACAAGCCGGAGGAAAAAAACCTCCTAAAGAGGGAAAAAAGTGCCCTCGTGGTCCTAGAGTGTTCACACACATCACAACCTAAATATATCAACAAATCCGCCTTGGGAGTGATGCACAGAATAAGGAGCTGGCACTCATGTATAAGGAAGTGCCAAGCTATGTGGAATCAATCCACAAAAGGAAGTAAGCCCGAAGCGTTATGAAAAGCTTCAAACTTCTCCATACACAGAGTCTTCGTGAAAAGGTCTGCAATGCTCTCCTACATGGGCACATATGCCAAGCTGATCTCCCAGCAGAGAACCTCTCCCTAACATAATGATAATGCACCTCAATGTGCTTAGTGTGAGCATGGAACATACGGTTCCTCCCAACTACCAATGCACTCTGACTGTTAGTGAAGATGGTGGTGGCAAAAGGCTGACCAATATCCAAATCAACCATAAGGTGTCAGAGCATAGACACTCAACAATCGCTGTGAAAGTTACCCTTTACTCAGCGTCACAACTAGAAGTGGCCACAGTAGGCTGCTTCTTGCTCAACCAAGATATACATGAGCTACCAAGCATGAAGCAAAAGCCATTGGTGGACACATGAGTGTCATAGTAACTAGCCCAATCACTATCAGAAAAAGCACGCAAATGTGGCAGTAGTGATCACCCCCTTGGGATAAAACAATCCAAGTAGCCAGGTACTACTCAGGTAGCAAAAGATGCATTTGACTGCCTGCCAATGCTTGACACCTGAGCAATGCATAAACCTGCTCATCTATGAGACAACAAACTGAATATTTGGCCAAGTAATGCATACGTAAATCAAGCATCCAATAGCCTCCTGATAGAGAACAACATCAAATGCATCTCTAGCATCATGAAGACTTAATCGTAAACTTGTCTCCATAGGATTGGCAATAGGCTTACAGCCTTCAAGGCCCAAATGCTACAATAATGTGTCAGTATATTTCATTTGACACAAAGCCATTCCACCATCAACTTGCATAAATTGAATGCCCAAATAATGATGCAAATGCCCCAAATGAGACATCTCAAATGAGGCATGTAAATCAGCCTTAAAATTAGCAATATGCTTCTCATGAGGACCAATGAGCAGCATGTCATCAACATACACAACAATGATCAGACGCACATCATTAGCACGCTTAACGTATAAGGTGCTTTCAATTGGACTATTCTCAAAACCATGTGCAATCAAATAGGCATGTATCTTTTCATACTAACACGTGGTGCTTGCTTTAAACCATATAATGCCTTCTTTAACCTGCACACCTGGTTTTCATGCCCTTTCTGCAAAAAGCCACGGGGCTGAAAAACGTACACTTCTTCATGCAAGGCACCATTCAAAAATGTAGTTTTAATGTCCAATTGATGTAAATTCCAACCATGATGGGCTACAAGTGCACAGATGCTAGGAACACTAGTCATTTGGCAAGTAGGAGCAAAGGTCTCATCAAAATCAATGCCTCTTTCTTGTGCATAATCCTTTGCAACAAGCCTAGCCACATACCTATCAACTGTACCATCAAGCTTATGCTTCAGCTTGTATACCCACCTAGTGGCAATGGCCTTCTTGACATGAGGCAAGTCACATAAAGACCAAGTACCATTCTTCATTATAGCATCATATTCAGATTGCATAACAGCAATCCAATTTTCTAAATTTTGCGCTTCATCAAATGAAAGAGGCTCATTCTCATCATAGAGACTAGATGCAGCCATAGCATAGCAATCTGATGCAAAAAAGGCACTATGAGAGCCTAACTGAGTACGATATGATAGAGGTGCATCTAATTTGCTATCACGCAAAATTTGCACGAGACAGTTTGGCATAGTTTTTGCCTGCTCAATATCAGCTCTCTCATCAACAAGTGCATCATGTAAATTTGCATCAGAAATGGAATGATCTACAACATCACATGAAACCTACAAAGGCTGAGAAGTTGCCTCATTAGGACCAACACTAGATTGTCCACCTGTAAAAAGAGGCAGCAAAGTATTTTACATGTCTTTGGAGCTAACATACATGCATGAAAGTAATGGCTGAATAGCATCTTCCACAAAAACAACATCATGGCTAACCAAAATGCGATTAGTATGTGGATGATACAGATGATAGCCTTTGCTTTCAAAACTGTAGCCAACAAAAAATACATTTTACTTCTTTATCATCCAATTTCTTGCAATGTTGTTCATGCACTAATGCATATGCTAGACAACCAAAAACACGCAGATAAGCAAAATATGGCTTGCAACCATGCCAAGCCTCATATGGAGTGATAGATTGCAGTGCTTTAGTGGGATACCTGTTAAGTACATATAATGCACTACTAGACTGATCTTTCTGCAACAAAACATAAACTAACTCTTCAAATGTTAAAGCATTTGGATTGCCTTTCATTATCAAACAAAGAGTAGAAGCAAAACTTTGATATGAGTCAGGAAGACCATTTAGAATGGTCTTTAGAAGTGAACTATCAGGAACGACTTCATCAGTAGAAATCAATTGTTCCTTCGAATACTTGATCTTTATCAGAAAACTATCCATGGAATCATCTTCATTCATGTGCTCACTCTCTAACTATTTTCCGAGGTAAGCAACACGAGCCTCATTGTTGAAGAATCACTCACAAATTTGACATACAGACAGACATAAAGACAAAGAAAGACAAAGAGAAGCAGAAACAAAGTCAGTCAGAAAATCAAGCCTTAGTGAAGGGACAAATTCACGATTGTAATATAGTTCATAGAAACTTCCAAAAATATGAGTTTTGAATCTCGGAACAAAATGTATATATATGAGGTAGAAGATCATAATATATGATGAAAGAAGAAGAGAGCAGTGTGCTCATAGAACCGGAATAGAATAGCGCATAAAGAGACAAGGAATAGTGATATAGAAGACGCCAGAGATTGCGTATGGAGAGATGAATAATAGAACCTGAACTGTCGGGTATTCATCTGAGAGAGATGGTAAGGAATAACTACTCAGAGTAGGAGAGTTTTCCGTAGCTATGAGCAAAGTGAGGCCAAGCTATTTTTGTACACATCTTCTCTAATAGAAAACACACGTTCATGTGGAAATTTGAGCGCATTCTTCGTATGTGAAGAAATCTGAGTGATTTCATGTTACTGTGAAAGTTAGTTAACAGTTACAGTTTCCTCAGTAAACATTTTCCGGTACATCTTCAAGTTAGATCTCGCAACAAAGTGTAAAGTTTTTCATGAGAGATAGCTCATCTTGAAGCTAGGAGTCTGAACTATAAACTGATCAAAAGAGTTTTGTGCAACGGGACAAGTACACAGTACAAAGTCTGACTGTAAAAGGCATTCTGAACTAGTGAAGTTTTTTCTTAAACTTCAGAAAGAGTTCATTTACTAAAGGAAGCTCATGTATAACTTCCTTACTTCATCAACAATCATTTGAAGTAACTACAAACAGAGTTGCAGTTGATTCTGGTAAGATTCCAGTACAATTCCGGTGACAGTCCGGTGAAGTTCCGGTGAAATTCTGGTGAGTTCAAAACACAGTTGTAAAGATTTCAGTTTCAAGAAGTTTGCTAAGTTGTTGATGATTATAGAGGTGTTCTAATATCACTCTATCTTAGTTCTTGTGGCGTGGTGAATTCCGCAGTTGAGCTTTAGTTAGTTAATCTCACTCGCTGCGTCAACAAGTAGTACAAGAGCTCAACAGTTGATGGTAATTCGTTAGAGCTCACCAAGTGGCAATTTTCCGCAGTCTTGTTAGTGAACAAGCTTTTGCCACGAAATCAACACTCATCCCTAGCCTGGTACAGTGCGGTAAGTGTATCCCAAGCATCCTTAGTTGTTCTCCAAGAGTGAATGTGAGGAATAATGGCACGTTTGATAGACAAAGCTACCAATGCATGTGCCTGAGCATCTCTACCATCCCAATGAATTTTCTCTGAAGTAGGTGCAATAGAAACTGCAGCACGAATAGGAATCTGTAGAATATCACCATCTTGGACACCATTTGCATCAGCTTCAGTGCCTATATTTGCAGTACATGTGTTCACAGGTGTTGTAGGATATTTTTCAACACCCTGTACAATATTCCATAGTCCTTTTGCGACCAATACATGATGCATCATATAAGCCCACAATGGATAATTGGTACCATCCAACTTATCCTCAATAGCCAACACACGAAATACATCATTGCTTTCAGCCATGGCCACTGATCAAAATACCTTGATGCAAAAAAATGATTGTATCTGAAAAAGTTGAACAGAACTACCCAAACGAGTTCTGGTAGACCTGTAGCAGACTTCAAGATGCTTATATTGGCAAACCAAAACCTATATATATCTTTGGCACAAAAAGATGAAATAGCCTACACAAGCACTATGATAGTTTGTTTGGAGGCTGAAATGTGCTCAGATTGCAATTCGGACACCACAAAGCGAAGCGGTTTTGATCTCCTAATACTTGAGTATGCACACCAAATTTTGTATGATTCTGAGATTGCGCCTTGAGGAGTGTCGAGGATGCCTAAGAGGAAGCAATGACTTGCTTTAATATCAATTGTTGGAGTTAGGCATCTGTGGAAGCACGCGAACAACACAACGAAGAAGAAGAAGCTTGGAGCACAACACACAATACTGAATGTATTACCACTAGAATGTACAAAGATAAGTAGCCTATTAGGGCAATAGGCATATATACAAGCCAGGGGAAAAGAACCTCCTAACGAGGGAAAAAAGAAGAAGAAGCTTGGAGCACAACACACAATACTGAATGTATTACCACTAGAATGTACAAAGATAAGTAGCCTATTAGGGCAATAGGCATATATACAAGCCAGGGGAAAAGAACCTCCTAGAGTGTTCACACTATCACTACCTAAATATATCAACCCTCTCCAGTAGTAGAACCAGAGCCAGAAGAGTTGGTCCCTATTGAGGTAGATGATTCGTACGAAGAACCGTATGTTCCTATGCCGATGCCAGGCGGGCAACCCTCTCCAGTAGTAGAACCAGAGCCAGAAGAGTTGGTCCCTATTGAGGTAGATGATTCGTATGAAGAACCGTATGTTCCTATGCCGATGCCAGGCGGGCAACGAACCTCAGAGGGACTAGACACCTTGGAAGTGGAAGCACCCGAGTGGCTTCAGACACTGGAAAAGACAGCGAACACACACGAAGAACGGGTGGCCATTCAGATCCAATCACTAGCGAACCTAGAAGAAACTGTCATAAAGTCAGAATATTTCAGAAGCATGTCTCATCATAGATGGATCGGCACCAATAATGACCAATATGTGCCATACTGCATACTTTTGGCCGATTACAACGCCGAGATTCAACGACGATGCGGCAAGCCTCCCACATATGCTACACAATTTGGTCCAGATGATATACCGGAAAGTGCTAAGCGTGGGTCCATCCATCAACCCACCTGGAGGATCAGGCTTTTGGAAACATATCCTGAAATGGTCCGAACCTGGAATAATATGCCGTTGTTTATTAAATATAATCCTTGTTACGTTCCAGTTCTTCAAAGACGCACCTGGCCTGAATTCACTATTGCCATCAGAGACATCAAAGCCTGCGCAAAATGGTTAAATTACGTTTATCTAGCACCTCCACGAGGACCCCCCACGGTGAACTATATGATTTCTACAATCCGTCACTGGAGCATTCGGCTACGCAATAATCCCGATGTGATGGCCCAGATGTGTATGAAAATATTTGAATTAATGCTGATCACTTTTAGGACGTTTAAGAACATTAAGGACCCCCACTTCTCAGGAGCAGGCTTTGTGACAGGAAACCAGGATCTCGTGTACGATATGAGTACCACCCCATCAATTGAAGTAATATATGCTTGGCACGCCAGAATCAAGTACCTCCCAGCCTACTTTAAACAGACATTTGAGGAGATGTTCATCACAGGATTCTGGGAATATCACTCCGAAATCTTTATACCCAGACCATCACATCTCCTCCAATTATTTGCTGTGGAGCGAACTATTCACTCAGAACAATTGAGGGTGCCTCATCCGGATGTTCCCGGACCTGTGAATTGGGATGATTTGCTCACAGATCTAGCACGCGGCTTACGACTCGAAGAACACCACCTAGCCTCCGATGTCGTCCAATATTATGTTCAAAAATCCTCTAGACAAGGGTCTGTCAGGGGCGACAGACGCGAGAGTGGGGGGGGGGGTGTTGGCAGCAGTCAGGGAACCGAAGGAGCCACAAGACGAAGAGAGTCAGAGCGAAGGGACAGCACAAGCAGACATGGCAGTCAAAGAAGATCTGGCAAGTAGGCCACCTAAATTTTTCAGACATCAAGGAGTTGACACACAAGAAGAAAGAGCAAGTAGGGAGCTCAAAGGTATGTATGACAAATCAATAGAGAAAACCCCTACACAAATAGTGATTTTCATCACTAAAAACCATTGTAAATATCATTTCGTATTTTTGTAGCTCCATTTTGGGCAAGCCAAGGAGTCCTTGAGCTTGAGGAGCTTTAGAAGTATCTACCTGCCAATTTTCATATTTTTTAGATCTCGTTTGAGCCCTCTAATAAGCCCTGGAACCTAATTTTTAACTAGGCCGGACACTAGGTCTGAACAGGGCCAAAACCTAGTCAAAAACTATAAAAAGAGCTAGAGAGCTCATTTTTGGGGTTGGATTATAATTGAAATGAACTTGTAAGAGCTTTTGAAAGTAATCTAAGAACTCCATTGCTTCTCTCTCTTTGTCTTGCCGTGTGTGCGCGTGTGCGTGTATGTGTGTGCATGCTTGTGTGCTTCTCACTCACGCACTTGTGCCTCCACTTGCTCGAGGTCTTCATACCATCCTCACGTCTTCCCGGATTGACATTAAAGGAGGTGCTACTCATCACTGAGCTACAGAAACTAAGAGGGAAGGTGACACTTTGAGAATTCTATGCAATAAAAGATTAGAGTGTATCTTTCAATCCGCAAATTAGATTGAGACATGTAAGATGCGTTTGGAAAGATCCCAAAACAAAATTTCTAAACATATAGCTAGAAAGTGTGAATCCCGTTGGACAATTAAGGTGGCACTTGATCGATGGTTCAAGATATCAAACATGGGTGAGAGCGAGATTCAAGATACCAAGGTTGAGAACAAGGTTCAAGACACTAAGATTGCAAAGAAGGTTCAAGAAACTATGAGAGATTGAGGACATCAATCTAACGATAGCGAGTTTAGGGGCTGATCATCATGTTGAACCACACCATAAGAGAGAGGATTAGGAAGTAATCCTGAACCCTGGCTTTTGGGGCAAGTGGTTATCCCATCACACTCCTAACTAGGAGGTTGTGAGTTCAAATCCACTAGAGATATAACATTGGTATCAAAACATATTGAACATATCTTGCAGACACACGTATGCAGTGGATAGTATAAAAATCAAATCTCACAAAAAGTGCTCACAAAATAGAGAGAGATAAGAGACCAAACACAAGAGTGGGTACAATCTCCCCCCCCCCCCCCCCCCCACATACTCTGATGGATGAGTCTATTAGAGTATGTGTATTTATAGTTATTTTGCATTACATCTTGAATAGAAGATACATGAGGGCAGCACTTTGAAAAGCGTACATTTACGAAAATCTACTTTAGTTACAAAATCGTCGCTTTCTAAGTGATCTAATATTTTTACAAAATTATCGCTTTTTAAAGCGATCTATTATTTTTAAAAAATATCTAAAATACTATCTTTTAGCTATCTTCAAAAATATATGAATAAGTCAATATGTGTTCACACCCTCGTGAGTCTTCACTTGTTAAATCAAGACACAATCACATTAAAAATCTCAAGACATTAAAATCCATATAATATTCCATTATTCCATAAAGTATAACATGCCTCCCAGTTGATGAGCAATTGACCTCAGTTGATAAGAATAAAATAGATATGGATGGCCAGTCACATGTTCCATCACTGAACAATCATAAGCATGTTCCATGTAAAAACACATGCATGGAAATGGAAAAGAGGAATTTAATGTGACTATGAATTATATGCAAAAATCAAATGATCATAATGTGGAGTGATGTCTTATGAATCCATTGAGATTTTTCAAGTGAGTGATTTTTATGTTTTAACTAAATATCTATGATACTGCTTACTAGTGTGTGTAGTAGTAACATCACATTCAAGTATTTTCTCTATAACTAAAATTTCAACATCCTCCTCAAGTAAAGGAGGATCATCTAAAATAGGAGTGTGGTAAAGTTCCTTTAAAAGATTTCAATAAAGTAATATGAAAAGAATTATGTATATTTCAATGAGAAGGTATATCTAATCGAAAAGCATTCTCATTAATTTTTTGAATAATATGGAAAGGTCCATAATAACATGGTGCAAGTTTAACCTTCAGATATCTATTTTAGAACCTAAATTTTGAAATAATGCAACCCAAAAGTGATTATAAAAACAAATATCACGGTATGAAAGAATGGCTTTTGGAAAATCATGATGCAAAAAAACACATTTAATAAATAACTTAGCAGGTTGAGGTGCAAAAAGAGCTTTTTTACAAGGAATGAAATACACTTGTTTACTAAACCTATCAACAATTGTCCAAATCATATCATTATGAGATGAAATTAGAAGAGCAATAAGAAAATCCATAAAAAATTGTTCCTATGATCCATTAGGTATGGGAACTGGCATTAATAATCCAAATGCTTTACCATGATGTAATTTCACAGATTGGCACATGTTGGTGCAAAGTCCAAGCCCACACATTTGGCTTGAAGTTCATAAACACATGAAGCTCCATGGAAACCATTGCTAGTAGAAATTTATCCTTTTACATTTGTAAAAGTCATTTATTTGACTTGAGAGAATATTTGTAATCACCTACCAAAAACTCGTGGACTTGTTAGTTAGAAAAGTAACTACTTCATTGAGGGAATCTTTCCTAGATTGAAGGACTACTTTTAGAGAGAGCCAAAAGTTGAATTCAAATTCAAATTTGAATGTAACACTTATAAAAGATGACTTGAAAAAGTCACGAGAGAGAGAGAGAGTAAATTTCCCGAGTTCTCCATTGCCATTGAGTAAGAGTGTGAGGTCTACATTTTAGCCTACACTAATCTCTATCATTAGGCTATGATTATCAAGCCTATGATCTTGTACAACATTGTTCATTAATACACTACATCTACATTGTTCATCTATGATATTTGTGTTATAGTCATTCCTAACTGTCAACTTGTGCTGCCCATATCTCGGTCAATTCTTCATTAAATTCAATGACCTATAGCTTGTTGGAATCACCTCCAAGTTATCTATAGGTGTCAAATTTTGAAGCAAATCCATTCAGCCAATTTGGAGAAAAGCACATCAAAGCACTCACTGGTCAAACTCTACAGAGGTCCTTAAAAATAGGGGGTAATGATTTATTTGCTAAATTCATTGCTCTGTGTATAGTGCATCATTTCCAGTGATTCCACTTGGAATAATTAGAAGCTAATTAGATACCTCTAAAAGGAAGTTTTCCAATTCCTTTTATACTGGTAGTACTGAGCAATACAAGCAGCAGGTGTGTGATAAAAAATAGAAGGTTTTCTTGGATCTTTCTATTTGGAAGTAGTCTGTTTTGATTCAGTCTTTTCATACATCACTTCCAAAGTACATAGGCACTTATATAGTGTCTTTTGAAAGCTAAGAGGGCCCACGTATCATTTTTGAGGATGCCCAAATTTTTGAGGATGCCTTTGATTATGGATTTTTTGAAAGAGAATTAGAAATTTTTGGGAATCTATCAATAGTCACAAAATCCAGACTTATTGCATATGAAGCTGCATATACAGAATACCTGAAGAAAGATGTGATAGACAAACCAGACGCAGCTGTACAATGGAGAAAAGCTCTATTTGAGATGGTGAATAATTTGAATGGAGTGTCCATCCATCTTTCCCAAAAGTGGTATCAGAGCAAAGCTAAGGTAAAATGGGAGATGGTTTTCCTTCTTTCATTGATAAATTAGACAGGAACAACTATCAAGCATCATCTTTAAGGATGAATACATACTTACAAGGAAGGAGCCTCTATGGATACATCTCAGGAGATGAGGAGATGCCCATATTCAGAAGCAACGGACAATCTACAAGAGAGGAGCATGAAAGACTCAACACTTGGTGTGCCAAGGATGCATTAGCAAGGTCCTACTTACTTAACTCAATCTCTGATTTTCTTCTTCCACATATTAGGAACTGTAAGACATGTCAAGAGACTTGGGAAACATTATCTTCTTATTTGTCTTCCAACACAAGGGCTAGGAAGAACCAACTGTGGATTGAGTTTACCACTCAAAGAAAGTGACCTAAGCAAGGTATCTCAGAGCATGTGACCAAAGTCAAAGATGTAGTAGATCAATTGGCAAGCATAGGAGAAGAAATTGAAGAGGAGCAGATTGTAAGGCAAGTAATCAATGGTATTAAAGCTAATGACAAATGGGAGAGCTTCACAACTGCCATGGACTTGTACATGGACATGCAGATTCCAGACCTTACCACACTCATGGGGCAACTATTTACCTACGAAGCCAAGCTCAACAAGAATGGAGATTCATTGAGAGGTAATAGATCTTATTCCCTATACACTGATAAGAGTAAATCCAAAGAGAAATGGAAGAACAAAAAGGTTGAAGATGAAGGAACTACCTCCCAAGCCAACTATGCAAGGAGAGATAGAACCTAAAGAGGAAGGGGCAGAGGAGGTAAGCAAGGTAGGGGGAAATCTTATAACTCCTCACCATGCAATATTTGTGGTTTATTAAATCGTACTACAGATGATGGGATGACCCCATATGAAGCATGGCATGGTAGAAGACCTTCACTTGATCATTGTAGGATCTTTGGATGTGTAGCTTATGTGCATATCCCTTCTCAGATAAGAGGTAAGCTAGAGCCTAAGGTAGAGAAGTGCATCTTCATAGGGTATGATCTAAATCACAAAGGATACATGTTCTACAATCCTTCAAACAAGGGATTCATGGTCAGTAGAGATGTTGTCTTTGATGAGAATGACTCTTAGTTTGATAATGAATGCAGGAAAGTAAAACCACCTTATGACTTGGAAGAGGAGTTTCCAAGTCTCACTAAGGAGGAGCCTACTTAGAATGGAGAAATCAATTCAGATGATGAGGACATCATCAACCTAGAAGAGTTCAAGGCATGGAAGTCCAAAGGCAAACTCAAGATGAAGAAATTGGAGGATATACCTAAATCATCCAACCAAGCAATCAGAAGATCACAAAGGGAGAGCAAGAAACCAATCAGATATGGGTATGACACTTCCCTAGTTACTAAACACTCTATTTATCTTGCAAAAGACTTGTCAATTGAAGAACCAACATCATATGAAGAGGCAAAGACCAAGACAGAATGGAAGGAAGCTATGGATGAGGAAATTGAAGCACTCAAGAAGAGTGATACCCGGGAACTAGTACCAAAGAAGGAGTCTATGAAGGTAATTGGTTATAGATGGATCTATAAGATCAAAAGGAATTCTGATGGGTCAATAAGCAGGTACAAAGCTAGACTTGTGGCCAAGGGTTTTGCACAAACCCAAGGAATTGATTATGAAGAAACATTCTCACCTGTGGCCAAAATGCCAACCATTAGGGCATTGGTAAGTGTGGCTACATCAAAGAATTGGAACATGTATCAGTTGGATGTAAAAAATGCATTTCTAAATGGTTGGATTTCAGAGGAGGTGTACATGTCTCAACCTCCTGGCTATGAAGACCCAAATAAGGTAACATATGTATGTAAATTGAACAAAGCTCTTTATGGATTGAAGCAGGCACCTAGGGCATGGAACCATAGGTTGACCACATACCTTCAGGATTAAGGTTTTTTCATGAGTAAAGCAGATACTTCTTTGTTCATCAAAAGCAGTAATTCAGAGGTAATATACCTATGTGTATATGTTGATGATATCATACTTACATGCAATGATGCTAATGGCATCAAACAGATCAAGAATCAGATGATGAAGAAGTTCAAAATTAGTGACCTTGGATCACTAAAATATTTTCTTGGGCTTGAGTTAGTCTATATTAACTCTGGAATTTATATTACTCAGAGAAAGTATATACTGGATATGTTGAAGAAGTTTCATTTGCAGGATGCCAAAGTTGCAAGTACTCCAATGGAGGTAAACCTAAAATTAAGTGCTCATGAAGGTGATGCACTTGAGAACATTGCAGGTTACCAAAGCATAGTGGGAAGCTTGAACTATGCTACCTTGACAAGGATTGACATTGCTTATGGAGTAAGTGTTCTAAGTCAGTTTATGCACAAGCCTAGGGCACCTCACTTGGAGGCTCCCAAAACGATATTGAAGTACCTTAAGGGTACTCAACATCATGGATTGTATTTCCCTTATACATCAGACTTGGACATTAAGCTTTATTCAGATGCAGATTGGGCACGATGCAAAGATGATAGGAGGAGTACCTCAGGATACTGATCCTTTGCAGGTGATAAGCCAATATCATGGTCTTCAAAGAATCAACCTACTGTTGCTTTATCTTCTACAGAGGCAGAGTATAAGGGATTGGTCAATGCTACTCAAGAGGCCATATGGATCAGATTATTGTATACAGAATTAAGATTGCGTACTACATCCCAATGATTTTTGGAGATAACACCAGCTCACTACATCTTGTGGCTAATCCTATTTATCATGCTAGGACCAAGCATATAGAGGTCCACTATCATTATGTGAGAGAAAAGCTATTGAGCAAGGATATTCAATTGGCATATGTATCAACGAATATGAAATGTGCACACTAGTTGACTAAAGCTTTAGATGGTACAAAACTTTGCAGGTTTAAATCAATGATTGGATTGCAGGATATTTAAGAAGATTGAAGATGAAGACTAAGCCAAAATGTCTGGCTTTAGGGGGAGTTGCTGGTGCAAAGTCCAAGCCCACACATTTGGCTTCAAGTTCATAAACACATGAAGCTCCATGGAAACCATTGCTAGTAGAAATTTATCCTTTTACATTTGTAAAAGTCATTTATTTGACTTGAGAGAATATTTGTAATCACCTACCAAAAACTCGTGGATTTGTTAGTTAGAAAAGTAACTACTTCATTGAGGGAATCTTTCCTAGATTGAAGGACTACTTTTAGAGAGAGCCAAAAGTTGAATTCAAATTCAAATTTGAATGTAACATTTATAAAAGGTGACTTGAAAACGTGAGAGAGCCAAAAGTTGAATTCAAATTCAAGCCAAAAGTTGAATTCAAATTCAAATTTGAATGTAACACTTATAAAAGATAACTTGAGAAAGTCGCGAGAGAGAGAGTAAATTTCCCGAGTTCTCCATTGCCATTGAGTAAGAGTGTGAGGTTTACAGTGTAGCCTACACTAATCTCTATCATTAGGCTATATTAATACAATACATCTACATTGTTCATCTATGATATCTTTGTTATAGTCATTCCTAACTGTCAACTTGTGCTGCTCATATCTCGGTCAATTCTTCACCAAATTCAATGATCTATACTTCTTGGAATCAGCTACAAGTTATCTACAGGCTGAAAAATGTTGAAGCAAATCCATTTAGCCAATTGGAGAAAAGTACATCGAGGCACTCACTGGTCGAACTCTACAGAGGTCCTAAAAAATCGGGGGTAATGATTTATTTGCTAAATTGATTGCTTTGTGTATAGTGCATCATTTCAAGTGATTGCACTTGGAATCATTAGCTTACTAAGCTTATTAGATACCTCTAAAAGTAATTTTTCCAGTTCCATCCTTCTGTACTCGTAGCAGTGAGCATTACATGCAGCAGGTGCGTGATAACAAATAGAAGGTTTTCTTGGATCTTTCTATTTGGAAGTAGTCTATTTTGATTCAATCTTTTCACACATCACTTCCAAAGTACATAGGCACTTTATAGTGTATTTGGAAAGCTAAGCAGCCCACATATCATCTCTGAAGCTACAAGGGGCTGGTACTAAGCAGGATTTGGCAGTACCTATTCATTTCTTGGAGTGTCCATCCATCTTTCCCAACAACACACAATGCAATGGGAAACATATTGTGAAATATCCTTTTCCATATTTGGTCCAAAGAATAATTCTTTAAATGTAAAAATAGTACTTTGTATGCCCTGATGACCCATATACGATGGTTCATGCATCTCTTTCATAAAAAAATATTTAAAAGCTATGGTGCATAACTTGTTTTGTAACTACAAGAATCCATAATGAAAAGTGTAGTGATCCTCATTAAATGTTGTAGAATTATTTAAAGCATTCCATGTTTGTGAAAAATACAAATCAGATGCATAAGTAGGAATCATATCATGAAATAAATGAATATGAACATCAAAAATATTATTGATTGAAACAATATGTTTTTGTGGGGATGGGAAGAAACTAAGGGCATCAACTACAACATTAGCTGTGCCAGGTAAATATTGAATCATAGGCTAAAAATTTTGTATGAATGAAGCCTATCTAATGTGTCTATCATAAATATGTCCTAAATACTCTAATTCTTATTGGAAAAAATAACTCTTTTCAAGATTGGCATAAAGTTTATTTTTGCATAACAAATTAAAGACTGCTGGTAAATGATTTTCATGGTCATTGTCATTTTCACTATATACAAGTATATCATCAAAGAAAACAAGAACAAAAGCTTAATAATCAAGAAAAATATCATTCATCATGCATGCAAATGTAGTAGGTGCATTGATGAGTCCAAGAGGTATTACCATGAATTCAAAGTGACTATTGTGAATTTGAAAGGCAGTCTTATAAATATCATTTTGTGTCATTCGTATCTGATGATACCCATATCTAAGATCAATTTTGCTAAAGACACATGCTTCACAAAGTTTATCTAGAAAATCATCTATCCAAGGAATAGGATATCTATTTTTGATTGTGATATTATTGAGTGCTCTATAGTCAACGCACATCCTATAATTCTTTTTCTTCCCCACTAAGAGAACAGGTATGCCAAAGGGAGAAGAACTAGATATTATAAGTTCTTTGTGGAGTAGATCCTTAACTTGATTAGCTATTTCTTTTTTATGTAAACGTCCATGCCTATAAAGTGCTTGATGGGGAGGAGAAGTACCAAGAATTAATTCTAAACTATGATCAAGAGATCCCCTAGAAGGTGGTAGTTTAAAAGATAATTAGCCATAAAACAATCCTTATAAGAAGCCATAAATGATTCATGTGCATTAGCAAGTGTATGTGCATAATCAGCTATGTTATTGAAAAAAACAACACCTAAATTGTAGCCTTTTCTAAATGCACGTTTTACTTGATTATGACTAATTAATGAAAATGGTTGGAAGTCATGTATTGTAGACAAAGAAGTATCTTGATTGTTAGACAAAAACAAATTGTATGTATATGATAACCAATGCATGGATTATAATGATGATGAAAAGGCATACCAAGAAGTATAACTATATAGGACTACAAAAGAGCAATTAAAAATGTGTGTTTATCTACATATGAACCTATACAAAGCTGAATGTTATGAACTTCACTTGTAACATTATATCTATTTCCTTGAAATTCAACCTTAACTTTATATATAGAGGAAAGTGGATGTGATTGAAGATCTTTCACTAGAGTATAGAAATAAAATCATGTGAACTACCATCATCATGTAAAATATTAAAAACTTTACCATTAATAGTACATTGCATACAAAGTAAAGAATGAACAAAAATTTTGTTACCCAAGGTACTTAGATCCTTTTCTAATGCTTCTTCGGTCTAATGAAGTTGAGTGCCTTCATAACCACCTCCATGTTGTGTAATTGAGCTTTGACAAGTTTTATATCGCTACTTTGCAACCTACATTTAGCTTTAGTATGACCAAACTTACCAAAATATCAGTAAGTAATATAGATCTGTTTTTGTTGAGCATCCATCATCATAGTTAGAAGGGTTGGAGGTTTGGTAATTTATAAGGGGGTTATCTTGGGTACTGGAAAGAAATTGGATTGAGGAGGGTGCTGAAAAATATGTGGGTGTTGAAAAGTAGGGAAAGAGAAAATAGTGAAAGGACACTTGAAAGGAAAATTGGGCTTGATTGGTTGTTGTCATTGATATATGCGTTGTAAGCGAATGCACCTAGTGATGGACATCATCATGCACAAAAGATATAGCTTCATAGAGGGTCGTAGGACATAGTGTGTTGTGCTTTGCTTTGATTCCCATCTCCAAACCATTTTCATACTTTTGTTGCAAGGTATCTTCAGGAATTGTTTCAAGTGAACAAATAAGTAGTAGTCATTGCCAAAAACATTCAGTGTAGGTAGACACAGTATCTTTATCTTTCCATCCAAAAGTTGTCCATGATCAACGAGCATGTAATTGGAACTAGGGAGGAAGGAATCCTTAATCTTTTCTTGAAATGGGATCCATATGGTGGGGTGTTACAGAGGAAAGAAGCATAGAAAAGCAGGCCCCAAAATATTTCAAATTATAGGCATAATTTTCTTCTTCAAGTTCCTATGAAAGATATCATGAGCCATGTAAATGCACTAAAGGAGTCCTCTATATGCATAAATCCCAAATGTTGTAACATAATCCTTGTAACATAGTAGGAATTTAGTATTTTCCAATAAAAGTGCCAGTCTCTTGTGTGAAAGAACCCTTTTTTGGGCACATGTATATAAATCACTTGATGACTCTTTGTAAGAACCTTTTTCCATTGTGAGTAATCAAGTTGAATTTTTGAATTTTTCTCTTCTCTATTGAGTATCTTCTTCTCCAAGAGCTTGTGTGTGTGTTTCATGATTGAAATGTGTGTTTAGTAGTGTTTTCTACCCCATTCCCTCTTGTTTTCATGACTGCAATGCATGTGTGAAGCTTGGTGAGTTGTGTTGTTTCCCTCTTGTTGTCTACCCCATTCCCTCTTGTTTTCATGACTATAATGCATGTGTGAAGTTTGATGAGTTTAAGTACTATTTTCGGCCATTCACTATTTTGCTCGTAACTTGAAGTATGTTTGTCAGATTCAATTGAAAATACTATCATTAGATGCGTCTCTTCGAGAGCTTCGTAACAAATTTGCTATTAATTATATTGGGAGTTATGAGCTAAGAGAAAAATCCAAATTTGTGCTTACTATTGTTACAAGTATCACGACATGCATTTTTAGAGGATTAAGGAGTAGGAGAGGTAGTTGAACTGAGTTACATGCATTGTAGCATTATCACATCACATACCATCATGTGTGCACACGTCTTCATACACGATATATCTAATTTCATGGATTGATAATTAAATGTGTATGAATCCACCACTATACGTACTTGTGGGGTGATTGAAGTTTATTCTTAGTTGACACAAGTCCCTAAGGCTCTACGACTTGGGTACACACATTTTGGTGTCGTTGCTAGGGAACTAGTCCAATCAAGGTGCCTACGTGATAGTGATAGCTACAGAGTGTATGAGTCATAGGAGTAGAGGTAATTTCAATTAGTGGCAAGTCACAAAAACACATTTGCACTGGTTACTCACACTCTAGTGGTGTGTGTAATGGGTTTATAGGGTTAGGAGTGATAAATAGTTAGGATTTAGGAAAGAGAGAGAGAGGTAGGATTAGGATAGATAGGTTACCACCAAAAATTCAAAAAAAAGGGGAAAAAAGAAGAAAAATTGGTTTTCTTTAGCTCAAGCCCTTGGTCACCCAAGGCCCTAAAATACAAAATCATTTTAGTCTCCAATCATTTGTTCTGAAGCAAGTATCGTGGACGAGTTGTGAGTGGTATTGTGGGCATCATATCCCGCAAAACAAAGAGATTAGCAATCACTTGAGAGCGAGCACTTGAAGACCTACTTCTAAAGGTGAATATTTTCATTGTGCAATTCTTTGAAAATTAGTAGAGCACTCACGAACATGACATGACATAATAATGGTATCGCATGGTAGCTTAGAGGGTTTGGAGTGAGAGTGGTCACCCACAATAGATTGAAGGAAGAGAGGAGTGTGTAAGGAACATTTTGCACAAAAAAAATTGAACTTTATACCACATGTGACTGAAGTAACGTGGTTGGTTGACTTTCAGTATCGCGATACCAGAACTCCCTTGTATCATGGTACTCACCAAGTATCATGTATCACCTCCTTGAGTATCGCGATATCGACCAAGTATCGTGTATCGTCGAGTTGAGGCATCATGTATTGTCTAAATTTAAGTATCATATCATCTAAATTGCAACTACTGAGTATTGTATCGTAAGCATAGAAGTATCGTGTATCGTATTGAGGTGGTATCAACACGACAAGGTATCACATATTGTCCAACATGAAGTATCAATGTATCGTCATCTATGAGTATCGCGTAGTGCAGCAGTATCGTATCATGCAAAGTGACATCATGTATCATTTGAAAGGTGGTATGGTGTATTGGGTATCATGCAAGTTGAGGTATCGCATATCGTGCAAGTCAGGCATCATGCATCGTTCCTAAGTAGTATTGTGTATCCCTTGAAGGAGATGTCGTGTATCATCTCGATTTAAGTATCAAGTATCACTACCAATGAGTATCGTGTATCCTGAGCATAGTAGTATCATATCGATGGAAGTGGTATCGTGTATCGTCCGAGAGTAGTATCGTGTATCGTATAAAAGTGGTATCACCCCCAGAGGTATCATGTATCATGGATAAGTACTAGAGCCTAGAAGAGAAAAGTGAGAGAAAATAAAAAATTAGGAGAAGTCAGGAAAGCCAATAGAGCTTATAAAAGACCTAGTACCAAGGTGGTGAATGAACTTGAGATTCAAACGAGTGTTAGGCAATCAAAGGACTGTCATATTTTCTGCGAGAAGTGCAGTCCAACCAAGCCATCACTCTATCTATTCTGACACATCTAATGACTCAGAGCAGGAAAAACTCATGGCATCTGAAGACATGCATAGTTTAGTACCTAGGGAAGGTTTTATGTCTACTATGGAAGGAGAATATCGGACCTCCCTACAGTATGTGTCCATTAACTTACAAGGAATACCCATCTACGGTCTAAATAGGTTGATAGCAAGAATAATAAACACAACAGAATAAAAAATAGTTCCCAGACCAGCTATCAAGTACGAAGGTGGTGTTTACATGGACAAGATGGGCCAAATGTATGTAGTAACTGAAAATCCTGACCAGATGAATTACAGAGCAGAGTTAGAGGGACAAGGAACTTTTGAGAGAACCAACAATGGAGACATTATGACCATCCCAAGGCGAAAGTTGATGGTGACTCAACTATTAAAAGGGGACCTAATACCGTAGGATGACTATTTGGTGGATGTGTACTTGGTGCATTAATCAGACTTACTCTTACAAATTGATTCACCTACACAAGGAGAAGGCATCAGCCTAGCAACTATATATGAGATTATGGATCTGGAGATGCATCTAGAGTTACATACCTAGACCAGAATCAAAGGAGATATTGGTTGGTAGATGAAGTGGATAGATCATGGCTAAGGTATATGGAGTTGCTTGTATTCCCTCCTCGAGAACAGGAAACTACCTAACAAAATCCATTCGAAACCCATCAAGGTATAGAAAACGTGACATCTTGACAAATTAGCCAACACAGTGTTTACATCATGCCTCATGTGCAATTTGCTATGCTAGGAGTGAATCTCAATAGCCAAACTAGCCAAGGAATAGGAATATGAATAGGCCAACCTTTAGAGCAATACCACCTCAAGGTGTAGGATCGAGAGTGCACCGAGTAAAAACCAGCAGTTCCCATCATAATTGGACCCCCACAGCCAAGAAGGAGACTAAGACCAATCCAAGTGGCCAAGTGTATGCGAGATCACTATGACGGCACACGAAAGCCTTATGACCACATTGCAGAATTCAAACAAGTATTGGGAGCAAAGCAACTAGATGAATTTTTTGTGCAATATGGATCCTTTGGGCTAACCGTCACGGGAAAGGCCTTTACTTGGTTCCAACCCTTGAATCCAAATCGCTTTGGGACTATCGACCAATTCTTCCAAGAATTCATTGGGGAATTCACTAAGCAAGGGATTAAACACAATTCGTCATCCTTAATCCATAGTTTCAAATAGGCTTCTAATGAGATAGTGAAAAATGCAACTCGAAAATTTAATCAGTACCTTGACCAATGTCCTATTATGGAGAGACCTTCTTAGCAAAAAATGATATCCCTACTTTTAGATGGACTAACTAACGGAACATTGAGGACCTTAGTATACATAAAACGATTGCAAGGCACTACATGAGTGTCTTCAAGAGTGCATAGATTTAGAAGACAACTTAGCAGACGATCTCAAAACCACACAAAAGTCTACCAAATCACAGGACACAAGGTGCAATGTGACTTCTAGTTCGAGTAATGTGGATGAAATGGCAGAGTTAGTAGCTAAGAAATTAGGCGTACAAGGACAGAGGAACTGCCAGAACCCCCTTGAGAATGCCAATGTTAAGAAAATGTACACTTTGCGGTGGAGACCATCCATCCCATGTGTACACAAGAGGATTTTTAGGGTTGTCACAACCTTACACATACAATAGAGAGCCAACTCAGGGAACTGAAGTATTTTGATGGCGATGCACCACAGTGTGCTCTCCTTCTCACGATCTGTACGACGATATCCTCGGAGTAGAAAATCGAGCTCTTACGGCCACGCACGGTACTCTGCACAGAGACTGCAGAATACGTAGAAAAACAGAGTACACAGGGAGCACGAAGATAGTCTTCTTAGGTCTTACAAATGCGGTCGAACTTATAGTCTGTGAATGACTCGGCCACTATATGTTTTATTAAAGAACATATACAAAGAAGTGTCAAGTGGCCATTTGGCCTTTCACTTGGACACTAACCGTAACAATCTCCCACTAAAGGCCAATATGGCCAAAGTAATTATGGGAGAAAAATAAAGAACAATAAAGAATACTTGAGTGTAAGTATACAAACTATACCTCCCACCTGATGGGCATGTTACACAGTATTCAAGTGACTGTGTAAGATCATGAATCAAGTAACCCCCATCAAGTGACAACAGTGTCGAAAGCTATCCTCTGGTAGAGCTTTATTCAAAGCATCTGCAACATTATCTTGAGTGTGAACCTTCTCAAGAATTATGCGCTCAGTGGCTAAGCAATCTCGAATCAAGTGATACCTCACCTCAATGTGTTTGGTCTTTGCATGATAGACCGGATTCTTAGCCAAAGCAATGGCACTGTGACTATCACTGAGCAAATGAGGTACATGCTGAGGTAAACCCATATCACAAGCAAGACGAGAAAACCACAATGCTTCCTTACATGCCTCACTTGCTGCAACATACTCTGCTTCTATGGTGGAAACAGCTGTACATTCTTAAAGATGAGATCTCCAAGAGATAGCACCTCCAACAAAATGAAAATGTACCTTGATGTGGACTTATGATTGTCTACACAACCAACATAGTCAGAATCTGTGTAACCAATAATGGATGCTTTCGCTCTACCTAAGCATCGACACTTGTCCTTAGTGCCACTCAGATATCTTAAAATCATCTTGACCGCTTCCCAATGTTTCTTGCCAAGATTAGACATATATCTACTCACAACTCCCACTGCAAATGCAATGACTGGTCTCGTAGCTACCATAGCATACATGAGACTACCAACATTAGACTAATAGGGAATTTTGGCCATGAATTCCTTTTCCTCATCTAATTTGGGGCAATCATCCTTGCTAAATTTAACACATGTGGGTAAAGGTGTTGTTGTATATTAAGGAATCATGGAAGGTTAAATGGGTTTTTATTGTTTTAAATATCTAGAAGGTTTTAATTAGAACTTCGGAACCCATAAGGTAATGTTTCCAAATTTTCAATGCATGCACAACAGCGAAAAGTTCCTTATCATATGTACTATAATTACATTCAGAAGGTTTGAGTTTCCTACTTTCAAATCATGTTGTATATTATGGAATCATGGAAGGAAAAATAGATTTTTAATGTTTTAAATGTCTAGAAGGTTTTAATGTAGTTGTCTTTGATCTAGCAAGTGAAGAAGCATGAGGGCGTGGATACAAGTGGATGCGCATAAATAAATAAATTTGAAGACTAAATCGAAGACTTCTAGAATAGTTATTTTTAGGCTTATCTTGTTGTAAAAGTAGTGGTTTGCTTTAGAAAGCGACGCCTTTTGTAAATAAAGTAGTTTTACCTAAAAAGACGCTTCTAAAAGCAACGGCCCTCATGTAACTTCTATTTGCAAGACATAATAGAAATAAACCTATAAATACGTGTACTTTGAGAGACTCGTCCATCAGAGTACACGGGGGGAGATTGCACCGATTCTCGCATTGATTGTCTCTATGTTTCTGATTCCTGATTCATCTTCCTTCTACCTTGTGCATGCACTGAAGATCCTGATAACAGTGGTATCAGAGCCTGGCAAGTATCACTTCGGAGGAGATTGTTTGCCGAGGGGTTGTTTGCGTTCTCTGTTCGTAATCCAAATCCACGTCCGCGTCCGCATCCACGTCCGCTTCTGCTTTTGCTTCTGTCTCTGTTTCAATTTCAGTTCCAAAACCAGATTTTGTGTTTACACTGGCATGTATCACTCCGGAGGAGATTGTTTGCCGAGGGGATTGTTTGCATTCTCTGTTCGCAATCCGAATCCGAATCCGCGTCCGCTTCTGTTTTTGCTTTTGTCTCTGTTTCAATTTCAGTTCCAGAACTAGAACCTGCGTTTATACCTGTGGCTTACTCCAAGGCATCGGCTAAGGCAAAGAACTTAGGCAATACATTGGCATCCAAGGCTCCCTTGGCGACCATTGGCAGCCATTGGATACACGCAAGGCAATTTTAATTTTGAGTTACAATAGAGAGTTTTAGACTCCCTAAGGTAGCAGGATTTGAACCCACAACCTCCTACTTACAAGGGAAGTACTTTAACCACTACATCTCTTTGAGTTATCACTCTATCTCCCTTTTGTGATATTTACATCAACTTTCACCTCCCTCTTCCTTTTTCAATTCCCAAGTTGAGCTCACACATGTGGAAGCGCCCGTCGATTTTCCTAGGGAAGTGCATCATAAAAAGGGCATAACTTCCACTATATAACTCGGATTTTAGCATATAGTATATCGTTGGAAAGCTCTCGGAACAAGATTTTTAGCTACTCTATTAGATTGAAAATCCAACATAATTTGAAAGAGGGATTTTGTTTTCTAGTTATGGACCCTACAACAATGGAGGATTTTGGCAATTCACCTTTACCTGGGGTTTCACTCGAGCAACAATTAGAGATTATGCGACAAGAAATTCAAGCAATTCAACAAGCTATACAAGAACGTTATGCTATGCTCCAATTCAATGGACGAAAGGATGACCGATTTGTCCTGTCATGGCTCTCTCTATTCGACGATTTCTATTACGATGAGTCATATTCAGAAAATAAGAAAGTCAAGTTTGCTACCTATTACTTGGTAGGAAGAGTGCAGCTATGGTGGAATGATCTTTTCAATAGTGCCAATTGTCCATGCACATGGAAGGCTTTTCAAGAAGAGTTTAAGGATTCTTTTCTACCTTTACAGTTCAATCTACATGCTCGACAATTGTGGGCTAAATTTACATGGATGGAAGGTGATACATTGACAACCTATACGGACCAGTTTTGCCAATACTTAGTAACTCTTCACTTGCTTGAAGATGTTTCTAACGATAGTATGAAGACGAAGTATGATGATGGGATATATAAGGAGGTTCAAGCAAAGCTTCGCTCACACCAGCCTACATCACTTCATGAAGCTATTGCCTTTGCTCACGATGCAGAGAATGCATACCACTTGCTTATCAAGAGGATCCGTTCGCAGTAGCCACATCAACAACAACAATCTTTTTGCTAGCTTAATTTTCTTTGATTATATGTAATGCATTTTCATAGAATTTAGTATGTAGGATCATACTTTAGATATACTTTTGAAAATGAATTAGAATATTGACTTATTTAAAACACAATTATCACCTCACTATGATCATTTAATTTTTGCATATCATTCCCAATTACATTAAACTTTCAGGTTTCTAATTCCATGCATGTGTTTTACATGGCTCATGCTTCTATTGTTCAATGATGGGACATAACTGATCATCCGTGTCTATTTTTATATTTATCAACTGAGGTTAGTTGCTCGTCAACTGGGAGGCATGTTTGATCTAGTAGGTGAAGAAGCATGAGGGCATGGATACAAGTGGATGCGCATAAATAAATAAATTCGAAGACTAAATTGAAGACTTCTAGAATAGTTATTTTAAGGCTTATCTTGTTGTAAAATTAGTGGTTCGCTTTAGAAAGCGACGCCTTTTGTAAATAATGTAGTTTTACCTAAAAAGACACTTTTAAAAGCGATGGCCCTCATGTAACTTCTATTTTTAGGACGTAATAGAAATAAACCTATAAATATGTGTACTATGAGAGACTCGTCCATTAGAGTACACAGGGGGAGATTGCACCCATTCTCGCGTTGATTGTCTCTATGTTTCTGATTCCTGTTTCGTCTTCTTTCAGCCTCTCTGTATGCGTGCACTGAAGATCCTGATAACATGTGTACTTAAGGCCTTTCCACCCTGCATATTGAACCTGTGAAGTACTTTGGATATGTACTCACTTTGAGACAAGTATTTGCATCTTTTGCTCCTATCATGAGTAATGCGCATGCCAAGAATATGTTTGGCATCCCCTAAATCCTTCATATCAAATGTCTGACTCAACTTCGTTTTGAGAATTGACAAATCATAGGAGGACTTTCTAGCAATTAGCATATCATTGACATAAAGTATCAAGCATATCAAGCTACCATCTGAGCATCTCTTTGTGTAGAGAAAATGATCCTCATTGCTTCATGAATAGCCTTGAGACTTCATAAAAGCATCAAACTTTTTGTACCATTGTCTAGGGGACTGTTTAAGGCCATACAAACTCTTCTTAAGCTTACAAACTAGAATTTTCTTGCCAAGAACTACATAACCCTCTGGTTGTTCCATATAGATCTCATCTGTAAGATCTCCCATGCAAAAGAGTAGTTTTCACATCCATTTGGACTAACTCTAAGTCCTCCATTGCAACGAATCCAAGCAACATGCACATGTTAGTCATCTTGACCACTCAAGAGAAGATTTCCTCAAAATCAACACCATATTGTTGCTTAAAACCTTTTGCAACAAGTTGTGCTTTATACTTTGGAGAAGCACTATCTGATGTGAATTTCAGTTTATATACCCATTTACATGGTAAAGATTTTCTGCCCTTTGGCAACGGTATCAAATCCTTGACTTGGTTGTATTTTGGAAATGCTCTTCCAAAGCATTCCAAACATCTGTTGCACTTTCTAATTGTCTAATATGAGGTAGAAGATAATCATTTACAACCATGTAAATGATGCTCCTAGCTTGAGCATCCTTCCTCATCCAATTCTTCAAATCTGCAAGCTCTTCCCTAGTTGGAACACTAGGATCTTCAAATGCAGGCTTTTCTTCTTCTCTTGTGATGAATGTCATTAAATCTTTGCTCATGAGGGGTGACTCCATCCTCATGGACCAAGCTGGATAGTTCTCCCTATCTAGCTTATCAATCTGCAAGCTCTCTCCCATCTTTGATCTTCTGTGTCTGCAATTACTAAGATTTATGGTGATACGGTGTACCTTTGATATGAAGCTTTAATCCTTCTTGATTCTTTCGAGCTCAATCTTCATTCTTTTACAGGTTTTCTTCAAAACTTTGAACTTGTCTACCTTCAATTTGAAGAGACTTCAATGTCAGCAACAATCAGGACTTCCAATGCTCTTACTTCACTTGTATTGCACCTTCAGCTCTGATACAAATGTTGGAGACCTCTTAATCTCCAAAGGCTTGATCTATACTGATTTAAGAGCACCTCTATATCAGTTATAGACCAAACTTTACACAAATGTTACCTCAATTTATCAAGTCTTTCATTATCACTTTTGTGAGTGAAAATTGTTCTTCTTCAAGAAGTCTACTTCAAAGATTGACTTCATTACTTGCACATATCTTCAGATTTCTTCAATCTAATGATATACATACCTCCACGCTACCTTTGCGCAATCATGTCAACCATTAGTCCTTCAAAACAATCATTAAAACTTTAATTTGATCATTAAGATCAAAAGTATGTTAGAAACTGTCTTCCTGAACAAGCGACTTTGACATAGCCAACTTCTAAGGTTGATTTCTCATAGCACGTCCTGTTTTGCTAAATGATTTTAGCCATAGCTTCCTTACCTTCTAACTTAGATTTTGAATGCTCAGTTATAAAAAAAATTACATTGTGCACTAAGATCCGAGAAAAATATTGACACGCAAAAGTGTGCAACTCTGAGAGATCTATTTGCAGGCTTTACATATACATGTTCCTATTGATCATACTCACAACATGAAAGGAATTAGACCATGAAACTTTAAAGATATCTTCATTAGCTTCTAGATTAGATGTGTACAAAAGCTTTACTGATCCATATGATCATGCTAAGAGAAATAAGAGAAAGACTCAACGCTTACTTTTGAAGATGACTCTCTACACATCTATCTCATGGACACTTGTCTTCTAATGACTCTCTACCTTATTTCTTTACATCATTGACTTATATACATATGTTTCTAGACTCATCCTGCATCTATTACATATTCCTTATCATCCTAAGGATCATCTTTATCCATTTTACAAGAATTCTCAACTAATAATGTACATATGTGTACAAACTATATTTCTGAGATCTCTTCACTATCTCCAATGACTTCTTGACTTCGTTCTAATCCTTGACTTGCTTCGAGCTTTTTATAATCATCAATTTGGGATTTCTTTGTTCCAACAATGGAGTGATAGACTGCAGTGCTTTAGTGGGACACCTGCTCAGTACATATGCTACACACATGAAAGCCTCAAGCCAGAAACTATGTGGTAAAGCCTCATTCTTGACCATACACCTCACCATCTCCATGAGTGACGTGTTCTTTTGTTCAGCAAGTCAATTCTATTGAGGTGTATATGGCATTGCACACTGGAGTTTTATCCCACATTCAGGCAGAAATGCATTAAAATCAGAAGACATATATTCCCCCCCTTCGATTGGAATGGAGGGTGCCCATTTTACATGCTGATAGATTTTCAGCCAAAACCAAAAACTGTTTGAAGCACATGAACACTTTGGACTTTGCCTTCAATGGATATACCCATGCATGCCTGGAAAAATCATTAATGAATGTCACGAAGTAAAGATAATTTCCAAAAGAAGGTGTCTGCATAGGACCACAGACATCACTATGTACAAGCTACAATTTCTAAGTAGCCCGAACTGAACCATCTTTTTGAAATGAGGAACGCTACATTTTGCCCAAAATACAGCCTTCATAAACATGTTTTCGAGGTGCCTCAAGTTTGGGCAAAGAGGACACCATTTCAGATTTCTACAGGTGTAGCAAACTAGCAAAATTCAGATGATGAAAGTGTGCATGCCAAAGCTTTGCATCTTACATAGCCTGAGAATCATGTACTTCACATGCCAAATCATTCACAGATCTTTCATAGTCTATGAGCTTATATAGCCCATGACATAAAATGCCAGAAGCAATAATCACATTGCCATTTGAGATATCATGAACTGTACACCTATCATCAACAAATTTCACAACCAAGCCAATCTTGGCTAATGCAAAAACTGATAATAGGTTCTTCTTGATCCCTGGCACAAATAAAGCATTTGACAAAGTGAAAGAACTACCATTAGCAGTAGTCAAAATGTTCTTACCAACTCCCATAACAGGATAAGAGGAGTTGTTGGTGCATGTAATAGTATTCTCTGTAGGGGCAGGCTCGAGTGAAGAGAAGAAACTATGTTGCGAGGAAATATGTTTGGTTGCCCCACTTTAAAAGTACCAAACATTTGAGTCTACTCCAGACATGCTTTGCTCATGAGAAGATGGGTCAAAACTGCAGATAGTAGTAAACGTCCATTCTTCTTCCTGCACAAGATTAGCGGACTCTGTTTTTTGGTGTAGAGGCCTTTGCAATAATCATTCCAGCCTCTTTCTTCTTTGCCTCTTTAGCAGTCAGTTTGGGATAGTTCTTTATGATATGATCATTCCCTTTACAATACTTGCAAAACAATTTCTGCTTTTCTGATTTCTTCTCATCTTTATCTTCCTTCTTTGAATGTGCAACATTTGTAGATTTTTGCTTACTTGTTGAAGAGCTCCATTTTCCTTTGCCCTTCTCACTAGCCAGGAAATCTTGATCTGCAACACGCATAATGGACGTGTTCTGCAATAGAACATAGACTAAATCCTCAAATGACAAGGCATTTGGATTGCCTTTCATCATTAATCGAAGAGTAGAAGCAAAACTCTGATATGAATTAGGAAGACCATTCAGAACGGTCTGCACAAGTAAGCTATCTGGTATAACCTCATCAGTAGAAATCAACTATTTCTTCAAGTCTTTGATCTTTGTTAGAAAACTATCCATAGAATCACCTTCATTCATGTGCTCACTCTCCAACTGTTTTCGGAGGTAAGCAACACAAGCCTCGTTCCTAGCTTGGTACAATGTGGTAAGTGTATCCCAAGCATCCTTCACTGTTTTGGAAGAGCGAATGTGAGGAATAATGGCACTTTTGACAGACAAAGCTATCAATGCATGTGACTGGGGATCTCTGCCATCCCAACAAATTTGATCTACAGTAAGTGCAGCAAAAACCGTAGCATGAACAAGAATATGCAGAATATCATCATCTTTGACACCTTCTGCATCAGCTTCTGTACCTGCAATTGTAACAGTTTTAGGTATGATAGGACATTTTTCA
This sequence comes from Ceratopteris richardii, assembly GCA_020310875.1. Lineage (NCBI taxonomy): Eukaryota > Viridiplantae > Streptophyta > Polypodiopsida > Polypodiales > Pteridaceae > Ceratopteris > Ceratopteris richardii. The sequence goes on from CM035409.1 coordinate 153,390,163, forward strand.
ACACCCTGCACAATGTTCCACACTCCTTTTGCAACCAATACATGTCGCATCATATAAGACCATAACGGGTAGATGGTACCATCCAACTTATCCTCAACAGCCAACATACGGAATACATCACTGCTTTCAGCCATGGCTGGTGACTAAGATATCTTGATGCAAAAAATTGATTGTATCTCAAAAAGTTAAATGGAACTGCCCAGATGAATTCTGCTAGACCTGTAGCAAACTTTGAGATGCTTATACTGGCGAATAAAAACTGGTATATACCTTTGGCACAAAAAGATGAAATAGCCTGCACAAGCACGGTGATAGTGGGTTCGGAGGCCGAAACGATCTTAGATGAGTATGCTCACGAAAATTCGTGTGATTTTGAGACTGCAATCGAAGAAGTGTCAATGGCGCCCTAGATGAAGCGACGACCTAATCTGATACCAATTGTTGGAGATAGATGTTTGCGGAAACACGTGAACAACACAAGGAAGGAGAAGAAGCTCGGAGCACAACACACAATACTGAATGTATTACTAGAGAATGTACAAAGATGTAGACCATTAGGGCAATAGGCGTATATACAAGCCGGGGGAAAAAAATCTCCTAAAGAGGGAAAAAAGTACCCCGAGAGTCCTATTGTGTTCACACACATCACTACCTAAATATATCAACATGAACCCCTTCAAAAATGCCTTTTTGCAGCCTCTATTTAGCTTTACCTACAAGACAATTGTGAGCATACCACTTGTGCACTACTTGTGCACCCATGTCCTTGGTCACTTGTGCACCACTTGTGCTCCGCTTAACCAAGTCACCACTTAGGCTCAACTCTTGCCCTCCACCTAATGGGATCTCCATCTCGGAGAGCAAAGTACACCCCAAAATTGTTTATTTTTTACTTTTTATTTTATTTTTATTTTTTCTGTTTTTATTTATTTCACCCTCTAGAATATTTTTTTATTTCTTATTATAGATTCTTGTTTTTCAATTTATTTATGAGATTCTTTAGTTGAAAGGGGCTAGAGTGCTTAGAGGAGGAAAGTAGAGAAAAAGAAGAAAGAGAAGTTGCTTCGGAAGCTTGGTCTAAAATGAGACAAGGTATTCTCTATGCATAACCCTTTTATGGAAAAGAATTACACACAAGTACAACAAAATACCACAAGTACATGTGCAGTCAACATCTATTCCCTTCCTTCACCTTGTCGAGTAGCTTGTTATTGTGTACTCCTTGCACTCAAGCTTCCAATAAATTTGAAGTCGTGGCACTTTACTATCAATCGACAACACCTCCTTTATGATACTTTGTCACACTTTTGTTGCTCTCTACACACTCTCTCTGCACACTTTGTCTCTTTCTTTGCACACTTTCTATCTCTCTCTCTCTCTTCGTCTCTCTCTTTTTGCATGCTTGTCTCTCGTTGTCCTCTATCTAAGTGTGTCTGCCTTGCTCTCTCTTTCTCTCACAATGTTGTGTATGCTCCTTCTTGCTTAGTCCATCTCCAAGAATACTCCTTTGTTGTGTTGATTCCTCTTATGTACGCCACGTCACTTCCCAACAACTTGTATATCTTGATGCTTCCTATGTTTCCCCAAGAACCATCTCATGTAAAGACCAACAATTTCGTATTTTTTCTTGTAGTGACTTTATGGAAAACAAAGACTTAAATGAGGGGCCACACAATCTTTTGTGTATCCTCTTCACTAGCTATCTTTTCCACTTTTGACCTTAGTTACTAAAATATGTGCAAATAATGGAGGGTTTACATGGACCTTTCAAAACACTTCAAAAGCCTTTTAAACCCTTAAAAAAGACCTTTTTGCAATGTGTATTTAGCTTTACCTGCAAGAAAATTGTGAGCATACCACTTATGCTCTACTTTTGCACCCATTTCCTTGGTCCACTTGCCAAATCACCACTTTGATAGGCTCAACAACTCTTGAGGATAAGTTGGATGGCACTAATTACCAATTGTGGGAATATATGATGCATCATACATTGGTAGTAAAAGGGTTGTGGAAGATTGTTCAAGGTGTTGAAAAACATATTACTATACCTATAGGTACAATTATTGAAAGTGTCACAGATGGCATTGAAGATGATGATCTTCAAATTCCTATTCCCGTTGTGGTTCCTATTGCACCTACTATAGCGAAACGTTGTTGGGATGGAAAAGATGTTCAGACACATTTATGTATAGCTTTGTCTATCAAACATGCCACTATCCCTCGCGTTCTCTCTTACAAAACAACAAATGATGCTTGGGATACACTTACATCGCTATACGGGGGAAGAAATGAGGATCATGTTGCTTAGCTTCAAAAAAAGGAGATTTTATACACAATTTTTTGACAAAGATCAAAGATTTGAAGGAGTAGTTGATTTTTGTTGATGAATTCTTGCCAGATAGGTCCCTTGTGTAGACTGTTCTTAAATATCTTCCAGATTCATATAAGATTTTTGCTTATACTCTTAAATTGATGATAAAAGGAAATCCAAATGCCTTAAAATTTGAGTACTTAGTCTCTATTTTTGTTGGAAGAAGATCAGTCTAGGCAGAAGAGGTTAATTATGCATATTGTAGATCATGATTTCTTACGTAGTCAGACGACAAAGGTAAATGGAGCTCATCTAGTAGTAAGAAGAAATCTACTAATGCAACACAATCAAATAAGGAAGAAAAAGATAAGAGGAAAACAAAATACCAAAAACAATTTTGCAAATAATTTAAGGCAAATGATCGAAACTTGTTTTTTATCGTTATCTTGTTTAATGCTCTATAATCTATACAAAGTCTCGAACAGACATCTTTCTATTTGACTAGGAGCATTGGCAATGCCCAACATGAGTTATTAGGTCTAAATAATCTTGAAGTTGCTTCTCTATCTCATGATGTTGAGATACACTAAGCCCATATGGTGGCTTGCAAATAGGCTAAGTGTTAGTAACTACCTCTATGGCATTGTTTATGTCATCTCTCTCTCTCTCTGTATGTGTGTGTGTTTCTCTCTCTCTCTCTCTCTCTCTCTCTCCCTTGTGGTAGCCCTCTATCATGTGTGCCTACCTAGAACTCTGATTTGATTTAATTATTTGGGTAGGGGAGTGAGTGTATCTCGAAGGGAGCAAACATGGGTGGGATGCACATGCATATGCATATGCACACCTGCAATGTTCAACATTAAAGTGTATCTCAGAGGGGATGGACATGGCTACAATGCATGTGCACATGCAAACGCACATGTACGATGTTCACCATTTGATTTTCAAAGAGTCTTTCACAAAAATGCACCATGATTAACTTGATGTTGCTTTCTATTTTTTGGTCATCTTTATTTTCCTTCTTTTCCTATGGAGTGTGAGTAGGTTTTTTTCTTCCTAATGGATTGCCTTTCTAACCAGCTAAGGAAGATTGATTTGCAGCATGCATAATTGATCGATTTTGTCTAGATTGCTCTTGGTATAGCAAAATAGAGAAGACTTCACAAAGCCAACCGCCTTCTCTCTATCTCTCTCTTTCTCTTTGTAGGAAATTGAAGGAAATTGAAGGCCAACAACTTTGACACCTCATGCATTACCTTCCATAACATTTATAGGTGTAGGATGATGTACTTCAACACCCTGCACAATATTTCATAAGCCTTTTGCCGAGTCTTTGCATGCCTGCACAATATTCCATGATGAGGTGTGCCGAGTCTTTGCATGCCAAAATATATCCATGAGGACTAATAAATTATGTGTAATCCATAATCATATTTTGTTTAGAGCTTTCTCTAATCGGGTATTGATTTGTCTAATGATTCTGTATACTTTTTTATGATCATGTGCCTTGGTATTTCATCACTTGGTATTTTTGATATGGGATCTTCCATCATGTCTATTTATTGCTTCCGATTGCAACTAGATTTAATGTACTCTTTTTGGGCTGATCAACTAAAGGTGGATGAGTTTATCCTCATATTCTGACACAAACACTCTTTGGTATCAAATTTGGGGAAGAAAAAGGCCACCTATTAGTAACTTGGATGATGGTTTGTGTAATCTTTTTGGGTTGATCAACTAAAGGTGGATGAGTATACCCTCGTACTACAACACAAACACTCTCACATCAGTTTTGGGGAAGATGTGGCCACCTCTAAGAAACTTGCATGTCAAAATATATCCTCTTATTTTTTCGTTACCTTTGGGAGTAGGATTCTAAAACCTTGTTTTAGGCTTTGTTTTTTTACATTGAAGTTCTAGCATGTAGGTACGATAATTTGTAACGATGATCAATTTTAGGCCATTTACGTTACATGATGGCATCGTTCCACAGAAGAGGCATGGCATTGTCTTCTCAAGTGTCTTCATTTTACTATGCGTTGAAATAAACCTAGCCATTGGTTAGCCTATCCATGATTACCCAAATTGAGTTGTTCACTCTCTGTGTCTTAGCTAATCCTACTATAAAATCCATGGAGATACTCCCCCAGTTCCCATTTGGAAGGTCCAACAGATGGAGCAAACCTTCGATCCTCAATCTTTCAAATTTATTGACCTGGCATTTTTTGTATTTAAGCACATACTCTAGGATGTTCTCATGAAGTCCATGCCACTAAAACTGCCTTTTAACAAGATCATAAGTCTTGTAAACTCGTGGGTGTCCCACACTAGGTGTGCAATGATACTCATCCAAGATATGCCATCTCATCTCAAAACTTCTAGGGAGACACACCTTACCTTTATACATTAGATATCCATCATGGATACTCTAGTTCTTTCACTTGATTCCTTCTTGAGTACCCGTTCATACTCTCCTCATTGGAAACCTATAATTTAGGATCCCCTTTCTCTATGTATTTCCAAATCTAGGTATATGCAAGATCAAGCCTACATTTCCCTTTGATGGACTAAGGTGAATATCAATGTTGATGCATTTAGGTCAATGATTGTAGATAATAGGTCCTTGTTGAAACTTGTGCACAAATCAATTTCTGAATATTGGATAGTTTCTAAGGTCTCTTTCACAAGTTCAACATAAGACATAAGAGAATATGATCATATCTAGAATAGCTAGGAATTATTGCATTCAAGAGACTCAGTAATGAGGATATGAGACTATGCGATATCAAAACTACCAATAAAAGCTTAGTCTATATCCTCACTTCAATAAAATGGTAAATCATGTATTGCTTAGCAATTTAGGAAACCAATCAGAAGGGACACATGACATGGGTTTCATGAGGAATCATCAACACGTTCTTATAATTTCAAGTGATTTCCAAGTCCATGAGCATTAGTTTTATGGCCTATTTTAAAGACCCCACAAGAAAATGAAGTACAAAGGATGTAAGTGGATCAAGAAATTACCAAGTCGATGATATAAAGGGGGAGCTAAGGAATCATGAAAAGAACCACATTTTATAAAGGAAATCTAGAGAAGTACCTGTATTTGATCTTGATATTCAAAACTATGTAATTTAACGTTAAAAGGATATTAAAAGATCAAGTAGTCATTTGAACCAAGTTCATTGCTTTCAAAAGTAAAGGGGATTCAGGAAAATCTATGGTTATAAGAATCCATTTTAGTTGGATTTTATTGGTTTTAAATTATAGATATAGGATGTGACACATGGATCATATTAAGGATCATCGGTATGGGATGATAGATACATCTTTCCTTTGAGACATTTTCTTCTATTGTTAGGTAGACATTAAGCTAGAAGGATATTGATTTCCTTTATATATGGGAAGATTTGTTGATAATTGATTATATTAAGAACTTAAAAAGATGATAAATCATAGGGAGTGGATATAGAATTATTCATTCACTCTCATTTTTTGCGAGATAAAGAAAGTGGGAGAAGTTCCCACTTGAATATGCATTTTAGATTTAGTACTTTAGTGTAAACAAGTGTATTTAATGAATAGAGGGAATTTATCTCTAGAGGAAGTAATGTTGAAGTGCTCCTAGAGTAATAGTCTAAATTGCTTTTATCCATTAGATCCACTACATGGGAGTGCCACTATTCTATCTAGTTATTAAGGATATCATTTCGTCATAATAGTTAGATTGATTGATGTTTGCTTGCACCACTATCAAAATAGAAAGCATGGAAATATGCCACAAAGATACACTACTCAGGAGAAGATGGTTAATGGCTATATGGAGTAGTAAATGCCCGTTCTTCATTCTAAACAAGGTTAGCAGACTCAACTTTGGGTGTAGAGTCTTCTGTAGCAACCATTCCAACCTCTTTCTTCATTGCCTGTTTTGTAGTGAGTTTAGAAAAACATTAATGATATTACGATTTGATTTAAAATACTTGCAAACTTGATGTTACTTTCTATTTTTTGGTCATCTTTATTTTCCTTCTTTTCCTATGGAGTGTGAGTAGGTTTTTTTTCTTCCTAATGGATTGCCTTTCTAACCAGCTAAGGAAGATTGATTTGCAGCATGCATAATTGACCGCTTTTGTCTAGATTGCTCTTGGTATAGCAAAATAGAGAAGACTTCTCAAAAGTTAAGGTTTTTGGATTGACTTTCATCATAAGAAAAAGAGGGGAAGCAAAAACCTGAGAAGAATTTGGAAGAACATTTAGGAGAGTCTACACAAGTGAACTGCTTGGTAGGATCTCATGAATAGAGATGAATTACTCCCTCAGATCCTTGATCTGTGTAAAAGAAAAAGTGTCCATTGAATCTCCAACTATTGATAAGCAACATGGTGCCTCTTTTCTTGCTTTGCTATAGTGTCGTAAGAGTATCGCAAGAAGCTTTGATTGTTTTGCACATTCGAGAGGCGAAGCTATCAATGCATGTCCACATGTGCATCTCTAGCATCCCAATGAAGTTGTTCTACATTAGGCTCAATAAGAACCGTAGTGGGACTAGGAAATTGAAGGCCAACAACTTTGACACCTCCTGCATTACCTGTTTTCATAACATTTGTAGGTGTAGGATGGTGTACTTCAACACCTTGGCCAAGGACCATGGCCAAGGACCATGGCCAAGGACCATATGCTGATTGATACATAAGGTGGGTCTTTGTGTATAAATGGGCGAATTGGGGGTGGTTTTGGAAAAGGTGCGGCCCCGTTTGGGCCCTTGCTTTACTTGAGTGCATCGAGCATGTTCCTTTGCTTTAATCTTCACAAAGCCAACCGCCTTCTCTTTCTCTCTCTCTCTCTAGGAGTCGAAAGTACTTGGTGAGGTTCCATGTCCAATATGGATGCCCTTACTATTTGCTTGGTGAGTTTCCATGTCCAATGGATGCCCTATCTATTGCCCTTACTATTTACTTGGTGAGTTTCCATGTCCAATGGATGCCCTATCTATTTACATGGTAGTCCGCTTCCTTGGTTGTCACATGTAGAGTGATTATTTCTAGACATGTACACGTCTACGTGAAGGTTCACTTTTTACACAAGGAGCAGCACATGAAATATACGATGAGACCGCGTGTTTGACTTGGGATTGCATGTATATATCATAGCATATAGAAAACGAATATGTATGGAGATTCCACAAATAATTTTATCATGTTCCACAGAAGGGAGAAGGGCAGGCACTCAACAATCATTGAAAAACGCTTCCTTGGATTGAGGGTTGAAAAAACAAAATCGACTTTGGTATAATACATGGTGAAACGTTGGAGATATGTTTTTGTAATCGTCGGAGGTATCAAAGTGCATGTGAGCGATAGGCCTCTTCATTTTAAAGGATGAGGATTTTCCCATGCTTTTAAAGCAGAGCAGACATTGGGAGATTAAAAGGTTTGTTGTGGGTGCCTGAGAGGGTGCGATGGCCCAGGGCATTTGGTCTAGTGGTATGATTCTCGCTTTGGGTGCGAGAGGTCCCGAGCTCGATTCTCGGAATGCCCCCAGGCTTGATATAGCCTCAACAATTCACTTCCCATGCAAAACGGCCTGAACAAAAGCAGGTGGTGGCACAGTAAATAGTCAACAGCATTTGTTGGATGGCTCTTGACTCCATTTGTTGGATGGCTCTTGACTCCAAGCGTTGGATGGTTCAAGTGCGAAACGCAATTTCCAGAACGGTTCATTCGGGAGAGAAAAGTTCAAAGGCTTTTAATTTTTGCAGCCCACAATTGGGAGTTTCGACCGCCAAACAGGAATTCCAGCGCTTAGGTGATACTACTATACATGCAAACAAAGGCTTTCTCGGTGCGGCACATGTGCAGCACACCAAAAGAGTAGCACAACTTGAATTGCACTTTGCCCTCTTCTTTTGTCAAGGGGTTTCTACAATGGGAACCTCGAGTGAGTGCAGAAGGGGTTTCTACAATGGGAACCTCGAGTGAGTGCATGTACCAAAGGCTTACATTATCATAATCATGCTCACATTATCAAGGGGTTTCTACAATGGGAACCTCGAGTGAGTGCAGAAGGGGTTTCTACAATGGGAACCTCGAGTGAGTGCATGTACCAAAGGCTTACATTATCATAATCATGCTCACATTATCAAGGGGTTTCTACAATGGGAACCTCGAGTGAGTGCAGAAGGGGTTTCTACAATGGGAACCTCGAGTGAGTGCATGTACCGAAGGCTTACATTCATTTCACACTATCATAATCATGCTCACACCATGCATGTACCAAAGGACAAAGCATTCTTGTGTGTGCCACTCACCTCCCTTCCATATCCCCTTCTTCTCAAAGTGGATAGTGTCCATCTGCACCCTCCCTCTACTACGCGAGGTAGGAATCTCAGCATAATCCCTCGAGCTTGGGACCTTAGAAGACTTGCTCTTTTACCACACACAAGAAGCACTCGCCCACTTGGCCTATGTCTAACACTCTCCCCCTCCTCTAACTTGATCATTATACTCAATGATCAACGACGAAAAAGTATGTGCGAACCAGAGCCGTTGATTCCCAAGTAGAATCCTCTCAGGGCAACTAGATTTAGTTTACTCTCTCTAGGGGGATCAACTAAACGTGGATGAGCGTACCCTCATACTACCACACAAACACTCTCTCGCACCAGTTTTGGGGAAAAGGTGGCCATCTCAAAGTAGCTTGCATGATGCTTTGCAAACTTGTATGTATGCCAAATTGGGTGCTTGAGAATTTAGCTTATATTTTGAATTTCCATCCTCAACCAATGCCCTTAACTCCGATGGGAGTAGGGTATTGTGTGAGGTGTGCCGGGTCTTTGCATTAACAAATTACGTCTTCTTATTCTTCTCTTACATCTAGGAGTACGATTCTAATACCTTGTTTTTTGTACCCTTTTTTTTTTCCCATTGGAGTTCTAGTATGTTAGTGCGATTGTTTGTAAGTGTAATAGGCCTCTTTTCTAGTGAACTTTCTGAATTTCATTGTGGGGATAATGCTTAGAATGAACAATTAAGTCATTTTATGCATGTAGGAAAAATTTTGGGTTGACAAGTTTCATATTCTCTCTCCAGACCTTATTCGCATCATGTTTTCTAGTGGAATTTTGAAGGTGAAGATGAAAGAATTAACGAAAACTCTGTATGAGAGAAAGGTAGAGCAAGTATAAGAGAATAAAAGTGCCTGTGTGAAATTTTTGTGAATCATGTTTTGAGTACCTCGTTCAGGGTCCTACATTTAGTTCATTGTAAGAAAATGCCTTGATTTTACTCTCTCTCTCTAGAATTTTGAAACTTGCAGGGCTCAAAAGTGGTAGTATGTCGATAATGAACTCCAAGCCAGTAAAATTGCCATTTAACATGATCATAAGTCTTGTAAACTCTTAGGTGTCTCGACTAGGTGTGCCATGATACTAGGCCGGACACTAGGTCTGGACAGGGACAAAACTACTCAAAAAACTATAAAAAGGGCTGGAGAGCTCATTTTTGGGGTGAGCTTGTTGTAGATTTCAGCTTTGTAAGAGAGCTCTTTTGTAATTGAATTGCTTCCATTGTTCCACTCTCTGCTCTTACCTTGTGCACGTGTGTGTGTGTATGTGTGTGCATGTTTGTGTGCTTTCACTCACGCACTTGTGCACTTCACTTGCTCTTGGTCTTCATACCAGTCCTCACATCTCCATAGATTGACATTTATGAGGTGAAGCTCCTCACGTTGGTACTTGCCATTGTGCTAGAGTGACACTTAGCAATTTAGGAAACCAATCAGAAGGGACACATGACATGGGTTTCATGAGGAATCATCAACACGTTCTTATAATTTCAAGTGATTTCCAAGTCCATGAGCATTAGTTTTATGGCCTATCTTAAAGATCCCACAAGAAAATGAAGTACAAAGGATGTAAGTGGATCAAGAAATTACCAAGTCGAGGATAAAAGGGGGAGGTAAGGAATCATGAAAAGTACCTCGTTTAGGGTCCTACATTTAGTTCATTGTAAGAAAACGCCTTGATTTTACTCTCTCCCTAGAATTTTGAAACTTGCAGAGCTCAAAAGTGGTAGTATGTCGGTAATGAACTCCAAGCCAGTAAAATTTCCATTTAACATGATCATAAGTCTTGTAAACTCTTAGGTGTCCCAACTAGGTGTGCCATGCTACTAGGCCGGACACTAGGTCTGGACAGGGACAAAACTACTCAAAAAACTATAAAAAGGGTTGGAGAGCTCATTTTTTGTGAATCATGTTTTAAGTACCTCATTCAGGGTCCTACATTTAGTTCATTGTAAGAAAACACCTTGATTTTACTCTCTCCCTAGAATTTTGAAACTTGCAGGGCTCAAAAGTGGTAGTATGTCAGTACCATTGTTTGTAAGCATAAGCAATTTTAGGCCATTTAGGTTACATGATGGCATCGTTCCATGAATGAGGAAGCATGGCATTACCTTCTCAGGAATCGTCACTATGCTACATCTAGGAATAAACTTAGCCATTTTGGTTAACCTAGACTAGGTTGTTCTCCTTCTCTCTCTCTCTCTCTTAGGTGATCCTACTACAAAATCCATGGGGATAATCCCCCACTTCCCATTGGGAAGATCTAGAGACAGAGCAAACCTCGAACCCTCAATGTCTTAGCTTTATTCCCCTCGCATTTTGTGCATTTAAGCAAATACTCTAGGACATCCTAATGAACTCCACGCCAGTAAAATTGTCTTTTAACAAGATCATAAGTCTTGTAAACTCTTAGGTGCCCCGCACTAGGTGTGCCATGATACTCATGCAAGTTACGTCCTCTTGTCTCAAAATCTCTAGGGACACACACCTTACCTTTATACAATCATTGTCCATCCTAGATATTGTACTTCTTTCACTTGAATCCTCCTTGAGTATTGACCAATACTCCATCCTCATTGGAAACGTGCATGTTCGGATCCACTTTCTCGATGGATTCCCAAATGTCGCTATATGTAGGATTAAGCCTACGTTTCCCTCTGATGGACTCAGGTATCTCACTAGTGAACTGAGTAAATTTAAGCCCATTGAGCATAGGCATGTGGCCAAGCATGCCAGCCACCATATTAAACTTTCCCTTCCTATACATAAGCTCATAATCAAAATCCTAAAGGGTCTCTACCCAACGTGAAGTATGTCATTTAAGGTTTGCTTCATTAGAGAGCCACTTAATGCTCTCTTGCTTAGACACTATCGTAACCTTGGCACCATATTAGTAATGAAACCACTTCTTCAAACCATGCACAATCACTTACAATCCTTCTCATAGAGAGAGTATATATTTTGACTCAGTTCTAGCTTCTTTCTCTCAAAACCACTTGGCCATCCTAAACTAAATTTGCTCCTATACCAAAATCGCTAGCATCAGTCTCAACCACAAAGGGTTTGTTGGGGTTCACTATATGTAAAAATGGAACTTTCGTAATTGCTACTTTCAACTTTTCCATACTTTGCTTCTATTTGTCTCCCCAATGAAAGGTTTTCCCTTGCCCTTTAAGTTCGTTCTTCATTAGATAGCCCATACTTTATGAGGATCCATCTAGATTTTGTCTTAGGAGACTATATGCCCAAGTTATCTAGCCTCTTTTTTGAAAAATTAACACTTTAATTCCTTAGCAAAGAGTGAATTTCCTTGTAACACTTGGAATATTTTCCTCTAGTGTTCCAAGTGTTCCTCCTTTGATCTACTATAGATCATAATATTCTCTACAAATTGTACTACAAAATGCCGTAGATATGGTCATAGGACATGAGCTTCATGAAAGTTGTGGGAACGTTGATGGTCCTAAATGCAATTTCAGGGACATATCTCATGTAATTCTACTCTGATTTTATCATCACCTAATATCAAGATTGGTAAAATACCTAGCTTGATGTAACTTATCAATTAAATCTTCCAATCTAAGCATTAGAAACCTATTTTTTATTGTCATATTGTTAAATGCTCTATAATATATACAAATTCTCATAGAGCCATCGTTCCTTTTTACTAGGAGCATTCATCTAATGCAAGATATTATTAGGTCTAATGAAGCATTCATCTAAATAATCCTGAAGTTACTTCTCTATGTGTGTCTTGATGTTAAATATGAGATATTTTTGTGTGGAATGTGAAACATCTTTGCAATTTTGCATATGCACATTGTATCGCTTCTCCTTAGCTTCGTTTTTATGTATCATAAGTGCAATTCTTTGCAGGAACGAGATATATGAATGGTTATTTTCAAGCAATTTTTCCCTAATCAAGTGTGGGATTTGTCTGGTAATTGTGTACACTTTGCTATGATCATGTGCCTTTGTAGATCATCGGGTGGAAATTTTAACAAGGGACCTTCCATCATGTTAGTTTGGTGCCTCCAAATGCAACTAGATTTAGTTTAACCTTTCTAGGGGGATCAACTAAACGTGGATGAGGGTACCCTCATACTTCAACACAAACACTCTCTCACACTAGTTCTGCGGAAAATGTGGCCATCTCAAAGTAGCTTGCATGATGATTTGCAAACTTGTACATATGCCTAATTGGGTGCTTGAGAATATAGATTATAGTTTGACTTTCCATCCTTAACCAATGCTATTAAGCCAATGGGAGTAGGGTATTGTATGAGGTGTCTGGGTCCTTGCATAACAAAATATGCCTTCTTGTTTTTTTCTTACCTCTCGGAGTAAGATTCTCATACCTTATTTTTTGTACCACTTTTTTCCATTGAAGTTCTAGTATGTAGGTATGATTGTTTGTAGCCATAAGAAATTTTAGGCCATTTAGGTTACAAGATGGCATCGTCCCATGAATGAGGAAGCGTGGAATTACCCCCTCATGTGTCTTCATTGTACTGCATGTAGGAATAAACCTAGCAATTTTGGTTAACCTATGCAGGATTACCCACACTAAGTTTTTCTCTCTCTGTGTCTTAGGCAATCCTACTATAAAAGCCATGCAGATAATCCCCCACTTTTTATTGGGAAGATCCAATGGGTGGACTAGAACTCCAATCCTCAATCTCTTAGGTTTATTGATCTACCATTCTGTGCATTTAAGCACATATGCTAGGACATCCTTATGAAGTCGAGGCCTATAAAATTGCCGTTTAACAAGATCATAAGTCTTGTAAACTCTTAGGTGTCCCACACTCGGTGTGCCATGACACTCATGCAAGATATGTCTTCTCATCCCAAAATCTCTAGCGACACACATCTTACTTTCATACAATCATTATCCACCATGATTACAATACTTCTTTCATTTGAATCCTTCTACCCATCAATACTCCATCCTCATTGGAAACCTGTATGTTAGGATCCCCTTTATTCCCAAATCTTAGTATATGTACGATCGATCCTACATTTTCCTCTGATGGACTCAACTATCTCACTAGTGATTTGAGTAAAACTAAGTCCATTGAGCATAGGCATGCAGCTAAGCGAGTCATCCACCACATTAAACTTTCCCTTCTCATACCTAAGCTCATAATCAAACTCTTGAAGGATCTCTACCCACATGACTTATGGCCTCTAAGGTCTATTTGATTAGAGTGCCATTTAATTCTCTCTTGATCAGACACTATCATAACATTGGCACCATATAAATAATGACACCACTTCTTCAATGCATGGATAATTGCTTACAATCCTTCTCATAGAGGGAGTATAAATTTTGTTTCAATTCTAGCTTTTTGCTCTCAAATGCCACTACATGAACATTCTAAAAAAAAAGTGCTCCTATACCAAACTTGTTTGCATTATTCTCAACCACAAAGGGTTTGTTGGGATCCACTATATGTAAAAGTGGAGCTATCGGAATCGCTACTTTCAACTTTTTCCATACTGGGCTTCTATTTGTCTCCCGAATGAAAGGTTTTTCCTTTCCCATTAAGTTTTTAGGTCATTAGGATAGCCCATAATTTATTAGGATCCATATAGATTCTGTCTTAGGAGAGTATATGCCCAGGTTATCTAACCTTTGTTTTGAAAATTTCACACTTTTATTCCTTAGCAAAGAGTGAATTTCCTTGTAACACTTGGAATAGTTTACTCAAGTGTTCCAAGTGTAGAAAAGGCTTCTTCTTCATAAGCCATCTAAGGAAGGAGATGAGGGAGGAAACACACAGTGCTTGCAACTCTTGTCTTGGGCATGTGTGAATTGCCCTTCGCTCTAGATCTATCCTTTGACTTTGCACATAGGCTTGTTATTATACATGGAATAATGGATGTACATGGATTTACTCTGATATTTTTGAAGATATTTAAAAGATAGTATTTTATATATTTTTGTATAAATATTAGAATGCTTAGAACGTGAAGTTTTGTAAATAAAGAAGATTTTTTATAAATGCATGTGTAAGAAAATTTTATGCATGTAGGAAAAATTTTGGGTTGACAAGTTTCATATTCTCTCTCTAGACCTTATTTGCATCATGTTTTCTAGTGGAATTTTATGCATGTAGGAAAAATTTTATGCATGTAGGAAAAATTTTATGCATGTTGGTCATTTTATGCATGTAGGAAAAATTTTGGGTTGACAAGTTTCGTATTCTCTCTCTATACCTTATTCGCATCATGTTTTCTACTGGAATTTTGAAGGTGAAGATGAAAGAATTAATGAAAACTCTGTATGAGAGAAAGGTAGAGCAAGTATAAGAGAATAAAAGTGCCTGTGTGAAATTTTTGTGAATCATGTTTTATGTACCTCGTTCAGGGTCCTACATTTAGTTCATTGTAAGAAAATGCTTTGATTTTACTCTCTCTCTAGAATTTTGAAACTTGCAAGGCTCAAAAGTGGTAGTATGTCGGTATGATTATTTGTAAGCATAAGCAATTTCAGGCCATTTAGGTTACATGATGGCATCCTTCCATGAACGAGGAAGCACGGCATTGCCTTCTCAGGAATTGTCACTATGCTACATCTAGGAATAAACTTAGCCATTTTGGTTAACCTAGACTAAGTTGTTCTCCCTCTCTCTCTCTCTCTTAGGTGATCCTACTACAAAATCCATGGGGATAATCCCCCACTTCCCATTGGGAAGATCTAGTGGCCAGAGCAAACCTCCAACCCTCAATGTCTTAGCTTTATTCGCCTCACATTTTGTGCATTTAAGCACATAGTCTAGGACATCCTAATGAACTCCACGCCAGTAAATTTTCCTTTTAACAAGATCAGAAGTCTTGTAAACTCTTAGGTGCCCCGCACTAGGTGTGCCATGATACTCATGCAAGTTAGGTCCTCTTGTCTCCAAATCTCTAGGGACACACACCTTACCTTTATACAATCATTGTCCATCCTAGATATTGTACTTCTTTCACTTGAATCCATCTTGAGTATCGACCGATACTCCATCCTCATTGGAAACGTGCATGTTCGGATCCACTTTCCCGATGGATTCCCAAATGTCGCTATATGTAGGATTATGCCTATGTTTCCCTCTGATGGACTCAGGTATCTCACTAGTGAACTGAGTAAATCTCAGCCCATTGAGCATAGGCATGTGGCCAAGCATGTCAGCCACCATATAAGAACTAATATCAATTGTGGGAATATATGATGCATCATACCTTGGTAGTAAAAGGGTTGTGGAAGATTGTTCAAGGTGTTGAAAAACATATTACTATACCTATAGATACAATTATTGGAAGTGTCACAGATGGCGTTGAAGATGATGATCTTCAAATTCCTATTTCAGTTGTGGTTCCTATTGCACCTACTATAGCGAAACGTTGTTGGGATGGAAAAGATGCTCAGGCACATTTATGTATAGCTTTGTCTTTCAAACATGCCACTATCCCTCGCGTTCTCTCTTACAAAACAACAAATGATGCTTGGGATACACTTACATCGTTATACGGGGGAAGAAATGAGGATCATGTTGCTTAGCTTCAAAAAGAGTTTGAGAGTGAGCATATGAATGAAGGAGATTTTATACACAATTTTTGGACAAAGATCAAAGATTTGAAGGAGTAGTTGCTTTTTGTTGATGAATTCTTGCCAGATAGCTCCCTTGTGTAGATTGTTCTTAACGATCTTCCAGATTCTCAAAAGTGGTAGTATGTCGGTACGATTGTTTGTAAGCATAAGCAATTTCAGGCCATTTAGGTTACATGATCGCATCGTTCCATGAACGAGGAAACATCGCATTGCGTTCTCACGAATCATCACTATGCTACAGCTAGGAATAAACTTAGCCATTTTGGTTAATCTATGCACTATTACCTAGACTAAGTTGTTTTCTCTCTCTCTCTCTCTTAGGTAATCCTACTATAAAATCCATGGAGATAATCCCCCAATTCCCATTGGGAAGATCTAGTGCCCAGAGCAGACTTCCAATCCTCAATGTCTTAGCTTTATCCGCCTCACATTTTGTGCATTTAAGCACATACTCTAGGACATCCTAATGAACTCCACGCCAATAAAATTGCCTTTTAACAAGATCATAAGTCTTGTAAACTCTTAGGTGCCCGGCACTAGGTGTGCCATGATACTCATGCAAGTTATGTCCTCTTGTCTCAAAATCTCTAGGGACACACACCTTACCTTTATACAATCATTGTCCATGATTACCCAAATTGAGTTGTTCACTCTCTGTGTCTTAGCTAATCCTACTATAAAATCCATGGAGATACTCCCCCAGTTCCCATTTGGAAGGTCCAATAGATGGAGCAAACCTTCGATCCTCAATCTTTCAAATTTATTGACCTGGCATTTTTTGTATTTAAGCACATACTCTGGGATGTTCTTATGAAGTCCAGGCCACTAAAACTGCCTTTTAACAAGATCATAAGTCTTGTAAACTCGTGGGTGTCCCACACTAGGTGTGCCATGATACTCATCCAAGATATTCCATCTCATCTCAAAACCTCTAGGGAGACAACCTTACCTTTATACATTAGATATCCATCATGGATACTCTAGTTCTTTCACTTGATTACTTCTTGAGTACCCATTCATACTCCATCCTCATTGGAAACCTATGATTTATGATCCCCTTTCTCTATGGATTCCCAAATCTAGGTATATGCAAGATCAAGCCTACATTTCCCTTTGATGGAATAAGGTGAATATCAATGCTGATGCATTTAGGTCAATGATTGTAAAGTAAAAGATAATAGGTCCTTTCTGAAACTTGTGCGTCCTTTCTGAAACTTGTGCACAAATCAATTTCTGAATATTGAATAGTTTCTAAGGTTTCTTCCACAAGTTCAACATAAGACATAAGAGAATATGATCATATCTAGAATAGCTAAGAATTATTGCATTCAAGGGACTCAGTAATGAGGATATGAGAATATGGGATATCAAAACTACCAATAAAAGCTTAGTCTGTATCCTCATTTCAATAAAATTGTAAATCATGTATTGCTTAGCAATTTAGGAAACCAATCAGAAGGGACACATGACATGGGTTTCATCAGGAATCATCAACACGTTGTTATAATTTCAAGTGATTTCCAAGTCCATGATTGTTGGAACCTGAGAAGAAGCAAGTACGGGCATACACGCAAAACTAGCACTGAGGCAACCCTTCAAATTTTTTCAATCCTTACATTATTGTAAAAGTGATTCTCATCACTGAAAACCATTGTAAATACTGTTTCATCTTTTTGTAGCTCCATTTTGTACAAGCCGAGGAGTCCTCAAGCTTGATGAGCTTTAGAAGTAATTGCCTACCAAGTTTTATAATTTTCAGAGCTTGTTTGAGCCTCCAAAATAGCTTAGAAACCTAATCTTTAACTAGGCCGGACACTATGTTTGAATAGGACCAAAGCTAGTCAAAAACTATAAATAGAGCTAGAGAGCTCATTTTTTAGGCTAGCTTGTTGTAGAATTGAGCTTGTATGAGAACGCTTTTGCAATAGAAGTCATTCCATTCTATCTCTCTTTGTTCTTGCCTTGTGTGCGTGTGTGTGTATGTGTGTGCAAGTTTGTGTGCTTCTCACTCACACATTTGTGCCGTCACTTGTTCGAGGTCTTCATACCATCCTCATGTATTCCCGGATTGAGATTAAAGGAGGTGCTAATCACCACTGAGCTACACCAAATTTTGGCAACGTTTCCAGGGATCCGAGCTTTGAGGACAAGCGTGTGATGGTAAGACGTAGAGAGGACGCGTTGGAAAGGTAAGTAGTAGGTTATTTCTTGTTTTTCACTAATTTTTTTTCTCATCTTCCTCTCCATTTCCATCCCCATCTCTGCTCCACACCATCTCCATCTTCCTTTCATATTCCCATTTCATTTCATTCTCCTCATTTGCATAGTGTGAGTGTGAGAGAGAGCGAGACGGCTTTACTATTTTTTGTCTGTTTTCTTGCATGATCTTGCAGGTTTCAAAGCATCCTCACCATCTCCAACAAGCTTAGCAGGTACTGAATTTCGCTACACAAGCCCCGAGGCATCGATCTCGAGCTATCGTGACACACCAAAAATTTGATCCTATTGAGAATTTGAGTGCATCATGACACAACGCAGCCTGAGAGCTCCCAGGATCACTAGGTCGATCAATAGAATTCACTATATTTCGGTCTATCACGACATACCCATATATCGCGACACACCCGTGTATCGCGACACTCCTATCTATCGCGACACACCTGTCTATCGCGACACACCCGTGTATCGTGACACTCCTGTCTATTGCGACACACCCGTGTAGGGAAAAGTTTTATGCATGTTAGGTCATTTTATGCATGTAGGAAAAATTTTGGGTTGACAAGTTTTGTATTCTCTCTCTAGACCTTATTCGCATCATGTTTTCTAGTGGAATTTTGATAGGTCAGTGGTGAGTAGCACCTCCTTTAATGTCAATCCGGGAATACATGAGGATGGTATGAAGACCTCGAACAAGTGATGGCACAAATGTGTGAGTGAGAAGCACACAAACTTTCACACACATACACACACACGCACACAAGGAAAGAACAAAGAGAGACAAAATGGAATGACTTCTATTGCAAAAGTGTTCTTATACAAGCTCAATTCTACAACAAGCTAGCCTAAAAAATGAGCTCTCTAGCTCTATTTATATTTTTTGACTAGCTTTGGTCCTATTCAGACCTAGTGTCTGGCCTAGTTAAAAATTAGGTTTCTAAGCTATTTTGGAGGCTCAAACGAGCTTTGAAAATTATGAAACTTGGTAGGCAATTACTTCTAAAGCTCGTCAAGCTCAAGGACTCCTCGGCTTGCACAAAATGGAGCTACAAAAAGATGAAACAATATTTACAATGGTTTTCACTGATGAGAATCACTTTTACAATAATGTAAGGATTGAAAAAATTTGACGGGTTGCCTCAGTGCTAGTTTTGCGTGTATGCCCGTACTTACTTCTTCTCAGGCTCCAACACTCATGGACTTGGAAATCAATTGAAATTATAAGAACGTGTTGATGATTCCTCATGAAACCCATGTCATGTGTCCCTTCTGATTGGTTTCCTAAATTGCTAAGCAATACATGATTTACAATTTTATTGAAGTGAGGATATAGACTAAGCTTTTATTGGTAGTTTTGATATCCCATAGTCTCATATCCTCATTACTGAGTCTCTTTAATGCAATAATTCTTAGCTATTCTAGATATGATCATATTCTCTTATGTCTTATGTTGAACTTGTGGAAGAAAACTTAGAAACTATTCAATATTCAGAAATTGATTTGTGCACAAGTTTCAGAAAGGACCTATTATCTTTTACTTTACAATCATTGACCTAAATGCATCAGCATTGATATTTAGCTTATTCCATCAAAGGGAAATGTAGGCTTGATCTTGCATATACCTAGATTTGGGAATCCATAGAGAAAGGGGATCCTAAATCATAGGTTTCCAATGAGGATGGAGTATGAATGGGTACTCAAGAAGTAATCAAGTGAAAGAACTAGAGTATCCATGATGGATATCTAATGTATAAAGGTAAGGTTGTCTCCCTAAAGGTTTTGAGATGAGATGGAATATCTTGGATGAGTACACACCTAGTGTGGGACACCCATGAGTTTACAAGACTTATGATCTTGTTTAAAGGCAATTTTAGTGGCCTGGACTTCATAAGAACATCTCAGAGTATGTGCTTAAATACAAAAAATGCCAGGTCAATAAATTTGAAAGATTGAGGATCAAAGGTTTGCTCCATCTATTGGACCTTCCAAATGGGAACTGGGGGAGTATCTCCATGGATTTTATAGTAGGATTAGCTAAGACACAGAGAGTGAACAACTCAATTTGGGTAATCGTGGACAATGATTGTATAAAGGTAAGGTGTGTGTCCCTAGAGATTTTGAGACAAGAGGACATAACTTGCATGAGTATCATGGCACACCTAGTGCCGGGCACCTAAGAGTTTACAAGACTTATGATCTTGTTAAAAGGCAATTTTATTGGCGTGGAGTTCATTAGGATGTCCTAGAGTATGTGCTTAAATGCACAAAATGCGAGGCGAATAAAACTAGGACATTGAGGATTGGAAGTCTGCTCTGGGCATTAGATCTTCCCAATGGGAAGTGGGGGATTATCTCCATGGATTTTATAGCAGGATTACCTAAGAGAGAGAGAGAGAGAGAGAGAGAGAAAACAACTTAGTCTAGGTAATAGTGCATAGGTTAACCAACATGGCTAAGTTTATTCCTAGATGTAGCATAGTGATGATTCGTGAGAACTCAATGCGATGTTTCCTCGTTCATGGAACGATGCCATCATGTAACCTAAATGGCCTGAAATTGCTTATGCTTACAAACAATCGTACTGACATACTACCACTTTTGAGCCCTACAAAAACCTTAACTTTTGAGAAGTCTTCTCTATTTTGCAATACCAAGAGCAATGTAGACAAAATCGGTTAATTATGCATGCTGCAAATCAAACTTCCTTAGCTGGTTAGAAAGGCAATCCATTAGGAAGAAAAAAAACCTACTCACACTCCATAGGAAAAGAAGGAAAATAAAGATGACCAAAAAATAGAAAGCAACATCAAGTTAATCATGGTGCATTTTTGTGAAAGACTCTTTCAAAACCAAATGGTGAACATTATGCATGTGTGTTTGCATGTGCACATGCATTGTAGCCATGTCCATCCCCTCTAAGATACACTTTATCGGTGAACATTGAAGGTGTGCATATGCATATGCACATGCATCCCACCCATGTTTGTTCCCTTTGAGATACAATCACTCCCCTACCCAAATAATTAAATCAAATTAGAGTTCTAGGTAGGCACACATCATAGAGGGCTACCACGAGGGAGAGGGAGAGAGAGAGAGAGAGAGAGAGAGAGAGAGAGAGAGAGAGAGAGAGAGAGAGAGAGAGAGAGAGAGAGAGAGAGAGAGAGAGAGAGAGAAACGCACACACATACACAGAGAGAGAGATGACATAAACAATGCCATAGAGGTAGTTATTAACACTTACCCTATTTGCAAGCCACCATATAGGCTTAGTGTATCTCAAGATTATGAGATAGAGAAGCAACTTCAAGATTATTTAGACCGAATAACTCATGTTGGGCATTGCCAATGCTCCTAGTCAAATAGAAAGACGTTTGTATGAGACTTTGTATAGATTATAGAGCATTAAACAAGATAACGATAAAAAATAAGTTTCGATCATTTTCCTTAAATAATTTGCAAAATTGTTTTTGGTATTTTGTTTTCCTCTTATCTTTTTCTTCCTTATTTGATTGTGTTGCATTAGTAGATTTCTTCTTACCACTAGATGAGCTCCATTTACCTTTGTCGTCTGACTACGTAAGAAATCATGATCTACAATATGCAGAATTAACCTCTGCTGCCTAGACTGATCTTCTTGCAACAAAAATAGAGACTAAGTACTCAAATTTTAAGGCATTTGGATTTCCTTTTAGCATCAATCTAAGAGTATAAGCAAGAATCTTATATGAATCTGGAAGATTGTTAAGAACAATCTACACAAGGGAGCTATCTGGCAAGAATTCATCAACAAAAATCAACTACTCCTTCAAATCTTTGATCTTTGTCAAAAAATTGTGTATAAAATCTCCTTCATTCATATGCTCACTCTCAAACTCTTTTTGAAGCTAAGCAACATGATCCTCATTTCTTCCCCCGTATAACATCTAAGTGTATCCCAAGCATTACTTGCTGTTTTGTACGAGAGAACGCGAGGGATAGTGGCATGTTTGAAAGACAAAGCTATACATAAATGTGCCTGAGCATTTTTTCCATCCCAACAACGTTTCGCTATAGTAGGTGCAATAGGAACCACAATAGGAATAGGAATTTGAAGATCATAATCTTCAACGCCATCTATGACACTTTCGATAATTATATCTATAGGTATAGTAATATGTTTTTCAACACCTTGAACAATCTTCAACAACCCTTTTACTACCAATGTATGATGCATCATATATTCCCACAATTGGTAATTAGTTCTTATATGGTGGCTGACATGCTTGGCCACATGCCTATGCTCAATGGGTTGAGATTTACTCAGTTCACTAGTGAGATACCTGAGTCCATCAGAGGGAAATGTAGGCTCAATCCTACATATAGCGACATTTGGGAATCAATCGGGAAAGTGGATCCGAACATGCATGTTTCCAATGAGGATGGAGTATTGGTCGATACTCAAGAAGGATTCAAGTGAATGAAGTACAATATCTAGGATGGACAATGATTGTATAAAGGTAAGGTGTGTGTCCCTAGAGATTTTGAGACAAGAGGATGTAACTTGAATGAGTATCATGGCACACCTAGGGCGGGGCACCTAAGAGTTTACAAGACTAATGATCTTGTTAAAAGGCAATTTTACTGGCGTGGAGTTCATTAGGATGTCCTAGAGTATGTGCTTAAATGCACAAAATGCGAGGCGAATAAAGCTAAGACATTGAGGGTTGGAGGTTTGCTCTGGCCACTAGATCTTCCCAATGGGAAGTGGGGGATTATCCCCATGGATTTTGTAGTAGGATCACCTGAGAGAGAGAGAGAGGGATAACAACTTAGTCTAGGTTAACCAAAATGGCTAAGTTTATTCCTAGATGTAGCATAGTGACAATTCCTGAGAAGGCAATGCCATGCTTTCTTGTTCATGGAAGGATGCCATCATGTAACCTAAATGGCCTGAAATTGCTTATGCTTACAAACAATCCTACCGACATACTACCACTTTTGAGCCTTGCAAGTTTCAAAATTCTAGAGAGAGAGTAAAATCAAGGCATTTTCTTACAATGAACTAAATGTAGGACCCTGAACGAGGTACTTAAAACATGATTCACAAAAATTTCACACAGGCACTTTTATTCTCTTATACTTGCTCTACCTTTCTCTCATACAGAGGTTTCCTTAATTCTTTCATCTTCATCCGAGCTTTCAAGACAAGCGTGTGATGGTAAGACATAGAGAGGATGCGTTGGAAAGGTAAGTAGTAGGTTATTTCTTGTTTTTCACTAATTTTTTTTTCTCATGTTCCTCTCCATTTCCATCCCCATCTCTACTCCACACCATCTCCATCTTCCTTTCATATTCCCATTTCATTTCATTCTCCTCATTTGCATAGTGCGAGTGTGAGAGAGAGCGAGAGGGCTTTACTGTTTTTGTGTGCTTTCTTGCATGATCTTGCAGGTTTCAGCATCCTCACCATCTCCAGCAAGCTTAGCAGGTAGTGAATTTCTCTACGCAAGCCCCGAGGCATCGAGCTCGAGCTATCGCAACACACCAAAAATTTGATCCTATTGAGAATCTGAGTGCATCACGACACAACGCAGCATAAGAGCTCCCAGGATCACTAGGTCGATCAATAGAATTCACTATATTTTGGTCTATCGCGACCACATCCATATATCGTGACACACCCGTGTATCATGACACTCCTGTCTATAGCGACACACCCGTCTATCGCGACACACCCGTGTATCGCGACACTCCCGTCTATGGCGACACACCCATGTATCACGACACTCTGAGGTATCGCAACACTCCCGTCTATCACGACACACCCATGTATCGCGACACTTCCGTCTACCGCGACACTCCTGTCTATCGTGACACACCCGTGTATCGCGACACTCCTGTCTATCGCGACACTCCCATCTATCGCGACACATTGAGGTGTCGCGACACACCCACTTATCGCGACACATCGACCCGAACTATCGCGATACACCGGCTTTATGAATAATTTTTTGCGGTGTAATAATTTATTGAATTGGGGTAATTTTGGGCTTGATTTTTGACACCTTGGGACTACCTTAGAGCCTTAGAAGTGGGCTAAATACCTAGAAAACCATAGATGAATTTCATGAACCCTGAGAGCCTGTCTTGACCCCTATGTGCTTGAATGGTCATAACTCCACCATACGAACTCTGAATGGTCAATTCATTGTAATCCAGGGCAATATTAACTAGTGAATCTTTGCACGAACATTGTGTGCAATCAAGGCATCCAAAGCAAGCTAGCAAGGGTGAGTACCAAGCTTGGGAGAAGGCTACCTGGGCTTGTGTAGCAGTCTGAGCAACAAGTGAATTGAGGTTGGAAGTTCTCTCAACCCTTCTTCGTCAATTCCTAGCTTAGGCTAAGTATGACTTAGGTGTGGTGATTAATTAGAGTAATGTTAGGCACGAATCAAGTCCAAGAGAACTAATCAACTAAGTACAAGCATTAAGTAGATCTTAAGTGCAAAAATTCTAAGGAACAAAAGTAAACTTGAATCGATCAAATATCAAGTGCGAAATTCACTTAGGTAATCCTGACGACGTGATTCCAAACAAGGGCTAACACAATATTCAACTAAAAAGAACAAAGTGATTGGTACAAATTAACCTACAAGAGATTGTACTTGGGACCAAGGGGGTAGAGAAAACAGGCATATGAACCTTGGTCAAAAAGACACTTAAGCCGAGATAGACAAAGCCTCAGATCTTCTGAAGCTAGTGTCAATCATACTGCTAGGTCTTGGGCCCAACAGTTGAGTGATTATCCATACACTCCGAGGTCAGAAACAAGCAATTCTAAGATGTCCTATAACATGGAGAGACCAGTAGGTAGTTCCGGAGTGGCTTACCTAGAAAAGCCAGAAGGACCTTACAAGACTCAATTGGAATATATCAAGACCAATCGTCTAGGTGCTCGCATCTATGAAGACAGCCTGAGAAGATTTGTGGTCCAGATTAAAAACCTAGATCAACCCCCATGGGCTAGAACATCCGGTAGTCAAGTTCGAAAATGGAGCATATCTAGATAAAGAAGGAAGGATTTATGTGGTTACCACCCTTCCAGATAGGACAAACAAGTTCGGCAATGTGATCGCAGAGACTGACATGGGTGACATAGAGCAAGGGAACTTAGGAAGAGAGCCGAGGACTCCCCATGGCAAATCAGTCCTCCCCAGAATCATTACTCTAGAGTGGGTTCCCCAGGACAATAAGAGCATAGATTTTCTTTTAAACCGCAAGACCGACGAGGCTTTTTGGAGGTATAAGCCTGACCAGCGCAATGAGGTCGGAGCTCTCACAATCTATGAGTTTAAAGACCCTGATAGCCTAGGCAAAGTAACCTACCTAGACAATATGTCAGAGAGGATCGTCGTGGTCACCGAGCATGGTAGACATGCTTCACTTGGAAGGGTGAATTTTGTTAAACGCGGTTTTGCCATCAGAACGCGTTTAAACTATATTCGGGTGCTTGGGAGTGGAAGGGGTCTGTTACTCAGAGGCCCTATACTTGATTTTCTGGGGTCTGTTACTCAGAGGCCCTATACTTGATTTTCCCAATTAATCACTTCATATGACAGTTTATTCATCAACTCTGCTAATCAAACTTACTAACAGAAAACTCAGACTCGTTCCTTATAGACTTATTATTCTGATTCGCTCACTCACAGAGTATCGACTCATACACAGATTAAACTTCTCAGTAATCGGCGTACAAGGTGAATGCTACCGTAACACAGAATTATAGTAAACAACTTACAGAACAGCGGTTCAATACTTCACTTAATGTAAACATTACCGTAACTCAATCTGTAACGCACAGATACAGATAATCAAACACAACAGAAAGACACAATAGTGCACACATCCAGTGGTTGAAGAAGCAATAAGGACCGTCAGACAATTGGTTATCTTATCCGAGGCTTGTCCTTTGCTTCTACCTTTGGCTTGCTTTAAGAGGTCTGAATACACGCACCCAGTGGTCGGAGAAGCAATAAGGGCCGTCAAAGAAGTTGTTATTTTATCTGACCTATGTCCTTTGCTTCTGTTTTGCCCCTTGGTATTCCGTATATCACATATCTGGGTTGCTGTATTCAGTTGGGCTGCCACGCACGCCACCAGTGACCTATGTCTTGCTTGTGGTACTTTGATTTGTCTTGGTTGCACACATGTAACCCTGTTGTATTGCTTTGAGCCTGTTTACTTTCTTTTCACCGCACGCTGTCATCGGAAGGATTACTACCTGCCAATTATTGTCTTGCACTTCTTCATGTATAGTTCCTGGCCCTGGTCTGTCCTTCCCATGAAATGTCCTGGTTCTGATTGATCTTTAGTTCCACTTCTCAGGACCTGGGTGATTCGCGTTGTTGCTTGATGCGTGCCCCTGCGGGGCTTTGGGCAGAGGGTGGTTCTTCTGTATTATGATCTTCATTCTTTATTGAGTTGTTTTTTACTTTGATCTTCTTCTTCTTCTTTTCTTGCTTGATTCCCCTTCCACACGTCCCTCCTCTTGTGGCGGCGTCTGTAAGTCTGTATCGCTGCTTGCTCTCTTTGGTTTAGTAGATTAGCGTGACATATCATAAATTCCTTCCATTGTGTTGACTTTACCCCATCCTCTGGTGCTTGCCGATGATCCGCAAAAAAGCTCGTCTCATAAGCGACCAGACGTGCATTAAGGTTCGAAGTCATTTTTACAAAAATTTCTGAATCTATTTCGAAGAAGCCGGTGAAAAATGCTTCTTCGAAAGTTTGCATATACGTTGATGGCAAAAACATAATTCAAGAATAATATGCCATAAGTGTTAAGCGGCTTGGAATAGTAGATAGATCAAAAATTAGTGCTTTGGACTAATGCGGATGAAATTCAAAAGTATATTTTGCATGCTGGAAAACCTTGATTACTGTTAGTAGCATACTGAATATTTTATTGGTCATTTTAGTTGCTAAATTTGGAACTGTAGCATATCTTGCAATCCAAAATTCCATAGTTTTTACCATATATTCCTCAGTCGGTAAGTAATTGTGTGGAGGACTAGGTAACAACGGATAGTTGAGCCACTGATTATTGATATTTCCCTGGCACTGACCCTCCCAAAATTGCGTCCAGGCTCTTCGACGGGGTACTGGTTGTAGTCCGGATCTTTATTTGTCGTAGTCTTTATATATATTGTCTCGTTTGTTCTTTCAGCAGGCCATATGGTACACAAAAAGGCTTCAAAATCTGCTCCAAGTTTTTGCTTTCTATCTTAGCTTCCTTCAAATGCAGTCGTAAGCTGGGACACCAGTAGTGCCCTTTCCGGTCGGCTTAATTCTGCAATTTCCCGAGTGTTATGTTCAATGTGAACCTCCTGTTCCTCCCTTATCAGTGAATGATGTGAGGGGGGAGAGAGAGGACGTACCTCAGTCTCCATAGTAGCCTCTACGGATTTTGCAACTACTGGTATCCCTCCATTGTTACGGGCTCTATCTTCTCTTGAAGCTGTTTAATCAATGCGTCTTTCTTCTTTATTTCCTCAGTAGCCTGTGCAATGGTGTCCTTGTGTTTGAGAAGTTCTTGAGCAACGATGTCTAAATGATCGGTGTCTTCTTTACATTGCAGGAGATAACGATTTTCAGCTTTCTTCCATTTAGTTCGTAGGGCAGCTGTGTCATCCATATACCTCTTTTCCCATTCGGCAATGGTGAGTTGCTCCTTTCTGAGCTGATCTTCATACTTAGCTATTTTTGTCTCCAATTCTTTGATATCTTTTTCTAGTCTTTCTTGAACCTCTATTGGCTGGTCACTAAGAAGGGCAGTCATGAGTTCTTTATTTCGATTCCTTAAGTTCTCTGCTTCCTCCATGTATACTTTGATATGTGATTCCAATATTTTGCTCCGGGCAGCGATTCGCGCCTTCTCAGTCTTGATAGCTTCGTATTTTGTTTGTACTTCTTGCAGTTGTGCTTTTAATCTCTCGTTTTCGGTCATTAACTCATTGCACTGCTTTTTGGCTTCTTGGGCTTCTTTCTCTTTGTTTCGGATGTGTTCTCTTTCTAAGTTCAATTCGGCCGAAAGATTTTTACTCTTTTCTTGAAGCTCATGCTTGTCCTGCATTGCTTGATCATAGTCTTCATCAGCCTCAAGCATCAGTTGTTGTGTGTCTAGTGCGGTTCTGATCATATCTTGTACTACTGGCTTGAGCTAAGCTATGTCAACATTTAACCACGTCCTAGGTATGCTTGGAGCTGCGCCGGATTGCACATCTTTTCCTTGCTCCACGTGGATGGTTGCGTTGTGTGGTTGTCTAATTTGTAATTGTATGTTGTGTACTTCTTCTTGTTCCTCCAAATCCAGAGCTTTTGTGGCACTCCCTTGAAATGTGACATCCATGGGGGAGGGTTCTGCCACAACCCTTATTGGTGTGAAGGGTTCTTTGTTTTCTACTTTCTCTTTCTGAGGCTCCTCCTTTGGTATCTTACGGACCTTCCGCAAGGTGGTGTGGCCTCCTTGATACGAATAGTGGAAGTCTCATTAAGTTTTATCACATGCGTACCTTCCTGGTCTGCTTCCTGACTTGTGGTGTTCTTATTAGGATGCGTAATGTGGTCATCCGTTTTTAGGCCTTCTGCTTCTTCATTGTAGTTAACTTCATTCAACTCTGCCCATTGTCCATCATCGTTTGACTCACTTTGAATATCCACATTTAATAGTGAGTTGTCTGGCTCTTCTTGTGCATCCGAGGATGAGCTTGAATTGTCCAGCCCTATTTCCTTGTACCGATGGACTTTGGTGAGCTTTCTTTTCGCTTCCATTTCTTGTTGGGTCTGTTGATAATGGTGGCCTTGCACCGGTAAATTGACTTGGCCTTCTGTATATTGGTGTGTCTCTTCCAGGGCCCTAGTTAAGTCTTCCTCTGTAATCGGCCTTTGCTCTTCAATAGTTGTTTTTGGTAGTACATGTGTCCTTTTCGTGGCTGGAGTTTCCTCTTCCATTTGCTTGACTTCCCTTAGTCTCTCTGTGCCTCTTATTCTGGGTTGAGAGCTAGTTTCAGCTTCTTCTACCATCTTGAATCCTCTTTTCTTTTTAGGAACAGTGGCAACTTTTGCATACTTTGCCAGGGCCATTGATGATGGCATTTCTTGCAGGTGCTCTCGAATGCCTAAAGCATGATAAATCAAGATAGTTAGAGCCACACTGCCATTGAGGAACTTCTTATTATTCCATTGCTTTTTTGCCTCGAATAACCTTTCTTGTATGTACGGAGTCAGATTAATTTGATTTCGAATCTGCTTGATGGCATGTGAGAGTAATTGAACGATAATCTTTTGAGGGGCCGTGTACCGATGCATATTCGGGAAGCAAAAATGTTGGTGGATTAGTCTGACCCCCTCCTCTATGTCCACTCGGTTGATGTCTATAAATGTTCTGGTCTTTGCACCTCGGCTTTCTTCTTTTACCACGGTAGTCCCATCCTTTTCCCAACCAAAGGCTTCCTTAATCAAGTCATGTGTGAATTGAATGACAACCCATTCACCTACTTTATCCATCACTCGAGCCTCTGGCACCAAGGGATCATGCAGTGCTGGCTGTAAGGTATTCATGACCTGTGTGCATCTTTGAAAGTCGGGCTTTAGATTGGCAGCTCAAAATATTTATGTATGCCCGCTTTCTTCATAGTGTCTACGATAGATGGGAGTTCATGTAGTACTCGAAAATCCTGAGACATGATTAGAAATTGATGATCTGTATCCATAATTTTGATCGTTGCCAGGAAGAGGTACTCCCCAGTTGGTTGATCTTCTCGAAACCAGTGTCCCTTTGCCTTTGTGATACTCTAGAGTGGGAATTCCAACACTTCCTCTTGTACTGTTGCTTCGGAATCTTCAGAAGCCATCTGCACTTGTAAGGAAAAGTGCATTAGCTTCAAAGGAAAGTATGCAGCTGTGTAGTGCATTGTAGTGATTATTGTCGTTCCATCACTCCGTCTCCCATGGTTCTATGAGTGAGATCTCTTACCACATCTTTTTATTTCTTATCCTGAAAGAGAACAAGCGTTAGTATAGCCGAAGCATTTATTTATGTACAATAATGTCCATTCCTAAGAGAGTTGAAGCTAAGATCTAATCTCTCTTGGAGAATGTGCACCACTAGTTTTATCGGGTATATCATGTGCCAAATGCGTGGCCTTGTAACGTGGCCCTATTATGCATACTTTAGGTGCATCTGTTGCTTCATGAGTGCAATTGGAATCTCTGTCATCTCGATGGTCCACTCTTTGTAGTCGCTTGGGTTTCCAAATCCATTTTATTGTTATGATGTTTCGATTCTTCTTTCTGCTTTTTCGCTCTTTTTGTTGTTCGTTTATATCTTGTGGTAGCTGAGCACTAGAATTGTTGCTTTTCCTGGTTTTCGTATGAGTCTGTCTATCCTTTGTCGTTCGACTGTTATGATGTCGTGTATCCTCCCACTTGCATATCTCTTGCTTGGCGGTCTGCCTGGCCTGCTTGGGGATCCATATCCGATGTTGTGCTCTCTGAGCTTCAATCAAAGGCTTGGGAAGCCATACTTGCAAGAGTCTTTTTGGGTTGGACTTCGATGAAGCTGACTTCTTCGTTTCTATTTTCTCCTTAAGAGTTGATGTTGACGTCTTCTCTTCCTTCTTTTGATCTTTACACACCCATTGGTATTTGGTCGTTCTTTGCCGTAAGTATCTGAGTGTCGGATTCCATATTGCTTGTCCTTTGTCTGGGTGAGAAGCAGCTTGGGAGTAGGTTTCCTTAGTGTTGTGCTGCTCTTCAAGTGAATGGAGTGATTTTCCTTCTCCTTTGGAGTTTCGAGGGTTTGAACTTTCTACTTCTTCTAGCTTGGTTTCTGAAATGGTTGGACTAGAATCATGTTTGAGTAGCCTTTCTGTGCATTTCCTTGAACTCTCGATGGTGGTGGATCGGGATAAGGGTTTATCTCCTAATAGACTACCAATTTCTTTGTGCCCTATCTTGGCTGAAATATATCCTTGAGCTAGGTTGATACTGACTTCATTCTCAATGATCCAATCTTGTCCTAGGATCAAATCCTCTATTAAATCTTCGTCTCTGCACACTAATACTCTTTGTTCCATGGAAGAATTTCCTAGGTGGAGAGACACTATTGTTGTTCCAATGCATTCTAGGGTTTGACCTCCAATTCCTCTCAATTGGGCTTTGGTGGGACTCATAATCATTTGTAGATCTTTTATGACCGTATTATGTATGCAACTAAGTCTTGCTCTCGAGTCTATCAATGCATCTATCAATGTGTATTCTGTCTTGCCGATCCCTAGGTTCAGGTAAGGTTGTGACATGTACGACTTCGTCGTGTCAGAGTCACGAACTTGGTAGTTGGCCATAGGGATCGGCTCTTCTCCTTGGAGATAACGTTCATCTCATTGTTTGATCCACTCTTTCCGTTTCTTAATGCATTCTAGGGCTTCTTATCGGGCCTCCTCTCTAATCCGTTCTTCCTCTTTCTTCCTATTTTGAGCACCTACTAAACGCGCTAGCTTTTGATCCGTCAATGGCTCCATGAACCGTTTGACTCTGCATCCACTTATGTAGTTAGGAAGAATATCTCCATCTAGAGTGACTAGGTTAACCGCTCCACTAGTAGAGATTCTATTGATGATCACAGGTCCATAGCAACATTTTTGTAACTTCTTGGCATGTTGTTTTAAGGTGTACACCAAGACTAAGTCTCCCTCTTTAAGTCCTTTGTCTTTTATATGTGCATCATAATATGCTTTTTGTCTTCTCTTAGCTGCGTAGATTCCTGCCACTGCTTGTAACCTAGTTTCATGTAACTTCTCGATTTGGTCGAGTTGTTGGGATAACTCATGTCCGTTCCATTCATACTGTTGGGCTACTCTCAAGGTTGGGATTAAAAAATCAATCGGCAAAATAGCGTTCTGCCCATACACTAAATTGAATGGGGTAGTTCCAATGGTAGTCTTATATGCTACTCGGAAGGCCCACATTGCATGATGCAATTGTTTGTCCCAATCCGACCTCCCATTATTGACAATCTTTGTCAATACAGTACATAACACCTTGTTGGAACTTTCTGCTTGACCATTGGCTTGGGGATGGTATGGGGCTGATTTTTTGTGCATCACTAAAAATTCATTCATTAGGGATTCTATTACTTCGTTAAGGAAGTGCGTTCCTCGGTCACTCGCAATCTCAATTGGTAATCCGAAACGAGTGAATATATTCTCAAAAAGGAATTTAGCGATGGTTTGAGCATTGTTTTTTCTCGTAGCTTTTGCTTCTACCCATTTGGTTAAATAATTTGTGGCTACTATGATGTACTCAGCATGTGATCCTTTGGCTGGTGGGTTGATGGGTCCTATGAAGTCGATACCCCATTTGGAAAATGCTCTTGCACACACCATAGGTCTTAAGGGCATGTCATCTCTCCGAATTGGGTATTTAGCCCTTTGGCACGTTTCACAGCTTTGTACATAAGTCTCCGCATCCATATGTAGAGTTGGCCACCACAAGCCGACGAAGAGGATCATTTTGACAGTTCTCTCAGTTGAAAAATGACCTTCCGCGGCACCTACGTGTGCCATCTCTAATATGGGTAGATACTCTCCTTCATGCACGCATAATCGTAATAGGTTATCCTTTCCTCTCTTAAACAATTGTTTTCCCATAAGTACGTAATCCTTGCTCATTTCTTCTAGGGATCGTCTTCTAGTTAAACTTATTCCTTCCTCATGTTCTCTGTTCTTTAGAAATTTAACCAATGTTTTACTCCAATTGGGTGCTATCGTTGAAAATGGTATGGACATATGATCCTCCGGGATTGTCTCCTGGCATTCTGCACAATTGCTCACGTAGTCATGGACATCCTTGGGCATGTCAGGCCAGTACACTCCTAATCTTTTTAACTCCCGAATGGTTCCATAAGTTCCTTGGTGTGTTCTCCATTTGTTCACATGTGCTTGCTCAATTAGTTTTTTTTGTTCATCCTCCTCGACACATCTTAGCAACACTCCATTGGGTTCCTTATAGTACACACTTCCAGCAATAATGCGCAAATTTCTTGATTGAAGAATTTCCTTTTTGCTATTCTTATTGATTGAGTGTTGTGGGCCATGGGTGAGTATAGGAATCAATTTCTCTGCCCACTTTGGACATACTTCCAGATTGAACAAGTAAGTATCTGGCAGATCATCGGGTACTCCACTTGGCGGATCTCCGTGGGTCAACCTAGAAAGGTGGTCTGCTCTTACATGCATGTTTCCCTTTTTTACTACCACTTCAAAGTCAAACTCCATTAATAGTAGGAACCATCTTACTAATCTTCCCGTGTTACAAGGTTTATTGACTAAGTACAGTAGGACCTGATGGTCTATGAAGAACTTAAATTTATTGGCTAACAGATAGTGTCTGAATTTCTTAACCGCATAGACCATTCCTAATCCTTCTCACTTGGTTGTTGTATAATTCCTTTCAGCTTGATTCAGTTGTCTACTGGCATAGGCAATTGGATGATCTAGCCTTCCCTCATCAGCCGGTTGGGCTAAGATACATCCGATTGCATAATTAGAAGCATCAACATGAATATGAAAAGGCTTGCTCCAATTGGGCGTTTTCAGAATTGGGGTTGTGCTAAGTCTCTTTTTTAACTCATTGAATGCTTTCTCGCACTCCTCAGTCCAAGTGAATTGATTTAAGAGACCATACAGGGGTTTGGCTATTATGGCATACATGTGAATGAACCGACGGTAATATCCGCAATGTCCCATAAAGGCTTGTACCTCTTTCGCATTCTTTGGTCTAGGAAGCTCTAAAATGAACTTGATCTTGTCCTCATCCATGGATATTCCATTTCTTGAGACTATGTGTCCTAAGATCCTCCCTTGTCTCACCATGAAGACACACTTTTCTGGGTTTAGGCAGACTCGATACTGACGGCATTTGTTAAATATTTTTCTCGATTTGGGAATGTGGTCTCGTCTTTGATTTGAGTATGTACATAGATCATCTACATACACTTCCATGCTCTTTTTCAGGAATTCCTTGAAAACATGGCACATCAATTATTGGAATGTAGCGGGTGCATTAGTGAGTCCAAAAGGCATCACTCTGAAAGCATAGACTCCCCATTCGGTCGCGAATGCGGTCTTATGTTGATCCTCAGTAGCAATGGCTACTTGGTTGTATCCGGAGAATCCATCTAAGAAGCTATGCCTTTCCTGCTACCCTTTCCAATAGATGGTCTGTGATGGGTAATGGATAGCTATCGTGTATGGTGGCTGCATTGACCTTTTTCAAGTTAATGCACACCCTCAATTTTCCATTTTTCTTAAGCACGACAACTAAAGGTGATACCCACTCGATGTGTTCTATCTCATATATGAATCCTGCAACTAGTAGCTTGTCAATTTCTTCCTTAATTTTCGCTGCATACACCTCATTATACGTATAAGGGCGTTGTTTAGATGGTTTTGCATCAGTAGTCATTGGTATTCGATGAGAACAAATATTGGGTTCTACACCCTTAAGATCCTTATATGTCCATGCGAACATGTCTCGATATTCTTGGATCAACTGTATGAGTTCTTCTTCCTCCTCCTCTGATACATCTTTGCCTATGTAGGTGCATCGCTCTTCTCCGTCTTCCACTGTTACTACAATTTTTTTAGTTTTTTCTTTGTTGTCGTATGCTTCTCCATCTCTAGCCTCTCATTTAGGCATCTGAATGGCTACCTTTCTCTCTTCTACTTCATATCTTTTAAAATGTTCAGCAACTTCAAACGAATCTGGATCAGGTCCTATTTTACTCATGTCTTCTGCTTGCTTTGGTGTCATGGGAGTAGCTTCAATTGCTAAGATCTTGGTAGGTTCCTGTTTCTCTCTGTTTTGAATGGTGTCTAGGTAGCTTTCTTCGGAATCGAATTCTGACTCCATTTCTATACTCTCATATTCCTCTTTCCATTCTTTTTCCACGATTTCCCCTTCATCTACTTCTTGAAGGACAACCATATAAAGATTTACATCGTAACCTTCCTCATCTATGCACTCGTTCATTGTCAAAACTTCCTCATTCACGCACACATCTAAGGTTGCTAGAATTTCCATCCATCCATGCGGTTCAAAGGTCTCATCTGGAAAGATTTGAGGCATGTACCATGGGTCTTGAACTGGTCGGTAGTTAGGATGTCCTACCGGCCACATTTGCCTTTTACTCTCCTCCTTCCTTCTTGGCCTCTTTGCACATCCATAACTGAGCATCCTCG
This sequence comes from Ceratopteris richardii, assembly GCA_020310875.1. Lineage (NCBI taxonomy): Eukaryota > Viridiplantae > Streptophyta > Polypodiopsida > Polypodiales > Pteridaceae > Ceratopteris > Ceratopteris richardii. Next base: position 153,425,912 of record CM035409.1, read on the forward strand.
TGCATCCAAGATTGATCGCTCGACCCAGCACTATGCATGGATAGGTCGTCTTCCTCCTTGTGTATGGGATTCCATTGTAGTGGAGGGACATCTCGATAAGCAAATGTATGCAAGTTTATCTTGGTTGTATTTCCTTGATGTTGTAGGTACAATGAATCTCTTCCCCAGTCTTGCACTACCCGCATTTGTCTCATAAAGGGTCGCCCCAATATCATTTCGTAGTTCTTAGCTTTCTCGAACTTACAAATGGCTAATGTGTGTTCAAATTCTACTCCACAGGTGGTCAATTTGATTCTTTCCAATACTCCTAAGGGTTTCTCCACATGCCCGTCTGCTAATTGGAGCTTCATGCGTGTGGGTCGTAAGGCAGGCTTTCCGCATTTCTCCCAAATTTCCTTGGTAGCGATTCCTACCCGGCTCCCGTGTCTAGTATTGCCTTGATCATGTACCCATTGTAAGTGACAGGCAGACAGGTATTGCCTTCGTCACCTTCACTAAACTCTCCCACTTTATCCACTGGGATTTGTCTTGTAGATGTGTTCTCTCTTTCCTTTCCTTCCTTTTCTTGCCCTATTTCTAATTGGCTCGCTAATTGTCTCCATAATTGTGGCTTTAGTTGAAGTAATTCTTCCACGGTCAACTTGCATTGTACTTTCGTTTTCTTGAGTTCCGTTAGATTGTGTGAACTTTTTTCTGAGTTTCCTTTCCCTTTTCCATGTATTGTGGGTGCTCGTATTATTATAGACTCCTTTTCGTATTCTTCCATGTAATTCGGTAAGGTGGAAATGCTCAGGGTTTCCTCCCTCCTCCTATCGAGTCGATACTTCCTCATAGACTTCCTCCAGGTTTGTATTTGGTTGATAAACTTCCACATCTATTTCCTCAAAAGGAGGTTTCGATACTCCATTTTTCTTCCATTGTTCTTCTCGAAGTCTATTCCATAATTCCTTCGGCCATTCTGCCTCTAAGTCCGGTATTATTGACACAGGTTCATCTTGAGTTTCCATTTGCTCATCTATGTTTTCCTTCCCTTTGAGTTCTTTACCTTTGGATTGGACACATTCTTTGTATTGATCATTTGTTACCCTTGTCTTTGGCAGAGCTGGGATAGTCTTTTCTAGGGTTGCTTGTGCTACCTCTATAAGTTTCCTACATATCGCTAGTCTTTCCTTTTCCAGCTCCCCTTGTGGGTAAAGTCTTTTGTGTTGCTCTATATTCGGCCCACTCTTAATTCTAGCGTGGTAAGCTTTCAGCCACATCTCTAACTCGTCTGGTTTTGGGTCAGCTAGAATTGATCCTGGTTTCTCTTTCTCTTGGATAAGTGGTGACACCGAGGTCTCCTCTTGGTTCCCTTGTTCTTTATGTTCCCTTTTGTTTCGGGTTTGTTTTTTACTTTTTTGACTCTCATCCTTTGCCCATTTATTTTTGAGTTTTTCCTCTTCTTTCCTTCCATTTTTGCGCTTTGGTGTTTGGGTACTCTCGCGTGGATCCTCAGAATCTTCCACTACCTGAACTTTAGGACTTACGGCTTTATTGCTCTCTTGTTCCTATTCTGGTTGTTTCCCTTTTTGTTGCCTTATCTGAGATCTAGTAATGGCTTTCAATGGCACAGTATATTCCTTATCACTTCCAGATCCTTCTATCACTTCAATTACATTGATAGGTGCAGTGTCCTAGACTTTGGTTGGATTCTTAGGGCAATCCCTAAAAAGATGTTCCTTTCCGCAATCGTTGCAATATCCTTCCCAAGTCCTAGGTGGTGGTTGATTGTAAGGTCGAGGGCACTCTCTAATAAAATGGTCTCCTCCGCACCTATAACAAGGTCCTCTTGGTACAAGTGGTCTAATGGTTGGTCTCCTGGGTGGTTGCGCTTTAGGAGCGGTATACATTAGAGTTGTGACCTATGTGCCATAGCTTGGGTCATAGTTTCCATATCCATAATAAGCCGAATCATAGGTTGGTTCGTAATCTAACATATTGGCTTCATATGGGTAGTAATCTCCTGGTGGCAGCTCATATCCAGGGTTTTCTGATTCCTCATTGATTGAAGATGATGCTGGCACTATGGCTCTCCAAATTCTCTTCGGGTTGGGCATACTTCACAGGTACTACCTGTTGAGGTTGAGACAATTGTGGTCCTAGCATTGGTTGTGGTGGTGGATATGGTGCGTGTTCATATGGTCTTGATACTCCTGCTGGTGTTGGATAGGGATTGTATCTGGGCATCTCTCTGCCTTGTTCTCTAGGTGGATATCCATATGGTCGATACTGTGGTGGTTGGAATGGTCGGGCTTGTCTATTGAATGGACAATTTTCAGTGGTGTGATTAGTGTACTTTTGTTCTATGTGGCAGTACAAAACATTTCTTGGTTGGTGCTGTCTGTTGTATGGGTATGTTTGATGTGCACCGTTCCTTCCTCGCACACACATGTGTGTGGGGTGATCTCCTCCACATAGGCTACATCTTCGTAGCATAGGCACTCTTTGGGTTGGGTGTTGGTAAGTTCTTTGTCCCTGGACTCCTAGTTTTTTTGCTAATAATTCTGTCAATTCCTCCATATTACTAGAGTTGGAAGTAATGGTACTTTGCGAGTCTTCTGATTTAGTGGGGCTGGGCGTGCTCTTGAGGTCCTCAGCTAGGTTATCTTCCAGGTCAATGCATTCCTAAAGACATTCACTCAGGGTTTGTAACCTCTTCACGTAAACTAAGGTTCTTAGGGTTCCATTCGTGAGTCCATCCAAAAATAATGAAATCATTTTTTGCTGAGTGGGTCTCTCAGCCACTGGGTATCTATCCACATACTGATTGCATCTTCTGGCCGCTGTTTTTACTATTTCATTAGGGTTCTGCTTAAAACTATGGATTAAAGACGCAGAATTGTGTTTGATCCCTCTCTTTGTGAATTCCCTAATGAATTCTTGAAAGAATTTCTCCATGTTTCCAAATTGATTAGGGTCTAATGGCTGGAACCAAGTTAGAGCCGTTCCTGTGAGGGTGAGTCCAAAAGACTCATACTGCACAAAGAAGTCGTCTACTTGTTCTGCCCTTAGAACTTGTTTAAATTCAGCAATGTGATTGTAGGGTTCTCCCAATCCATAATAATGATTTCTTACACACTTGGCCACTTGGATAGGTCTCAGTCTTCTCATTGGTTCAGGCGGTCTCGGCATTACAGGGAAGACAGGGACTGCTGGTCTAACTGGGGGCATTCCCGGCTACCCTCCTACTGGTGGTCGTGGTCTTATGCGTGGTCGGTACTGATTACCTACCCCTGCGTGGGCCTAATTGTGTGTTTGCACTCCTGGAGTTGCAAATTGCACATGAGTACGGTTTGGCACACTTCGTTGGCTGGTCGGTCCTGACGTGGTGTGTTCTGTCTCTTGTTGATTTTCAAAAGGGTTCTGCAAAGTAGTTGCCTGATCTCTCTGAGGGAATACAGGCACACCCATGTATCTCAGCCGAGCCCTGTCTAAGGCACTCACTGGCCAATATCTCCTTTGATTTTTGTCCAAGTATGTGAGTCTAGTTTCGTCTTCTGGATCCTTCAGCTCATAAAATGTCATGGGGCTTTCTTCTCTCCCTGGAGCCGGTAAGTCTGTTTGAAGCAATAAGTCTGATCCATGGATCATATAGATTTCCAATAAGTAGTCATCTTGAGGTATCAAGTCTCCTCTCAAGACTGGAGTTACTTGGGATCTCCCTCTAGGGGTAGTCACTAGCTCTTCAAGGTTTGTTCTTCCGGAGTTTTTTGGTTCCACCAATTCTCCCCTTTCATTGATCATCTCAAGAAATTCAGTCACGATGTAGATGTGACCAATTTTGTCCACGTATGCTCCTCCTTCGTACTTGACAGCAGGTCGGGGCACAATTATGTCATTCATGGAAGTTACCATCCTAGCCACATATCTATTTAAGCCATCCAGGTAGATGGGGATCTCCTGAGCATTGGTAGACACATACTGCAAGGAAGTACGGTAATCTCCCTCTACAGTAGTCATGAAATTTCTACTTGGAGTTGGACCTTGCATGTCTTCTGAAGCCATGGGTATTTCCTCCTCTAAGTCACTAGAGGTATCTGAATAGGCGGAGTGGTGACTAACCTGGACAACACTTCCCACAGAAGATATGACACTTCTTTGGCTACTTAGCACTCTCCCTGACCTCAAGTTCATTCACCCTCCTAAGACTCTCTAAGTCTCAGAGACTCTCCTTGAGTGGCTCTTCCAATGCCTCAAGTTACCTGACAAAATGCTTCAACCACTCTGGCCGATACCACTTCCAAGCGATATTGCACTGGGTGATACCTAGCTGGCCACGATACGATACTTGGACACGATATGATACTTGCTGTAGCAGGCGATACGATACTGAACTATTGCCACGATACGATACCAACAATCCCCGCGATACGATACCTGAGCACCGAGACGATACGATACTGATTTTGGTCACGATACGATACCACCTCTTTTACACGATACGATACTGGAAGCCCTACGATACGATACCAGATTTCTCAAGTGATACGATACTAGAACATACGCCGATATGATATCAACTTGGTATCGCGATACGACTCCAGACAATGAGACGATACGATAGCAAGACAAGTGGCGATACGATACCACCAACTTGTACGATACGATACTAGTTATGGTATCGCGATACTACACTAGGAAGTGGGCGATACGATACTTCTGGGATTAACGATACGATACCATGATCAGGGACGATATGATACCAAGGTCCTCGCAATACGATACCTGAGAGCCGAGATGATACGATACTGAAGATGGTATCACGATACGAATCAGGCGAGTGGACGATACGATACCATAGTAGGTAACGATACGATACTACTGGGTAAAGTGAGATCGCGATACCAACTTGGCGACACGATACCAAATTGGTATCGCGATACCAAGACTGCTACCCAACAATACGATACCTTGGCGAGTATCACGATACAAGGGAATTTTGGTATCGCGATACCAAAACTCAACCGATCGCGATACTCAAGCCAAAATGTCTCACAAGTCAAAAAATTTAGCACCCCCTTGCTCTTCTCACACACCTCTTCACTCCTAACCCACTGTCCCTCTCACTGAAGCTCAAAAATCAACTGTCTTCTTCCCCACGATACCTTGCATGCATTTAATCACGTGTTTGTGCACTTTTAGTGTGTTTTCGTTCGAAATACTTTGTGGAATCTTACCTTAGTACTGTCTAGCTTGCACCTTGAGCTCAAGTTCTAGTTTTAAAGGCCTGAATAGCACGATATTTCCCACGCGATACCGGTCGTTGCTCGCAGGCGATACCAGAACACTGTGAAGTGTCAAATGAGTCAAATTTTTTGGTTTTTATACTTTTTGTGATAGAAACTGAACATTACAAATTTTGGGCAAATTTTTTGGGCTTTTTTAGTGGTCTTGACCTATTCCTACTTCACCTCTCTTCACTTCTCCTCTCCTTCTAACCTAATCCTAACTCCTCCTTATCTCCCTTCCTAGTAACCCTAAACCTAAAAACTGTTACCGTTAGTGTCCATGTGAAAGGCCAAATGGCCACCGGACACTTCTTTGTATATGTTCTTTAATAAAACATATAGTGGCCTGGTCAGTCACAGACTTTCTCCAAGGGTTACGACTAAGGCGGCGACCAAGGCATAGACCTTGGCATACCTTGTCATCCGAGTCACCAAAGTCACCGTTGGCGCTGTTGGCTGCGCGCGAGGGAGGACCTCAACGATCAAGGAATATAGAGGTTCCCAATACTTCCCGGGAGGTCACCCATCCCAGTATTGTTCCCCTTAGAGCTCGCTTAACCGTGGCAATCTCTTGCCACTAAGCTACACTCTTGTGGTGTTTGAAGAAGAGGAAAGACTAAGGTTGACATTACCTTGAACAAGTTTTGGTCCCTCAAAGCTTCATTTTTGCTTTCAAAGCCTATTTCTGAAGCAATTTTGGGGTGTTTTTTGGAGCCATTTTGGAGTACTTTCGCACATAGTTCTCTTCGCACAGGTCGAAGAACATTAGGAAGAGTGTTCCTTGTACTTCTAAGACAATACATATCAACCTTTGGGGCTGTATTTTCAGCCACACTCGTAAAACTACAGGTTTCTCGAGGGGTTTTCAGTTTTGGTGGGAGTAGTCGCTGCAAATTTATGCAGGTTTTTAAAGCCTAAAACATTAGAGTTGACAAACACTTGCAGGTGTTATTGACTAGTTTTTGGTAGTGTCATTTTACTGCATATATTGAGCACATACACACCATGTACGCTTCTGTGGATACCGCTTATGTATGTCCATGTGGTCATTGATATAGCGGTTACGTTCTTTGCATAAAGCCTTTTACGTTTGATAAAGAAGTCGTGGTGAGGTTTTCTTAACCGGGAGACACCCAGATGTCGGGGTCTCTTCGGTGATGCAGGTGGAAGACTTACCCAGCCTCGCCATAGGAGATGTATGATAGTTGTTCATAGGTGCTCGATAAGCCTAGTTGGCTTCTATTGGGTAACTGATTATATGCAGTGGAGTCAGTGATTCACTATGCAGGTAGACATGTCAGTACTTGCAATTTTATGATACTTTGACACTGGTCATATGCTAATTTTGCAAAGGATACTTTGGCAAAATTTTTCCAGATTTCTAGTTTAGTCAACTATACAGTGGTCGATTTACTCCTTGATACACTTATTTGTTGGTGTTTGGACTCTTCTAGCTCCATTATCATTCTATTCAATTCTCTACGATCATGGCATCAGAGGTCTCAGGCACATCCGGTGGATCAGGGTCTAGTGCTAGTGTTCCGAGGAGGAGCTATAACTTGCAGGGCAAAGACCATTTTGAGATCCGAAAATTTGATGGCACAAACTTTGCTCTATGGAAGAATCAGATTAAAGATGTGCTGATTCAAAGGAGGCAATGGAAGCCAATAAATGGGATTTCAAAGAAGCCCGATGACATGGATGAAAATGATTGGGATGAGTTAGATGAAATGGCCAAGTCTACCATTCGCTTGCACTTGGCAGATAATGTTTACTTTACAGTATTAGACTGTGAAAGTGCAGAGGAGCTTTGGAAGAAGTTATGCAATACATATGAAAAAGAGACGGCATCAAATAAAGTGTATCTGATGAGAAAATTATATGACCTTCCTATGAAGGACACAGATAGTGTTGCTGCTCATCTAAATGAGTTTGATGCTATATTCTCCCAGTTATACGCTTAGAAAATGGATATGGATAATGAAATGAAAGTAGTATTGCTGTTATGCACCCTGCCATCATCATGGGATACGTTTTGCACAACTATTAGCAACAATGCACCTAGTGGTAAACTCATCTATGATGACATATGTGGAGCACTCTTGAGTGAGGAGATTCGTAGAAAATCTATGGTTGGCACTCAGAGTGGAGATGCATATAATGTTCGTGATTCTTACCAAGGAAAGAATCAACAACGTGGCAGGAGCAAGAACAAGGAAAAGAATGGTCCACGGAATAAGAGTAGAAGTAAATCAAGGAAGAGGGATATCGAATGCCATTATTGTCATAAGAAAGGACACATGAAGAAAGACTGTTATGCATTAAAGAATGCTAAAGGACAGAATGTTGATGGGCATGTTAAACAGTTACCTGCACCCATGAAAACACAACACTTCGGTACTACACAAACGTATCGCCCAGACAGACAGTCTTGGCGATCTGCTGGTCGTCACCGAAAGTGTCTTTTGATTGCTTTATAAAAAGGTTACAACTCGTCGCAGCGACTTCTCAGTTCGTGCGGAATATGAAAAGGAAAAAGGATTTACAATTGCCAATCCGGCGGCTTACAATTCATTTTTCCCCAATCAAGATCTAATGTCTCCTACAGCCACCAAGGAGCTCGGACCTTCCAAGCTCATGGAGCTCAAAGGGATAGAAGTAGAGACAGGCCAGAAGTAAGTTTTGCCAACCCCCTGGGAAGAGAAAGGATGAGAACAGAAACGGATAGAGAAGAAACTGAGAGACCTAGAGCCCCAAGAAACCCAAGAAATGCTAATGATTTCCCTTTTCCAAGGCCGAGAGAACACACTAGGACCCTGAGGCCAACCCAGTTGGTGAAGTCAATGAAGAATTACTTTGATGGCACTGGAGACCCTTACGACCATGTGGTAGAATTTAGGCAAGTCTTGAGAGCTGAACAAGTCGAGAATCTATTCACACAGTACAATGCTTTTGGTCTAACCCTTCGAAACACAGCCCTCATATGGTTCCAACCACTACAAGAGAGGCAGTTTAGGACAATAGACCAACTTTTGGAAGCTTTTGTCGCTGAGTTTTCTAAAAGTGGTATATGGCATAATACTTCCTCACTGATTCATAGCTTCAAGCAAACTCCTAAAGAGACGGTTAGACTGGCAGGAAGACAGTTTAGGCAATACCTGCAGAGGTGTCCTGTGCCTGAGTTACCCACACCAGCCAAACAGGTGGCTTTGTTCTTAGATGAATTGCTAAGCAGCAAGCTAAGATCATATGTGTATTTGAAGGACCCCAAAACCATAGAAGAATGTGTACGCATGTGCATAGACATTGATGATAATCTAGGAGAGGAGCTGGAGCTCTCAAAAATCTACAAGGGTTCAGATAGCTCTAGCAACCTCACTTCCGGTCAATCCACCTCTATTGAGGAACTAGCAGAGAAGGTAGCTCAAAAACTAGGTGTCTCTTGCAAACAAATTCCAAGATTTGCTCCAAGGAAACAATGCTATACCTATGGAGGAGACCATATGGCTAGTGTATGTCCCATTATGGCCCAACCCCAAGTGAATCCTAGTAACCTGTACTACACCATAGAGCAAAGGTAGACCAACCACACAGCACAAGACTGCCCATATAACAAACACATTGTCAGGCAAAATTACCCTCAGCCATATCCACAACAGGGCAGATTCCAGACCCAATATCCACCACATCAGTATGATAGGCCCCAGCAACCCTACCAACCACCCTATCAAGGGTAGCAAAGACCTCAACTAGTCCTAGCACAGCAACCCCCTACCCCAACCAATGTGATTCCAGTGAAATATGCATCTACAAAAGAAAATCTGAACAGATCCATAGTCCTAGTAACACCATTGCTATCGGAAAGTGACCCGAGTGATCATAGTTTTGATTCTACACATATTGATAGCCCACAGGCTTACCACATGTAGTCACCCGAGCATAATGAGTCATACTATTATGAAGAACCCAATGAATCTAGTTGGGAGCCTGATTATGCGAATGTCATGTATGCAAACCCCAACTCTAGACCTCAGCCTAGGCAGATAAAACCTCCATTTCCTAGAGGGCCATGCTTTCGATGTCAGGGAGATCACCTCATTCGTGATTGCCCTCTAGCTGCATCTACACAAACCCAATCTGTGACCATCCAAGGCTTTTGCCCAGATTGTGGAAGGGAGCATTTGTTACAAGAGTGTCCCAAGAACCCCATCAACATGCCAAAAATTGCCCCTATCAATGTTATTGGGTTAGTAGTAGACTCTACAGGAAGTGTAACTTCCACAGCCCCAATGCATGTGGTCACTAGAGCTCAAGCTTTGCAACACCAAAGTTTAGGTCAGGAAAAAGGTTCTGAGGTTAGCGAGATGGAGAGCATAACCAAGAAAAGGACAAGAGCTTGGAGAGATAGCCGGGAGAGAATGAAGAGGCAATGGTCGAAGAAAATGAGCGAACTTGAGGAAAGCTTGAGAGAAACAAAAGCAAAGATAATCAAACTCACATCTCAAACTCACTCTCACACTACCCTACCACCACCAATTCTAATGGAGAGTGTTAATCTCCAAAAGAACAACTTATTCTTGTGATTAGAGCACCTCTATACCAAGAATAAGTCAAATCCTTTCACACATTTAGAGGATCAATTACTAACTATCAAAAGATTAACAATTCTGTGAAGAGGAAGAAACACAGAAAAGTCTGCTGCAATATTTCTCCACATTGACCTATCAAATCTGTAAAGTTTTTGATGAAACTTTGTACGAATCATCTCCTAGAGATTGCGTATCTCCTCCAAGTTGAATTACTTCAAAAGCTTTAGTATAACTTGAGAAATTAACTTCTCAAGTTACCTATGTCAGAAACTGTCATCCAAAACAGTCGACTTTACACCTGTAACTTTTAAGACTTAGTTCTCCTTGAATAGAACCCGTTTTACAAAATGCTTCTAGCCATAAGTAGCTTATCTTCCAACTTAAAGATTAAGCCCTCACTCATGCAAAACTTTAAACTGTGCTAGGAGAAATGATCAAAACATTAACTTCGAAATATGCGCCTGTTTTAGGAACCTGTGAGCACACTTCACATATGAATGTTCCTACACTTAATTCACTCAGCCTGATTACAATTGAAAGCTAAAACTTTGCACAGAGGTCAAGTAACTCTCAACTTAGACTTGTACAAAAGCATTTCACAATTGATCTACTGTAGAAGGAGAACACGCAGAAACATCGGGCGCAAAAATTTCCATTTACTCAGAAGAAAAAACAGTTAGTGATGAGAGCTAACATAACTAACTTTTCCTCTATCACATGACTTCTATCTCCCTCATTCTTGACTTCTAACTAATGTCACATGTGCTCTCATATTTGCCCCGACTTTTCTCAAAGTATTTATAGATAAATTTGTACATGATTCTGACTAAACAAAAGATCTAAGTCAGCTATGACTATACTAATGTACATATGTGTACACTTCTCTTGTCCTCTGAATATAATCTTCTTCCACACTTTAGGAATTGATTCTTCCTTCATCATTTGACCTTCCAAGTCTTCAATTGGTGATTGGTCTGCACCAACAACTCCCCCTCAATCATCAATTGAGGTTTTCTCTATCTTCTTTATACTTGCCATGTCCTTGAACCTTTGTAACTTAGGTCCATCCAAGCTCTTTGTCATCATATCTGCCACTTGTTCTTTTGTTGGAGTGTACATCACTTCAATCTCTTTATCTAGTACCTTTTCCCTCAAGAAATGATACTGAATCTCTATATGCTTAGTCCTGGCATGAAAAACAGGGTTAGCTGCCAAATACAAAGAACTCATATTGTCTCCAAAAATTATTGGAGTACTATGATCAGTCTCAAAACTTTTCATCAAGGTCTTCAACCATATCACTTCCTTTGCAGCTTCTACCATTCCCTTATACTCAGCTTCTGTGGATGATAAAGCAACTGTATGTTGCTTCTTTGAACACCAAGAAACGAACTTATCTCCAACATAACATAGATATCCATGAGTAGACCTTCTATCATCTGAGTCACCTGCCCAATCTGCATCACTAAACACTTTGATTCTTGTGTCAGAAGTGAAACCATAGTACAAACCTTCACTTAGGGTTCCCTTGATATATCTGAGTACCCTTTGGGCTGCAATCCAATGAGTCTTCTTTGGACAATGCATAAATTGTGACAACACACCTACTGCATATGATAGATCTGGCCTTGTCAAGGTAGCATAAATTAAACTACCTACCAAACTCTAATATTTCTTCATATCATTGAGCTCTTCACCTCCATATCTGCTTAGTTTATGATTTACCTCCAATGGTGTAGTTGATGTCTTGCAATCTTCCATGTTAAACTTGACCAGAAGATTCTTCAAGTATCTCTCTTGTGAAACATATACTCCATGTTGAGCATACACAATCTGCATTCCTAGAAAATAAGATAAGTTTCCCAAATCACTTATCTTAAACTCCTTCTCTATTTGTCTTTTGAGTTCATTGATTCCTTGAGCATCTGTTCCTGTAACAATAATATCATCAACATAAATGCACATGTAAATGTATCCATTTTCACTTGCCTTCACTAGCAAGCTACTATCTGCCTTTGATGCTTGAAATCCACATTCATTCAAGAACTTGACCAATCTGTAATTCCAAGCTCTTGGAGCTTGCTTCAACCCATATAAAGCTCTCTTGAGCTTACACACATAATCTGATCCAATTGATTCCATAAAGCCTTCTGGTTGCTCCATATATACTTCATCTGCAATGTAACCATTTAGAAATGCATTTTTCACATCCAATTGTGATAATTTCCATCCCTTGCAAGCAGCAATAGCAATCAATGTTCTAATTGTAGACATCTTAGCAACAGGACTAAAGGTTTCATCATAATCTACCCCATAAGTTTGGGCATAACCTTTGACCACAAGTCTAGCCTTATATCTAGACACCTTACCATCTGCAAACCTCTTTGTTTTATATACCCACTTGCATCCAATGACCTTCTGATTCTTTGGTCTTGGTACTAATTCCCAAGTTTCATTTTCAAGTAGAGCATCATACTCTTCTTGCATTGCCTTCTCCCAATTCTGTTTACCTTTGGCTTCTTCATAAGTAGTTGGATCTTCTTCTGTTTTCACAATGTAGGCATAATCTTTTGTTGTTAGGAAAGATGTATCATAACTATACCTTATAGGTTCTTTCCTTTCCCTTGTAGATCTTCTGATTTCTGCACTTCTTGAAGTTTCAGCCTCATTTGATTCTGGATCAAATCTTGGCCCTTCTTCTACATGATCCTGCACTCTACATCTAGAGTCAACTTCATCAACAATTTCTTCACATACCTTTACCTTTGCCTTTCCTTTTCTTTGAATTTCTTCAACACCTGTATACTCATTTGGTGATCCTGTATACCACATATTTTGCTCATCAAATGTCACATCTTTAGTAACAAGAAATTGCTTTGTGGATGGACTCCACAATCTGTAACCCATCTGTCTATCATCATATCCAATAAACACATACTTCTCTGCTTTTGGTTCTAGCTTATGTCTTAATTGTGAAGGAACATAAGCATATGCAATACATCCAAATACTTTACAATGATCAAGACTAGGTTTCTTACCCCACCATGCTTCATAAGGGGTTCCTCCATCCAAAGCTTTGCAAGGCAACCTATTCACAAGATATGTTGCAGTGTTAATGGCTTCTGCCCATAAGTAATTTGGACAATTCTTTTCCTTCATCATGGCTCTTGCAAACTCTACAAGAGTCCTATTCCTCCTTTCTGCTACTCCATTCTGTTGAGGGGAGTACCTGCAAGTTACTTCTCTTTTGATACCTGCATTCCACAAATAATCATCAAACTCTTTAGAGAAATACTCTCCCCCTCCATCTGACCTTAACCTCTTGAGCTTTTGCCCTATGATCCTTTCTGCATAAGCATGAAAGTGTTTGAATGTCTTGAAGACTTCTGATTTGTCCTTGATTACATATAAAGTAATCCACCTAGTTGCATCATCAACAAACAACACATAATATCTGGATCCATTTATGCTATAGTCCCTTGAGGGACCCCATACATCTGTATGAACCAATTCAAGCATATTTGAATACTTGTACCCTGATTTGTTATAAGAACTCTTATGTGCTTTACCTAATTGACAAGCTTCACACTTGTACACCATATGTTGCCCTTCAATGTTTGGCAATCCAAGCACTATCTGATTCTTTGACATCTCCTTTATAGCTCTCTCATTGAAATGACCTAGCCTTTTATGCCATAGGTCTAATTCAGACACCTTTTGACCTCCATAGGTAAACAATGCATGTCCCACATTACCTTGGACTTTGAGAGTGAACAATCTTCCTTCCTTTTTACCTGCAATTATGGTTCTATATCCCTGATTTGGATCTTGTACATAGACACCATCATTTGTGAATCTTACTTCATATCCTTTCTCCACAATTTGCCCTACACTTATCAAATTTTTAGGAATAGTAGGAACATAAAGTACCTTGCTCAGAAGTGTACTTCCACTCTTTGTCTTCACTGATCCAATGCTCTCCACTTTATGTTTGGTATTGTCACCTGTCTGAACTGTATGTCCATTCACCCTTGCTTCCATATCACTCATCAAGGATAGATTCCCACTCAGATGGTTGCTACACCCTGAGTCAATATAAAACACTCTTTGATCTTCTCCCATTGATTCATGAGTTGCATTCAAGATAAGAGTCATGTCATCCTTCTGATCTGATGCATAATTGTAATAATTATTGTTGTAGGACTGAGATTGGAAGTTTCTTCCACCTCCTCTACCATATGATGTCCTACCTCCTCTTCCTCTGAAATTGCCTCTTTGGTTTCTGCCTCCTCTACCTCTTTGACTATAACTCTGATTGTTGCTTCCACCATTTTGATTGTTATACCAACAATCATTTGCCAAATGATTTGTTCTGCCACAAATCCAACAAGCTTTAGCATTCTCTTTGTTCTTACCTCCTCTTCCTTTACCTCTGAAATTTGTCTTCCCTTTTGTGAAGTTAGCTTGATTTGAATTCCCTTCATCATCATTTGATTGCTTTCCCTTGCCATTCTTTTTCTTGTCTTCGGAGTACATAGCTTGACTTGTACTTCTATCATTGTCTCCTTTAAGATCCTGCTCAAAGGTTAGCATGTGTCCTAGCAATTGATTAAGATCAGGAGTAAAGTGATCAAGTGACAATTCTATGGACAATATAAAAGGCTTCCACTTCTCATCTCCTCTCAAACCTGTAAGTATTTGTCTTACCAACTTTTCCTCTTCAATGTCTTCATCCACTGCTCCCAAGCTATCTGCAATATCTTTCATCCTTGCCACATAATCTGAAATTGATTGTGAGCTCTTCTTCTTGAAAGTTGTGACCTCAGCCCATAGTGAGGACTTCCTTGACTTAGTTGTATTTTGGAAATGCTCTTCCAAGGCATTCCAAACATCTGTGGCACTTTCCAAACCTCTGATGTGAGGTAGAAGGTAATCATTTACAGCCATGTAGATGATACTCCTTGCTTGAGCATCTTTTCTCATCCAAGTCTTCAACATTGCAAGTTCTTCCCTAGTAGGAATACTAGGATCTGCAAACTCAGGTTTTTCTTCATCTCTTGTAATAAATGATATAAGATCTTTGCTCATGAGGTGTGCTTCCATCCTCATGGACCATGCTGGATAGTTCTCCCTATCTAGCTTATCAATCTGCAAGCTTTCTCCCATCTTGTGTCCACCTGTGTATTGAAATCTTCAAGCTTTACAAACAATGTATGTACCTTTACTTCGAATTGAACTCCTTTTGCCTTTCTTGATGTCAAATAGTCTTCTCCTCGAGCTTTGACTCCAAGCTTTCACTTCTTAGTCCTTCAAGTGTTGAATTTCTTGAATCTGCAGCAGTCGGGATCCTTCTTCCTTCAAATTGATGTCTCCTGCTCTGATACCACTAATGGAGAGTGTTAATCTCCAAAAGAACAACTTATTCTTGTGATTAGAGCACCTCTATACCAAGAATAAGTCAAATCCTTTCACACATTTAGAGGATCAATTACTAGTGAGCACACTTCACATATGAATGTTCCTACACTTAATTCACTCAGCCTGATTACAATTGAAAGCTAAAACTTTGCACAGAGGTCAAGCAACTCTCAACTTAGACTTGTACAAAATCATTTCACAATTGATCTACTGTAGAAGGAGAACACGCAGAAACATCGGGCGCAAAAATTTCCATTTACTCAGAAGAAAAAACAGTTAGTGATGAGAGCTAACATAACTAACTTTTCCTCTATCACATGACTTCTATCTCCCTCATTCTTGACTTCTAACTAATGTCACATGTGCTCTCATATTTGCCCCGACTTTTCTCAAAGTATTTATAGATAAATTTGTACATGATTCTGACTAAACAAAAGATCTAAGTCAGCTATGACTATACTAATGTACATATGTGTACACTTCTCTTGTCCTCTGAATATAATCTTCTTCCACACTTTAGGAATTGATTCTTCCTTCATCATTTGACCTTCCAAGTCTTCAATTGGTGATTGGTCTGCACCAACAAATTCCATCTCCCTCCAACCCATCACCCTCCAATTCCCAACCTTCTAATCCACCACACGTAACCCACCCAGTAACCAGAGTAGGATCAGTCCTAGCCGATCCCACTCCTAAGGATCTAGACGATGCTTAAAGCATATCAGGCCAGAATCCAGGAAGGGCCAAACGTGACAAATCATGACAAATGTTACCCTAGAGCCGATCTAGAGATAGAGAGAACAAAACTTTGTGCTAAAATGGTAGAATTGGCGCAAGCTATGTTTGAAGCCAGTCGCTTGTTCAATGGCTCTAGCTCCACTAGAACACCATTGCATTTTGATGGTCTATTAGATAGATTGGAGAGGTTACTTGCAAAGTCTGGAAAAGGAGCCACCTCCTAGGCTAAGGAGAGGGCAAGTGATCGATTAAGCATTCCTCCCTAGGAAGCTTATGTGCCTAACTCCACTGAACAAGACACCTCTTCTTCTATGAATCGGTACTCACCAGAATTCCTGCGAGAGATTCAAGAAGAGAAATGGGCTAAAGAAAGTGAAGACCCTCCTCCGATTGAACTTGTGGATGACGTGCACGATCAATTCCCACAGGACATTCCTTCCATTTATGGAGAGCAGGAGAGTGCCCAATCTCATGAGAGATTAGACTTTGAGTCTAATTCCTTGCAGGAACTACCCCATTTCACAGGCCCATGGGAAGTTAAGTCGACTTGCATGAGAGCACCCATGGTTATGATAAGAAACAAAGACTCTATCATACCTAGGTATACAGAGGTAGTAAGGAATACTAAAGTGTAGTGCAACCTCACTTTAGAAGAGTTACTCAAGGTTAAGCCGGAATTGTGGAAACATGTAGCCAACCAAGTGCCAGATGTAGCTAAACCTCATTCCCAGGTAGGATCTCATAGAACAGTGCTCGAAATACCATTGGATAAGATAGGAGACATGAGCGAAGGAGAAGAACGAAATACCTATCTTCTCGTTACCCATCAGGGGTACACAACCAAGGCCATTTTGGACTCAGGTGCAGGAGTGGAAATTGCTACCACTTCCCTATGGAAGCATTGGGGCAAGCCAGCACTCAGGCCAACAATAATGAAATTGCAGATGGCCAGATGGAATATCTCTCACTACATGTGGTGTTGAGTTCGAGCATACTTTTGCTATATGCTTGTAACACCTAGGTGTTACAACCAAAGTCAATCTCAAGGATTACTCTCATAGAGACGTACCACCTATTCAATGGAATCCCATCCATAGAGCTAAGGATGACACGGAGTCAGTGCATTCCATAGGATCACGATCCTCATGGATGCATGAAGACACCCACTTATGGATGTGCAAAGTAGCCGTAGAAGAAGAGAAAAGAGAAAAAGCAAGAGAGGTAGGTGCGAAGGAAACTCAGAGATCAATTCGAGACCCAGCCTATGCACCCATAGTATCTCCTGATGAAGAATTTGAACCTCATGGTTGGGCAGAGATTTTAGCAACCATGGATGTAGCCATCAATGAAGAACAATGGATGCCCCACTGTGATGAGGATGGCTATGACATCTCAGTCTTCACGATAGAGCCAATCATGTATGACACAGTGATAGAAGAATGCGAACCTAGCAGTGATGCATTTGAGGATGTAAGTGACACTGATCTAGAGTCAATCATTATGGACCCACCTTTTGCATCAGATGAGGAATATTTCCATGAGGTAGAGGCTCACCCTTAGAGACACGAGGAAGGTATGAATGAGGTGAGATTAACCACACAAGTGACCACCCGACATGACGTGATGAAAGAAGAAGAGCAAGAGTTGATAGCTTTGCTAAGAGAATACAGAGATGTATTCGCTTGGAGTTACAAGGACTTGAAAGGTGTAGATCCTGACAACTATGCTGCCAAGATCAAAGAATGACACATACAATGACAACTATGCTGCCAAGATCAAAGAAGAGATAGATTGCTTGGTTGAAACTGGATTTATCTATGAAATCGAGCACACTGAATGGGTATCCCCCATTGTAGTGGTGCCCAAAAAGAATGGAAAATTACGTGTATGCATTAACTTGAAGAAGGTTAATGCAGCCACTATCAAGGGTAGTTATCCACTTCCTATCACTGAGCATCTATTAGAAAGGGTAGCAGGCAAGGAAGTGTACAGCTTCCTGGATGGGTTCTTTGGTTACAGTCAAGTGGCCATTGCACTAGAAAAACAGCATAAGACGGCTTTTGTCACCAAGTGGGGCATATTTGCTTTTTGGGTAATGCCATTTGGGCTTACCAATGCGCCTGCAACCTTCCAGAGGCTGATGTGCCATGTGTTTAAAGAGTTCCTCAGGAAGAATTTGGAAGTCTATGTTGATGACCTCTGTGCTCATTCCAACATTAGACAGACACATATACCTAAACTCAGGCAAATCTTTGATAAATGTAGAGAATATCAAGTTTGTCTGAACCTAGAAAAGTGTGTTTTCATGGTCAGGCAAGGCAAGATTCTAGGACACATAGTGTCAAAGAATGGCATATCCACAGATGAGGAGAAAGTGAGAGCTATTGTTGAGCTACCTAGACCAAAGAATGTCAAGGAAGTACAAGCTTTCATGGGGCATTGTGGTTATTACCGACATTTTATACACATGTATGCCATCATTGCAAAGCCTCTGTACGGACTTTTGACTAACTTTGAGTGGACTGAAGAATGTGAGAATTCTTTTAATGAGCTCAAGAGAAGATTTTGTTCAGCACCAATCTTGAATACACCTGATTGGAGCAAGCCATTCCATGTCCATGTAGATTTATCCAATTATGCTATTGGATGTGTGCTTGCACAACCTACTAGTGAAGGTAATATGGATCTTCCAATTGCCTATGCTAGTAGACAGTTGAATGCAGCTGAGCAAAACTATACAACCACTGAACGAGAAGGATTAGGCATGGTATACGCAGTTAAAAGGTTTAGACATTATTTGCCTGCAAACAAGTTTAATTTTTTTACTGATCATCAAGCACTATTGTATTCGGTAAACAAGCCATGCAACACAAGCAGATTAGTAAGATGGTTTCTCTTATTAATGGAATATGATTTTGAGGTTGTAGTGAGGAAAGGCAAAACTCATTTGAGAGCAGACCATCTCTCTAGGCTCACATCCGGAGAAGCCCCACAAGGAGTATCAGATGATCTTCCTGATGCTTAATTGTTTAATTTGGAAGTTGTACCACAGTGGGCTAAGAAATTAGTGCTAGTATTGACATACGGGCCTAACCACCCAGTAATAAACACTCAAGATAGAGAGGTAGTAAAAGCCCAAAAGTACCATATCATGGCAGGAAGTATGTACAAGCATACAGATCAAGGGATATTAGCTTGTTGTGTGGAAGAGGATGAGTACGCGAAGTGGTTGCAATTAGCACATGTGGGTGCATTAGAGCAACACTACTCAAGGCAAAGAACCTTACAAACATTGAGGAGACTTGGAGAGCACTGGCCAACTATGGAAGCGGATGTCCATAAGATATGAAAGGAATGCCCAATCTGCTGCACTAAACCACCAGTGGAACATGGCACTCTTTATCAAGTGTCTTTAGTGCCAGATTGGAGCGAACCCTCAGTAGCCTTTTTGAGGACGAGAACCTTTCCCCAAGATATGACATTGGCTCGACAAAGGAGCTTAGAACAAGAAGCTTTCGATTATACTCTCATTGGAGATAATCTATACAGAAGAGGAAAAGATGGGTATCTTAGATTATGTGCCCACGAGAGTGAGTATCTCAAGATCTTGGAGACTGCTCACCAAGGTGTAGCAGGAGGACACTTTGGACCAGATAGGGTGATCAAGGCAACACTATTTGCAGGTCTTTGGTGGCCCACACTTCATATGGATGCACATACCTATGTGAAGAGGTGTGATGTTTGTCAGCGAACTCAGTACCTATACGTAAAGATGAGATGTCATTGATACCTATGATAGGTGGACGCGCTTTCTCTAAGTGGGGAATAGACTTTGTCGATCCTTTTAATCCCCCAGCTAAGGTTTCCATGTTGAATACATTATTGTGGCCACTGATTATCTAACCAAATGGGTAGAGGTAAAAGCGACAACAAAGAATGATGCTCAGACCATTGCTAAGTTCTTATTTGAGAATGTGTTCACCAAATACGGGCTGCCAATAGAGCTAGTAAGTGATAGAGGCACGCACTTCTTGAATGAAGTCATAGAAAAGCTTCTCCATGAATTCTTGGTGACACATAAGAAGTCTGCCCCCTATCATCCACAAGCTAATGGACAGGCTGAGAGCACAAATAAGATTCTATGCAATGTATTGACAAAATTGGTTAATAATAAACGTTCTGATTCGAACAAACAGCTACACCATGTTGTTTGGGCATACAGAGTTGCCTATAAAATGGTACTCCAAGCCACACCCTTTCAGATGGTGTTTGGCCAAAATGCAGTCCTACCATTGGACTTTTTGATATCTACATTGAAAGTAGCACAAGAGCATGATTGGACATGCCATGAGCTCTCCTCTAGAATCTTCGATCTTGAACGATTAGGTGAAACACAATTGAGAGCTGCAGCAGGAATTTATGCAGCCAAGAAGAGACAAAAAGCATATTTTGATGCGCACGTGAAGAATAAGGGCTTGAAAGCAGGAGAACTAGTCTTGGTCTACACCTTGAAGCAATATGCACAGAAATTAGAGAAGAGAGGCTATGGACCAATGATTATTAATAGGATCTCCACAAGTGGCACATTACAACTAGCCACTCTAGAAGGTGACATCCTACCAAGTTACATAAGCGGATGCAGAGTCAAGTTATATCAAGAACCGTTAACGAAAGAGATGCTAAATCGCCTCAATACTGCAAAGAAACGTAAGGAAGAGGAAAAGTGAATTCGAGAAGAAGCACAGGCAGAAGCTTTAGAACACATTCGACGAATGAAATTGAGGAGACAAGGTAGAGATCAGCCCATGCCTGACACTCATGAAGCTCTAGGTCATCACATAGCCATGTGCGAGGCTTCAGGTGAACGGTCCCATAGGATAGTTGATCGAGGACCTTTTGTGACCCTAGAAGTAGGACAAGGAGAGAGTGCAAGGACCGGGAGAGCTTTAGTTAACTCAGGTGCGGCCACTAGTGCAGTTCGACTTTCTTACTACCAAGAATTGCAATTGAAAGTAAAACCCATAGAGGCATATCTGATAGGGTTGGGAAGTGTTGAAACCCCTTGCATGGGAAAGGTGGAACTTCCCCTCTACATTCAAGAGGTCCTAATGGCAGTAAAAGTGCTAGTATGTGAAGACGAGGATCTTGCCGAACCTCTTGTCTTGGGCCAAGACTGGATCTATGATCATGCAGTCAACCTCAACCTAAGAAGTGGACTTCTTCACGCTTGGGTAGGCCAAAAACACCTCATGATTGAATTAGAAAATCAAGCACTCAGGCCATTAGAGAAGGCACCAATTCCTGGTCCCTCTAGGAACGCACATGAAGATAACGATGCTTCTCTTGTCCAAAGTTCTATGGTGCAGAAGATTAATCACTCTAGACGAAGGTACATAATTCAATGAGGAGTCCACTTCTTTTCCAAAGAGGATTCGAGGACAGAAAGCCGGGCAACACACTACACCAGCAGGCCAATAATCAAAAGGCGTGAGCACCAACCTGTGCACTATGAAGTACCTCGTGGCATGAAGCAGATCTGGATATGCAAGGGTAGAAAACCCACGGCTCTAGAGACAGATTCTCAGAGAAACCAACAAACCACACCGTCAAGGAGTACAATGAAGGAGCCTCCTAGGCAACACTCTAGACATACCATTTCTATTTGGGTTACTAAGTGATCAATGAAGGCTATCCCCAAAGGGTAAAAGGTCACTCTCATTGGTTCAATGAGATGCCAGGAGATTTAGGTGATGCAGACCACATCTGGGAGTCTAAGTTGGAATTTGGAGGAGTATGGTGGACATTTCAATTCTTCTCAAGAGAGTCTGAAGCACTACAAAACGTAGCACCTCTTCAAGATATTTGGCAGAAAGTGGGATTGAAGGACTACTTTAGTGCATCCATGCCTAAACCAGATTTCCTTAGATGTTACTACTTGATTGCAACTCTTAAGGCGACTGGAGATCGAGATCACTCAAACACATTCCTTTTGCCCTCTCTCTCAACCGGTGAGGAGATGAAAAAGTTCGAGCTGAACATAACTTTAATCAAGGAGGCCCTCCAGATGTACGACACCCATGTACCCTCCGATCGAGAACCTTTGATACCGGAATCTATAAACAATAGTAAACTCAAGAAGTTGAAAGAGATGTGTGCCCTCACCCCAAACATTGCCATACCGTTGCACATGTCCCTTTAGCACTTTGCATTTCCAGATCAAGACAGATTCATACAGCCTCATAAAAAGATTTGGTACAGGCTATACCTAGCGGAGATAGGCAGTCTACCTATTAAAATACCAGTGTGGATCCTCGACCAATTATATAAAGCAGGCAAACGAGGATTAAGGAAGCCTTCATTGAATGGTTGTTGTGCCATTACCAGAATCATTTATAGATGCCTAGCCTATGATGTGTCGATCACATGGGCACTTACTTACTCACAGTTGCAGTTCTTCCAAGGATGGAAACCAGGAGTTCAACCAACTAAACGGATGCATGGATCTCTTTCTCAAGTCCCAATTCCTCGCGAGTCCACCACAGAAATCTCCCTTAGAGAAGAAGAACAGGTGGCCCCATTCACTATCCATCTCCAACGAGCACAATCAGAGGGCATGGTACAACCCACTCCGTCAGCCCCTCCATTACCCACGAATGCTAAGTTTGCCTCCATGGCTGCATTGGCGGAAGATACCTCCTTTGACTTTGAGACCTTCTTGCAAACAACGCAACTATCTGATGGTGAGTTCTTTTCAGACATTGAAGGTCTCGGATCATCAGCCCATAGAGGTTGCCCACATCGTGAAGAACGAAGAGTACATTGGGAGGATGACGCACAACACACTCACGTTGAAGGCACACATGAACAAGAGGAGGTGCAAGGGCATGAATCAGAGGAGAGTGAGGAGGAAGCCCCCGCATACACTGCACAAATCAAACGGCTATACAAAACCATCAAACAAGTACGAAAAAGGCATAGGTTGTCAGAAGAGGCAAGCAGAGCAATGGTGAACCAGATGCTACAAGCGGAGGATGTGGACCCTCATTCTATAGAATCATTGAATCTTTTGGCAGACACCTGTGGAATTGTGGAAGCCATCCGGACCATGATACATCGTACCCCCCTCAATACGACCAACGAAGGCTCGATACATGACCACAAAAGAGAAAGATGATTCAGATGGAAGTCTCTACCTCACTCCCTACCACAGCTCAAGAAGACGTTCACATGACCAGCCCCATGAACACTGATGCACCCGACAAAAGCACACAAATACCATCTCCACCATCACCTCCCATCCAGCCCACCACAACCCCCACCACTAGCATTCCTAAACAACCTCTATTCACACTTAGTGAACCTATATCACACACCACCCTTTCTCCATCCTTCCCTTTACCTACATCCACCATTTCTAGCCAATTTTCCGAACCTCAGATAGGTCATCCTGCCCTCCATCAAACCATTATAGGTTACCCTTCTTATCTACTTGCTCTAGGACATCCACAGGTCTCTACCCAAACATTCACACACCCATTTTCCCTCACTACTACATTCCCTCTTTTCCAACCCCAACCCTCAATGCCCCCCTCAACATCTTTAGACCCAACACAAACCACCCTTCCCCAATTTTGGGCAAACCTTGTAATTATGATGCAACAACTTGAGGATTATAATAGAAATCCCCTCTCCTGCCCCACCTCTCCCACCTTCACGCCCACCATGAACACGCCACCCACCATTCGAGTATTCATGATTCACATCTCACACACAATCACGTCTGACCCCATGGACATTTCACCCTCCATAGAACCACCCACCATCACTTTTGTTTCGCCATCACCACGTCTCACTTCACTCACATCACCACTTACAACCACCTTACACACAACATCCACCTTTCCCTTCCCCATTTCCCGTCCCCTTGCATCTTTCAACACTACCTCTACAACCACTTCATTTAGTCATGCACTGAACAACATGTTCGAAGCAGCGACCCAGCTTAAACAGGAATATAGATTATTGGAAGAGCAGAATAAAGAGCTTTGTAATATGTCAACCCACCTCCAAGCGCGTGTCAATGCTCTAGAGTTGAGTAATAGTGAATTGCAACAAAAGTATACCTCACTGCAGCAATCTTATGTGGAGCTGGAGACCAAATGTACAGAGACATGTAAAGTGACCAAAGAGCAACTCAAAGATCAACTAGATCGCAACGCTAGATTACAAAGAAACATGGCATTACTTCGTCGACACTTAGTAGCTGCTCAAGAAAAGAATAGAAGGCTACAGCAACAAAATCAAGAAAATTTAGAAGCGGCCATCGAAAACACACCAAGGGCACGCATAGATCTGGCTTAATTCCGGGTTCTCCCCTCAGAAAATATTGAGCAAATATTAATTATGCAAATCTCTTGGAAGTGCACGACCGACTGGCAGCCAGGTAAAGGAGCTCAAAAGAAAAGCACTACCCACACACCATACAACAGAAACCCGAGAAATGGTGAGTATCTTCACTATTGGTGTAATTCACAAGCCTACACATTTGGCTTGAGAGATACATTGAAGTTCATACACATGAATAAGCAAGGAACAAAGGCTAGTGGTTAATTACCACTTTACTCTTTGTAAAAGTCAGATTTGACATGGAATATTTGTAAACACCTACCCAAAGGGATTCGTGGAAAAAGGTTAGCTTTGATTGAAGGAATATCTCCTAGGATTTAGGGGCTTGATCATAGGGAGCCAAAAATTTGAATTTGAATTCAAATGTTTACTCACTCACTATAAAAGTGATCATGAAAAAGTCACGGGTAAGACTCATCATTCCCGAGCTCATTACTATCAATTTTGAGTGTGTGTGAAGCATACACTCTAGCCCACACCTATCTACACCATTAGGCAATGATCTTCATGCCAATGGGTTTGTATACAACTGTTCATTAATACATATATCTTCATTGTTCATTTCTGACTTCTCTGTCATAGTACTTGAAAGTCTGTCAATTGTGGAAAGCATATCTCAGTCACTTCTTCACCAAATTCAAAGATCTAAAGCTCGACGGAACCAACTCGAAGTTGTCTACATGCTATCAAAATTTCAAGAGATTCTATTCAGCCATTTCAGAGAAAAGCTGGTCGAGGTGATCACTGGTCATTGTCTGCTACAGTCCTAAAAAATCGGGGGTAAAGGTTTACTTGCTAAGTTGATTTCTCTGACCATAGTTAATCTTTTTACACCATTCCACTTGGAATAGTTAGCTTGCTAAGCTAATTAGATACGGCTAAAAGGAATGTTTTCAATTCCTACTGTGCTGGTCATACTGAGCAAAAGATCCAGCACGTGTCAAGAGATAAATAGAAGCTTTTCTTGAGATTTTGAGTTTCAAAGTTATCTGTTTTGGCTTAATCATCACAGACATCATTTCCAAAGTACATAGGCCATTTTATGGTGTCATTGGAAAGCTAAGGAGGTTCTGTTATCAACTCTAAAGTACAAAAGGGCTAGTACAAAGCAGGATTTGGCAGTACCTACTCAATCTCTTGGAGTGTCCATCCATCTTTCCCAACAGTGGTATTAGAGCAAACTAAGGTAAAATGGGAGATGGTTTTCCTTCATTTATTGATAAATTGGATAGGAACAACTATCAGGCATGGTCTCTAAGGATGAAGACATACTTACAAGGAAGGAGTCTCTATGGATACATCTCAGGAGATGAGGAATTGCCCTCATTCAAAACAAGAGGATTGCCAACAAAGGAGGAACATGAAAAGCTCAACACATGGTGTGCTAAGGATGAATTAGCAAGGTCTTATTTACTCAACTCCATCTCTGATTTTCTTTTGCGACATATTAGAAATTGTAAGACATCCCAAGAGACTTGGGAGACCTTGTCATCTTATTTCTTATCCAACACAAGGCTAGAGAAAATCAGTTGTGGATTGAATTAACCACATTAAGGAAGCAACCTAAGCAAGTTGTTTTAGAGTTTGTGACCAAGATTAAAGATGTAGCAGATCAGTTAGCAAGCATAGGAGAAGAGATTGAAGAAGAGCAGATTCTAAGGCAAGTGATCAATGGGATGAAAGCTGATGACAAATGGGAAACCTTCACCACTGCCATGGACCTTTACATGGATATGCAGATTCCAGACCTTACCACTCTCATGGGACAACTATTCACTCATGAAGCCAAGCTCAACAAGAATGGAGACACATCTAAAGGTAATAGCTCTTTTGCCCTATACACTGATAAAGGAAAAGCTAAAGATAAAGGCAAGAACAAGAAAGGAGAGATGAAGGCACTACCTCCCAAGCAAACTATGCAGGGAGAGGTAGATCATCAAGAGGAAGGGGCAGAGGAGGTAAGCAAGGTAGGGGGAGATCCTATAACTCCTCACCATGTAACATTTGTGGTTTATCAAATCCTACTACAGATGAGTGTTTCAGGAACTACAAAAATCAGAGAGGAAGAGGATACCAAAGAGGTGGATACTCACAGTCAAGAGGTAGATTCAACCATCACCAAGGCTACAACAACAACTACAACAACAGTTACAACAACAACAACTACAATGGCAACTACCAAGGAGGATTCAAATCCAGAAAGGACTACAACAACTATACAGAAGAGCAAGATGATTCTCTTCTAATCATGAACATGACTTCAAAACTAGGTACAAATGATGACCACCTATTCTACATTGACTCAGGCTGCTCAAATCATGTGGCTGGCAATGTAGCACTACTCTCTGATCTTGAGGAACCAAAAGGTAAGCATCAAGTACAAACAGGTGATGAAACCAGCACTCAGTAGTTAAAGTTGGAAATGTTAAGACTTGTGATGGAAATCAGAACTTGTTGAGTAGGGTACTCTATGTACCAACCATTACCAAAAATCTGATGAGTGTTGGACAGATTGTGGAGAAAGGTTTGCAGGTTAGATTCAATCAATTTGGAGCATTTGTGGAGGATCCTAAGCAGGGGTTCAAGAGGATTGCTAAAGGAGAAAAATTAGGTAGACTTTTCACTTTTGAGCTAGAAGACACAAAGAATATTGCACTATACAGTTATAAAGACCAAACACTTTCAGAGCTTGAGATTTGGCACAAAAGATTAGGGCATGTAGGAGAAAGAACCTTGAAGCAGATATGGAGGGATCAATGTGTTATTGGAATACCCAATGTTTCCAAACAACACATGATATATAAATGTAGTGCTTGTCAATTTGGGAAGTCTCACAGGTTACCCTTCTGAAGGAAAGGCTACATGCATGAGGACTACCTAGAACTTGTACACATAGATGTATGGGGACCAAGCAAAGACCCCTCAATCTCAGGATCAAGGTACTATGTATCTTTTATTGATGATTATAGCAGATGGACTGTATTGTACTTCATGAAGCACAAGGATGAAGTAATTAATTTCTTTAAAAAATATCTTGCACTAGTTGAGAATCAGACAAGAAAGAACTTAAAGAACTAAGGTCAGATGGAGGAGGTGAGTACTTCTCCAATGAGTTTGAAGACTTCTTGCAGGAAAGAGGCATCAAAAGAGAAACCACCACAAGGTATACTCCTGAACAGAATGGAGTAGCTGAGAGAAGAAATCTATGGCAGAGAGTGTTTCTACTACCACTTACCTCATAAACAGGTTACCATCTAAGTCCCTTGATGGGATGACACCCGATGAAGCATGGCATGGTAAAAGACCCTCACTTGACCATTGCAGGATATTTGGATGTGTAGCATATGTACACATTCCTTCTCAGATAAGAGGTAAGCTAGACTCTAAGGCTGAGAAGTGTATATTTATTGGATATGATCTAAATCAAAAAGGGTACAGGTTTTACAACCCTTCCAATAAGGGATTCATGGTTAGTAAAGATGTTGTCTTTGATGAAAATGATTCTTGGTATGAGAATGAATGCAGGAAGCTCAAATTACCCTATGAATTAGAAGAGGAGTTTCCAAGTCTTGCTAAGGAGGAACCTAATTAGAATGAAGACTCAAATTCAGATGATGAAGACATTATCAACCTTGAAGAGTTCAAGGCATGGAAGTCCAAAGGCAAAGTCAAAATGAAGAAGCTTGAAGACGTACCTGAATCTTCAAATCAGTCAATTAGAAGATCACAAAGAGAGAGCAAAAAACCTATCAGATATGGGTATGATACATCTCTTGTTACTAAACACTCTGTTTATCTTGCCAAAGATTTGTCAATTGAAGAACCATGATCATATGAAGAAGCCATAACCAACACAGAATGGAAAGAAGCTACGGATGAGGAGATTGAAGCACTCAAGGAAAGTGACACATGGGAGCTAGTACCAAAGAAGGAATCCATGAAGGTAATAGGATCCAGATGGATCTATAAACTTAAAAGAAATTCTTATGGGTCAATTAACAGGTACAAAGCCAGATTGGTAGCCAAGGGTTTTGCACAAACCCAAGGCATTGACTATGAAGAGACATTCTCTCCTGTGGCCAAGATGCCAACTATCAGAGTGTTGGTGAGTGTAGCTGCATCAAAAAATTGGAACATGTACCAATTGGATGTAAAAAATGCTTTCTTGAATGGATGGATTTCAAAGGAGGTATATATGTCACAACCTCCTGGTTATGAGGACCCTAACAAGGTATCATATGTGTTCAAATTGAATAAAGCTTTATATGGATTAAAGCAGGCACCTAGGGCATGGAATCACAGATTGACCACCTATCTTCAAGACCAAGGTTTTGTCATGAGCAAGGTAGATACCTCTCTATTCATTAAGAGAAGTAATTCAGAGGTAATATGCCTATGTGTTTATGTTGATGACATCATACTTACAGGTAATAATGTGAATGGAATCAGGCAAATCAAGAGCCAGATGATGAAGGAGTTCAAGATCAATGATCTTGTTCTACTAAAGTATTTTCTTGGGCTTGAGTTAGTCTATACTAACTCTGGAATATACATTACTCAGAAAAAATACATACAGGATATGTTGAAGAAGTTTCACTTGCAGGATGCCAAAGTAGCAAGTACTGCAATGGAGGTAAACCTAAAACTAAGTGCCCATGAAGGTGATGAAATTAATGACATTACAGGTTATCAAAGCATGGTGGGTAGCTTGAACTATGCTACCTTAACAAGGATAGACATTGCATATGGAGTTAGTGTGCTAAGTCAATTTATGCACAAGCCAAGGATACCTCACTTAGAAGCTGCTAAGAGAATATTAAAGTATCTCAAGGGTACACAAAATCATGGTTTGTATTTTCCTTACACTTCAAATATTGATATCAAGATCTATTCAGATGCAGATTGGATGCAAGGATGATAGGAGGAGCACTTCAGGATACATTTCATTTGTAGGTGATAAGCCAATATCATGGTCTTCAAAGAAGCAACCTACTGTTGCTTTGTCTTCTACAGAAGCAGAGTATAGAGGACTGGCGAATGCCACACAAGAAGCCATATGGATGAAGCTAATGTATACAGAATTGGGTTTATATAATAGGTCACCAATAATCTTTGGAGACAATACAAGCTCACTTCACCTTGCAGCTAATCCTATCTATCATGCTAGGACCAAACATATAGAGGTCCATTACCATTATGTGAGAGAGAAGTTATTAAACAAGGACATTCAACTAACCTATGTATCAACCAACATGCAATGTGCATATTTGTTGACTAAAGCTTTGAATGGAACCAAACTTTGCAGGTTCAAAGCAATGATTGGATTGTAGGATACACATGAAGACTAAAGAAGAAGACCAAGCCAAAATGTTTGGCTTGAGGGGGAGTTGTTGGTGTAATTCACAAGCCTACACATTTGTCTTGAGAGATACATTGAAGTTCATACACATGAATAAGCATAGGAACAAAGGCTAGTGGTCAATTACCACTTTACTCTTTATAAAAGTCAAATCTGACATGGAATATTTGTAAAAACCTACCCAAAGGGATTTGTGGAAAAATTTTAGCTTTGATTGAAGGAATATCTCTTAGGATTTAGGGGCTTGATCATAGGGAGCCAAAAGTTTGAATTTGAATTCAAATGTTTACTCACTCACTATAAAAGTGATCATGAAAAAGTTGCGGGTAAGACTCATCATTCCTGAGCTCATTACTGTCAATTCTGAGTGTATGTGAGGCCTACACTCTAGCCCACACCTATCTACACCATAAGGCAATGATCTTCATGCCAATGGGTTTGTATACAAGTGTTCATTAATACATATATCTTCATTGTTCATTTCTGAGTTCTCTGTCATAGAACTTGAAAGTCTGGCAACTTGTGGAGAGCATATCTCAGTCACTTCTTCACCAAATTCAAAGATCTAAAGCTCGTTGGAACCAGCTTGAAGTTATCTACATTGTATCCAAATTTGAAGAGATTCTATTCATCCATTTCAGAGAAAACCTCATCGAGGTGATCAGTGGTCATTGTCTGCTACAATCCTAAAAAATCGAGGGTAAAGGTTTACTTGCTAAGTTGATTTCTCTGAGCATAGTTAATCTTTTTACATCATTCCACTTGGAATAGTTAGCTTGCTAAGCTAGTTACATACCCCTAAAAGGAATTTTTTCAATTCCTACTGTGCTAGTGATACTGAGCAAAAGATCTAGCAGGTGTCAAGACATAAATAGAAGGTTTTCTTGAGATTTTGAGTTTCAAAGTTATCTATTTTGGATTAATCATTACACACATCATTTCAAAAGTACATAGTCCATTTTATGGTGTCATTGGAAAGCTAAGGAGGTCTACTTATCAACTCTGAAGTACAAAAGGGCTGGTACAAAGCAGGATTTGGCAGTACCTACTCAATCTCTTGGAGTGTCCATCCATCTTTCCCAACATTCACCCCCGCCAGAATCTTCGATCGACAATGAACTGCTTGCCCTCTTACAATAGGTCACTGAGTTAAACATGAAGCTACTACAATACGAACGACCACCCTTGCCACCCGATCAACCATTAGAAGAAGAGGCAGTCACCATTCCAGTTGAGGAGACCTTTGAAGATAATTATGAGCCTCAACCTCTTCCAGGAGGCAAAGTCACTGATGAAGAACGAGACACATACGAGGAACCCCCTCTTGCATGGATGAAAAAAGTAGAAGAGATGGGGCCAACTCACGAAGAGCGTATATCCACTCAGATGATGGCAATGAGAACTATTGAGGAGGCAATACTTCAATCGGAATATTTCAGGCACTTGGCTCCTAGGCGATTGATAACCAGTTCAGAGTTACAATATAAGCCCTACTTTGTACTATGGCAGATTACAATGCTAAGTCCAAGCGAGTCACCAATAAGTATTCTTCTTTTGCAACACAGTTCCAACCAGAGGACATCCCGGAAGAAGCCAAAAAAGGTGCCATATTCCAACCAATCTGGCAGCAAAAGTTATTGGAGACCTATCTACAAATGCTACAAACATGGGATCATGCTCCCATGCACTTAAAGTATAACGCTTGCTTTGGGTCAGTGCAACAAAGAAGATCATGGAAAGCGTTTGCCATAAAAGTTCAGAACAATGCTAATTGCAAACAATGGCTTAATTACCCCTCCATTTGCACCACCAACAGGCACACCAACCGTGTCCTACATGATGGCTACTATCAGACACTGGATGCCACACTTACAACCCATGCCCGATGTTGCTGCTCAGATGATGCGGAAGATCCTAGACATGATGCAGATAGTGCTCAAGACTTTCCGCAATGTACACAACATCCAGCCTCCAATCCCGGGCTTTATAAATGGTAATTATGACTTACTCTACGATATGAGCACTACCCCTAGTATCCGGGTTGGTTATGCTTGGCATGCAAGGACCAGATATCTCGCTGCTTGCTATTAGCAAACATTTGATGATATGTTTACCACTGGGTTTTGGGAATCTCACTCGAAAGTGTTCGTGCCACGACCAACCGATCTTCTACAACTATTTGCATGCAAACAGACAATGCACTCAGAGCTATATACAACACCCCAACCTGACATTCGGGGCGTGGTTAAGTTGGGGTGCTCTTCAAAGAGATCTAGCTAGGGGACCCAGAATCAGAGAACAAGAGTTAGCCACTGAGATAGTCCAACACTAGATTGATCACCCTGTGGCGCAAAGGTTTGTCAGAGACGACAGATGCTAGGGGGGGGCGAGTGTTGGAACCATTGTAAATACTGTTTCATCTTTTTGTAGCTCCATTTTGTGCAAGCCGAGGAGTCCTCGAGCTTGAGGAGCTTTAGAAGTAATGGCCTATTTTAAAGACCCCACAAGAAAATGTACAAAGGATGTAAGTGGATCAAGAAATTACCAAGTCGAGGATATAAAGGGGGAGCTAAGGAATCATGAAAAGAACCACATTTTATAAAGGAAATCTAGAGAAGTACCTGTATTTGATCTTGATATTCAAAACTATGTAATTTAACTTTATAAGGATATTAAAAGATCAAGTAGTCATTTGAACCAAGTTCATTGCTTTCAGAAGTAAAGGGGATTCAGGAAAATCTATGGTTATAAGAATCCATTTTAGTTGGATTTTATTGGTTTTAAATTATAGATATAGGATGTGACACATGGATCATATTAAGGATCATCGGTATGGGATGATAGATACATCTTTCCTTTGAGACATTTTCTTTTATTGTTAGGTAGAAAAGTACTCATCATCCATGGATAGTATTTTTCATTAAGCTAGAAGGATATTGATTTCCTTTATATATGAGAAGATTTGTTGATAATTGATTATATTAAGAACTTAAGAAGATGATAAATCATAGGGAGTGGATATAGAATTATTCATTCACTCTCATTTTTTGCGAGATAAAGAAAGTGGGAGAAGTTCCCACTTGAATATGCATTTTAGATTTAGTACTTTAGTGTAATCAAGTCTATTTAATGAATAGAGATATAGGAATTTATCTCTAGAGGAAGTAATTTTGAAGTGCTCCTAGAGTAATAGTCTAAATTGCTTTTATCCATTAGATCCACTACATGGGAGTGCCACTATTCTATCTAGTTATTAAGGATATCATTTCGTCATAATAGTTAGATTGATTGATGTTTGCTTGCACCACTATCAAAATAGAAAACATGGAAATATGCCACAAAGATACACTACTCAGGAGAAGATGGTTAATGGCTATATGGAGTAGTAAATGCCCGTTCTTCATTCTAAACAAGGTTAGCAGACTCAACTTTGGGTGTAGAGTCTTCTGTAGCAACCATTCCAACCTCTTTCTTCATTGCCTGTTTTGTAGTGAGTTTAGAAAAACCATTAATGATATTACGATTTGATTTAAAATACTTGCAAACTTGATGTTGATTTCTATTTTTTGGTCATCTTTATTTTCCTTCTTTTCCTATGGAGTGTGAGTAGGTTTTTTGTCTTCCTAATGGATTGCCTTTCTAACCAGCTAAGGAAGATTGATTTGCAGCATGCATAATTGACCGCTTTTGTCTAGATTGCTCTTGGTATAGCAAAATAGAGAAGACTTCTCAAAAGTTAAGGCTTTTGGATTGACTTTCATCATAAGAAAAAGAGGGGAAGCAAAAACCTGAGAAGAATTTGGAAGAACATTTAGGAGAGTCTACACAAGTGAACTGCTTGGTAGGATCTCATGAATAGAGATGAATTACTCCCTCAGATCCTTGATCTGTGTAAAAGAAAAAGTGTCCATTGAATCTCCAACTATTTTCAAAGATAAGCAACATGGTGCCTCTTTTCTTGCTGGCTATAGTGTCGTAAGAGTATCGCAAGAAGCTTTGATTGTTTTGCACATTCGAGAGGTGAAGCTATCAATGCATGTCCACATGTGCATCTCTAGCATCCCAATGAAGTCGTTCTACATTAGGCTCAATAAGAACCGTAGTGGGACTAGGAAATTGAAGGCCAACAACTTTGACACCTCCTGCATTACCTGTTTTCATAACATTTGTAGGTGTAGGATGGTGTACTTCAACACCCTGCACCTATTCCATAAGCCTTTTGCTATTAATACATGAGGAACCATATATACCCACAATGGGCAGTTAGAAGCATCCAACAAAATATGTCATTGCTTTCAACCATGGCCAAGGACCATATGCTGATTGATACATAAGGTGGGTCTTTGTGTATAAATGGGCGAATTGGGGGGTGGTTTTGGAAAAGGTGCGGCCCCGTTTGGGCCCTTGCTTTACTTGAGTGCATCGAGCATGTTCCTTTGCTTTAATCTTCACAAAGCAAACCGCCTTCTCTTTCTCTCTCTCTCTCTAGGAGTCGAAAGTACTTGGTGAGGTTCCATGTCCAATATGAATGCCCTTACTATTTGCTTGGTGAGTTTCCATGTCCAATGGATGCCCTATCTATTGCCCTTACTATTTACTTGGTGAGTTTCCATGTCCAATGGATGCCCTATCTATTTCCATGTCCAATGGATGCCCTATCTATCTAGACATGTACACGTCTACGTGAAGGTTCACTTTTTACACAAGGAGCAGCATATAGAAAACGAATATGTATGGAGATTCCACAAATAATTTTATCATGTTCCACAGAAGGGAGAAGGGCAGGCACTCAACAATCATTGAAAAACGCTTCCTTGGATTGAGGGTTGAAAAAACAAAATCGACTTTGGTATAATACATGGTGAAACGTTGGAGATATGTTTTTGTAATCGTCGGAGGTATCAAAGTGCATGTGAGCGATAGGCCTCTTCATTTTAAAGGATGAGGATTTTCCCATGCTTTTAAAGCAGAGCAGACATTGGGAGATTAAAAGGTTTGTTGTGGGTGCCTTAGAGGGTGCAATGGCCGAGGGCATTTGGTCTAGTGGTATGATTCTCGCTTTGGGTGCGAGAGGTCCCGAGTTCGATTCTCGGAATGCCCCCAGGCTTGATATAGCCTCAACAATTCACCTCCCATGCAAAAGGGCCTGAACAAAAGCAGGTGGTGGCACAGTAAATAGTCAACAGCATTTGTTGGATGGCTCTTGACTCCAAGCAAACCAACAATTTGACATGTTCGTATTGTACATTATGTCGAAGTTCAAGTGCGAAACGCAATTTCCAGAACGGTTCATTCGGGAGAGAAAAGTTCAAAAGAATGGCTTTTAATTTTTGCAGCCCACAATTGGGAGTTTCGACCCCCAAACAGGAATTCCGGCGCTTAGGTGATACTACTATACATGCAAACAAAGGCTTTCTCGGTGCGGCACATATATGCCAACCACCTAATCCTTCACACATGTGCAGCATACCAAAAGAGTAGCACAACTTGAATTGCACTTTGCCCTCTTCTTTTGTCAAGGGGTTTCTACAATGGGAACCTCGAGTGAGTGCAGAAGGGGTTTCTACAATGGGAACCTCGAGTGAGTGCATGTACCAAAGGCTTACATTATCATAATCATGCTCACACTATGCACGTACCGAAGGCTTACATTCATTTCACACTATCATAATCATGCTCACACCATGCATGTACCAAAGGACAAAGCATTCCTGTGTGTGCCACTCACCTCCCTTCCATATCCCCTTCTTCTCAAAGTGGATAGTGTCCATCTGCACCCTCCCTCTACTACACGAGGTAGGAATCTCAGCATAATCCCTCGAGCTTGGGACCTTAGAAGACTTGCTCTTTTACCACACACAAGAAGCACTCGCCCACTTGGCCTATGTCTAACACTCTCCCCCTCCTCTAACTTGATCATTATACTCAATGATCAACGACGAAAAAGTATGTGCGAACCAGAGCCGTTGATTCCCAAGTAGAATCCTCCCAAGGCAACTAGATTTAGTTTACTCTCTCTAGGGGGATCAACTAAACGTGGATGAGCGTACCCTCATACTACCACACAAACACTCTCTCGCACCAGTTTTGGGGAAAAGGTGGCCATCTCAAAGTAGCTTGCATGATGCTTTGCAAACTTGTATGTATGCCAAATTGGGTGCTTGAGAATTTAGCTTATATTTTGAATTTCCATCCTCAACCAATGCCCTTAACTCCGATGGGAGTAGGATATTGTGTGAGGTGTGCCGGGTCTTTGCATTAACAAATTACGTCTTCTTATTCTTCTCTTACATCTAGGAGTACGATTCTAATACCTTGTTTTTTGTACCCTTTTTTTTTCCCATTGGAGTTCTAGTATGTCGGTGCGATTGTTTGTAAGTGTAATAGGCCTCTTTTCTAGTGAACTTTCTGAATTTCATTGTGGGGATAATGCTTAGAATGAACAATTAGGTCATTTTATGCATGTAGGAAAAAATTTGGGTTGACAAGTTTCATATTCTCTCTCCAGACCTTATTCGCATCATGTTTTCTAGTGGAATTTTGAAGGTGAAGATGAAAGAATTAACGAAAACTATGTATGAGAGAAAGGTAGAGCAAGTATAAGAGAATAAAAGTGCCCGTGTGAAATTTTTGTGAATCATGTTTTGAGTACCTCGTTCAGGGTCCGACATTTAGTTCATTGTAAGAAAATGCCTTGATTTTACTCTCTCTCTAGAATTTTGAAACTTGCAGGGCTCAAAAGTGGTAGTATGTCCATCTAGATTTTGTCTTAGGAGACTATATGCCCAAGTTATCTAACCTCTTTTTTGAAAAATTAACACTTTAATTCCTTAGCAAAGAGTGAATTTCCTTGTAACACTTGGAATATTTTCCTCTAGTGTTCCAAGTGTTCCTCCTTTGATCTACTATAGATCATAATATTCTCTACAAATTGTCCTACAAAATGCCCTAGATATGGTCATAGGACATGAGCTTCATGAAAGTTGTGGGAACGTTGATGGTCCTAAATGCAATTTCAGGGACATATCTCATGTAATTCTACTCTGATTTTATCATCACCTAATATCAAGATTGGTAAAATACCTAGCTTGATGTAACTTATCCATTAAATCTTCCAGTCTAAGCATTAGAAACCTATTTTTTATTGTCATATTTTTAAATGCTCTATAATATATACAAATTCTCATAGAGCCATCGTTCTTTTTTACTAGGAGCATTCATCTAATGCAAGATATTATTAGGTCTAATGAAGCATTCATCTAAATAATCCTGAAGTTACTTCTCTATGTGTGTCTTGATGTTAAATATGAGATATTTTTGTGTGGAATGTGAAACATCTTTGCAATTTTGCATATGCATATTGTATCGCTTCTCATTAGCTTTGTTTTTATGTATCATAAGTGCAATTCTTTGCAGGAACGAGATATATGAATGGTTATTTTCAAGCAATTTTTCCCTAATCAAGTATGGGCTTTGTCTGGTAATTGTGTACACTTTGCTATGATCATGTGCCTTTGTAGATCATCGGGTGGAAATTTTAACAAGGGACCTTCCATCATGTTAGTTTGGTGCCTCCAAATGCAACTAGATTCAACTAAACGTGGATGAGGGTACCCTCATACTTCAACACAAACACTCTCTCACACTAGTTCTGTGGAAAATGTGGCCATCTCAAAGTAGCTTGCATGATGATTTGCAAACTTGTACATATGCCTAATTGGGTGCTTGAGAATATAGGTTATAGTTTGACTTTCCATCCTTAACCAATGCTATTAATTCAATGGGAGTAGGGTATTGTATGAGGTGTCTGGGTCCTTGCATAACAAAATATGCCTTCTTATTTTTTTCTTGGCACTTTTTTCCATTGAAGTTCTAGTATGTAGGTATGATTGTTTGTAGCCATAAGAAATTTTAGGCCATTTAGGTTACATGATGGCATCTTCCCATGAATGAGGAAGCGTGGAATTACCCCCTCATGTGTCTTCATTGTACTGCATGTAGGAATAAACCTAGCAATTTTGGTTAATCTATGCAGGATTACCCACACTAAGTTTTTCTCTCTCTATGTCTTAGGCAATCCTACTATAAAAGCCATGCAGATAATCCCCCAATTTTTATTGGGAAGATCCAATGGGTGGACTAGAACTCCAATCCTCAATCTCTTAGGTTTATTGATCAACCATTTTGTGCATTTAAGCACATATGCTAGGACATCCTTATGAAGTCGAGGCCTATAAAATTGCCTTTTAACAAGATTATAGGTCTTGTAAAATCTTAGGTGTCCCACACTCGGTGTGCCATGACACTCATGCAAGATATGTCTTCTCATCCCAAAATCTCTAGCAACACACATCTTACTTTCATACAATCATTATCCACCATGAGTAAAATACTTCTTTCATTTGAATCCTTCTTGGGTACCCATCGATACTCCATTCTCATTGGAAACCTGTGTGTTAGGATCCCCTTTATTCCCAAATCTTAGTATATGTGCGATCGATCCTACATTTTCCTCTGATGGACTCAACTATCTCACTAGTGATTTGAGTAAAACTAAGTCCATTGAGCATAGGCATGGAGCTAAGCGAGTCATCCACCACAATAAACTTTCCCTTCTTATACCTAAGCTCATAATCAAACTCTTGAAGGGTCTCTACCCACATGACTTATGGCCTCTAAGGTATATTTGATTAGAGTGCCATTTAATGCTCTCTTGATCAGACACTATCATAACATTGGCACCATATAAGTAATGACACCACTTCTTCAACACATGGATAATTGCTTACAATCCTTCTCATAGAGGGAGTATAAATTTTGTTTCAGTTCTAGCTTTTTGCTCTCAAATGCCACTACATGAACATTCTAAAAAAAAGTGCTCCTATACCAAACTTGTTTGCATTATTCTCAACCACAAAGTGTTGGTTGGGATCCACTATATGTAAAAGTGGAGCTATCGGAATCGCTACTTTCAACTTTTTCCATACTTGGCTTCTATTTGTCTCCCCAATGAAAGGTTTTTCCTTTCCCATTAAGTTTTTAGGTCATTAGGATAGCCCATAATTTATTAGGATCCATATAGATTCTGTCTTAGGAGAGTATACGCCCAGGTTATCTAACCTTTTTTTGAAAATTTCACACTTTTATTCCTTAGCAAAGAGTGAATTTCCTTGTAACACTTGGAATAGTTTGCTCAAGTGAGAAGGCTTCTTCTTCGTAAGCCATCTAAGGAAGGAGATGAGGGAGGAAACACACAGTGCTAGCAACTCTTGTCTTGGGCATGTGTGAATTTCCCTTCGCTCTAGATCTATCCTTTGACTTTGCACATAGGCTTGCTATTATACATGGAATATTGGATGTTAAATGGATTTTAATGTCTTGAGGATTTTAATGTGATTGTGTTTTGATTTAGCATGTGAAGAATCATGAGCATGGGAATGTACATGGATTTACTCTGATATTTTTGAAGATATTTAAAAGATAGTATTTTATATATTTTTGTATAAATATTAGAATGCTTAGAACGTGAAGTTTTGTAAATAAAGAAGATTTCTTATAAATGCACATGTAGGAAAAATTTTATGCATGTAGGAAAAATTTTGGGTTGACAAGTTTCATATTCTCTCTCTAGACCTTATTTGCATCATGTTTTCTAGTGGAATTTTATGCATGTAGGAAAAATTTTATGCATGTATAGAAAATTTTATGAATGTTAGGTCATTTTATGCATGTAGGAAAAATTTTGGGTTGACAAGTTTCGTATTCTCTCTCTAGACCTTATTCGCATCATGTTTTCTAGTGGAATTTTGAAGGTGAAGATGAAAGAATTAAGGAAAACTCTGTATGAGAGAAAGGTAGAGCAAGTATAAGAGAATAAAAGTGCTTGTGTGAAATTTTTGTGAATCATGTTTTATGTACCTCGTTCAAGGTCCTACATTTAGTTCATTGTAAGAAAATGCTTTGATTTTACTCTCTCTCTAGAATTTTGAAACTTGCAAGGCTCAAAAGTGGTAGTATGTCGGTACGATTGTTTGTAAGCATAAGCAATCTCAGGCCATTTAGGTTACATGATGGCATCCTTCCATCAACGAGGAAGCATGGCATTGCCTTCTTAGGAATCGTCACTATGCTACATCTAGGAATAAACTTAGCCATTTTGGTTAGCCTAGACTAAGTTGTTCTCCCTCTCTGTCTCTCTCTTAGGTGATCCTACTACAAAATCCATGGGGATAATCCCCCACTTCCCATTGGGAAGATCTAGTGGCGAGAGCAAACCTCCAACCCTCAATGTCTTAGCTTTATTCGCCTCGCATTTTGCGCATTTAAGCACATACTCTAGGACATCCTAATGAACTCCACGCCAGTAAAATTTCCTTTTAACAAGATCATAAGTCTTGTAAACTCTTAAGTGCCCCGCACTAGGTGTGCCATGATACTCATGCAAGTTACGTCAATGTTTGTCCATCCTAGATACTGTACTTCTTTCACTTGAATCCTTCTTGAGTATCGACCGATACTCCATCCTCATTGGAAACGTGCATGTTCGGATCCACTTTCCCGATGGATTCCAAAAATGTCGCTATATGTAGGATTAAGCCTATGTTTCCCTCTAATGGACTCAGGTATCTCACTAGTGAACTGAGTAAATCTGAGCCCATTGAGCATAGGCATGTGGCCAAGCATGTCAGCCACCATATAAGAACTAATTACCAATTGTGGGAATATATGATGCATCTACATTGTTAGTAAAGGGTTGTGGAAGATTGTTCAAGGTGTTGAAAAACATATTACTATACCTATAGATACAATTATTGAAAGTGTCACAGATGGCGTTGAAGATGATGATCTTCAAATTCCTATTCCTGTTGTGGTTCCTATTGCACCTACTATAGCGAAACGTTGTTGGGATGGAAAAGATGCTCAGGCACATTTATGTATAGCTTTGTCTTTCAAACATGCCACTATCCCTAGCGTTCTCTCTTACAAAATAACAAATGATGCTTGGGATACACTTACATCGTTATACAGGGGAAGAAATGAGGATCATGTTGCTTAGCTTCAAAAAGAGTTGGAGAGTGAGCATATGAATGAAGGAGATTTTATACACAATTTTTTGACAAAGATCAAAGATTTGAAGGAGTAGTTGATTTTCGTTGATGAATTCTTGCCAAATAGGTCCCTTGTGTAGATTGTTCTTAACGATCTTCCAGATTCATGTAAGATTCTTGCTTATACTCTTAGATTGATGATAAAAGGAAATCCAAATGCCTTAAAATTTGAGTACTTAGTCTCTATTTTTGTTGCAAGAAGATCAGTCTAGGCAGAACTCATCTAGTAGATCATGATTTCTTACGTAGTCAGACGACAAAGGTAAATGGAGCTCATCTAGTAGTAAGAAGAAATCTACTGTTAGTCGGCCGCCGGATTGGGACAGGTATAACGGAAATCTTTGTAAAACACACACGAAAGGCTGTTACGCGCATATTTGTAATTTCTATATAAAGCAATGAAAAGGAAGGCGCAAGGGGGGGGCGGTTTTCGGATCAATTCTGAGTAGCGCCAGGCTGTTCGCTTGGTTGAGTGTCTGAGTGTTGTTGTAGTGTGTCTTGTCTAAACTCTGCGTACTCTGTTGTACTCTGTGGTGTCATCTGTCAATCTCGGTTACACTGTGAATCTAGTTCCATTCAGTAAGTCGTTGGATCGTTGTCTGAAAGAGTTACAGTGGATCGTTGTGACGAATTGTTCAGTTAAGATGTACGACTGTTGAACTGCTAAGTACTGATAAGTCTGTGTGAATGTAGTAATCTTTCCCTAAGAACGTTGTGCAGAAGTAGTGTTGTTCTTGATCTGCACTTGTACGGTGAGAATTACCTATAGTTAAGGGTAATTCGAGTGTGTGTTAGTCTTCAGAACTGTAGGCTGAAACCGTAGGTACCTTCTGTGATCCGGTTGCTTGACTGTGAGCGCTGTCTTGGTGAAGGTTGGACTACTGTACTGTTACAGTAGCATATTAGTCTGAAGTAATTTAGTACCAAGGTACAGATACGTCTGGTACAGTCTAGTTGTTACTAGTAGCTGAGCTAAGACTGTGATGACACTGTCTAAGGACAGTAGATTCAGATAGAACTATCAATAGTAATTTATTGCTGCAACTGAATCAGTTATTTTGGGAACTAAGTACAGGGCCTCTGTCTAACAGACCCCTACCACCCCCAAGAACTCACGATTCGTTTGACACGTGCTGACAGTTAGAACAACGCATTAATTCAACACAGGCCTTAACATTGGCCGTTTTGTCCGCAGTTAACACTTGGCGCCGTCTGTGGGAAGGTGGCATCAAGATCGTCATTCATCTGTCGAAATCGAACATCAAGATTACCGTTCGTTTGTCGAAATTAGCAATAGAATCAGATTGTTGCGAACTTGTTGTGGAAACGTGATTGTAAAATTTTAATCGATAGTGATACTACGCGATTAGTACAAAAGATGATACATGCCGGTTACTCGATCCGGTGAAACGTATCCCAAGAACTGTCAGTCTGGAGTACTTAATTTACTAAAGACAACCCGGGAGGAAGAAGTACAACTAGGTCCAAACCAGTTGACAAGAAAGTAAAGAACATTACCAGTGATTCCGGTCATATTCCGGTGGAACGGACTACATCTCTGATAGATTCCGGTACTATTTCGGCACAGTCTGTCGAAAATATAGTAACTCCAGAATCCACCAGAACGCAGCTTGAAGTTAACTTAACAACATTGAGTAAAGATTCAAATTTGTTGACGAATAGGAACGCCTTAGCCAAAGAAACCAGTGAAGAAGAAGGAATACTTTGTTTTGGTGAAAAATCGACACCCTCTGGTGACATTTCGGTACAAGTCACTGAAAATTTACGATTTTCCGACGAAGGTTTACCATTTCTTGGTGAATCTGCAGCCCAGTCACTGCTATTAGGAGTAAGCCTTCCTACATTTGACATCAAGAAGGAAGGTAGCCTGTTTGAAACCGAGATTCGAAGCATACTGAACAAGATTATCGAACCGAAAAGTGCACAGTCCGACGATACAGACTCCGACAGTTCAGATATTCAGCCCCGAGATACAGAAGATAGTCACAATACACTCGCCATGAACGGGCAACAACAACAACAACAGCAGCAGCAACAACAAGTATGCCCACCAAGGCCGACTCCGACAGGAGTAACGTACACCAAATTTGGTGGATTCCCAGGAGATGACTCGGATGCTCATGTACGCACATTCGAGATAAGCTACGTAGTTCTCAACCATCCACCTGCGTATAAGGCTATTGTTTTCCAATCGACATTAGTCAACGAAGTCACTAGATGGCTTACAAAATATGATTTAACCATTTCGGCACCTATGAAGCAGTAAGGGATGCCTTTTTGCAGAGATTCAGACTAAAGAAGAATCCAGCCAAAATTTTTGACTACCTGCAAAACAATAGACAGAAGATAAATCAAACTGTACAGGAGTACGCCACTCTATTCAGAACTCATTTGAGGCAGTTACCACCAACACATGCCAACCTACCGGACGACGTTATTACTCAGTGGTTTATCAATGGATTGACCCCGCAACTTAAACAGATTATGATTATACGCTGTGTAGGAGCTATGACGCTAGATGCAGTGATTGCAATGGCTCTGCAGCTAGAAAACAAGGTTGGAGGATTTACAGAAGATCTGGAGTGGCCAAAAGCAAATAGAAATACCACCGAAGACCAGACCAGACAGATGTACTGCACTACCTGCAAGAACTCAGGCCATACTAGTGCCACTTGTGCACTTAATCAGTTGTTTTGTGCTATCTGCAACACTACTGGACACACCACCGAAAACTGCGCATATAACACCAAACTGCAGGGAACAGCGACTATCAATGCAATTATACAGGAACCAGGGCAGCCAGCCAATCACTATGTGCCTCCGCAAATGAGAAACAACCAGCAACAAGGCTATCAAAATTACAGAGGACAGAGAAATAACAACTATAATGCAAACCGCTAGCAGACCGGACCGCCAGCGGAAAATCCCAATTTACCACCACTGCACTGTCATTTCTGTGGTGAATTTGGTTTTAGAAGATTTTGTAAAGATGCAGCTGAGTATGATCAGAGGAAGAAAGAACGACAAAACCCAATGGCTAATATTTTACAAATCACACCAGTAGAAACACACGCTGCAATAATTCATACCCGCTCCGGTAAACAACTACAACCAGCAGCAGAAATATTTGAACCAGGCATACGAGAACAACAAAGGATGTATGATAAAGCTAGTCAATGGACCACCGCAGAACCTCCAGTCTTCCCAGATCCTATTCCGACAGCAGCAGGCACATCATCAGCAGCAGGCACATCATCAGCAGCAGACACATCATCTTCAGTAGACGCATCATCTTTAGAATCTGTGGAAA
Organism: Ceratopteris richardii; assembly: GCA_020310875.1. Taxonomy (NCBI): domain Eukaryota; kingdom Viridiplantae; phylum Streptophyta; class Polypodiopsida; order Polypodiales; family Pteridaceae; genus Ceratopteris; species Ceratopteris richardii. Next base: position 153,470,128 of record CM035409.1, read on the forward strand.
AATCCAATCACAAAAGGCCTGGGAAATTTTATCTAAAGCATCCATCACTCTTCCTTTGGGCCAATTACTTGCACTAGTACCGGGAGTTCGACAGCAATTTCAACAACAGTTCAGTCCTGTGCCTCCTTGCATTCCTGCGACAGCAACCGTGCAACCGGAACCTGATTCTACGGTCGATCATTCAGTTCCTTTGATAACGGTATGGTATAAGAATCATAAAATCACACAGGTACTAATTGACGGAGGATCTGGAGTCAACATTGCTACTACTGCACTAGAATCATAAAATCACACAGGTACTAATTGACGGAGGATCTGGAGTCAACATTGCTACTACTGCACTATGTAAAAGGTTAGGGTGGACCGAAATCGAACCAGTTTAGTTTTTTGTCACAATGGCCGACCAATCAAGAGTTCATCCCATAGGACTTGTACGAAATGTACCAATCACTTTACAAGGTACAACATTTAAAATGACCTTTGTCATACTAGATTTACCGGAATCCACTCTTGATTACAACCTCCTTTTCGACCGACCTTGGCTGAAGCATGCTAAGGTGATACAGGATTGGTCTGCACAAGAGCTCACTTTCAAGGATAAAAATCGTAAATACATTGTAAAATTAGATGTTATACAACCTTGCGAGTTGCATGCTAGACCGTATTTGGCAGAACTAGTTCATATGCTCGATGGATTGTCAGATGATGAAGAAGAAGAGTTTCTGAAAAATAACATTGACTTGATTTCCCTAGGAAGTGTTGATCTACAATCTGTTGTAGATAACTGGAATCCTACAGTTTGTACGATGATGATTGTAACAGAAACAGATATGAAAGAAGATAAGGTTAGCATAGATGCCGCTGATCTACAACAACTTTTTAAGCCATCAGAGAATACAGAGAAGCCTCGACAATTCTATGTTCCAGAAGATCAACTAACCACTTACAATTTAGGTGATGAAGAAAATCCACGACCTGTTAGGATAAAATAGAACTTACCGGAATTATTTCGAGCAGATCTAATTCAACTACTCCGCGGATTTTCTGATGTATTTGCATGGGATTACAAAGATATGAAGGGTTTGGACCCGCGCATCTATCAACACAGGGTCATGCTGAAGCCGGAAGCAAAACCACTAAAGCAACCCAGTTACCGGATGAACCAGAACTATGCATCACAGGTAAAGGTAGAACTTGACAGGCTACTCAAAGTCGGATTTATTGTACCAGTAGAGCATGCTGAATGGATCTCTCCAATTGTTATTGTCCCTAAAAAGAATAAGCAGTTACGAATATGTGTAGATTACCGGAAACTGAACGTAGCGACAGTGCCTAATCCATTTCCACTCCCTTTTCTTGACACAATGCTTGATAGAGTAGCAGGACATGAAATGTATTCATTTCTAGGTGGGTACAGTGGATATAATCAAGTTAGAATGGCTGAACAAGATATACCAAAGACCGCCTTCATTACCAACTGGGGTGTTTTCGCATGTACTGTTATGTGGTTTGGATTAAGAAATGCCCCAAGTACATTCCAAAGGTGCATGCAGGAAATATTTTCTCCTTACCTTACTTCTTTTATGCAAGTATATCTTGACGATTTTTCAATTTTGGGTAAGATGATAGCACACCTGTTCCATTTACGATGCTGCTTTGAAAAATGCAGAGAATACAGACTCTGTTTGAACCCAAAAAAATCAATGTTTGCGGTTTCATGTGGCAAGTTACTCGGTCATATTGTATCTACACAGGGCATACAGGTGGATCCAGATAAAATTTCAGCTATGCTAGAAGCTCCAGTGCCTACTACACCGAAGGAAGTAATGCGCTTCATGGGCCAAGTAAGATGGCATGGACGACACCTACGATGGCTTGCTCACTTGGCAATACCTCTAAACAGATTAATCACCAAGACTCCTCGACAGTTTGAGTGGACTCAGGAATGTCAGATAGCATTTGATCGCTTAAAGTGTTTATTAACACAAGTTCCCATCTTACAGCCTCCTGACTGGGATCGCCCATTTCATGTATTTGTTGATGCTTCAGATATAGCAATAGGGAGCGTTTTAATGCAACAAACTGATAAGTGGTTCAGACCAGTGTATTATGCAAGTCGAAGATTAGCCCTTGCTGAAAAGAATTACTCGGTAACAGAAAGAGAATGTCTAGGTCTAGTATATTCTGTCAAAAAATTCAGACATTATTTGCTGGGCCATAAATTTACTTTTCATGTAGATCATGCTGCACTTGTCTATCTAGTCGGCAACAGCATCTAGGTGGTCAATTAGCACGATGGGTTCTGCTTTTATAGGAGTTTGACTACGAAGTCATTCATCGGCCAGGCAGTTCACATGCCTTAGCAGATTTCCTCTCCCGCTTAGATTCCGGTGAAGCTCCGTTAGGCATAGATGACACAACTCCGGCGATTTATGTCTCTGAACCAACGAATGATGAAATTACAGACCCACCTATGCCATCTACATATTATGATCAGATCCTGAACTTTCTCACTGATGGATGCCTTCCATCTCAGACTTCTACAGCAATATGCACCAAAATTGCAATTTTTAGCCGCCGATTTCGGTTGATTGCTGGAGAATTATACTATATGGATCATACTGGAATTTTACTTTGATGTATTCCACCACATGAAGTTAACTCAGTTATTACTTTGGCTCACTCGATTCCTTTCGGTGGCCATCTTGCAGCAGACTTAACACATCGAAAAATTCTGCAAAGTGGTCTCTGGTGGCCTACTATGTACAGAGATGTATCACAGTTTGTCAAACAATGTGATACTTGTCAAAGATCTGGACAGCCCCTGCAACGACATCTTTTCCCTCTACAACCTGTCTTGCCATTAGAACCTTTTCAGAAGTGGGGTCTAGATTTTATCGGACCGATTACACCTCCAGCAATCCTCAGTAACAACCGTTATATTTTAACATGTACTGATTATGCCACCAGATGGGCAGAAGCCTGGGCTTTACGATCTGCTACAACTGTTGCGGTAGCAAAGTGTCTACTGACAGATGTTTTTCCAAGCTTTGGTTTACCGCTAGAACTTGTTACAGATCAAGGCACTCATTTTGTCAACAATTTAATGAAAGTACTCACACATTCGTTTCAGGTCACACATAAATTTAGTTCACCATATTATCCTCGTGCAAATGGCCTCGCTGAGAGTACAAACAAATCTTTGCTGTATATGCTCTGGAAACTCATTTTAGAAGCACCGGAAAGATGGGATCAACTGCTACCTGCAGTATTATGGGCATACCGGACTACATACAAGGTAACAACAGGATTAACACCTTCAAGCTTATGGATTAGAAGCAATAGCACCAATGGATATAGTTATACCAAGTTTACGAGTAGCAATCGCTCAGAAACTGCTACCGGAAGACTCACTGTCATTTCGGTTGGATGCACTCAGAGAGTTAGACGAGCACCGATGACACAGTTTTTTGACTATGCAGGAAGTACAACTAAGACAAGCTCGAACACATGATCGATATCTAAAGAGTCCAATTTTTTCAGTGGGACAACTTGTACTCTTTTACAATGCAAAGTCGAATTGGTCCACCGGCAAAGTCAAATTACGATGGTTCGGTCCCTACCAGATTTCTGCACAAGTAGGCCCAGCAACTTTTCGGTTGACGACGTTGACCGGAAACCCTCTTCCGAAAGTCATCAATGATTCAAAGCTGCGGCCGTATCAACACACATCTAACCCGCACTGAAACGTTTTGCGGTTAGCCGCGTCCTTTAGCATTCACTTTTCTTTTCTTTTCTTTTATTTTATTTTTGCGTGCTTAATAATATAAGTCTGTAAATATCCGCGTCTTGATTCCTAATTATGTCATAAGCCACCCTGCTCTTTCCAGCTACTAAGACATGCACACCCAAGTTAAAGAAGCGATCATCTCAACGTCGCACGATGATTAGTGATTTTTAATTACAGTCCACTACAGCGCATCTACTTAACTTTCTCCAGTGTGATGAAAAATGCTATTGTGTTTGTGTGATTGTGCTCTGTGTTTATCCTGTGCTCTGCGTGTTTGTGTCTACTATTGTCCTGTGCGCCATGGAAGCTTTGGCTAACTACGCCGCTTTTCGTGATGGGCTCCCTACCGACGTAGGAGAGTACCTGCGCATACGTGGGTTGGCAAACTTCGCTGAATTGCCTTGGCATTCAGTGGAGTCCCACCCATTCTTCACCCAAATCATCTCCGCCATCGCCAACACTTCTGCCACCGATCAGAGATGGCCGATCACCTCCCTTCCATCCCGAACACTTATCACATTCCAAGCCTTTGCAGAAGCTTTTAGACTCCCGTCGCAAGGCGGAGAAAATGGCCCAAGCCTGACAGTTGCTCGAATGATTGAGCTATTTCCTAGATATTCATCTAACGAGTATGCAATCCTCTGCCGACCGGAACCAGAACGATCAGCCCTCCAATTTTTAGTAGCCATACTCAACCTCCAAAAACACACATATGGAATATCCAGCCCCTTCTACTCCGCCATAGAATTAGCCGCACAAGAACCAGTGAACTTCGCCTCTTTCTTCTTCCACCGCATCCACCGAGAATGCGTCGCCATCATGAAACAGGTAAACAAAGGAGGCACACCGAGATCCAGACTACCACACATCATTTCATTTCTCTTTCCGGCCATACTCGCAGCGCAACCACCACCCAGGGGACCAGTTCTACGACATGAAGAGTCAGTGCAGCTGTGGGACGACGAAGAAGAAGACGAAGAGGAACTAAACCAACTATTCCGAAGAAAAAGAATAAGGATTAGCTCTTCTGAAAGCGAAGCACAAGGATCTGTCGGAGGGAACAATGAGGGCGACAAAAAAGAGGATAAGCAAGAAAAAGAAATGTTCCACGACAACACAACATCCATGCAAAACGAATCTTCTGCACAATCGTCCCAAGAACAACAACAGGAAAAACATACGGAAGCTGACACATCATCGACCGAAGAAGAATCACAGCAAGAGTCTCAAGAAAAACAACAGATAGATGAAGAACAAGCTGCTAAGGAAGCACTGGACAGACTGCTAAAAGCAGTGGAATCCACAGTTGCAGAGCAGGAACAACAAACCGCCAATCAGGAAACAAATCAAACCATCCTTCCCACTCCCCCACCGGAACCACCCATCATCCCCATCCAGCCCATTCACCCTGCCCAAACCGCCGAGTCCTCATCCTCCTCCCTCAACTACTCTCCACCGAACTCCCAACAGCTCCTCAACGCATCCTCTTCCCAACCACGACCCCGGTTACCCCTCCCTTCCATTCCAATACTTTTCGAACTGGCCAATATGGGTCAAGTTCTTATCAATTTATCTCAGCAACTGCCTATTCACATGAAAGCAGCCACAGACAGTATCCGCAACGAGCTACAACATAAAGTTGATATGCTAGAAGCTGACATCAGCCCCCTACAGGAAGAAGTACTAATTGTCAAAGCCGAAAACCAATCCCTCTCAAGAGCAATTGAAGGAATTACAGGCAAAACTCACCGAACAGGAAATGTTGATCAATCAGAGAGATGCGACAGAACTTACAAAGAAAGAAGAGTTACCGCAGATTGCCAATGAAGAAATCAACAAAATGAAGCAGGACATACAAGACAAAGAAGACGCCCGAATTGCATTGGGCAATCTATTAGAAGAAACCAGAAAGCAATTACAAGAACTGGTGCAGCAGAGTCAAGAACAGCAATTTCAGTAGAAAAGAATAGAAGAAGAACTGCAGAGAACCAACGAAAATTTGGCAGACGTAAATAATATGCTCAAGCACTACCTAACAAAGGAAGGGCAGACACAGAAGCTCATTGCCAATCTCAAACACGAGAAGGAATCATACATCAAGACTGTAGATTTTCAAGTTCAGGAGATCGAGAGACGCAAAAACCAATTGGCAAACATAAAAGAAAGAGTACAGAAGATGGAGCAACAGCTCGAGGAAATGAAGACGTCCCGAGATGCTGCATTGGCCAATGAATTTTATCTGCAAGAAACCTTTATGCAAACACAAGCAAAAATTTTGTTAACCAAAGCCATAGCCATAAGTTCGGTTAGAGTAGATGCCCAACTAGTAGAGCCAGAAATTCTCAAACAATTATTAGAAACACTTAAGAAAAAGATCGCCCGTACATTTAGATTAGCCCAAAACATGTACTTAGAAGGAATAGTCGATGAACAATAGTTTTGCAACATGCGGGTTCGAGTCCACCATGTGTGCCAGTGTTAGTCAGCCGCCGAATTGGGACAGGTATAACGGAAATCTTTGTAAAACACGCGCGAAAGGCTGTTACGCGCATATTTGTAATTTCTATATAAAGCAATGAAAAGGAAGGCGTAAGGGGGGGGCGGTTTTCAGATAAATTCTGAGTAGCGCCAGACTGTTCGTCTAGTTGAGTGTCTGAGTGTTGCTGTAGTGTGTCTTGTCTAAACTCTGCGTACTCTGTTGTACTCTGTGTTGTCATCTGTCAATCTCGGTTACACTGTGAATCTAGTTCCATTCAGTAAGTCGTTGGATCGTTGTCTGAAAGAGTTACTGTAGATCGTTGTGACGAATTGTTCTGTTAAGATTTACGACGAAGTGCTCCTCTCCTTGTTGAACTGCTAAGTACTGATAAGTCTGTGTGAATGTAGTAATCTTTCCCTAAGAACGTTGTGCAGAAGTAGTGCTGTTCTCGATCTGCACTTGTATGGTGATTCCTATAGTTAAGGGTAATTCCAGTGTGTGTTAGTCTTCAGAACTGTAGGTTGAAACCGTAGGTACCTTCTGTGATCCGGTTGCTTGACTGTGAGCGCTGTCTTGGTGAAGGTTGGACTACTGTACTATTACAGTAGCATATTAGTCTGAAGTAATTCGGTACCAAGGTACAGATACGTCTGGTACAGTCTAGTTGTTACTAGTAGCTGAGCTAAGACTGTGATGACACTGTCTAAGGACAGTAGATTCAGATAGAACTGTCAATAGCAATTTATTGCTGCAACTAAATCAGTTATTTTGGGAACTAAGTACAGGGCCTCTGTCTAACAGACCCCTACCACCCCCAAGAACCCACGATTCGTTTGACACGTGCTGACAGTTAGAACAACGCATTAATTCAACACGGGCCTTAACATTGGCCGTTTTGTCCGTAGTTAACACTACTAATGCAACACAATCAAATAAGGAAGAAAAAGATAAGAGGAAAACAAAATATCAAAAACAATTTTGCAAATTATTTAAGGAAAATGATCGAAACTTATTTTTTATCGTTATCTTGTTTAATGCTCTATAATTTATACAAAGTCTCGTACAGAGATCTTTCTATTTGACTAGGAGCATTGGTAATGCCCAACATGAGTTATTAGGTCTAAATAATCTTGAAGTTGCTTCTCTATCTCATGATCTTGAGATACACTAAGCCTATATGGTGGCTTGCAAATAGGGTAAGTTTTAGTAACTACCTCTATGGCATTGTTTATGTCATCTCTCTCTCTGTGTGTATGTGTGTGCATTTCTCTCTCTCTCTCTCTCTCGCTTGCTCTCTCTCTCTCTCTCTCTCTCTCTCTCTCTCTCTCTCTCTCCCCCTCGTGGTAGCCCTCTATCATGTGTGCCTACCTAGAACTCTGATTTGATTTAATTATTTGGGTAGGGGAGTGAGTGTATCTCGAAGGGAACAAACATGGGTGGGATGCACGTGCATATGCATATGCACACCTGCAATGTTCACCAATAAAGTGTATCTTAGAGGGGATGGACATGGCTACAATGCATGTGCACATGCAAACGCACATGCACGATCTTCACCATTTGATTTTCAAAGAGTTTCTCACAAAAATGCACCATGATTAACTTGATGTTGCTTTCTATTTTTTGGTCATCTTTATTTTCCTTCTTTTCCTATGGAGTGTGAGTAGGTTTTTTTCTTCCTAATGGATTGCCTTTCTAACCAGCTAAGGAAGATTGATTTGCAGCATGCATAATTGACCGCTTTTGCCTAGATTGCTCTTGGTATAGCAAAATAGAGAAGACTTCTTAAAAGTTAAGGTTTTTGTAGGGCTCAAAAGTGGTAGTATGTCGGTACGATTGTTTGTAAGCATAAGCAATTTCAGGCCATTTAGGTTACATGATGGCATCATTCCATGAACGAGGAAACATCGCATTGCGTTTTCAGGAATCATCACTATGCTACATCTAGGAATAAACTTAGCCATTTTGGTTAACCTATGCACTATTACCTAGACTAAGTTGTTTTCTCTCTCTCTCTCTCTCTTAGGTAATCCTACTATAAAATCCATGGAGATAATCCCTCACTTCCCATTGGGAAGATGTAGTGCCCAGAGCAGACTTCCAATCCTCAATGTCTTAGCTTTATTTGCCTCACATTTTGTGCATTTAAGCACATACTCTAGGACATCCTAATGAACTCCACGCCAGTAAAATTGCCTTTTAACAACATCATAAGTCTTGTAAACTCTTAGGTGCCCTGCACTAGGTGTGCCATGATACTCATGCAAGTTATGTCCTCTTGTCTCAAAATCTCTAGGGACACACACCTTACCTTTATACAATCATTGTCCATGATTACCTAAATTGAATTGTTCACTCTCTGTGTCTTAGCTAATCCTACTATAAAATCCATGGAGATACTCCCCCAGTTCCCATTTGGAAGGTCCAATAGATGGAGCAAACCTTCGATCCTCAATCTTTCAAATTTATTGACCTGGTATTTTTTGTATTTAAGCACATACTCTGGGATGTTCTTATGAAGTCGAGGCCACTAAAACTCCCTTTTAACAAGATCATAAGTCTTGTAAACTCGTGGGTGTCCCACACTAGGTGTGCCATGATACTCATCCAAGATATTCCATCTCATCTCAAAATCTCTAGGGAGACAACCTTACCTTCATACATTAGATATCCATCATGGATACTCTAGTTCTTTCACTTGATTACTTCTTGAGTACCCATTCATACTCCATCCTCATTGGAAACCTATGATTTAGGATCCCCTTTCTCTATGGATTCCCAAGTCTAGGTATATGCAAGATCAAGCCTACATTTCCCTTTGCTGGAATAAGGTGAATATCAATGCTGATGCATTTAGGTCAATGATTGTAAAGTAAAAGATAATAGGTCCTTTCTGAAACTTGTGCACAAATCAATTTCTGAATATTGAATAGTTTCTAAGGTTTCTTCCACAAGTTGAACATAAGACATAAGAGAATATGATCATATCTAGAATAGCTAAGAATTATTGCATTCAAGAGACTCAGTAATGAGGATATGAGACTATGGGATACCAAAACTACCAATAAAAGCTTAGTCTATATCCTCACTTCAATAAAATTGTAGATCATGTATTGCTTAGCAATTTAGGAAACCAATCAGAAGGGACACATGACATGGGTTTCATGAGGAATCGTCAACAGGCTCTTATAATTTCAAGTGATTTCCAAGTCCATGAGTGTTGGAACCTGAGAAGAAGCAAGTACGGGCATACACGCAAAACTAGCACTGAGGTAGCCCTTCAAATTTTTTCAATCCTTACATTATTGTAAAAGTGACTCTCATCACTGAAAACCATTATAAATACTGTTTCATCTTTTTGTAGCTCCATTTTGTGCAAGCCGAGGAGTCCTCGAGCTTGACGAGCGTTAGAAGTAATTGCCTACCAAGTTTTATAATTTTCAGAGCTTGTTTGAGCCTCCAAAATAGCTTAGAAACCTAATTTTTAACTAGGCCGGACACTAGGTCTGAATAGGACCAACGCTAGTCAGAAACTATAAATAGAGCTTGAGAGCTCATTTTTTAGGCTAATTGTTGTAGAATTGAGCTTGTATGAGAACGCTTTTGCAATAGAAGGCATTCCATTCTGTCTCTCTTTGCTCTTGCCTTGTGAGCGTGTGTGTGTGTATGTGTATGCAAGTTTGTGTGCTTCTCACTCACACATTTGTGCCGTCACTTGTTCGAGGTCTTCATACCATCCTCATGTATTCCCAGATTGACATTAAAGGAGGTGCTACTCACCACTGAGCTATACCAAATTTTGGCGCCGTTTCCAGGGATCCGAGCTTTGAGGACAAGCATGTGATGGTAAGACGTAGAGAGGACGCGTTGGAAAGGTAAGTAGTAGGTTATTTCTTGTTTTTGACTAATTTTTTTCTCATCTTTCTCTCCATTTCCATCCCCATCTCTGCTCCACACCATCTCCATCTTCCTTTCATATTCCCATTTCATTTCATTCTCCTCATTTGCATAGTGCGAGTGTGAGAGAGAGCGAAAGGGCTTTACTTTTTTTGTGTGTTTTCTTGCATGATCTTGCAGGTTTCAGCATCCTCACCATCTCCAGCAAGCTTAGCAGGTATTGAATTTCTCTATGCAAGCCCCGAGGCATCGACCTCGAGCTATCGCGACACACCAAAAATTTGATCCTATTGAGAATCTGAGTGCATCACGACACAACGCAGCCTGAGAGCTCCCAGGATCACTAGGTCGATTAATAGAATTCACTATATTTTGATCTATCGTGACACACCCATGTATCGCGACACACCCGTGTATCGCGACACTCCTATCTATCGCGACACACCCGTCTATCGCGACACACCCATGTATCGTGACACTCCTGTCTATCACGACACACCGGTGTAGGGAAAATTTTATGCATGTTAGGTCATTTTATGCATGTAGGAAAAATTTTGGGTTGACAAGTTTTGTATTCTCTCTCTAGACCTTATTCACATCATGTTTTCTAGTGAAATTTTGAAGGTGAAGATGAAAGAATTAAGGAAAGCTCTGTATGAGAGAGAGGTAGAGCAAGTATAAGAGAATAAAAGTGTCTGTGTGAATTTTTTGTGAATCATGTTTTAAGTACCTCGTTCAGGGTCCTACATTTAGTTCATTGCAAGAAAATGCCTTGATTTTACTCTCCCTCTAGAATTTTGAAACTTGCAGGGCTCAAAAGTGGTAGTATGTCAGTACGATTGTTTGTAAGCATAAGCAATTTCAGGCCATTTAGGTTACATGATGGCATCCTTCCATGAACGAGGAAGCATGGCATTGCCTTCTTAGGAATCGTCACTATGCTACATCTCGGAATAAACTTAGCCATTTTGGTTAACCTAGACTAAGTTGTTCTGCCTCTCTCTCTCTCTCTTAGGTGATCCTACTACAAAATCCATGGGGATAATCCCCCACTTCCCATTGGGAAGATCTAGTGGCCAGAGCAAACCTCCAACCCTCAATGTCTTAGCTTTATTTGCCTCGCATTTTGTGCATTTAAGCACATACTTTAGGACATCCTAATGAACTCCACGCTAGTAAAATTGCCTTTTAACAAGATCATAAGTCTTGTAAACTCTTAGGTGCCCCGCACTAGGTGTGCCATGATACTCATGCAAGTTACGTCCTCTTGTCTCAAAATCTCTAGGGACACACACCTTACCTTTATACAATCATTGTCCATCCTAGATATTGTACTTCATTCACTTGAATCCTTCTTGAGTATCGACCAATACTCCATCCTCACTGGAAACGTGCATGTTCAGATACACTTTCCCGATGGATTCCAAAATGTTGCTATGTGTAGGATTAAGCCTATGTTTCCCTCTGATGGACTCACGTATCTCACTAGTGAACTGAGTAAATCTCAACCCATTGAGCATAGGTATGTGGCCAAGTATGTCAGCCACCATATAAGAACTAATTACCAATTGTGGGAATATATGATGCATCATACATTGGTAGTAAAAGGGTTGTGGAAGAGTGTTCAAGGTGTTGAAAAACATATTACTATACCTATAGATACAATTATTGAAAGTGTCATAGATGGCGTTGAAGATGATGATCTTCAAATTCCTATTCCTGTTGTGGTTCCTATTGCACCTACTATAGTGAAACGTTGTTGGGATGGAAAAGATGCTCAGGCACATTTATGTATAGCTTTGTCTTTCAAACATGCCACTATCCCTCGCGTTCTCTCTTACAAAACAACAAGTGATGCTTGGGATACACTTACATCGTTATACGGGGGAAGAAATGAGGATCATGTTGCTTAGTTTCAAAAAGAGTTGGAGAGTGAGCATATGAATGAAGGAGATTTTATACACAATTTTTTGACAAAGATCAAAGATTTGAAGGAGTAGTTGATTTTTTTTGATGAATTCTTGCCAGATAGCTCCCTTGTGTAGATTGTTCTTAACGATCTTCTAGATTCTGTTTTGGGTAGGGGAGTGAGTGTATCTCGAAGGGAACAAACATGGGTGGGATGCACATGCATATGCATATGCACACCTGCAATGTTCACCGATAAAGTGTATCTTAGAGGGGATGGACATGGCTACAATGCATGTGCACATGCAAACACACATGCACGATGTTCACCATTTGATTTTCAAAGAGCCTTTCACAGAAATGCACCATGATTAACTTGATGTTGCTCTCTATTTTTTGGTCATCTTTATTTTCCTTCTTATCCTATGGAGTGTGAGTAGGTTTTTTTCTTCCTAATGGATTGCCTTTCCAACCAGCTAAGGAAGATTGATTTGGAGCATGCATAATTGACCGCTTTTGTCTAGATTGCTCTTCGTATAGCAAAATAGAGAAGACTTCTCAAAATTTAAGGTTTTTGTAGGGCTCAAAAGTGGTAGTATGTCGGTACGATTGTTTGTAAGCATAAGCAATTTCAGGCCATTTAGGTTACATGATGGCATCATTCCATGAACGAGGAAACATCGCATTGCGTTCTCACGAATCATCACTATGCTACATCTAGGAATAAACTTAGCCATTTTGGTTAACCTATGCACTATTACCTAGACTAAGTTGTTTTCTCTCTCTCTCTCTCTCTCTCTTAGGTAATCCTACTATAAAATCCATGGAGATAATCCCCCACTTCCCATTGGGAAGATCTAGTGCCCAGAGCAGACTTCCAATCCTCAATGTCTTAGCTTTATTTGCCTCGCATTTTGTGCATTAAAGCACATACTCAGGACATCCTAATGAACTCCACACCAGTAAAATTGCCTTTTAACAAGATCATAAGTCTTGTAAACTCTTAGGTGCCCCGCACTAGGTGTGCCATGATACTCATGCAAGTTATGTCCTCTTGTCTCAAAATCTCTAGGGACACACACCTTACCTTTATACAATCATTGTCCATGATTACCCAAATTGAGTTGTTCACTCTCTGTGTCTTAGCTTTTCCTACTATAAAATCCATGGAGATACTCCCCCAGTTCCCATTTGGAAGGTCCAATAGATGGAGCAGACCTTCGATCCTCAATCTTTCAAATTTATTGACCTGGCATTTTTTGTATCTAAGCACATACTCTGGGATGTTCTTATGAAGTCCAGGCCACTAAAACTGCCTTTTAACAAGATCATAAGTCTTGTAAACTCGTGGGTGTCCCACACTAGGTGTGCCATGATACTCATCCAAGATATTCCATCTCATCTCAAAACCTCTAGGGAGACAACCTTACCTTTATACATTAGATATCCATCATGGATACTCTAGTTCTTTCACTTGATTACTTCTTGAGTACCCATTCATACTCCATCCTCATTGGAAACCTATGATTTAGGATCCCCTTTCTCTATGGATTCCCAAATCTAGGTATATGCAAGATCAATCCTACATTTCCCTTTGATGGAATAAGGTGAATATCAATGCTGATGCATTTAGGTCAGTGATTGTAAAGTAAAAGATAATAGGTCCTTTCTGAAACTTGTGCACAAATCAATTTTTGAATATTGAATAGTTTCTAAGTTTTCTTCCACAAGTTCAACATAAGACATAAGAGAATATGATCATATCTAGAATAGCTAAGAATTATTGCATTCAAGAGACTCAGTAATGAGGATATGAGACTATGGGATATCAAAACTACCAATAAAAGCTTAGTCTGTATCCTCACTTCAATAAAATTGTAAATCATGTATTGCTTAGCAATTTAGGAAACCAATCAGAAGGGACACATGACATGGGTTTCATGAAGAATCATCAACACGTTCTTATAATTTCAAGTGATTTCCAAGTCCATGAGTGTTGGAACGTGAGAAGAAGAAAGTACGGGCATACACGCAAAACTAGCACTGAGACAACCCGTCAAATTTTTTCAATCCTTACATTATTGTAAAAGTGATTCTCATCACTGAAAACCATTGTAAATACTATTTCATCTTTTTGTAGCTCCATTTTGTGCAAGCCAAGGAGTCCTCGAGCTTGACGAGATTTAGAAGTAATTCCCTACCAACTTTCTTAATTTTCAGAGCTTGTTTGAGCCTCCAAAATATCTTAGAAACCTAATTTTTAACTAGGCCGGACACTAGGTCTGAATAGGACCAAACTAGTCAAAAACTATAAATAGAGCTAGAGTGCTCATTTTTTAGGCTAGCTTGTTGTAGAAATGAGCTTGTATGAGAACGCTTTTGCAATAGAATGATGGAGAGTGTTAATCTCCAAAAGAACAACCTACTCTTGAAATTAGAGCACCTCTATATCAAGAGTAAGTCAAAATCTTCACCAAGTTAGAGGATCAACATTCAATTATAAGGTTGATTCTGCAGAAAGTCTGCTGCACTTATCTTTCTCATTGACTAAGCAAATGTGTAAAGTTTTTGATAAAACTTTGCACGGGGTGTTGCCTAAAGATTGCGCACCTCCTCTAAGTTAAATTACTCCAAAAGATTAAGTAAATTTTGAGAAATCAGCTTGACAAGTCACCTATGTCTAAAACTGTACTTCTGAGAAGTCGATTTAGACACCTATAACTTCTAAAACATGGTTCTCCAAGAATAGAACCCGTTTAAGCAAATGCTTTTAGCCACAAGTAGCTTACCTTCCAACTTAAAGATTGAGTGCTTGCTTGCTCAAAACTTTAAACTGTGGAGTGAGAAATGATCAAATCATTGACTTCAAATTTTGCGTCTGTTTCAGGAACCAGTGATCACTTCTTCACATACAAATGTTCCTACACATAATTCTCTTAGCCTGATCACAATTGGAAGCTAAAAATTTGTACAGAAGTCGATCACCTATAGACTTAAACTTGTACAAAAGCATTTC
The DNA here is from genome assembly GCA_020310875.1 of Ceratopteris richardii. Classification (NCBI taxonomy): domain Eukaryota; kingdom Viridiplantae; phylum Streptophyta; class Polypodiopsida; order Polypodiales; family Pteridaceae; genus Ceratopteris; species Ceratopteris richardii. Next base: position 153,485,218 of record CM035409.1, read on the forward strand.
AAAAAAGATCTAACACAGGAAGAGAACACTCAGAAACATCGGGCGCAAAAATCTTTCATTTCTGGAGGAGTTTACAACTGAATGATGAGAGAGAGTTCAACTAACTTCTCATATGTCTAATGACTCTTGCAGCTTCTCATTTCTCTATTCTCGTGCTCTCTCATATTTGTCCCGACACTTTCATAGCATATATATACAGAAATTTACAACCTTATGACTTCTTAAAGACATAATTAAACTATCTGTACATATGTGTACATGTCTTCCTCTTCTGAATGTATACTTCTTCCTTGCTTCATAACTTGAATCTTTCCTTCAAATCTTGACTTCATTTGCATGTCAAAACATCAATTGGTGATTGTCCTGCACCAACAGCTCCCCCTCAATCATCAATTGAGGTTTTCTCTATCTTCTTTATGCCTGCCATGTCTTTGAACTTCTGTAGCTTTGGTCCATCCAAGCTTTTGGTAAGCATATCAGCTATCTGATCTTTTGTTGAAGTATGTATGACTTCAATCTCTTTATCCATCACCTTCTCTCTCAGAAAGTGATACATAATCTCAATGTGTTTAGTCCTGGCATGAAAAACAGGGTTAGCAGCTAGATACAATGAACTCATGTTATCTCCATATATGATAGGTGTACTCTGTATAGTGTCAAAACTCTTCATCAGAGTCTTAAGCCATATTATTTCCTTTGCAGCTTCAACCATTCCTTTGTACTTTGCTTCTGTAGATGACAAAGCAACTGTATGTTGCTTCTTTGAACACCAAGAGATTAACTTATCTCCCACATAACACATGTATCCATAGGTTGACCTTCTATCATCAGGATACCTGCCCAATCTGCATCACTATATACTTTGATGTTTGTATCTAATGTAAAACCATAATACAAACCCTCTTTGAGTGTACCCTTAATGTACCTCAACACTCTTTGACCTGCAATCCAATGTTCTTTCCTAGGACAATGCATGAATCGGGACAAAACCCCAACTGCATATGATAAATCAGGCCTAGTTAATGTAGCATAAATAAGACTACCAACCAAACTCTGATATAACTTCATATCCTTGAATTCCTCTCCACCATATCTGCTCAATTTGTGATTCACCTCCATTGGAGTAGGTGCTACCCTGCAATCATTCATTTTAAACTTGATTAACAAGTTCTTCAAATACCTTTCTTGAGTCACATACACTCCATGTTGAGTGTATGAAATCTCCATGCCCAAGAAGTATGACAAATCTCCCAAATCACTGATTTTGAACTCTTTCTCCATTTGCTTCTTTAGGCTTTGAATGCCTTTCTCATCTGTACCTGTAAGAATTATATCATCAACATATATGCACATATAAATGAACCCATCATCACTTGCTTTAACAAGCAAGCTACTATCTGCCTTAGATACTTGAAATCCAAGTTCCTTTAAGAACTTTAAAAGCATATAGTTCCATGCCCTTGGGGCCTGCTTCAAGCCATATAAAGCTCTCTTGAGCTTACACACATGATCTGGATACCTTCCATCTCTGAATCCTTGAGGTTGCTCCATGAAAACATCATCTGAAATATAACCATTCAAAAAATCATTCTTCACATCTAATTGACACAATTTCCAACCTTTACATGCAGCAATTGCTATGAGTGTTCTGATGGTTGTCATCTTTGCCGTAGGACTATAAGTCTCATCATAATCAATACCATATGTTTGAGCAAACCCTTTCACAACAAGTCTAGTTTTGTACCTAGACACACTTCCATCTGCAAACCTTTTTGTCTTGTAGACCCACTTACATCCAATGATCTTCTCGCTATTTGGTTTTGGAACCAAATCCCATGTTTGATTCTCCATCAATGCATCATAGCTATACCTTGTAGGTTGCCACTTGTGTCTTGATGACCTTCTAAGTTCTCCACTCCTTGAGGTTTCTGGTTCTTCACACTCAGGATCAAATCTTGGCATTTCTTCAACTTCAACCTGCACTTCATTATTCTCCTCTTCATCAAATACCTGTACCTTTGATTTACCTTTCCTTTGACTCACAACTTCTTCATCACCTGTATTAATATTGATAGTACCTGCATACCAAGTACCTTGCTCATCAAATGTAACATCCTTAGACACAATGAATTGTTTTGTGGATGGACTCCACAACCTATATCCCATCTGCTTATCATCATAACCAATGAACACATACTTTTCAGCTTTAGGTTCCAATTTGTGTCTTAATTGTGATGGCACATATGCATATGCCAAACATCCAAATACTTTGCAATGGTCTAATGTAGGTCTCTTACCCCACCATACCTCATATGGTGTCATACCCTGCAAGGCTTTACATGGTAGCCTATTGACCAGATAAGTGGTTGTATTTACAGCCTCAGCCCACAAATAATTTGGGCAATTTTTCTCCTTCATCATGGATCTTGCAAACTCAACAAGAGTCCTATTCCTCCTTTCTGCTACACCATTTTGTTGAGGAGAGTACCTGCAAGTAACCTCCCTTTTTATACCTGCATTCCACAAGTAATCACTGAACTCATTAGAGAAATACTCTCCCCCTCCATCTGACCTTAGTCTCTTCAACTTATGACCTGTAATTCTTTCTGCATACACATGATAATGTTTGAATGTATTGAATACCTCTGACTTATCTTTGATCACATAGATAGTGATCCATCTGGTAGCATCATCAACATAAATCACATAATACCTTGAACCATTGATACTGAAATCCTTTGATGGTCTCCACACATCTGTGTGTACCAACTCAAGCTTCTCTGAATACATAAAACCATGCTTGGAATAAGATTTCTTATGAGCCTTACCTAATTGACATGCCTCATATCTGTATGTCATATGTTGACCTGCAACATTAGGCAATCCAAGCACTGCACCATTGTTAATCATGTCTTTGATACCTCTTTCATTGAAATGTCCAAGCCTCTTGTGCCAAAGATCTAACTCAGAGATCTTATGTCCTCCATAAGTGAACAAGGCATGACCAACATTACCTTGAATCTTCAATGTGAACAATCTTCCTTCTTTCTTCCCTGAAACAATTTGTTTATACCCATTGCTAGGGTCTTCCACAAACACTCCTTCATTAGTGAACCTCACTTCATAACCTTTTTCAACAATTTGTCCTACACTTATCAGATTCTTAGGAATTGTAGAAACATACAAGATCTTACTCAATAAGGTGCTACCATCCTTGGCCTTTACTGATCCAATTGACTTCACATTGTGCTTTGTATTGTCTCGTGTTTGAACAACATGATTAGTCACCTTATTTTCCAAATCAGTCATCAATGCTATGTTACCACTCAGATGATTGCTACACCCTGAGTCAATGTAGAAGACTCTTTGGCCTTCACTTTGCCTTTCACAAGTTGCATTCATTATCAATGTTGAATCCTCCTTCTGATCTGAAGCATAATTGTAGTAGGTATTATTGTATTTTTGACTTTGGAATCCTCTACCTGCATTTCTTCCAAAGTAACCCCTACTACCTCTACCTCTGAAATTACCTCTTTGATTTCTGCCACCTCTTCCTCTTGAATTAAAATTCTGATTATATCAACCATTAGTCTGATTATTATGCCAACAATCATTAGCTAAATGATTTTTCTTACCACAAATCGAGCAAGCTTTGACTCCATCTTTGTTGTTCCTGCCTCTTCCTCTACCTTTGCCACCTCCTCTTCCTCTTAGGAAGTTGGCTTGACTAGTTGTGCCTTCATCTTCATTTGCTTGTTGCTTTCCTTTGCTATTTTTCTTCTTATCCTTTGAGTACATTGCATGACCTGTACTCTTGTCACTTTCACCTTTGACATCCTGCTCAAAGGTTAACATATGTCCTAGCAACTAATTTAAGTCAAGAGTAAAATGATCAAGTGATAATTCAGTGGACAAAATAAATGGCTTCCATTTGTCATCACCTCTTAAACCTGTGAGTATTTGCCTTACCAATTTATCCTCCTCAATGTCTTCATCAACAGCTCCTAATGCATCTGCAATGTCCTTCATTCCGGTTACATAATGTGAGATAGATTGAGAGGCCTTCTTCTTGAAAGTCGTAAATTCTACCCACAAAGATGCCTTCCTTGACTTTGTGGTATTTTGGAAATGCTCCTCCAAAGCATTCCATATATCACTTGCACTTTCAAGACCTCTAATGTGAGGTAGCAAGTAGTCATTGACTGCCATATAGATAATGCTCCTAGCTTGAGCATCTCTCTTCATCCAATTCTTCAAATCTGACAATTCCTCCCTAGTTGGAACACTAGGATCTCTGAATTGAGGCTTTTCTTCTTCACCTGTAATGTAAGCTATCAAGTCTTTGCTCATAAGATGAGCTTCCATCCTCATTGACCATGCAGGATAGTTCTCTCTATCCAATTTCTCTATCTGAAGAGAATCTCCCATCTTTTCTTCACGTGTGTATTGAATTCTTCAATCTTTATAAAGTATAAGGTTAACTTTACTTCGAATGACACTCCTTTTGAGTTCCTTGATATCGTATGATCTCCTTCTCAAGCTTTATCCTCAAGCTTTCACCTTTTGAACCTTCAGATGTTGAATTCTTTGCACCTACAGCAGTCGAGATCCTCCTTCCTTCAATTCTGATGCTTCCTGCTCTGATACCACTGATGGAGAGTGTTAATCTCCAAAAGAACAACCTACTCTTGAAATTAGAGCACCTCTATATCAAGAGTAAGTCAAAATCTTCACCAATTTAGAGGATCAACATTCAATTATAAGGATTTTGGAAAATCTGTGAAGACGATGATTCTACAGAAAGTCTACTGCACTTATCTTTCTCATTGACTAGGCAAATGTGTAAAGTTTTTTATAAAACTTTGCACCGGGTGTTGCCTAAAGATTGCGCACCTCCTCCAAGTTAAAGTACTCCAAAAGATTAAGTAAATTTTGAGAAATCAACTTGACAAGTCACCTATGTCTAAAACTGTACTTCTGAGAAGTCGATTTAGACACCTATAACTTCTAAAACATGGTTCTCCAAAGAATAGAACCCGTTCAAGCAAATGGTTTTAGCCACAAGCAGCTTACCTTCCAACTTAAAGATTGAGTGCTTGCTTGCTCAAAACTTTAAATTGTGGAGTGAGAAATGATCAAATCATTGACTTCGAATTTTGCGCCTGTTTCAGGAACCAGTGAACACTTCTTCACATACAAATGTTCCTACACATAATTCTCTTAGTCTGATCACAATTGGAAGCTAAAAATTTGTACAGAAGTCGATCACCTATAGACTTAAACTTGTACAAAAGCATTTCACAAAAGATCTAACACAGGAAGAGAACACTCAGAAACATCGGGCGCAAAAATCTTTCATTTCTGAAGGAGTTTACAACTGAATGATGAGAGAGAGTTCAACTAACTTCTCATATGTCTAATGACTCTTGCAGCTTCTCATTTCTCTATTCTCGTGCTCTCTCATATTTGCCCCGACATGTTCATAGCATATATATACAAAAATTTACAACCTTATGACTTCTTAAAGACATAATTAAACTATCTGTACATATGTGTACATGTCTTCCTCTTCTGAATGTATACTTCTTCCTTGCTTCATAACTTGAATCTTTCCTTCAAATCTTGACTTCATTTGCATGTCAAAACATCAATTGGTGATTGTCTTGCACCAACATAGAAATCATTCCATTCTGTCTCTCTTTGTTCTTGCCTTGTGTGCGTGTGTGTGTGTATGTGCGTGCAAGTTTGTGTGCTTCTCACTCACACATTTGTGCCGTCACTTGTTCGAGGCTCATGTATTCCTGGATTGACATTAAAGGAGGTGCTACTCACCACTGAGCTACACCAAATTTTGGCGCCATTTGCAGGGATTCGAGCTTTGAGGACAAGCGTGTGATGGTAAGACGTAGAGAGGATGCGTTGGAAAGGTAAGTAGTATGTTATTTCTTGTTTTTCACTAATTTTTTTTCTCATCTTCCTCTCCATTTCCATCCCCATCTCTGCTCCACACCATCTCCATCTTCCTTTCATATTCCCATTTCATTTCATTCTCCTCATTTGCATAGTGCGAGTGTGAGAGAGAGCGAGAGGGCTTTACTGTTTTTGTGTGTTTTCTTGCATGATCTTGCAGGTTTCAGCATCCTCACCATCTCCAACAAGCTTAGCAGATACTGAATTTCTCTATGCAAGCCCCGAGGCATCAACCTCGAGCTTTTGTGACACACCAAAAATTTGATCCTATTGAGAATCTGAGTGCATCACGACACAACGCAGTCTGAGAGCTCCCAGGATCACTAGGTCGATCAATAGAATTCACTATATTTCGGTCTATCGTGACACATCCATATATCGCGACACATCCGTGTATCGCGACACTCCTGTCTATCGCGACACACCCGTCTATCGCGACACACCAGTGTATCGCGACACTCCCGTCTATCACGACACACCCGTGTATCGCGACACTCCGAGGTATCACAACACTCCCGTCTATGGTGACACACCCATGTATCGTGTCCGTCTATCGCCACACTCCCGTCTATCGTGACACACCCGTGTATCGTGACACTCCCATCTATCACGACACTCCCATCTATTGCGACGCATTGAGGTGTCGTGACACACCCACTTATCATGACACATCGACCCGAACTATCGCAATACACCGACTTTATGAATAATTTTTGGGGTGTAATAATTGATTGAATTGGGGTAATTTTGGGCTTGATTTTTGACACCTTGGGACTACCTTAGAGCCTTAGAAGTGGGCAAAATACCTAGAAAACCATAGATGAATTTCATGAACCCTGAGAGCCTGTCTTGACCCCTAAGTGCTTGAATGGTCATAACTCCACCATACAAACTCCGAATGGTCAATTCATTGTAATCCAGGGCAATATTAACTGGTGAATCTTTGCACCAACATTGTGTGCAATCAAGGCATCCAAAGCAAGCTAGCAAGGGTGAGTACCAAGCTTGGGAGAAGGCTACCTGGGCTTGTGTAGCAGTCTGAGCAACAAGTGAATTGAGGTTGGAAGTTCTCTCAACCCTCCTTCGTCAATTCCTAGCTTAGGCTAAGTACGACTTAGGTGTGGTGATTAATTAAAGTAACGCTAGGCACGAATCAAGTCCAAGAGAACTAATCAACTAAGTACAAGCATTAAGTAGATCTTAAGTGCAAAAATTCTAAGGAACAAAACTAAACTTGAATCGATCAAATATCAAGTGCGCAATTCACTTAGGTAATCTTGACGACGTGATTCCAAACAAGGGCTAACACAATATTCAACTAAAAAGAACAAAGTGATTGGTACAAATTAACCTACAAGAGATTGTACTTGGGACCAAGGGGGTAGAGAAACCAGGCATATGAACCTTAGGTCAAGAAGACACTTAAGCCGAGATAGACAAAGCCTCAGATCTTCTGAAGCTAGTGTCAATCATACTGCTAGTCTTGGGCCCAACAGTTGAGTGATTATCCATACACTCCGAGGTCAGAAACAAGTGATTCTGAGATGTCCTATAACATGGAGAGACCAATAGGTAGTTTCGGAGTGGCGTACCTAGAAAAGCCAGAAGGACCTTACAAGACTCAATTGGAATATATCAGGACCAATCGTCTAGGTGCTCACATCTATGAAGACAGCCTGAGAAGATATGTGGTCCAGATTAAAAACCTAGATCAACCCCATGGGCTAGAACATCCGGTAGTCAAGTTCGAAAATGGAGCTGTTGAAGCTCAAAGTCAAGGACAAAGCATGGAAGCACATCAAAAGGTGGACACATGAGGAAAGGGAGCAAGTAGGGAGCTCCAAGAAGTGTATGTCAAATTTTCAGAAGAATCCCCTACAAAAATAGTGATTTTCATCACTAGAAACCATTGTAAATACCATTATCTATTTTTAGTAACTCCATTTTGTTCAAGCCGAGGAGTCCTCGAGCTTGAGGAGTATTAGAAGTACCATCGTACCAATTTTCATAATTTTTAGACTTCGTTTGAGCCCTCAAATAAGCCCTGGAACCTAATTTTTAACTAGGCCGGACACTAGGTCTGGACAGGGCCAAAACTAGTCAAAAAACTATAAAAAGAGCTAGAGAGCTCATTTTTGGGGTTAGCTTGTTAGAGAATAGAACTTTTGTAAGAGAACTCTTTTGCAATCTAAGCTTTCCATTGTTCCTCTCTTTGATCTTACTTTGTGCGCGTGTGTGTGTATGTGTGTGCATGTTTGTGTGCTTTCACTCACGCACTTGTGCCTTACTTGCTCGTGGTCTTCATACCGGTCCTCACGTCTCCGCGGATTGACAAGTAAAGGAGGTGGTGCTTACGCTTGAGCTACACCAAATTTTGGCGCCGTTGCCGGGGAGAGAGCTTCGAGGACGAGCGTTGTGATGGTAAGATCGTAGATTTGCGACGTTGGAAGGTAAAAAAACTGTCATTTCAGTTCATTTTCTGTTTTTTCCTCTTCATCTTCATCATCATCATCATCTCCGCCTTCTTCCATCTTCTTCTTCATAGAAATTTCTTGTTTTTTAGTGCATTTTCACCATTTTCATTCCATTTTTCATGCATTATTGTGTGAGAAGGAGTTAGGAGGTGCAAGGGAGAGCAAGCGCTGTATTTTTTTCATGATTTTCTGCTCATACGGAGCTCACCATAGCCGGCGCTCAGAAATTTGAATTTCCCGCCAAAATACGCGATTCTGTGATGAAAATCGCGATTCTGTGAAAATTCAAAATTTTTTGAAAAATCACGATTTTCAGTTTCCCGCCTAAAAGTTGGTTGAAAAGAATCGCGATTCTGTGTTTTTCTCAAAAAACACGATTCTCTGCTCAAAATCGCGATTTTCAAAAAACACGATTCTCTGCTCAAAATCGCGATTCTCACCAATCACGATTTTCAGCAAAAACACGATTTTGTGAAAAACACGATTCTCTGCTCAAAATTGCGATTTCCAAAAAACACGATTCTCTGCTCAAAATCGCGATTTTCAAAAAAACACGATTCTCTGCTCAAAATCGCGATTCTCACCAATCACGATTTTCAGCAAAAAACACGATTTTGTGAAAAACACGACTTTCTGCTCAAAATCGCGATTCTCATAAATCACGATTTTCAGCGAAAAATACGATTTTGAGAAAAAACACGATTCTCTATGACAAAATCGCGATTTTCATGCCAACAACACGATTTTGTGAAAAAGGCGATTCTGTGAAAACACGAATTTTTGCTCAAAATCGCGATTTTCAATTCACGATTTTCTGCTCAAAATCGCGATTTTCATGGCAAAAACACGATTCTGAGAAAACACGATTTTCAGTCAAAAACACGATTTTGTGAATCACGATTCTCTGAGTCAAAATCGCGATTCTCTAAAACACGATTTTGTGATCAACATCGCGATTTTCAGAAACACGATTTTGTGATCAACATCGCGATTCTCTGAAACACGATTTTGTGATCAAAATCGCGATTTTCATGTCAAAAACACGATTCTGAGAAAACACGATTTTCAGTCAAAAACACGATTTTGTGAATCACGATTCTCTGAGTCAAAATCGCGATTCTCTAAAACACGATTTTGTGATCAACATCGCGATTTTCAGAAACACGATTTTGTGATCAACATCGCGATTCTTTGAAACACGATTTTGTGATCAAAATCGCGATTTTCATGTCAAAAAACGCGATTTTCAGAAACACGATTTTGTGATCAAAATCGCGATTTTCAGAAACACGATTTTGTGATCAAAATCACGATTTTTTGACTTCACAGCATCGCGATTTTCAGAAAGCACAAAATCGCGATTTTCTCCTAAGGTTCTGTTTGCCTGTTTTGACCCCCAGGAGCCTGATTTGACATAACTTTCTCATCCAAAGTCCATTTTTTGAGCTCTATAGCTTGTTGGAAAGCTCGTTTCAAATCCTACACGATCTCAACTGTTTTTTTCAAGAATAATGCGTTGATTTTGAGATAGGATAATTTGAAGTTGACCCTCAGGTGGGACTAGGGAACCAAGGGGGCTCTAAAGAATTTTGAACCATACCAAAGGGAAGATTTGGACTCGTGACTAAAGCTTATGAACCTGAGATCTGGTAGACACTTAGGCAAGGATAAACAAAGCATTAGATCTTCTGAGGCTAGTGTCAACCATACATCCAAGTCTTGGGCACAACAACTAAGTGGTCATCTTTTACTCAGATCAGACACAAGTGATTCAGAAATGTCTTTTAGTATGGGAAAACCTGCAGGTGGCTCAGGGACTGCCCATCTACAAACACCGGAAGGTCCCTATAAGACACAGTTGGAATATATTCGGACCAACCAATTAGGTGCTCGCATCTATGAGGATGGTCTGAGGCGATCAGTGGTCCAACTCAAAAATCCATATCAATCCTTTGGACTTGAACACCCGGTGGTCAAGTTCGAAGAGGGTTCATACATTGATAAGGAAGGAACCATGTATGTGGTTACCAACCAACCAGATAGGACCGATGAGTTTGGAAATATCATTCATGAGAATGAGATAGGAGACCTAGAACAAGGAAATATAGGACAAGGACCCCAGACTCCTAGAGGCAAGTCAGTTTTGACCCGAGTGATCACTCCAGACTGGATCCCTCAAGACAACAAAAGCATAGAACTATTTTTGAATAGAGAAACAGAGGAAGCCTTTTGGAGATTCAAGCCAGAACAACCTAGCCAATTGGGCATAGTCATCATCTATGAGTTCAAGGATCCAGAGATACCAGGCAAAGTTGTCTACCTAGATAACACGTCAGAGAAAATTTTCTTGGTAACAGAACATGATAGACATGCATATACTTGGAAGAATGAATTGATTTTCCCCCCACCAAGATCCAATGTTTCCCATGGCCTCCAAGGAATAGGGTCTTCCCACGCTCATGAAGCCCAGAGAGAAAGAACTAGAGAGAGACCTGAGGTAACCTTTGCACACACCGTGGGCAGGAATAGATCAGGATGTGAAAATGACAGACCTGAAAGAGAGAGACATCAAGCACATAGGCAACAAAGAGATGAACAGGATTTTCCATTGCCTAGACCCCGGGAGTACCCAAGAACCCTTAGACCCATTCACCTGATCAAGGCAATGAAGAACTATTTCGATGGGACAGGGGATCCTTATGATCATGTGGCCGAGTACAAACAAGTGCTGAGAGCCGAACAAATTGAGGACTGGTTCACCCAGTACGAGGCATTTGGTTTGACCCTTAAAGGCACTGCCTTAGCTTGGTTTCAACCATTGAGTAGAAGCAGCTATCGCGATATAGGTCAACTGCTAGATGAATTCATTGTAGAATTTTCCAAGAGTGGTATCAGGCATAACACATCGTCCCTGATCCATAGTTTCAAGCAGGCACCCCAAGAAATAGTGCGACTAGCAGGTAGAAGGTTCAGACAGTACCTAGAAAGATGCCCTACTCCAGAGTTACCCACACCAGCTAAACAAGTGGCTTTGTTCTTAGATGGCTTACTGAGCACAAAATTAAGATCATATGTGTACTTGAAAGAGCCTATATCCATAGAAGAGTGCGTGCGGACTTGCATCGACATAGAAGATAACTTGGGTGAGGAGTTGGGATTGTCCAAACTCTACAAAGATTCGGATAGTTCTACTAGTCATACTTCAAAGATCCCCACAGAAATAGAAGAGATAGCTGAGCAAGTTGCCAAGAAGCTGGGAGTCCAAAATAAACAAACACAGAGAGTCACTCCAGTGAATCGGTGTTATACTTGTGGGGGCGACCACATGGCTAATGTATGCCCAATGCAAAACCAAAACATTAGAGACAGGAATGCTCCATATTGCACTATTGAGAGAAAATACACAAACCACACGGCTCAAGATTGTCCCAACAATAGGCAGGCTGTTAGACAAAATTATCAGCAACCTTACCCACAAGGTAGGTATCAGAATCAATACCAACAGCCATATTATAGACCACAACAGCAATATCAGGTACCATATAGGCCACAACCTGTCTTGGGAAACCAACCACCAGCTCCAGCCAACGTGATTCCAGTCAAATATGCTGTGGGAGAGGAAAATCCAAATAGAGCATTGGTGCCCCTAACCCCATGGATACCAGATAATGATTCTCATGCTCATAGTTCAGACTACTCCCATGAAGGTAGTCCACATGTGTATTACACAGGGTCACCTGAACATAGTGAGATTTACTCGTATCAATATGAGGCGCCACCTATGGAGCAAAATTGGGAGCCAGAATACTCCAATGTCATGTACACACATCCTAACCCTAGGCCCCAGTTGAGACAAATGAGACCACAAGCCCCTAGAGGATCTTGTTTCAGATGTCAAGGTGATCATTTCATTCGTGACTGTCCCCACCCACCATCTCCGAGTCAAGGACAGGCTATCACAATACAGGCTTTTTGTCCTGATTGTGGCAAAGACCATCTCCCCAGAGATTGTCCAAGAAACCCCTCCAGTGCACCCAAGATTACACCCATTAATGTGGTAGGCTTAGTGGCAGATTCAAGTTCAAGTAGTAGCAATGTGGCTCCTATACAAGTTGTCACTAGAGCACAAGCCTTAAAACAGGATAAACCAGTAGAACAATCAGAGTCGAGTGAATCAGGAGAGCCTAGTAAGAGGAAAACAAGAACATGGAAGGATACCAGAGAGAAGGCCAATCTCAAGTGGAATAAAAAGTTATCGGAACTAGAAGAAAGCTTAAAAGAAGCGAAAACAAAAATAGAAGACATTGCATCTCAAAGCCCCTCGCATGCCGAAACTCCATCTACTCCACCTCATCCCACCCCACCACCCATTGTAAATAGACCGCAACCAGGGTCTGTTCTGGCAGATCCAACCCCAGAAGGCTTGGACATGATGTTCAAGGCCTACCAGGCTCGACTTCAAGAAGGGCCTACAGCGGCAAACCTAGACAAGAGTTACCCCAGAGCAGATTTAGAGATTGAACGGATGAAAATGTGCATGAAAATGGTAGAACAAGCTCAAGCCATACTTGAGACTAGTCAAAAGTTCAATCAGACAAACTCTATCAAATCAGATTTGCATTTCCAGGGCTTACTAGAAAGATTAGAGCAATTGGTAAACAAACCACAAGTTTCTTTACCTCCACAGGCTCAACCAGTTATTGAAAGAGGAAGCTCACCACCAATGGGAGCTTATGTTCCTAATTCCACGGATCCAGGAATACCTCCTTCAATTCAACAGTACTCTCAAGAATTCCTGCGGGAAATACAAGAAGAGAAATGGGCCAAGGAGAAGGGTAATTCCCCTCCTATTCCTGAGATTGATGACCTTCATGATCAATTTCCCCAAGACATCCCATCTATTTACGAAGATGAAGCAGAACAACAAGAAGACGAAAGGTTAGAGTTTGAATCTAATACCTTAGAAGAACTGCCTCAATTCCCAGGCCCATGGGAATCTGAATCTCTCCAGATTAGAGCTCCCACAATACTAGTAAGAAATGAAGACTCAGTGGTTCCAAGGAACACGGATGTCGTGAAGAACACTAAGGTTCAGTGTCATCTCACTGTAGGAGAGCTGCTCAAAGCAAAACCTGAGCTCTGGAATCATGTGAAGGATCAGGTTCCAGAACTTGATTCCAACATGCCAAAAGCAGGCTCCAAGCAAAGGGTACCAGAGATACCTCTAGACAAAATAGGGGACATGTGTGAGGGTGAAGAAGGTAATACTTATCTTCCCATCACCTACCAAGGTTACACAACCAAAGCAATCATAGATTCAGGTGCTGGTGTTGCTATTGCGACCACCTCCTTGTGGAAGAAATGGGGCAAGCCCACATTAAGACCAACTAGAATGAAGCTTCAAATGGCTGATGGTCATTTTGAAAGACCTCTAGGATTGCTAGAAGGGATCACTCTAACCACTTGTGGTGTAGAGTTTGAGCACACATTTGCTATATGTGACTTTGAGAAAAATAATGTCTTTGAGATGATCCTAGGAAGACCCTTCCTACGACAATTGCAAATAGTACAGGATTGGGGAACTAACTCCTTGTACTTACAGCACTTAGGGGTCACAACCAAGGTCAATCTGAAGGATTACACCTTCAGAGATGTACCCCCCCTACAGTGGAATCCTATCCACAAAGCGAAAGAAGATTCTATCTCTGTGCATTCGGGAAGTTCACCTGATCCATCCTGGCTGCATGAAGATACTCACTTGTGGATGTGCAAGGTCGCAGAGGAAGAGGAAAAGCGCCTAAAAGCGAGAGAAGAAGGAACTCCCCCAGGAGATAGACCAATAAAAGACCCAGCCTATACACCGATGATATTTCCAGATGAGGAATTTGAGCCTCATGGTTGGGCAGAAATCTTAGCTACCATGGACATAGCAGTCAATGAAGAACAATGGACACCTCATTGTGATGAGGAGGGTTATGATATTTCAGTGTTCATGTGTCAGCCCCTGTTGGAAGAGTGTGATCCTAGTGAGTTCATAGAAGAAGAAGAGAATGACGATGATCTAGAATCCATTGTGATGGACACTTACTTTGACTCAGAGGAACACTATTTAGAGGACACAGGAGTGTTAACCCAAAAAGAAGAAGAACCCCTCACGAGTATCAAAACGGTAAATTCAAAGGAAGGAAGTGAAGGAGGTCAAAAGAAAAAGAAAAGAAAAGCAGTGAAACAAGAAGAGGAAGAATCATTGTTTGAAGTACCAGATAATTTCAAGAAATATGAAGTTGACGACCGCAAAATTTTGGTACGAATGCCTAAGAGAGAGGCCATCATAGGAGAATCATATGATAATAAAGAAAAGACCAAGAAGATTGTAGTGACCATTGAAGAGAACGAAGAGAGATGCACATATATAGGAGATGACCTAAGTGTAAGAGAAGAAATGGAGCTTGTAGCTCTATTAAGGGAATATAGGGATGTGTTTGCATGGCACTATAGAGACTTGAAAGGGGTAGATCCAAGAATTTGCTCTCATACTATCCCCATGACTGCTGATGCCAAGCCCACCAAACAGAAGCCCTACACATATAATGATACCTATGCAGCCAAAATAAAAGAAGAAATTGATAGGTTGATTGAAGCTGGATTCATCTATGAGATTGAGCATACTGAATGGGTGTCCCCCATTGTTGTGGTACCCAAGAAGAACGGGAAGTTGCGAGTGTGTATTAACCTTAAAAAAGTTAATGCCGCTACGATTAGAGATAGTTATCCACTTCCAATCACAGAACACCTATTGGAGTGTGTTGCAGGCAAGGAAGTTTATAGCTTTCTTGATGGATTTTTAGGTTACAACCAAGTAGCCATTGCCCCAGAAGATCAACACAAGACGGCTTTTGCCACCGAATGGGGAATCTTTGCATTTCGTGTGATGCCATTTGGGCTCACCAATGCACCTGCAACATTCCAAAGGCTCATGTGTCATGTCTTCAAAGAGTTCTTACGAAAGAGCTTAGAAGTGTATGTGGATGATTTATGTGCTCATTCCCAAGAAAGAAGGGTTCACATCCCTGAGCTCAGACAAATCTTCAACAAGTGTAGAGAATATCGAGTGTGTCTAAACCCAGAAAAGTGTGTGTTTATGGTGCGTCAAGGTAAAATCTTAGGGCATATTGTTTCTAAGAATGGAATCTCAACAGATGAAGATAAGGTACGAGCCATAGCGGAACTACCAAGGCCAAGGAATGTTAAAGAGGTACAAGCCTTTATGGGCCATTGTGGATATTACCGTAGGTTTATCCACATGTACGCGATCATAGCTAGACCCCTTTATGCCTTGTTGTCTAATTTTGAGTGGAACGACGAATGCGAGAATTCTTTCAATGAACTGAAGAAACGTTTGTGCACAGCACCAATACTCACCACTCCTGATTGGAATAAACCATTCCATGTCCATGTGGATGCATCCAATCATGCCATAGGATGTGTGCTAGCACAACCCACAAGTGAAGGAAACTTAGATTTGCCCATAGCATATGCTAGTAGACAGCTCACTGCAGCTGAACGGAACTATACCACAACTGAGCGAGAGGGCTTAGGCATGGTATATGCTGTGAAGAAGTTTAGACACTATTTATTGGCCAACAAGTTCAAGTTTTTCACTGATCATCAAGCTTTGTTATATTTGGTCAATAAACCTTGCAATACTGGACGCTTAGTAAGATGGTTCCTCTTACTAATGGAATATGACTTTGAAGTTGTTGTCAGGAAAGGTAGAACCCACCTTCGGGCAGATCACCTTTCTCGCATCACTTCAGGAGAGTCACCGCAAGGAGTGTCTGACGAATTACCCGATGCTTATCTGTTCAATTTAGAAGTTGTTCCTAAATGGGCAAATAAGTTGGTACCAGTCCTAACCTTTGGCCCTGCAAATAAGAATGTGAAAACATCACAAGAAGAAATTGTAAAATCACAAAAATATCACATATTAGCAGGAAGCATGTACAAACAAGATACGGAGGGCGTATTAGCTTGTTGTGTTGAGGATGATGAACATAATAGTTGGTTGCAGCAAGCTCATGAAGGATTGCTAGGAAATCACTATTCTAAACAACGAACATTGCAGAATCTAAAGCGTTTAGGAGTGTATTGGCCTAGCATGGACAAAGAAATACATGAGTGGATTAAGAATTGTCCAAGGTGCAGAGAGAGACCCCCAGTGGAGCATGCGACCCTTTATCAAGTGTCATTAATTCCAGATTGGAGTGCTCCATTGGTAGAGTTTATGAGATCGGGAAAATTACCCAAAGAGGCTAGTCTAGCAAGAAGAAGAAGCATGGAGCAAGAGGCTCAAGGCTATGCCCTAGTAGGAGACAACCTATACCGAAGAGGCAAAGATGGTTACTTAAGACTGTGCGTTCACGAATCAGATTATTTGAAAGTCTTAGAAACTGCACACAGCGGTGTTGCAGGTGGACATTTTGGTCCTGACCGAGTGATCAAGACCATTCTATTCTCAGGACTTTGGTGGCCCACTCTTCATATGGATGCACATACCTATGTGAAGAAATGTGACACATGCCAACGTGCACAATATCCAGTGAGAAAAGACGAGATGCCCTTGAGGCCAATGATGGGAGGACGTGCATTTTCGAAGTGGGGCATAGACTTCATAGGTCCTATTAACCCCCCAGCTAGAAACTCCCATGCAGAGTACATCATTGTAGCCACAGATTACCTTACAAAGTGGGTAGAAGTCAAAGCCACAACAAAGAATGATGCTCAGACTACGGCTAAGTTCTTATTTGAGAATGTGTTCACGAGATATGGACTACCAATAGAGTTGGTGAGCGATAGAGGCACACACTTCTTGAATGAAGTCATTGAAAATCTTCTCCAAGAATTCTTGGTGATACATAAGAAATCCGCCCCCTATCATCCACAAGCCAACGGACAAGCCGAGAGTACCAATAAGATCCTCTGTAACGTATTGACAAAACTGGTGAATAATAAACGCTCTGATTGGGACAAACAACTTCATCATGCTGTTTGGGCTTATCGAGTTGCCTACAAAACGGTACTCAACGCCACCCCATTTCAGATGGTCTTCGGACAGAACGCTGTGCTACCATTAGATTTCTTAATCCCTGCCTTAAAAGTAGCACAAGAGTATGAGTGGAACGGGCATGAATTGTCCTCTAGGATCTTTGATCTCGAACGCTTGGGTGAAACGAGGCTACGAGCGGCAGCAGGCATCTACGCTGCAAAGAAGAGGCAAAAGGCATACTTTGATGCACACATCAAGGATAAGGGATTGAAAGAGGGAGATCTAGTGTTGGTATACACACTAAAACAACATGCCCGTAAGTTGGAAAAAAGAGGATATGGACCCATGATCATTAATAGAATTTCCACTAGTGGTGCAGTTCAGTTGGCCACTCTAGAAGGAGATATCTTGCCAAACTATATTAGTGGCTGTAGAGTCAAGCTATATCAAGAACCTCTTACTGAGGATATGCTAATGAGACTCAACACTGCGAAGAAGCGAAAAGAAGAAGAGTTAAGAGTGAGAGAAGAAGCACAGGTAGAGGCCAGAGAGCGTATTAGGCGAAATAAGTTAAGGCGATTAGGCCTAGAAGTCAACTCAAAAGCCCCAAAATATCACATGGATGTGTCAAAAGTCAGACATAGCGACTTCTCAGGTCATTGACCGAAGACCCTTTGTGACCATAGAGATAGGACAAGGGAAGGGTGCAAGGACGGTGAAAGCATTGATTGACTTAGGTGCAACATGTAGTGCAATTAGACTTTCCTACTGCCAAGACTTGGGGTTGAACATCAATCCCATAGAAGCTTATCTCATAGGATTGGGAGGTGTGGAAACCCCTTGTTTGGGCGAGGTGGAACTTCCCATCTACCTTCAAGATGTTCCAATGAAAGTCAAAGCGCTAGTATGTCAAGATGAGAACCTTACAGAACCACTTGTCTTGGGTCAAGATTGGATCTATGACCATGCAGTTAACTTAAACCTAAGAAGTCAAATTCTTCAAGTTTGGGTACATGAACAATGCATTACATTAGAATTAGAGAACTGCATGCTCCTAGATCATGGCACCACACACTCTCTTAGTTCTTCCAAGACTAATCATATGAAAGAAGATGTTGTATGTGTCAAAAGCTCTATGATGCAGAAGGAGTCAATCGTGGAAGACCAGGTTCGAAGGCGGGTGGATCTTTCTTCTTCTCCAAAGAATCAAGTAGCCACAGTAGTGAGTCCACCACACAAGCAAACACAACCGTTCACGACAACTGCTACATCAGATAGAAAGACACCATTCGATAAAAAAGCAGTTCCGAGCATGAAGCAGATATGGGTACGCAAAGAAGAGCAACCACCAGCCTTGCCCCCACAAATCCCATCCATGCACACCAACAAAGCCAGAAGATGAAGGAAGCAGCTCAGACAAGCTCAATCACAAGGTATCCAACAAGTTTGGGTGCCTAAGAAGTTAGCTGCAGCTCAACAAGGGCAATTACAGATGTGGGTACCTAAGAAGCTCTTACATCCACAACAACCTATGTTCTCCCACATGCGAAAGGTCTCACCCAAGAAGCCAAAAAGAGAAGAGGGTAAGAACCACGTACAGAGACCGAAAGAAGATCAAATCAGCTCTTCAAGAAAAGTAGGAAGACGTGCAAAAAGGATATGGGTTTGGAAGCCAAAAGTACAAGCAGCCTCCATCGAACCAAAGCGCCAACCACACTGGATACCACCGTTCAGAATGCATCCAAAGAGGAAGACGCCTGAAGTGATCTCTACAGTGCCAAATGATGTTCTAAAATGGACTCCAATAAGGAGGTTTACATCAGTTCGAGACTCAATGGATACCTCCACCAAGGTCGGCATCAACCTCCACAAATAACATCGACAGCCTCGAACGAGCAACAACCATGTGCTCCTTGCACAACCCTGTCTTTTGCACCATTTAGGTCATGCATTTCCAAAGTATGCATTAATATAGGGCCACATTACACGGCCGTGCATAGACACACTTGAGAATCCCATGCACAAGAGCACAGTGACATATGTCAAACATTTCTATTGATACTAACTTTTGTGTTCTTGTTTTGTGATATCCTTTTTCTCAAAAAAAAAAAAAAAAAAAAAAAAAAGTGGGAGAGAGCTTGTTCCCAGTGTGTCTCGGCCAGCAGTGAGATTATTGCTGCCTTATCTGGTAGATGACAAGCATTTGGCATGAACATGGCATCTACAACTATGATTTTCTCTTGCCATGGTAGGAATGAAGAGCTTGAAGGTCCGCAACTTGAGGGATGCTTAACTACTTCATGTACCAGAGCATCCAAGGAGATATCTGCAAAAGGTAGTTTTGGAGGAGAAGACTCCTGCATATGGTGAGCTAAAGAGCATATGTGAAACTCAGCTTGGTGTAGTTACCCGCTGTTGCTTGCCAAGGAATATAAAGCAATTCAATTCTCAGTATTTCCTGAACCAGTATGGAACAGTAGCACTGGTGAATGGTCTATGTCAATCAGCATGGTAATCTCTTAGAAACCGGCACGTATCCAATATTCCTCTGAGTGTCAATATAGGGAAGTGAACGTGCATGAGCCCAAGCTCAGAAATGCACATTGTTAGTGACAAATGTTGCTTTGAAAAGAGGAGAGGGGATCCACCACTCAAAAGATCTCATCAGTGGACAATCAACATGGACATTCATCAACAAGGTTCCATCCCAAAGGCCGAGTGTACAACACGAAGAGGCAAACATCCATCAACCTTCGCCATGGTAAGTATCTTTACTCTGGAAACACCATAACCATGATAGTTTAGGAAACCTCTTCGTCAGCAAACCCTTGAGCACTTAGCTCAAGACCCGCAATTTTTGCACCATACTTCTTCCAATGCATTTTCCAAGTAAGCATGCATAGGGCTACATTACAAGGCCGTGCACAAGGCACATATTTTTTTCAACCCAGGCACGAACACACTTACCCATCATTCATTATGGGTTATGAGTAGTTGGCATGAATGCTCTCAACATCATCTTTAAAAGAGCTAGCAGACATCATGGGAACAACATCCATATCTCGGAAGCAAATTGAAGCCAGTAGTTGCTCCAAATCACTCTTAACAACCTCTTCTGAGCAACTTGCAGTTTTGAAAGCTCACAACGACACATTCTTGCTGGAATCCAAGGAACCAGCTCATACAACGGATGGACACCACCTCTCAAAGCACTACACAGAACAGCCCTTCCAACAAGGGTCTGTCAGGGACGACAGACTCGAGAGGGGGGGGAGTGTTGAAGCTCAAAGTCAAGGACAAAGCATGGAAGCACATCAAAAGGTGGACACATGAGGAAAGGGAGCAAGTAGGGAGCTCCAAGAAGTGTATGTCAAATTTTCAGAAGAATCCCCTACAAAAATAGTGATTTTCATCACTAGAAACCATTGTAAATACCATTATCTATTTTTAGTAACTCCATTTTGTTCAAGCCGAGGAGTCCTCGAGCTTGAGGAGTATTAGAAGTACCATCGTACCAATTTTCATAATTTTTAGACTTCGTTTGAGCCCTCAAATAAGCCCTGGAACCTAATTTTTAACTAGGCCAGACACTAGGTCTGGACAGGGCCAAAACTAGTCAAAAAACTATAAAAAGAGCTAGAGAGCTCATTTTTGGGGTTAGCTTGTTAGAGAATAGAACTTTTGTAAGAGAACTCTTTTGCAATCTAAGCTTTCCATTGTTCCTCTCTTTGATCTTACTTTGTGCGCGTGTGTGTGTATGTGTGTGCATGTTTGTGTGCTTTCACTCACGCACTTGTGCCTTACTTGCTCGTGGTCTTCATACCGGTCCTCACGTCTCCGCGGATTGACAAGTAAAGGAGGTGGTGCTTACGCTTGAGCTACAGGAGCATATCTAGATAAAGAAGGAAGGATTTATCTGGTTACCACCCTTCCAGATAGGACAAATGAGTTCGGCAATGTGATCGCAGAGACTGACATGGGTGACATAGAGCAAGGGAACTTAGGAAGAGAGCTGAGGACTCCCCATGGCAAATCAATCCTCACCAGAATCATTACTCTAGAGTGAGTTCCCCAGGACAATAAGAGCATAGATTTTCTTTTAAACTGCAACACCGACAAGGCTTTTTGGAGGTATAAGCCTGACGAGCCCAATGAGGTAGGAGCTCTCACAATCTATGAGTTTAAAGACCCTGATAGCCTAGGCAAAGTAACCTGCC
Organism: Ceratopteris richardii; assembly: GCA_020310875.1. NCBI lineage: Eukaryota > Viridiplantae > Streptophyta > Polypodiopsida > Polypodiales > Pteridaceae > Ceratopteris > Ceratopteris richardii. The sequence goes on from CM035409.1 coordinate 153,506,925, forward strand.
TAGACAATATGTCAGAGAGGATCTTCGTGGTCACCGAGCATGACAGACATGCCTACTCTTGGAAGGGTGAATTCATTTTTCCCCAATCAAGATCTTATGTCTCCTACAGCCACCAAGGAGATGGGACCTCCCAAGCTCAAGGAGCTCAAAGGGATAGAAGTAGAGACAGGCGAGAAGTAAGTTTTGTCGCTTGGGAAGAGAAAGGATGAGAATAGAAACGGATAGAGAAGAAACTGAGAGACATAGAGCCCCAAGAAACCCAAGAAATGCTAATGATTTCCCTTTGCCAAGGCCGAGAGAACACACTAGGACCCTGAGGCCAACCCAATTGGTGAAGTCAATGAAGAATTACTTTGATGGCACTCGAGACCCTTACGACCATGTGGTAGAATTTAGGCAAGTCTTGAGAGTTGAACAAGTCGAGAATCTATTCACACAGTACAATGCTTTTGGTCTAACCCTTAGAAACACAACCCTCACATGGTTCCAACCACTACAAGAGAGGCAGTTTAGGAGCATAGACCAACTTTTGGAAGCTTTTGTCACTGAGTTTTCTAAAAGTGGTATATGGCATAATACTTCCTCACTAATTCATAGCTTCAAGCAAACTCCTCAAGAAACGGTTAGACTGGCAGGAAGACGGTTTAGGCAATACCGAGAGAGGTGTCCTGTGCCTGATTACCCACACCAGCCAAACAGGTGGCTTTGTTCTTAGATGGATTGTTGAGCAGCAAGCTAAGATCATATGTGTATTTGAAGGACCCCAAAACCATAGAAGAATGTGTATGCATGTGCATAGACATTGAGGATAATCTAGGAGAGAAGCTGGAGCTCTCAAAAATCTACAAGGATTCAGATAGCTCTAGCAACCTCACTTCCGGTCAATCCACCTCTATTGAGGAACTAGCAGAGAAGGTAGCTCCAAAACTAGGTGTCTCTAGCAAACAAATTCCAAGATTTGCTCCAGGGAAACAATGCTATACCTGTGGAGGAGACCATATGGCTAGTGTATGTCCCATTATGGCCCAACCCCAAGTGAATCCTAGTAACCTGTACTGCACCATAGAGCGAAGGTAGACCAACCACACCGCACAAGACTGCCCATATAACAAACAAATTGTCAGGCAAAATTACCCTCAGCCATATCCACAACAGGGCAGATTCTAGAACCAATACCCACCACATCAGTATGGTAGGCCCCAGCAACCCTACCAACCACCCTATCAAGGGCAGCAGAGACCTCAACCAGTCCTAGCACAACAACCCCCTGCCCCAACCAATGTGATTCCAGTGAAGTATGCATCTACAGAAGAAAATCTCAACAGAGCCATAGTCCTAGTAGCACCATTGCTATCGGAAAGTGACCCGAGTGATCATAGTTTTGATTCTACACATATTGATAGCCCACAGGCTTACCACATGTCGTCACCCGATCATAATGAGTCATTCTATTATGAAGAACCCAGTGAATCTAGTTGGGAGCCTGATTATGCGAATGTCATGTATGCAAACCCCAACTCTAGACCTCAGCCTAGGCAGATAAGACCTCCATTTCCTAGAGGGCCATGCTTTTGATGTCAGGGAGATCACCTCATTCGTGATTGCCCTCTACCGACATCTACACAAACCCAATATGTGACCATCCAAGGCTTTTGCCCATATTGTGGAAGGGAGCATTTGTTATGAGAGTGTCCCAAGAACCCCATCAACATGCCAAAAATCGCCCCTATCAATGTTATTGGGTTAGTAGTAGACTCTACAGGAAGTCTAACTTCCATAGCCCCAATGCATGTGGTCACTAGAGCTCAAGCTTTGTAGTAAAACCAAGGTTTAGGTCAGGAAAAAGGTTCTGAGGTTAGCAAGACGGAGAGCATAACCAAGAAAAGGACAAGAGCTTGGAGAGATAGCCGGGAGAGAATGAAGAGGCAATGGTCGAAGAAAATGAGCGAACTTGAGGAAAGCTTGAGAGAAACAAAAGCAAAGATAATCGAACTCACATCTCAAACTCACTCTCACACTACCCTACCACCACCATTTCCATCTCCCTCCAACCGGTCACCCTCCAATTCCCAACCTTCTAATCCACCACACGTAACCCACCCACTACCCAGAGTACGATCAGTCCTAGCCGATCCCACTCTTGAGGATCTAAACATGATGCTTAAAGCATATCAGGACAGAATCCAGGAAGGGCCAAACGTGACAAATCATGACAAATGTTACCCTAGAGCCGATCTAGAGATAGAGAGAACAAAACTTTGTGCTAAAATGGTAGAATTGATGCAAGCTATGTTTGAAGCCAGTCGCTTGTTCAATGGCTCTAGCTCCACTAGAACACCATTGCATTTTGATGGTCTATTAGATAGATTGGAGAGGTTACTTGCAAAGTCTGGAAAAGGAGCCACCTCCTAGGCTAAGGAGAGGGCAAGTGATCGATTAAGCATTCCTCCCAAGGAAGCTTATGTGCCTAACTCCACTGACTGAGACACCTCTTCTTCTATGAATCGGTACTCACCAGAATTCCTGCAAGAGATTCAAGAAGAGAAATGGGCTAAAGAAAGTGAAGACCCTCCTCTGATTGAACTTGTGGATGACGTGCACGATCAATTCCCACTGGACATTCCTTCCATTTATGGAGAGCAGAATAGTGCCCAATCTCATGAGAGATTAGACTTTGAGTCTAATTCCTTGCAGGAACTACCCCATTTCACAGGCCCATGGGACTCTATCATACCTAGGTATACAGAGGTAGTAAGGAATACTAAAGTGCAGTGAAACCTCACTTTAGAAGAGTTACTCAAGGTTAAGCCGGAATTGTGGAAACATGTAGCCAACCAAGTGCCAGACGTAGCTAAACCTCATTCCCAGGTAGGATCTCATAGAACAGTGCTCGAAATATGATTGGATAAGATAGGAGACATGAGCGAAGGAGAAGAAGGAAATACCTATCTTCCCGTTACCCATCAGGGGTACACAACCAAGGCCATTTTGGACTCAGGTGCAGGAGTGGCAATTGCTACCACTTCCCTATGGAAGCATTGGGGCAAGCCAGCACTCATGCCAACGAGAATGAAATTGCAGATGGCCGATGGTCACATAGAGAGACCCTTAGGATTGCTAGAAGGAATAACTCTCACTACATGTGGTGTTGAGTTCGAGCATACTTTTGCTATATGCTTGCAACACCTAGGTGTTACAACCAAAGTCAATCTCAAGGATTACTCTCATAGAGATGTATCGCATATTCAATGGAATCCCATCCATAGAGCTAAGGATGACACGAAGTCAGTGCATTCCATAGGATCAGGATCCTCATGGATGCATGAAGACACCCACTTATGGATGTGCAAAGTAGCCGTAGAAGAAGAGAAAAGAGAAAAAGCAAGAGAGGTAGGTGCGAAGGAAACTCAGAGATCAATTCAAGACCCAGCCTATGCACCCATAGTATCACCTAATGAAGAATTTGAACCTCATGGTTGGGCAGAGATTTTAGCAACCATGGATGTAGCCATCAATGAAGAACAATGGACAACCCACTATGATGAGGATGGCTATGACATCTCAGTCTCCACGACAGAGCCAATCATGTATGACATAGTGATAGAAGAATGTGAACCTAGCACTGATGCATTTGAGGATGCAAGTGAATCTGATCTAGAGTCAATCATTATGGACCCACCATTTGCATAAGAGGAGGAATATTTCCACGAGGTAGAAGCTCACCCTCAGAGACACGAGGAAGGTATGAATGAGGTGAGATTAACCACACAAGTGACCACCCGACATGACCTGATGAAAGAAGAAGAGCAAGAGTTGATAGCTTTGCTAAGAGAATATAGAGATGTATTCGCTTGGAGTTACTAATTATCTAACCAAATGGGTAGAGGTAAAAGCGACAACAAAGAATGATGCTCATACCAGTGCTAAGTTCTTATTTGAGAATGTGTTCACCGGATACGGGCTGCCAATAGAGCTAGTAAGTGATAGAGGCACACACTTCTTGAATGAAGTCATAGAAAACCTTCTCCATGAATTCTTGGTGACACATAAGAAGTCTGCCCCCTATCATCCACAAGCTAATGGATAGGCTGAGAGCACAAATAAGATTCTATGCAATGTATTGACAAAATTGGTTAATAATAAATGTTCTGATTAGGACAAACAACTACACCATGTTGTTTGGGCATACAGAGTTCCCTATAAAATGGTACTCCACGCCACACCCTTTCAGATGGTGTTTGGCCAAAATGCAGTCCTACCATTGGACTTTTTGATATCTACATTGAAAGTAGCACAAGAGCATGATTGGACATGCCATGAGCTCTCCTCTAGATTTTGATCTTGAACGATTAGGTGAAACACAATTGAGAGCTGCAGCGGGAATTTATGCAGCCAAGAAGAGACAAAAAGCATATTTTGATGCGCATGTGAAGAATAAGGGCTTGAAAGCAGGAGACCTCGTCCTCGTCTACACCTTGAAGCAACATGCATGGAAATTAGAGAAGAGAGGCTATGGACCAATGATTATTAATAGGATCTCCACAAGTGGCGCATTACAACTAGCCACTCTAGAAGGTGACATCCTACCAAGTTACATAGGCGGATGCAGAGACAAGTTATATCAAGAACCCTTAATGGAAGAGATGCTAAATCGACTCAATACTGCAAAGAAACGTAAGGAATAGGAAAAGCGAATTCAAGAAGAAGCACAGGCAGATGCTTTAGAACACATCCGACGAATGAAATTGAGGAGAGAAGGTAGAGATCAGCCCATGCCTGACACTCATGAAGCTCTAGGTCATCACATAGCCATGTGCGAGGCTTCAGGTGAACGGTCCCATAGGATAGTTGATCGAGGACCTTTTGTGACCCTAGAAGTAGGACAAGGAGAGAGTGCAAGGACTGGGAGAGCTTTAGTTAAATCAGGTGCGGCCACTAGTGCAGTTTGACTTTCTTACTACCAAGAATTGCAATTGAAAGTAAAACCCATAGAGGCATATCTGATAGGGTTGGGAGGTGTTGAAACCCCTTGCATGGTGAAGGTGGAACTTCCCCTCTACATTCAAGAGGTCCTAATGGCAGTAAAAGTGCTAGTATGTGAAGACGAGGATCTTACCGAACCTCTTGTCTTGGGCCAAGACTAGATCTATGATCACGCAGTCAACCTCAACCTAAGAAGTGTACTTCTTCAGGCTTGGGTAGGCCAAAAGCACCTCATGATTGAATTAGAAAATCAAGCACTCACGCCATTAGAGAAGGAACCAATTCCTGGTCCCTCTAGGAATGCACATGAAGATAATGATGCTATTCTTGTCCAAAGTTCTATGCTGCAGAAGATTAATCACTCTAGACGAAGGTACAGAATTCAATGAGGAGTCCACTTCTTTTCCAAAGAGGATTCGAGGGCAGAAAGCCGGGCAACACACTACACCAAGGAGGCCAATAATCAAGAGGCATGAGCACCAACTTGTGCACTATGAAGTACCTCGTGGCATGAAGCAGATCTGGATACACAAGGGTAGAAAACTCACGGCTCTAGAGACAGATTCTCAGAGAAACCAACAAACCACACCGTCAAGGAGTACAATGAAGGAGCCCCCTAGGCAACACTCTAGACATACCATTTCTATTTGGGTTACTAAGTGATCAATGAAGGCTATCCCCAATGCTCAACAAATATGGGTGCCCAAGACTTGCTTACAAGATCAAATATCTTCACCTCCATTCCCAAGAATGAATCAACACTCACACGCACTCTTGGCAAACATCTCAGGGCAGATGCCTACACCCCGCACCAGTACACCTTTGGGTAAACCTAGGAATATTGGGAAATGGGTACCCAAAAGGTCCCAGCTCCAACACCATCCAGCCCAAAAACCTTTACATATCGTCACCACTAAAAGCTACGATGCCACAATCAAAGTTTGGAGACTTAAGCCCCGCATCAAACCCGCTGACCCAATTTTGTAAATACGTCTACTCTTATGTAGGTGCATTCTGAGTACATTGCATGTCCAAAGTATGCATCTAGGATACACTAACCACTAACCAACATTCACACCCATCACAAACACTTCACCACTAACCCCTAACCACTTGGAATGTCATATTAGTATTGTGGAGGGAACACCATTACATCTTGTTTCCTATGCAACAGTAATGTGCATCTCTTCTTCTAGGAGATTAGCACCATCAACTACAAATAGTCCCATGGCAGAAGCAGCAGGCACGAGCTCCCAGGCCGACACAAGTTCTCAAGTCAATTGGGAGACCATGCCTGTGGAAGCCCCACTGACAGCTAGACCTAAAGAATATCTGAATGTGAGACGAATTCCCACCTTGGATCCACCAAGTGGCTTAACAGAAAGGGTAAAAGGTCACTCTCATTGGTTCAATGAGATGCCAGGAGATTTAGGTGATGCAGACCACATCTGGAGTCTAAGTTGGAATTTGGAGGAGTATGGTGGACATTTCAATTCTTCTCAAGAGAGTTTGAAGCTCTACAGAACGTAGCACCTCTTCAAGATATTTGGCAGAAAGTGGGATTGAAGGACTACGTTAGCGCATCCCTGCCTAAACCAGATTTCCTTAGATGTTACTACTTGATTACAACTCTTAAGGCGACAGGAGATCAAGATCAGTCAGACACATTCCTTTTGCCCTCTCTATCGACCCCTGAGGAGATGAAAAAGTTCGAGCTGAACATAACTTTAATCAAGGAGGGCCTCCAGATGTACGGCACCCATATACCCTCCGATCGAGACCCTTTGATACCGGAATCTATGAAGAACAATAAACTCAAGAAGTTGAAAGAGATGTGTGCCCTCACCCCAAACATTGCCATACCGTTGCACATGTCCCTTCATCACTTTGCATTTCCGGCTCAAGACCGATTCACACAGCCTCATAAAAAGATTTGGTACGGGCTATACCTAGCGGAGATAGGCAGTCTACCTATTAAAATGCTAGTGTGGATCCTCGACGAATTATATAAAGCAGGCAAACGAGGATTAAGGAAGCCTTCATTGAATGGTTGTTATGCCATTACCAGAATCATTTACAGATGCCTAGCCTATGATGTGCCGATCACATGGGCACTTACTTACTCACAGCTGCACTTCTTCCAAGGATGGAAACCAGGAGTTCAACCAACTAAATGGATGCATGGATCTCTTTCTTAAGTCCCAATTCCTCGCGAGTCCACCATAGAAATCTCCCTTAGAGAAGAAGAATAGGTGGCCCCATTCACTATCCATCTCCAACGAGCACAATCAGAGGGCACGGTACAACCCACTCCGTAAGCCCCTCCATTACCCACGAATGCTGAGTTTGCCTCCATGGCTGCATTGGTGGAAGATACCTCCTTTGACTTTGAGACCTTCTTGCAAACAACACAACTATCTGATGGTGAGTTCTTTTCAGACACTGAAGGTCCCGGATCATCAGGCCATAGAGGACGCCCACATCACGAAGAACGAAGAGTACATTGGGAGGATGAGGCACAACACACTCACGTTGAAGGCACACATGAACAAGAGGAGGTGCAGGGGCATGAATCAGAGGAGAGTGAGGAGGAAGCCCCCACATACAGTGCACAAATCAAACGGCTATACAAAACCATCAAACAAGTACGAAAAAGGCATAGGTTGTTAGAAGAGGCAAGCAGAGCAATGGTGAACCAGATGCTACAAGCGGAGGATGTGGACCCTCATTCTATAGAATCATTGAATCTTTTGGTAGACACCTGTGGAATTGTGGAAGCTTTGCGGACCATGATACATCGTACCCCCCTCAATATGACCAACGAAGGCTCGATACATGATCATGAAAGGGAAAGATGATTCAGATGGAAGTCTCTACCTCACTCCCTACCACAGCTCAAGAAGATGTTCACATGACCAGCCCCATGAACACTGATGCACCCGACAAAAGCACACAAATACCATCTCCACCATCGCCTCCCATCCAGCCCACCAAAACCTCCACCACTAGCATTCCTGAACAACCTCTATTCACACTTAGTGAACCTGTATCACACACCACCCTTTCTCCATCCTTCCCTTTACCTACATCCACCATTTCTAGCCAATTTTGCGAACCTCAGATAGGTCATCCTACCCCCCATCAAACCATTATAGGTCACCCTTCTTATCTACTTGCTCTAGGACATCCACAGGTCTCTACCCAAATATTGACACACCCATTTTCCCTCACTACTACATTCCCTCTTTTCCAACCCCAACCCTCAATGCCCCCCTCAACCTCCTTAGACCCAACACAAACCACCCTTCCCCAATTTTGGGCAAACCTTGTAAATATGATGCAACAACTTGATGATTATAATAGAAATCCCCTCTCCCGCTCCACCTCTCCCACCTTCACGCCCACCATGAACACGCCACCCACCATTCGAGTATTCACGATTCACATCTCACACACAATCATATCTGACCCCATGGACATTTCACCCTCCATAGAACCACCCACCGTCACTTTTGTTTCCCCATCACCACGTCTCACTTCACTCACATCACCACTTACAACCACCTTATGCACAACATCCACCTTTCCCTTCCCCATTTCCCGTCCCCTTGCATCTTCCAACACTACCTCTGCAACCACTTCATTTAGTCATGCACTGAACACCATGTTCGAAGCAGCGACCTAGCTTAAACAAGAATATAGATTATTGGAAGAGCACAATAAAGAGCTTTTTAATCTGTCAACCCACCTCCAAGCACGTGTCAATGCTTTAGAGTTGAGTAATAGTGAATTGCAACAAAACTATACCTCACTCCAGCAATCTTATGTGGAGCTGGAGACCAAATGTAGAGAGACATGTAAAGTGACCGAAGAGAAACTCAAAGATCAACTAGCTCGCAACGCTAGATTACAAAGAAACATGGCATTACTTCGCCGAGGATACCTCACTTAGAAGCTGCTAAGAGAATATTAAAGTATCTCAAGGGTACACAAAATCATGGTTTGTATTTTCCTTACACTTCAGATATTGATATCATGATCTATTCAGATGCAGATTGGGCAGGATGCAAGGATGATAGGAGGAGCACTTCAGGATACATTTCATTCACAGGTGATAAGCCAATATCATGGTCTTCAAAGAAGCAACCTACTGTTGCTTTGTCTTCTACAGAAGCAGAGTATAGAAGACTGGCTAATGCCACACAAGAAGCCATATGGATCAAGCTATTGTATACAAAATTGCGTTTATATAATAGGTCACCAATAATCTTTGGAGAGAATACAAGCTCACTTCACCTTGCAGCTAATCCTATCTCTCATGCTAGGACCAAACATATAGAGGTACATTACCATTATGTGAGAGAGAAGTTATCAAACAAGGACATTCAACTAACCTATGTATCAACCAACATGCAATGTGCAGATTTGTTGACTAAAGCTTTGGATGGAACCAAACTTTCCAGGTTCAAAGCAATGATTGGATTGTAGGATATACATGAGGACTGAAGATGAAGACCAAGCCAAAATGTTTGGCTTGAGGGGGAGTTGTTGGTGTAATTCACAAGCCTACACATTTGGCTTGAGAGATACATTGAAATTCATACACATGAATAAGCATAGGAACAAAGGCTAGTGGTCAATTACCACTTTACTCTTTGTAAAAGTCAGATTTGACATGGAATATTTGTAAACACCTACCCAAAGGGATTTGTGGAAAAAGGTTAGCTTTGATTGAAGGAATATCTCCTAGGATTTAGGGGCTTTATCATAGGGAGCCAAAAGTTTGAATTTGAATTCCAATGTTTACTCACTCACTATAAAATTGATCATGAAAAATTCACGGGTAAGACTCATCATTCTCGAGCTCATTACTGTCAATTATGAGTGTGTGTGAGGCCTACACTCTAGCCCACACCTATCTACACCATTAGGAAATGATCTTCATGCCAATGGGTTTGTATACAAGTGTTCATTAATACATATATCTTCATTGTTCATTTTTGAGTTCTCTGTCATAGTACTTGAAAGTCTGTCAACTTGTGGAGAGCATATCTAAGTCATTTTTTCACCAAATTCAAAGGTCTAAAGCTCGTTGGAACCAGCTCGAAGCTATCTACATTATTTCCAAATTTGAAGAGATTATATTCAGCCATTGTAGAGAAAACCTCATCAAGGTGATCGCTGGTCATTGTCTGCTACAGTCCTAAAAAATCGGGGGTAAAGGTTTCCTTGCTAAGTTGATTTCTCTAAGCATAGTTAATCTTTTTACATCATTCCACTTGGAATAGTTAGCTTGCTAAGCTAGTTAGATACCCCTAAAAGGAATTTTTTCAATCCGTATTGTGTTGGTCATACTGAGCAAAAGATCTAGCAGGTGTCAAGACATAAATAGAAGGTTTTCTTGAGATTTTGAGTTTCAAAGTTATCTATTTTGGATTCATCATTACACACATCATTTCCAAAGTACATAGGCCATTTTATGGTGTCATTGGAAAGCTAAGGAGGTCCACTTATCAACTCTGAAGAAGAAAAGGGCTAGTACAAAGCAGGATTTGGCAGTACCTACTCAATCGCTTGGAGTGTCCATCCATCTTTCCCAACATTCACCCCCGCCAGAATCTTCGATCGACAATGAACTGCTTGCCCTCTGACAATAGTTCACTGAGTTAAACATGAAGCTATTACAATATGAACGACCACCCTCGCCACCCGATCAACCATTAGAAGAAGAGGCAGTCACCATTCCAGTTGAGGAGACCTTTGAAGATAATTATGAGCCTCAACCTCTTCCACGCAACAAAGTCACTGACGAAGAACAAGACACATACGAGGAACCCCCTCTTGCATGGATGAAACAAGTAGAAGAGATGGGGCCAACTCACGAAGAGCGTATATCCACTCAGATGATGGCCATGAAAACTACTGAGGAGGCAATACTTCAATTGGAATATTTTAGGCACTTGGCTCCTAGGCGACTGATAACCAGTTCAGAGTTACAATATAAGCCCTATTTTGTACTATTGGCAGATTACAATGCTAATTCCAAGCGAGTGACCAATAAGTATTCTTCTTTTGCAACGCAGTTCCAACGAGAGGACATCCCGGAAGAAGCCAAAAAAGGTGCCATATTCCAACCAATCTTGCAGCAAAAAATATTGGAGACCTATCTAGAAATGCTACAAACATGGGATCATGCTCCCATGCACTTAAAGTATAACCCTTGCTTTGGGTCAGTGCAACGAAGAAGATCATGGAAAGCGTTTGCCATAAAAGTTCAGAACAATGCTAATTGCAAAGAATGGCTTAATTACCCCTCCATTTGCACCACCAACAGGCACACCAACCGTGTCCTACATGATGGCTACTATCAGACACTGGATGCCATGCTTACAACCCATGCCCGATGTCGCTGCTCAGATGATGCGAAAGATCCTGGACATGATGCAGATAGTGCTCAAGACTTTCCGCAATGCACACAACGTCCAGCCTCCAATCCCGGGCTTTATAAATGGTAATTATGACTTACTCTACGATATGAGCACTACCCCTAGTATCCGGGTTGGTTATGCTTGGCATGAGAGGATTAGATATCTCGCTGCTTGCTACAAGCAAACATTTGATGATATGTTTACCACTGGGTTTTGGGAATCTCACTCGAAAGTGTTCATGCCACGACCAACCGATCTTCTACAACTATTTGCATGCGAACAGACAATGCACTCAGAGCTATATACAACACCCCAACCTGACATTCAGGGCGTGGTTAATTAGGATGCTCTTCAAAGAGATCTAGTCAGGGGACTCAGAATCAGAGAACAAGAGTTAGCCACTGAGATAGTCCAACACTACATTGATCACCCTGTGGTGCAAAGGTCTGTAAGAGACGACAGATGCTAGGGGGGGGAGAGTGTTGGAACCTGAGAAGAAGCAAGTATGGGCATACACGCAAATCTAGCACTGAGGCAACCCTTCAAATTTTTTCAATCCTTACATTATTGTAAAAGTGATTCTCATCACTGAAAACCATTGTAAATACTGTTTCATCTTTTTGTAGCTCCATTTTGTGCAAGCTGAGGAGTCCTCGAGCTTGAGGAGCTTTAGAAGTAATGGCCTATTTTAAAGACCCCACAAGAAAATGAAGTACAAAGGATCTAAGTGGATCAAGAAATTACCAAGTCGAGGATATAAAGGGGGAGCTAAGGAATCATGAAAAGAACCACATTTTATAAAGGAAATCTAGAGAAGTACCTGTATTTGATCTTGATATTCAAAACTATGTACTTTAACTTTATAAGGATATTAAAAGATCAAGTAGTCATTTGAACCAAGTTTATTGCTTTTAGAAGTAAAGGGGATTCAGGAAAATCTGTGGTTATAAGAATCCATTTTAGTTGGATTTTATTGGTTTTAAATTATCGATATAGGATGTGACACATGGATCATATTAAGGATCATCCGTATGGGATGATAGATACATCTTTCCTTTGAGAAATTTTCTTCTATTGTTAGGTAGAAAAGTACTCATCATCCATGGATAGTATTTTTCATTAGGCTAGAAGGATATTGATTTCCTTTATATATGAGAAGATTTGTTGATAATTGATTATATTAAGAACTTAAGAAGATGATAAATCATAGCGAGTGGATATAGAATTATTCATTCACTCTCATGTTTTGCGAGATAAAGAAAGTGGGAGAAGTTCCCACTTGAATATGCATTTTAGATTTAGTACTTTAGTGTAAATAAGTCTATTTAATCAATAGAGATATAGGAATTTATCTCTAGAGGAAGTAATTTTGAAGTGCTCCTAGAGTAATAGTCTATATTGCTTTTATCCATTAGATCCACTACATGGGAGTGCCACTATTCTATCTAGTTATTAAGGATATCATTTCGGCATAATAGTTAGATTGACTGATGTTTGCTTGCACCACTATCAAAATAGAAAACATGGAAGTATGCCACAAAGATACACTACTCACGAGAAGATGGTTAATGGCTATATGGAGTAGTAAATGCCCGTTCTTCATTCTAAACAAGGTTAGCATACTCAACTTTGGGTGTAGAGTCCTCTGTAGCAACCATTCCAACCTCTTTCTTCATTGCTTGTTTTGTAGTGAGTTTAGAAAAACCATTAATGATATTACGATTTGACTTAAAATACTTGCAAACTTGATGTTTGTTGAAGAATCACTCACAAATTTGACATACAGACAGACATAAAGACAAAGAAAGACAAACAAAAGTAGACAGTCAGAAAATTAAGCCTTAGTGAAGGGACAAATTCACGACTGTAATATAGTTCATAGAAACTTCCAGAAATACGAGTTTTGAATATCGGAACAAAATGTATATATATGAGGTAGAAGATCATAATATATGAAGAGAGAAGAAGAGAGCAGTGTGCTCATAGAACCGGAATAGAATAGCGCATATAGAAATTGAGAATAGTGATATAGAAGACGCCAGAGATTGCGTATGTAGAGATGAATAATAGAACCTGAACTGTCGTGTATTCATCTAAGAGAGATGGTAAGGAATAACTACTCAGAGTAGGAGAGTTTTCCATAGCTATGAGCAAAGTGAGGCCAAGCTATTTTGTACACATCTTCTCTAATAGAAAACACATGTTCATGTGGAAGCTTGAGCGCATTCTTCGTATGTGAAGAAATCTCAGTGATGTTACTGTGAAAAGTTAGTTAACAGTTATAATTTTCTCAGTAAATGTTTTTCCGGTACATCTACAAGGTAGATCTCGTAACATAGTGTAAAGGTTTTCATGAGAGATAGCTCATCTTGAAGCTAGGAGTCTGAACTCCAAACTGATCAAAAGACTTCTGTGAAACGGGACAAGTACATAGTACTGTGTCTGACCGTAAAGGACATCCAGAACTGGTGAAGTTTTTCCTTAAACTTCAGAAAGAGTTCATTTACTGAAGGAAGCTCAGGTATAACTTCCTTATTTCATCTACAATCATTTGAAGTAATCACAAACAGAATTGCAGTTGATTCCAGTAAGATTTCGGTAAGATTACAGTGACATTCCGATGACACTCCGGTGAACTTCTGGTGACATTTCGGTGAGTTCAAAACACAGTTGTAAAGTTTTTCAGATTCAGAAAGTTTGCTAAGCTACTGATGATTATAGAGGTGTTCTAATATCACTCTAGCTTAGTTCTTGTGGCTTGGTGAATTCCGTAGTTGAGCTTTAGTTAGTTAGGCTCACTCACCGCATCAACAAGTAGTACAAGAGGTCAACAGTTGATGATGGTTTGTTAGAGCTCAACAAGTGACAATTTTCCGCAGCTTAGTGTTAAGCTTTTGTCACGAAATCAACAGTGGTATCAGAGTAGAAAGGTTCTGAAGAGCAGAAAAGGTTTCTCAAAAGTAGAAACGACAGTAAAGATACAAGAGAATTTTAAGAACTTTCACAAGAAAGGTGAAAGCTAAGATGATCAACAAAAAACAGCGTCAAGAAACGTTGCAAAGTAATTCTCAAGGGTAAAGGTTTGTAAAAGGTAAGACCTTTTAACATTACACTCACCGAAAGTAACAGAAAGAAGAAGATTATGGCAGATCATATCTCTATTGACAAATTGGATAGAGATAATTATCCCGCTTGGGTAATGCGCATGGAAGCCTTACTTATGAGTAGAGGTAAAGGAAGAGGTAATCAGACTAACAACAAGAAGTCTTGTTGGATATGTGGATTAATTAATCATTTGGCTCATTATTGCTGGCATAATTCTCAAGGATCAAGTCAGAATCAGAACAATAACAGTAGAGGTAGAAGCCGAAGATATCCAAGAGAAAGACAAAGCCAAAGAGGCGGATATGGTAGAGGTGGAGCAAGAAGTTGGGGACAGAATCAGTCTCACAACACTACATACTACAATTATGCGAATGATACACAAAATGATAGTCATACAATGTTGATGATGAACTCGATAAGTATGTCAGAGAATGAAGACCTCAAGGTATTCTATATTGACTCTGGTTGTTCAAATCATTTGTCAGGAAATATAGAATTGTTATCAGAACTTGAAGGAGGTATTTCAAATCATACAGTACAAACAGGTGATAACAGAAAACATAATGTAAGGTTAATTGGAAAGGTAAGGTGTAAGAATGGAGCTGACCTACTAACAAATGTTTTGTATGTTCCAACAATCCCGAAGAATCTGATTAGTGTGGGACAGATAGTAGAAAAAGGTTTTCAAGTCAGATTTACAAATGAAGGAGTATTTGTTGAAGATCTAGAGAATGGATACAGTCAGATTGTCCATGGTAAAAAGGAAGGTAGACTTTTTACTCTTAAAGTACAAGGGAATGTTGTTCAAGCCTTGATCACACATGGTGATGAGGTATTTACAGAGTTAGATCTCTGGCATAAGAGGTTAGGACATTTTAATGAAACAGGAATCAAAACTATGGTGGAGAAACAATCCATGAGAGGATTACCAAATATGAAGAATGAACATATGATTCACAAATGTAAAGCCTGTCAGATGGGAAAAGCCCACAGGTTACCATTTCAGAAGAAAGGGTATAAACACGATGATGTGTTAGAACTCATACATACAGATGTATGGGGTGAACAAAAGAAGGATCTATCAACGGCTCAAGGTATTATGTTCCTTTTATTGATGATGCAACAAGATGGATAACTCTTTATGTTTTGAAAGAGAAATCAGAAGAAGCTTGAACCAAAAGCTGAAAAATACGTGTTCATCGGATATGATGAAAAACAGATGGGTTATAGGTTATGGAGTCCTCTAACCAAACAGTTTACTGTTTCCAAAGATCTAACATTTGATGAAGGAAAAAGCTGGTATACAGACATAGAGTATAATGAAGAAACAATCAGAGAAGAGATAAGAAGGAAAGAAAAAGTAAAATCACATATGCAAGTGAATGAAGATGAAGATCATATGCAGGCAAGTACGTCCCAGGATCGGATCAAGTATGAGAAACGAAGATGGACCGAGATTTGATGAAGATGTGTATTCAGAAACACATGAAGAATATGAGCTAAGAAGGTCAAACAGAGTAAGGAAACAACCAACAAGGTATTCCTATGACACTTCTTATTTGACTCAGAAAAACTATGCTTACTTAGTAAAGGAATATTAAGAACCTCATAATTACGGTGAAGCAAAAGGTAAGAAACAATGGGAAGAAGCAATGAAGGAGGAATTCAATGCTCTTGAAGAGAACAAGACTTGGGATCTTGTTCCAAAACCAAATGGTAAGAAAGTGATTGGGAATAAATGGATTTACAAAGTTAAGAAACTTGCAGATGGAAGGATAGCCAGATACAAAGCTAGACTGGTGGTCAAAGGCTATGCTCAGACGCATGGCATAGATTATGATGAAACGTTTAGTCCGGTGGCAAAGATGTCAACCGTAAGGACATTGATTGCTATAGCAGCATCAAAAGGATGGAAGCTAAGTCAGCTGGATATAAAGAATGCATTTTTAAATGGATATATATTAGATGAAGTCTACATGGAACAACTTGAGGGGTTTGTAAGTTCCAGTTACCCAGATCATGTTTGCAGATTAAGAAGAGCTCTCTATGGATTGAAGCAAGCTCCAAGAGCTTGGAATTACAGACTTGTGAAGTATCTAAATGACCTTGGATACCAAAGCTCAAAGGCTGATGCAAGTCTACTCATTAAGAGAACAGATGAAGGTATGATCTACATTTGTATTTATGTAGATGACATAATAATCACAGGAACCTCAGATGAAGGAATCAAGGAGGTAAAAAGATTACTTGAAAAAGATTTCAAGATCAGTGACCTAGGAAACTTATCATACTTTCTTGGAATGGAAGTCACATATACAGATCATGGTGTATATGTTTCACAAGAAAGGTATGTCCTAAACTTACTGAAGAAGTTTAACATGGAGAATTGCAGAGAAGCTTCAACACCGCTTGAAGTAAATCATAAACTCAGCAAATATGGTGGTGCAGAGTTTAAAGATATGAGGAAGTATCAATCGTTAGTGGGAAGCTTAATTTATGCTACACTAACAAGACCAGATCTCTGTTATGCAGTGGGAGTTCTCTCACAGTTGATGCATTGTTCGAAGGATCAACATTGGGTTGCAAGACAAAGAGTTCTTAGATATATCAGAAGATCAACATTGGGTTGTAGGACAAAGAGTTCTTACATATATTTTATCCTTTTACGTCAGATATAAAGCTGAGAGCATACAATGACTCAGATTGGGCAAGAAGTCAAGATGACATAAGATCAACACATGGGTATATGATATACCTAGGACACAAGCTTGTAAGCTGGTGTTCAAAGAAGCAACACACAGTGGCTTTATGATCAACAGAAGCAGAATATAAAGGACTTGTGGAAGCAGCTAAAGAAGTGATATGGATGCAGAACTTGTTCAAAAGTATGGGCATTGATCAAGGTATACCTATCATACATGGAGATAATATGAGTTCATTGTACCTTGCAGCAAATCCAATATTTCATGCAAGAACAAAACACATAGAGATTCAATATCATTTCCTAAGGGAAAAGGTAATGGAAAAAGAGATTGAAATAGTATACACATCTACAAAGGATCAGATAGCAGATATTCTGTCAAAGAGCTTAGATGGAGTCAAGACAAGCAGATTCAAAGAAATGGAAGGTATAAAAGAAAAGAAGAATATATGAAAGATCAGAGAATGCAAATTAGTGATTGAGGGGGAGCTGTTGAAGAATCACTCACAAATTTGACATACAGGCAGACATAAAGACAAAGAAAGACAAAGAGAAGCAGAAACAAAGTCAGTCAGAAAATTAAGCCTTAGTGAAGGGACAAATTCACGACTGTAATATAATTCATAGAAACTTCCAGAAATACGAGTTTTGAATCTCGAAACAAAATGTATATATATGAGGTAGAAGATCATAATATATGAAGAGAGAAGAAGAGAGCAGTGTGCTCATAGAACCGGAATAGAATAGTGCATATAAAAATTGAGAATAGTGATATAGAAGATGCCAGAGATTGCGTATGTAGAGATGAATAATAGAACTTGAACTGTCGGGTATTCATCTAAGAGAGATGGTAAGGAATAACTACTCAGAGTAGGAGAGTTTTCCATAGCTATGAGCAAAGTGAGGCCAAGCTATTTTGTACATATCTTCTCTAATAGAAAACACATGTTCATGTGGAAGCTTGAGCGCATTCTTCGTATGCGAAGAAATCTTAGTGATTTCATGTTATTGTGAAAAGTTAGTTAATAGTTACAGTTTTCTCAGTAAATGTTTTCCCATTACATCTACAAGATAGATCTCGTAAAATAATATAAAGGTTTTCATGAGAGATAGCTCATCTTGAAGCTAGGAGTCTGAACTATAAACTGATCAAAAGACTTTTGTGAAACAGGACAAGTACACAGTACTGTGTCTGACCGTAAGGGACATCTAGAACTGGTGAAGTTTTTCCTTAAACTTTAGATAGAGTTCATTTACTGAAGGAAGCTCAGGTATAACTTGCTTATTTCATCTACAATCATTTGAAGTAATCACAAACAGAATTGTAGTTGATTCCGGTAAGATTCCCGTAAGATTACGGTGACATCCAGGTGACAGTCCGATGAAGTTCAGGTGACATTTCGGTGAGTTCAAAACACAGTGTAAAGTTTTTTAGTTTCAGAAAGTTTCCTAAGCTAATGATGATTATAGAGGTGTTCTAATATCACTCTAGCTTAGTTCTTGTGGCTTGGTGAATTCCGCAGTTCAGCTTTAGTTAGTTAAGCTCACTCACCGCGTCAACAAGTAGTACAAGAGCTCAACAGTTGATGATGGTTTGTTAGAGCTCAACAAGTGACAATTTTCCGCAGCTTAGTGTTAAGCTTTCGTCACAAAATCAATAGTGGTATCAGAGCAGAAAGGTTCTGAAGAGCAGAAAAGGTTTCTCAGAAGTAGAAACGAAAGTAAAGATACAAGAGAATTTGAAGAACTTTCACAAGAAAGGTGAAAGCTAAGATGATCAACAACAAACGTCAAGAAACGTTGCGAAGTAATTCTCAAGGGTAAAGGTTTGTAAAAGGTAAGACCTTTTAACATTACACTCACCAAAAGTAACAAAAACAAGAAGATTATGGCAGATCATATCTCTATTAACAAATTGGACAGAGATAATTATCCCGCATGGGTAATGCGCATGGAAGCCTTACTTATGAGTAAGGACTTAATGCTATATGTGACAGGAGAAGAAAAGAAGCCAACTTTCGAAGACGAGAGTCAACCAAAGAAAGAAGAGTTAGAAGCCCTGAAGTTGTGGCAGAAGAAAGAAGCAACAGCAAGAGCTTATATCTACAATACCATTACAGATCATCTACTACCGCACATTAGAGGTCTAGAGAAAGCGAAAGACATATGGAGTGCATTGGAAGATCATTTCCAAAATACGACAAAAGCTAGAAAGGCTAGCTTATGGTCAGAGTTTACAACGTTCAAGAAAAAGCAAAGTCAAAGCATTAGTGATTATGTCACTAAGATGAAAGACTTGGCGGATAGTCTTGGATCTATTGATGAAGATATCGAAGATCACAGGTTGATAGCACAAGTGCTTGTAGGACTGAGAGGAGATGAAAGGTGGAAACCTTTTGTGCTCTCAACTAAACTTTCTTTAAATCATTTTGTACCAGATTTAAATCAGTTGCTTGGACTAATGTTAACGTTTGAGCAAGATTTGAAGACAGACAGAGATAAAGGACATAGTTCGGCTATGCATGCAAAGAATAAGAAGAAAGGTGATAAAGGTAAAGAAAAAGATGAAGAAGGGATGACTACTCAAGCAAATTATGCAAGAGGAAGAATGCCAAAAGTAAAAGTAGAGGTAAAGGAAGAGGTAATTAGACTAACAACAAGAAGTCTTGTTGGATCTGTGGATTAATTAATCATTTGGCTCATGATTGTTGGCATAATTCTCAAGGATCAAGTCAGAATCAGAACAATAACAGTAGAGACAGAAGCGGAAGATATCAAAGAGAAAGACAAAGCCAAAGAGGCGGATATGGTAGAGGTGGAGCAAGAAGTTGGGGACAGAATCAAACTCACAACACTACCTAATATAACTATGCAAATGATACACAGAATGATAGTCATACAACGTTGATGATGGACTCGATAAGTATGTCAGAGAAGGAAGACCTCAAGGTCTTCTATATTGACTCTGGTTGTTCAAATCATTTGTCAGGAAATATAGAATTGTTATCAGAACTTGAAGGAGGTATTTCAAATCATACAGTACAAACATGTGATAACACAAAACATAATGTAAGGTCAATTGGAAAGGTAAAGTGTAAGAATGGAGCTTACCTACTAACAAATGTTTTGTATGTTCCAACAATCCCAAAGAATCTGATTAGTGTGGGACAGATAGTAGAAAAAGGTTTTCAAGTTAGATTTACAAATGAAGGAGTATTTGTTGAAGATCCAGAGAATGGATACAGTTAGATTGTCCATGGTAAAAAGGAAGGTAGACTTTTTACTCTTAAAGTACAAGGAAATGTTGGTCAAGCCTTGACCACGGTCAGATTGTCCATGGTAAAAAGGAAGGTAGACTTTTTACTCTTAAAGTACAAGGGAATGTTGGTGATGAGGTATTTACAGAGTTAGATCTGTGGCATAAGAGGTTAGGACATTTTAATGAAACAGGAATCAAAACTATGGTGGAGAAAAAATCTGTGAGAGGATTACCAAATATGAAGAATCAACATATGATTCACAAATGTGAAGCCTGTCAGATGGGAAAAGCCCACAGGTTACCATTTCAGAAGAAAGGCTATAAACACAATGATGTGTTAGAACTCATACATACAAATGTATGGGGACCGACAAAAGAAGGATCTATCAGCGGCTCAAGGTATTATGTTCTTTTTATTGATGATGCAACAAGATGGATAACTCTTTATGTTTTGAAAGAGAAATCAGAAGTATTTGAAGCTTTCAGACATTTTCATGCATATGCTGAAAGACTTACAGGACAGAAACTCAAAAGACTAAGGTCTGATGGAGGAGGAGAATATTTTTCTCGAGAGTTCAATGATTATCTGTGGAATGCAGGTATCAAAAGAGAAATAACTTGCAGGTATACACCACAACAAAATGGAGTAGCAGAAAGAAGAAATCGAACTCTAGCTGAGTTTGCAAGAGCAATGCTAAAGGAGAAGAATTGTCCAAATTATCTTTGGGCTGAGGCTGTAAATACAGCTACATATCTGGTAAATAGATTACCATGTACAGCTTTAAATGGGATGACCCCTTATGAAGCTTGGTGGGGCAAGAAACCAACACTTGATCATTGTAAAGTGTTTGGATAGTTGCTTATGCTTATGTACCATCACAACTGAGACATAAGCTTGAACCAAAAGCTAAAAAATATGTGTTCATCGGATATGATGAAAAACAGATGGGTTATAGGTTATGGAGTCCTCTAACCAAACAATTTACTATTTCCAGAGATGTAACATTTGATGAAGGAAAAAGCTGGTATACAGACATAGAGTATAATGAAGAACAATTAAAGAAGAGATAAGAAGGAAAGAAAAAGTAAAATCACATATGCATGTGAATGAAGATGAAGATCATATGCAGGCAAGTGCATCCAGGATCGGATCAGGTATGAGAAACGAAGATGAACCGAGATTTGATGAAGATGTGTATTCAGAAACACATGAAGAATATGAGCTAAGAATGTTAAACAGAGTAAGGAAACAACCAACAAGGTATTCCTATGACACTTCTTATTTGACTCAGAAAAACTATGCTTACTTAGTAAAGGAAGATGAAGAACCTCAGAATTACAGTGAAGCAAAAGGTAAGAAACAATGAGAAGAAGCAATGAAGGAGGAATTCAATGCTCTTGAAGAGAAGAAGACTTGGGATCTTGTTCCAAAACCAAATGGTAAGAAAGTGATTGGAAATAAATGGGTTTACAAAGTTAAGAAACTTGCAGTTGGAAGGATAGCCAGATACAAAGCTAGACTGGTGGTCAAAGGCTATGCTCAGGCGCATGGCATAGATCATGATGAAACGTTTAGTCCGATGGCAAAGATGTCAACCATAAGGACATTGATTGCTATAGCAGCATCAAAAGGATGGAAGCTAAGTTAGCTGGATATAAAGAATGAATTTTTAAATGGATATATATCAGATGAAGTCTGGATGGAACAACCTGAAGGGTTTGTAAGTTCCAGTTACCCAGATCATGTTTGTAGATTAAGAAGAGCTCTCTATGGATTGAAGCAAGCTCCAAGAGATTGGAATTATAGACTTGTGAAGTATCTCAATGACCTTGGATACCAAAGCTCAAAGGCTGATGCAAGTCTACTCATTAAGAGAACAAATGAAGGTATGATCTACATTTGTATTTATGTAGATGACAGAATAATCACAGGAACCTCAGATGAAGGAATCAAGGAGGTACAAAGATTACTTGAAAAAGAGTTCAAGATCAGTGACCTAGGAAAGTTATCGTACTTTCTTGGAATGGAAGTCACATATACAGATCATGGTGTATATGTTTCACAAGAAAGGTATCTCCTAAACTTATTAAAGAAGTTTAACATGGAGAATTGCAGAGAAGCTTCAACACCGCTTGAAGTAAATCATAAACTCAGCAAATATGATGGTGCAGAGTTTAAAGATATGAGGAAGTATCAGTCGTTAGTGGGAAGCTTAATTTATGCTACACTAGAGTTCTTAGATATATCAAAAGAACTATAAAAGAAGGATTATATTATCCTTTTACATCAGATATAAAGCTGAGAGCATACAGTGACTCAGACTGGGCAAGAAGTCAAGATGACAGAAGATCAACACATGGGTATATGATATACCTAGGACACAAGCTTGTAAGCTGGTGTTCAAAGAAGCAACACACAGTGGCTTTATCGTCAATAGAAGCAGAATATAAAGGACTTGTGGAAGCAGCTAAAGAAGTGATATGGATGCAGACCTTGTTCAAAAGTATGGGCATTGATCAAGGTATACCTATCATACATGGAGATAATATGAGTTCGTTGTATCTTGCAGCAAATCCAGTATTTCATGCAAGAACAAAACACATAGAGATTCAATATCATTTCCTAAGGGAAAAGGTAATGGAAAAAGAGATTGAAATAGTATACACATCTAAAAAGGATCAGATAGCAGATATTCTGACAAAGAGCTTAGATGGAGTAAAGACAAGCAGATTCAAAGAAATGGCAGGTATAAAAGAAAAGAAGAATATATGAAAGATCAGAGAATGCAAATTAGTGATTGAGGTGGAGCTGTTGAAGAATCACTCACAAATTTGACATATAGACAGACATAAAGACAAAGAAAGACAAAGAGAAGCAGAAACAAAGTCAGTCAAAAAATTAAGCCTTAGTGAAAGGACAAATTCACGACTGTAATATAGTTCATAGAAACTTCCAGAAATACGAGTTTTGAATCTCGGAACAAAATGTATATATATGAGGTAGAAGATCATAATATATGAACAGAGAAGAAGAGAGCAATGTGCTCATAGAACCAGAATAGAATAGCGCATATAGAAATTGAGAATAGTGATATGGAAGATGCCAGAGATTGCGTATGTAGAGATGAATAATAGAACCTGAACTGTCGGGTATTCATCTAAGAGAGATGGTAAGGAATAACTACTCAGAGTAGGAGAGTTTTCCATAGCTATGAGCAAAGTGAGGCCAAGCTATTTTGTACATATCTTCTCTAATAGAAAACACATGTTCATGTGGAAGCTTGAGTGCATTCTTCGTATGTGAAGAAATCTTAGTGATTTCATGTTACTGTGAAAAGTTAGTTAACAGTTACAATTTTCTCAGTAAATGTTTTTTCGGTACATCTACAAGGTAGATCTCATAACATAGTGTAAAGGTTTTCATGAGAGATAGCTCATCTTGAAGCTAGGAGTCTGAACTATAAACTGATCAAAAGACTTCTATGAAACGGGACAAGTACACAGTACTATGTCTGACCGTAAAGGACATCCAGAATTGGTGAAGTTTTTCCTTAAACTTTAGAAAGAGTTCATTCACTGAAGCAAGCTCAGGTATAACTTCCTTATTTCATCTACAATCATTTGAAGTAATCACAAACAGAATTGCAGTTGATTCCGGTAAGATTAAGGTGACATTCCGATGACAGTCCTGTGAAGTTCCGGTGACATTTCGATGAGTTCAAAACATAGTTGTAAAGTTTTTCAATTTCAGAAAGTTTGTTAAGCTACTGATGATTAGAGAGGTGTTCTAATATCACTCTAGCTTAGTTCTTGTGGCTTGGTGAATCCCGCAGTTGAGCTTTAGTTAGTTAAGCTCACTCACCGCATCAACAAGTAGTACAAGAGCTCAACAGTTGATGATGGTTTGTTAGAGCTCAACAAGTGACAATTTTCTGCAGCTTGGTGTTAAGCTTTTGTCACGAAATCAACAGTGTTGCTTTCTATTTTTTGGTCATCTTTATTTTCCTTCTTTTCCTATGGAGTGTGAGTAGGTTTTTTTTCTTCCTAATGGATTGCCTTTCTAACCAGCTAAGGAAGATTGATTTGCAGCATGCATAATTGACCGCTTTTGTCTAGATTGTTCTTGGTATAGCAAAATAGAGAAGACTTCTCAAAAGTTAAGGTTTTTGGATTGACTTTCATCATAAGAAAAAGAGGGGAAGCAAAAACCTGAGAAGAATTTGGAAGAACATTTAGGAGAGTCTACACAAGTGAACTGCTTGGTAGGATCTCATGAATAGAGATGAATTACTCCCTCAGATCCTTGATCTGTGTAAAAGAAAAAGTGTCCATTGAATCTCCAACTATTTTCAAAGATAAGCAACATGGTGCCTCTTTTCTCGCTTGCTATAGTGTCGTAAGAGTATCGCAAGAAGCTTTGATTGTTTTGCACATTCGAGAGGCGAAGCTATCAATGCATGTCCACATGTGCATCTCTAGCATCCTAATGAAGTTGTTCTACATTAGGCTGAATAAGAACCGTAGTGGGACTAGGAAATTGAAGGCCAACAACTTTGACACCTCCTACATTACCTGTTTTCATAACATTTGTAGGTGTAGGATGGTGTACTTCAACACCCTACACAATATTCCATAAGCCTTTTGCTATTAATACATGAGGCACCATATATACCCACAATGGGCAGTTAGAAGCATCCAACAAAATATGTCATTGCTTTCAACCATGGCCAAGGACCGTATGCTGATTGATACATAAGGTGGGTCTTTGTGTATAAATGGGCGAATTGGGGGGTGGTTTTGGAAAAGGTGCGGCCCCGTTTGGGCCCTTGCTTTACTTGAGTGCATCGAGCATGTTCCTTTGGTTTAATCTTCACAAAGCCAACCGCCTTCTCTCTCTCTCTCTCTCTCTCTCTCTCTCTCTCTCTCTCTCTCTCTCCCTTACTATTTGCTTGGTGAGTTTCCATGTCCAATGGATGCCCTATCTATTTACATGGTAGTCCGCTTCCTTGGTTGTCACATGTAGAGTGATTATTTCTAGACATGTACACGTCTACGTGAAGGTTCACTTTTTACACAAGGAGCAGCACATGAAATATACGATGAGACCGTGTGTTTGACTTGGGATTGCATGTATATATCATAGCATATAGAAAACGAATATGTATGGAGATTCCACAAATAATTTTATCATGTTCACAACATGTATGGAGAAAACGGAACATGCCATCAAATAATTTCCACAGAAGGGAGAAGGGCAGGCACTCAACAATCATTGAAAAACGCTTCCTTGGATTGAGGGTTGAGAGTGCACATGTGTGAGAGGGATAATACATGGTGAAACGTTGGAGATATGTTTTTGTAATCGTCGGAGGATGAGCAGAGCAGAGCAGACATTGGGAGAAAAAAAGGGCTTGCCAGAAAAAAAGGGCCCCCAACCATTCACTTCCCATGCAAAAGGGCTTGCCAGAAAAAAAGAAGGTGGTGGCACAATAAATAGTCAACAGCATTTCTTGGATGGCTCTTGACTCCAAGCAAACCAACAATTTGACATGTTCGTATTGTACATTATGTCGAACTTCAAGTGCGAAACGCAATTTCCAGAACGGTTCATTCGGGAGAGAAAAGTTCAAAAGAATGGCTTTTAATTTTTGCAGCCCACAATTGTGGGAGTTTCGACCCCCAAACAGGAATTCCGGCGCTTAGGTGATACTACTATACATGCAAACAAAGGCTTTCTCGGTGCGGCACAACTTGAATTGCACTTTGCCCTCTTCTTTTGTCAAGGGGTTTCTACAATGGGAACCTCGAGTGAGTGCAGAAGGGGTTTCTACAATAGGAACCTCGAGTGAGTGCATGTACCAAAGGCTTACATTATCATAATCATGCTCACACTATGCACGTACCGAAGGCTTACATTCATTTCACACTATCATAATCATGCTCACACCATGCATGTACCAAAGGACAAAGCATTCCTGTGTGTGCCACTCACCTCCCTTCCATATCCCCTTCTCAAAGTGGATAGTGTCCATCTGCACCCTCCCTCTACTGCGCGAGGTAGGAATCTCAGCATAATCCCTCGAGCTTGGGACCTTAGAAGACTTGCTCTTTTACCAAACACAAGAAGCACTCGCCCACTTGGCCTATGTCTAACACTCTCCCCCTCCTCTAACTTGATCATTATACTCAATGATCAACGACAAAAAAGTATGTGCGAACCAGAGCCGTTGATTCCCAAGTAGAATCCTCCCAAGGCAACTAGATTTAGTTTACTCTCCCTAGGGGGATCAACTAAACGTGGATGAGCGTACCCTCATACTACCACACAAACACTCTCTCACACCAGTTTTGGGGAAAAGGTGGCCATCTCAAAGTAGCTTGCATGATGCTTTGCAAACTTGTATGTATGCCACATTGGGTGTTTGAGAATTTAGCTTATATTTTGAATTTCCATCCTCAACCAATGCCCTTAACTCCGATGGGAGT
Organism: Ceratopteris richardii; assembly: GCA_020310875.1. NCBI lineage: Eukaryota > Viridiplantae > Streptophyta > Polypodiopsida > Polypodiales > Pteridaceae > Ceratopteris > Ceratopteris richardii. The sequence continues at coordinate 153,533,887 of CM035409.1, forward strand.
AGGATATTGTGTGAGGTGTGTCGGGTCTTTGCATTAACAAATTACGTCTTCTTATTCTTCTCTTACGTCTAGGAGTACGATTCTAATACCTTGTTTTTTGTACCCTTTTTTTTCCCATTGGAGTTCTAGTATGTCGGTGCGATTGTTTGTAAGTGTAATAGGCCTCTTTTCTAGTGAACTTTTTGAATTTCATTGTGGGGATAATGATTAGAATGAACAATTAGGTCATTTTATGCATGTAGAAAAAAATTTGGGTTGACAAGTTTCATATTCTCTCTCCAGACCTTATTCGCATCATGTTTTCTAGTGGAATTTTGAAGGTGAAGATGAAAGAATTAACGAAAACTATGTTTGAGAGAAAGGTAGAGCAAGTATAAGAGAATAAAAGTGCTTGTGTGAAATTTTTGTGAATCATGTTTTGAGTACCTCGTTCAGGGTCCGACATTTAGTTCATTGTAAGAAAATGCCTTGATTTTACTCTCTCTCTAGAATTTTGAAACTTGTAGGGCTCAAAAGTGGTAGTATGTCCATCTAGATTTTGTCTTAGGAGACTATATGCCCAAGTTATCTAACCTCTTTTTTGAAAAATTAACACTTTAATTCCTTAGCAAAGAGTGAATTTCCTTGTAACACTTGGAATATTTTCCTCTAGTGTTCCAAGTGTTCCTCCTTTGATCTACTATAGATCATAATATTCTCTACAAATTGTCCTACAAAATGCCCTAGATATGGTCATAGGACATGAGCTTCATGAAAGTTGTGGGAACGTTGATGGTCCTAAATGCAATTTCAGGGACATATCTCATGTAATTCTACTCTCATTTTATCATCACCTAATATCAAGATTGGTGAAATACCTAGCTTGATGTAACTTATCCATTAAATCTTCCAATCTAAGCATTAGAAACCTATTTTTTATTGTCATATTGTTAAATGCTCTATAATATATACAAATTCTCATAGAGCCATCGTTCTTTTTTACTAGGAGCATTCATCTAATGCAAGATATTATTAGGTCTATTGAAGCATTCATCTATTGGATTTGGGGGGTCCCGTGGGTACTAGTCCCCTTCTATTGTACCTTTGTTTCTTAATTTAATTCAAGTCCGCGAGAGTAGGCTATTGCCGAACTTCCTTTATATGAAAAAAAAAATAATCCTGAAGTTACTTCTCTATGTGTGTCTTGATGTTAAATATGTCGATAATGAACTCCAAGCCAGTAAAATTTCCATTTAACATGATCATAAGTCTTGTAAACTTTTAGGTGTCTCGACTAGGTGTGCCATGATACTAGGCCGGACACTAGGTCTGGACAGGGACAAAACTACTCAAAAAACTATAAAAAGGGCTCGAGAGCTCATTTTTGGGGTGAGCTTGTTGTAGATTTTAGCTTTGTAAGAGAGCTCTTTTGTAATTGAATTCCTTCCATTGTTCCAATCTCTGCTCTTACCTTGTGCACGTGTGTGTGTGTATGTGTGTGCATGTTTGTGTGCTTTCACTCACGCACTTGTGCACTTCACTTGCTCTTGGTCTTCATACCAGTCCTCACATCTCCACAGATTGACATTTATGAGGTGAAGCTCCTCACGTTGGTACTTGCCATTGTGCTAGAGTGACACTTAGCAATTTAGGAAACCAATCAGAAGGGACACATGACATGGGTTTCATGAGGAATCATCAACACGTTCTTATAATTTCAAGTGATTTCCAAGTCCATGAGCATTAGTTTTATGGCCTATCTTAAAGATCCCACAAGAAAATGAAGTACAAAGGATGTAAGTGGATCAAGAAATTACCAAGTCGAGGATATAAAGGGGGAGGTAAGGAATCATGAAAAGTACCTCGTTTAGGGTCCTACATTTAGTTCATTGTAAGAAAACGCCTTGATTTTACTCTCTCCCTAGAATTTTGAAACTTGCAGAGCTCAAAAGTGGTAGTATGTCGGTAATGAACTCCAAGCCAGTAAAATTTCCATTTAACATGATCATAAGTCTTGTAAACTCTTAGGTTTCCCAACTAGGTGTGCCATGCTACTAGGCCGGACACTAGGTCTGGACAGGGACAAAACTACTCAAAAAACTATAAAAAGGACTGGAGAGCTCATTTTTTGTGAATCATGTTTTAAGTACCTCATTCAGGGTCCTACATTTAGTTCATTGTAAGAAAACACCTTGATTTTACTCTCTCCCTAGAATTTTGAAACTTGCAGGGCTCAAAAGTGGTAGTATGTCAGTACCATTGTTTGTAAGCATAAGCAATTTTAGGCCATTTAGGTTACATGATGGCATCGTTCCATGAATGAGGAAGCATGGCATTACCTTCTCAGGAATCGTCACTATGCTACATCTAGGAATAAACTTAGCCATTTTGGTTAACCTAGACTAGGTTGTTCTCCTTCTCTCTCTCTCTCTCTTAGGTGATCCTACTACAAAATCCATGGGGATAATCCCCCACTTCCGATTGGGAAGATCTAGAGACAGAGCAAACCTCGAACCCTCAATGTCTTAGCTTTATTCCCCTCGCATTTTGTGCATTTAAGCAAATACTCTAGGACATCCTAATGAACTCCACGCCAGTAAAATTGTCTTTTAACAAGATCATAAGTCTTGTAAACTCTTAGGTGCCCCGCACTAGGTGTACCATGATACTCATGCAAGTTACGTCCTCTTGTCTCAAAATCTCTAGGGACACACACCGTACCTTTATACAATCATTGTCCATCCTAGATATTGTACTTCTTTCACTTGAATCCTCCTTGAGTATTGACCAATACTCCATCCTCATTGGAAACGTGCATGTTCGGATCCACTTTCTCGATGGATTCCCAAATGTCGCTATATGTAGGATTAAGCCTACGTTTCCCTCTGATGGACTCAGGTATCTCACTAGTGAACTGAGTAAATTTAAGCCCATTGAGCATAGGCATGTGGCCAAGCATGCCAGCCACCATATTAAACTTTCCCTTCCTATACATAAGCTCATAACCAAAATCCTAAAGGGTCTCTACCCAACGTGAAGTATGTCATTTAAGGTTTGCTTCATTAGAGAGCCACTTAATGCTCTCTTGCTTAGACACTATCGTAACCTTGGCACCATATTAGTAATGAAACCACTTCTTCAAACCATGCACAATCACTTACAATCCTTCTCATAGAGAGAGTATATATTCTGACTCAGTTCTAGCTTCTTTCTCTCAAACGCCACCACTTGGCCATCCTAAACTAAAACTGCTCCTATACCAAAATCGCTAGCATCAGTCTCAACCACAAAGGGTTTGTTGGGGTTCACTATATGTAAAAATGGAACTTTCGTAATTGCTACTTTCAACTTTTCCATACTTTGCTTCTATTTGTCTCCCCAATGAAAGGTTTTCCCTTGCCCTTTAAGTTCGTTCTTCATTAGATAGCCCATACTTTATGAGGATCCATCTAGATTTTGTCTTAGGAGACTATATGCCCAAGTTATCTAACCTCTTTTTTGAAAAATTAACACTTTAATTCCTTAGCAAAGAGTGAATTTCCTTGTAACACTTGGAATATTTTCCTCTAGTGTTCCAAGTGTTCCTCCTTTGATCTACTATAGATCATAATATTCTCTACAAATTGTACTACAAAATGCCGTAGATATGGTCATAGGACATGAGCTTCATGAAAGTTGTGGGAACGTTGATGGTCCTAAATGCAATTTCAAGGACATATCTCATGTAATTCTACTCTGATTTTATCATCACCTAATATCAAGATTGGTAAAATACCTAGCTTGATGTAACTTATCAATTAAATCTTCCAATCTAAGCATTAGAAACCTATTTTTTATTGTCATATTGTTAAATGCTCTATAATATATACAAATTCTCATAGAGCCATCGTTCCTTTTCACATGGAGCATTCATCTAATGCAAGATATTATTAGGTCTAATGAAGCATTCATCTAAATAATTCTGAAGTTACTTCTCTATGTGTGTCTTGATGTTAAATATGAGATATTTTTGTGTGGAATGTGAAACATCTTTGCAATTTTGCATATGCATATTGTATCGCTTCTCATTAGCTTTGTTTTTATGTATCATAAGTGCAATTCTTTGCAGGAACGAGATATATGAATGGTTATTTTCAAGCAATTTTTCCCTAATCAAGTATGGGCTTTGTCTGGTAATTGTGTACACTTTGCTATGATCATGTGCCTTTGTAGATCATCGGGTGGAAATTTTAACAAGGGACCTTCCATCATGTTAGTTTGGTGCCTCCAAATGCAACTAGATTTAGTTTAACCTTTCTAGGGGGATCAACTAAACGTGGATGAGGGTACCCTCATACTTCAACACAAACACTCTCTCACACTAGTTCTGTGGAAAATGTGGCCATCTCAAAGTAGCTTGCATGATGATTTGCAAACTTGTACATATGCCTAATTGGGTGCTTGAGAATATAGGTTATAGTTTGACTTTCCATCCTTAACCAATGCCATTAATTCAATGGGAGTAGGGTATTGTATGAGGTGTCTGGGTCCTTGCATAACAAAATATGCCTTCTTATTTTTTTCTTACCTCTCAGAGTAAGATTCTCATACCTTATTTTTTTGTACCACTTTTTTCCATTGAAGTTCTAGTATGTAGGTATGATTGTTTGTAGCCATAAGAAATTTTAGGCCATTTAGGTTACATGATGGCATCTTCCCATGAATGAGGAAGCGTGGAATTACCCCCTCATGTGTCTTCATTGTACTACATGTAGGAATAAACCTAGCAATTTTGGTTAACCTATGCAGGATTACCCACTCTGTGTCTTAGGCAATCCTACTATAAAAGCCATGCAGATAATCCCCCAATTGTTATTGGGAGATCCAATGGGTGGACTAGAACTCCAATCCTCAATCTCTTAGGTTTATTGATCTACCATTTTGTGCATTTAAGCACATATGCTAGGACATCCTTATGAAGTTGAGGCCTATAAAATTCCCTTTTTAACAAGATCATAAGTCTTGTAAAATCTTAGGTGTCCCACACTCGGTGTGCCATGACACTCATGCAAGATATGTCTTCTCATCCCAAAATCTCTAGCGACACACATCTTACTTTCATACAATCATTATCCACCATGAGTAAAATACTTCTTTCATTTGAATCCTTCTTGGGTACCCATCGATACTCCATTCTCATTGGAAACCTGTGTGTTAGGATCCCCTTTATTCCCAAATCTTAGTATATGTACGATCGATCCTACATTTTCCTCTGATGGACTCAACTATCTCACTAGTGATTTGAGTAAAACTAAGTCCATTGAGCATAGGCATGCAGCTAAGCGAGTCATCCACCACAATAAACTTTCCCTTCTTATACCTAAGCTCATAATCAAACTCTTGAAGGGTCTCTACCCACATGACTTATGGCCTCTAAGGTATATTTGATTAGAGTGCCATTTAATGCTCTCTTGATCAGACACTATCATAACATTGGCACCATATAAGTAATGACACCACTTCTTCAACACATGGATAATTGCTTACAATCCTTCTCATAGAGGGAGTATAAATTTTGTTTCAGTTCTAGCTTTTTGCTCTCAAATGCCACTACATGAACATTCTAAAAAAAAGTGCTCTTATACCAAACTTGTTTGCATTATTCTCAACCACAAAGGGTTTGTTGGGATCCACTATATGTAAAAGTGGAGCTATCGGAATCGCTACTTTCAACTTTTTCCATACTTGGCTTCTATTTGTCTCCCCAATGAAAGGTTTTTCCTTTCCCATTAAGTTTTTAGGTCATTAGGATAGCCCATAATTTATTAGGATCCATATAGATTCTGTCTTAGGAGAGTATACGCCCAGGTTATCTAACCTTTTTTTTGAAAATTTCACACTTTTATTCCTTAGCAAAGAGTGAATTTCCTTGTAACACTTGGAATAGTTTGCTCAAGTGAGAAGGCTTCTTCTTCGTAAGCCATCTAAGGAAGGAGATGAGGGAGGAAACACACAGTGCTAGCAACTCTTGTCTTGGGCATGTGTGAATTTCCCTTCGCTCTAGATCTATCCTTTGACTTTGCACATAGGCTTGCTATTATACATGGAATAATGGATGTTAAATGGATTTTAATGTCTTGAGGATTTTAATGTGATTGTGTTTTGATTTAGCATGTGAAGAATCATGAGCATGGGAATGTACATGGATTTACTCTGATATTTTTGAAGATATTTAAAAGATAGTATTTTATATATTTTTGTATAAATATTAGAATGCTTAGAACGTGAAGTTTTGTAAATAAAGAAGATTTTTTATAAATGCACATGTAGGAAAAATTTTATGCATGTAGGAAAAATTTTGGGTTCACAAGTTTCATATTCTCTCTCTAGACCTTATTTGCATCATGTTTTCTAGTGGAATTTTATGCATGTAGGAAAAATTTTATGCATGTATAGAAAATTTTATGAATGTTAGGTCATTTTATGCATGTAGGAAAAATTTTGGGTTGACAAGTTTCGTATTCTCTCTCTAGACCTTATTCGCATCATGTTTTCTAGTGGAATTTTAAAGGTGAAGATGAAAGAATTATGGAAAACTTTGTATGAGAGAAAGGTAGAGCAAGTATAAGAGAATAAAAGTGCTTGTGTGAAATTTTTGTGAATCATGTTTTATGTACCTCGTTCAGGGTCCTACATTTAGTTCATTGTAAGAAAATGCTTTGATTTTACTCTCTCTCTAGAATTTTGAAACTTGCAAGGCTCAAAAGTGGTAGTATGTCGGTACGATTGTTCGTAAGCATAAGCAATTTCATGCCATTTAGATTACATGATGGCATCCTTCCATGAACGAGGAAGCATGGCATTGCCTTCTCAAGAATCGTCACTATGCTACATCTAGGATAAAACTTAGCCATTTTGGTTAGCCTAGACTAAGTTGATCTTCCTCTCTGTCTCTCTCTTAGGTGATCCTACTACAAAATCCATGGGGATAATCCCCCACTTCCCATTGGGAAGATCTAGTGGCCAAAGCAAACCTCCAACCCTCAATGTCTTAGCTTTATTCGCCTCACATTTTATGCATTTAAGCACATACTCTAGGACATCCTAATGAACTCCACGCCAGTAAAATTTCCGTTTAACAAGATCATAAGTCTTGTAAACTCTTAGGTGCCCCGCACTAGGTGTGCCATGATACTCATGCAAGTTACGTCCTGTTGTCTCAAATTCTCTAGGGACACACACCTTACCTTTATACAATCATTGTCCATCCTAGATACTGTACTTCTTTCACTTGAATCCTTCTTGAGTATCGACCGATACTCCATCCTCATTGGAAACGTGCATGTTCGGATCCACTTTCCCGATGGATTCCAAAATGTCGCTATATGTAGGATTAAGCCTACGTTTCCCTCTGATGGACTCAGGTATTTCACTAGTGAACTGAGTAAATCTCAGCCCATTGAGCATAGGTATGTGGCAGAGCATGTCAGCCACCATATAAGAACTAATTACCAATTGTGCGAATATATGATGCATCTACATTGGTAGTAAAAGGGTTGTGGAAGATTGTTCAAGGTGTTGAAAAACATATTACTATACCTATAGATACAATTATTGAAAGTGTCACAGATGGCGTTGAAGATGATGATCTTCAAATTCCTATTCCTGTTGTGGTTCCTATTGCACCTACTATAGCGAAACGTTGTTGGGATGGAAAAGATGCTCAGGCACATTTATGTATAGCTTTGTCTTTCAAACATGCCACTATCCCTAGCGTTCTCTCTTACAAAACAAGAAATGATGCTTGGGATACACTTACATCGTTATACAGGGGAAGAAATGAGGATCATGTTGCTTAGCTTCAAATTCTCTCTCTCTCTCTCTCTCTCTCTCTCTCTCTCTCTCCCTCGTGGTAGCCCTCTATCATGTGTGCCTACCTAGAACTCTGATTTGATTTAATTATTTGGGTAGGGGAGTGAGTGTATCTCAAAGGGAACAAACATGGGTGGGATGCACGTGCATATGCATATGCACACCTGCAATGTTCACCAATAAAGTGTATCTTAGAGGGGATGGACATGGCTACAATGCATGTGCACATGCAAACGCACATGCACAATGTTCACCATTTGATTTTCAAAGAGTTTCTCACAAAAATGCACCATGATTAACTTGATGTTGCTTTCTATTTTCTGGTCATCTTTATTTTCCTTCTTTTCCTATGGAGTGTGAGTAGGTTTTTTCTTCCTAATGGATTGCCTTTCTAACCAGCTAAGGAAGATTGATTTGCAGCATGCATAATTGACCGCTTTTGCCTAGATTGCTCTTGGTATAGCAAAATAGAGAAGACTTCTCAAAAGTTAAGGTTTTTGTAGGGCTCAAAAGTGGTAGTATGTCGGTACGATTGTTTGTAAGCATAAGTAATTTCAGGCCATTTAGGTTACATGATGGCATCATTCCATGAACGAGGAAACATCGCATTGCGTTCTCACGAATCATCACTATGCTACATCTAGGAATAAACTTAGCCATTTTGGTTAACCTATGCACTATTACCTAGACTAAGTTGTTTTCTCTCTCTCTCTCTCTCTCTTAGGTAATCCTACTATAAAATCCATGGAGATAATCCCCCACTTCCCATTGGGAAGATGTAGTGCCCAGAGCAAACTTCCAATCCTCAATGTCTTAGCTTTATTTGCCTCTCATTTTGTGCATTTAAGCACATACTCTAGGACATCCTAATGAACTCCACGCCAGTAAAATTGCCTTTTAACAAGATCATAAGTCTTGTAAACTCTTAGGTGCCCTGCACTAGGTGTGCCATGATACTCATGCAACTTATGTCCTCTTGTCTCAAAATCTCTAGGGACACACACCTTACCTTTATACAATCACTGTCCATGATTACCCAAATTGAATTGTTCACTCTCTGTGTCTTTGCTAATCCTACTATAAGATCCATGGAGATACTCCCCCAGTTCCCATTTGGAAGGTCCAATAGATGGAGCAAACCTTCGATCCTCAATCTTTCAAATTTATTGACCTCGCATTTTTTTTATTTAAGCACATACTCTGGGATGTTCTTATGAAGTGGAGGCCACTAAAACTCCCTTTTAACAAGATCATAAGTCTTGTAAACTCGTGGGTGTCCCACACTAGGTGTGCCATGATACTCATCCAAGATATTCCATCTCATCTCAAAATCTCTAGGGAGAAAACCTTACCTTCATACATTAGATATCCATCATGGATACTCTAGTTCTTTCACTTGATTACTTCTTGAGTACCCATTCATACTCCATCCTCATTGGAAACCTATGATTTAGGATCCCCTTTCTCTATGGATTCCCAAGTCTAGGTATATGCAAGATCAAGCCTACATTTCCCTTTGATGGAATAAGGTGAATATCAATGGTGATGCATTTAGGTCAATGATTGTAAAGTAAAAGATAATAGGTCCTTTCTGAAACATGTGCACAAATCAATTTCTGAATATTGAATAGTTTCTAAGGTTTCTTCCACAAGTTCAACATAAGACATAAGAGAATATGATCATATCTAGAATAGCTAAGATTTATTGCATTCAAGAGACTCAGTAATGAGGATATGAGACTATGGGATATCAAAACTACCAATAAAAGCTTAGTCTATATCCTCACTTCAATAAAATTGTAATTCATGTATTGCTTAGCAATTCAGGAAACCAATGAGAAGGGACACATGACATGGGTTTCATGAGGAATCATCAACACGTTCTTATAATTTCAAGTGATTTCCAAGTCCATGAGTGTTGGACCCTGAGAAGAAGCAAGTACGGGCATACACGCAAAACTAGCACTGAGGCAACCCTTCAAATTTTTTCAATCCTTACATTATTGTAAAAGTGATTCTCATCACTGAAGACCATTGTAAATACTGTTTCATCTTTTTGTAGCTCCATTTTGTGCAAGCCGAGGAGTCCTCGAGCTTGATGAGCTTTAGAAGTAATTGCCTACCAAGTTTTATAATTTTCAGAGCTTGTTTGAGCCTCCAAAATAGCTTAGAAACCTAATTTTTAACTAGGCCGAACACTAGGTCTGAATAGGACCAACGCTAGTCAAAAACTATAAATAGAGCTTGAGAGCTCATTTTTTAGGCTAGCTTGTTGTAGAATTGATCTTGTATGAGAACGCTTTTGCAATAGAAGTCATTCCATTCTGTCTCTCTTTGTTCTTGCCTTGTGTGCGTGTGTGTGTATGTGTGTGCAAGTTTGTGTGCTTCTCACTCACACATTTGTGCCGTCACTTGTTCGAGGTCTTCATACCATCCTCATGTATTCTCGGATTGACATTAAAGGAGGTGCTACTCACCACTGAGCTATACCAAATTTTGGTGTCGTTTCCAAGGATCCGAGCTTTGAGGACAAGCATGTGATGGTAAGACGTAGAGAGGACGCGTTGGAAAGGTAAGTAGTAGGTTATTTCTTGTTTTTCACTAATTTTTTCCTCATCTTCCTCTCCATTTCCATCCCCATCTCTGCTCCACACCATCTCCATCTTCCTTTCATATTCCCATTTCATTTCATTCTCCTCATTTGCATAGTGCGAGTGTGAGAGAGAGCGAGAGGGCTTTACTTTTTTTGTGTGTTTTCTTGCATGATCTTGCAGGTTTCAGCATCCTCACCATCTCCAGCAAGCTTAGCACGTACTGAATTTCTCTATGCAAGCCCCGAGGCATTGACCTCGAGCTATCCGACACACCAAAAATTTGATCCTATTGAGAATCTGAGTGCATCACGACACAACACAGCCTGAGAGCTCCGAGGATCACTAGGTCGATTAATAGAATTCACTATATTTCAATCTATCGCGACACACCCATGTATCGCGACACACCCGTGTATCACGACACTCCTATCTATCGCGACACACCCGTCTATCGCGACACACCCGTGTATCGCGACACTCCTGTCTATCGCGACACACCCGTGTAGGGAAAATATTACATGTTAGGTCATTTTATGCATGTAGGAAAAATTTTGGGTTGACAAGTTTCGTATTCTCTCTAGACCTTATTCGCATCATGTTTTCTAGTGAAATTTTGAAGGTGAAGATGAAAGAATTAAGGAAAGCTCTCTATGAGAGAGAGGTAGAGCAAGTATAAGTGAATAAAAGTGCCTGTGTGAAATTTTTGTGAATCATGTTTTAAGTACCTCGTTCAGGGTCCTACATTTAGTTCATTGCAAGAAAATGCCTTGATTTTACTCTCTCTCTAGAATTTTGAAACTTGCAGGGCTCAAAAGTGGTAGTATGTAAGTACGATTGTTTGTAAGCATAAGCAATTTCAGGCCATTTAGGTTACATGATGGCATCCTTCCATGAACGAGGAAGCATGGCATTGCCTTCTTAGGAATCGTCACTATGCTACATCTAGGAATAAACTTAGCCATTTTGGTTAACCTAGACTAAGTTGTTCTGCCTCTCTCTCTCTCTTAGGTGATCCTACTACAAAATCCATGGGGATAATCCCCCACTTCCCATTGGGAAGATCTAGTGGCCAGAGCAAACCTCCAACCCTCAATGTCTTAGCTTTATTTGCCTCGCATTTTGTGCATTTAAGCACATACTCTAGGACATCCTAATGAACTCCACGCTAGTAAAATTGCCTTTTAACAAGATCATAAGTCTTGTAAACTCTTAGGTGCCCTGCACTAGGTGTGCAATGATACTCATGCAAGTTACGTCCTCTTGTCTCAAAATCTCTAGGGACACACACCTTACCTTTATACAATCATTGTCCATCCTAGATACTGTACTTCATTCACTTGAATCCTTCTTGAGTATCGACCAATACTCCATCCTCATTGGAAACGTGCATGTTCGGATACACTTTCCCGATGGATTCCCAAATGTTGCTATATGTAGGATTAAGCCTACGTTTCCCTCTGATGGACTCAGGTATCTCACTAGTGAACTGAGTAAATCTCAACCCATTGAGCATAGGTATGTGGCCAAGCATGTCAGCCACCATATAAGAACTAATTACCAATTGTGGGAATATATGATGCATCATACATTGCTAGTAAAAGGGTTGTGGAAGAGTGTTCAAGGTGTTGAAACATATTACTATACCTATAGATACAATTATTGAAAGTGTCATAGATGGCGTTAAAGATGATGATCTTCAAATTCCTATTCCTGTTGTGGTTCCTATTGCACCTACTATAGTGAAACGTTGTTGGGATGGAAAAGATGCTCAGGCACATTTATGTATAGCTTTGTCTTTCAAACATGCCACTATCCCTCGCGTTCTCTCTTACAAAACAACAAGTGATGCTTGGGATACACTTACATCATTATACGAGGGAAGAAATGAGGATCATGTTGCTTAGTTTCAAAAAGAGTTGGAGAGTGAGCATATGAATGAAGGAGATTTTATACACAATTTTTTGACAAAGATCAAATATTTGAAGGAGTAGTTGATTTTTGTTGATGAATTCTTGCCAGATAGCTCCCTTGTGTAGATTGTTCTTAATGATCTTCGTGATTCATATAAGATTCTTGCTTATACTCTTAGATTGATGATAAAATGAAATCCAAATGCCTTAAAATTTGAATCATAGTATCTATTTTTGTTGCAAGAAGATCAGTCTAGGCAGAAGAGGTTAATTCTGCATATTGTAGATCATGATTTCTTACGTAATCACACGACAAAGGTAAATGGAGCTCATCTAGTAGTAAGAAGAAATCTACTAATGCAGCACAATCAAATAAGGAAGAAAAAGATAAGAGGAAAACAAAATACCAAAAACAATTTTGCAAATAATTTAAGGCAAATGATTGAAACTTATTTTTTATCGTTATCTTGTTTAATGATTTATAATCTATACAAAGTCTCATACAGACATCTTTCTATTTGACTAGGAGCATTGGCAATGCCCGACATGAGTTATTCGGTCTAAATAATCTTGAAGTTGCTTCTCTATCTCATGATCTTGAGATACACTAAGCCTATATGGTGGCTTGCAAGTAGGGTAAGTGTTAGTAACTACCTCTATGGCATTGTTTATGTCATCTCTCTCTCTCTCTCTGTATGTGTGTGCGTTTCTCTCTCTCTCTCTCTCTCGTGGTAGCCCTCTATCATGTGTGCCTACCTAGAACTCTGATTTGATTTAATTATTTGGGTAGGGGAGTGAGTGTATCTCGAAGGGAACAAACATGGGTGGGATTCACGTGCATATGCATATGCACACCTGCAATGTTCACCGATAAAGTGTATCTTAGAGGGGATGGACATGGCTACAATGCATGTGCACATGCAAACACACATGCACGATGTTCACCATTTGATTTTCAAAGAGTCTTTCACAAAAATGCACCATGATTAACTTGATGTTGCTCTCTATTTTTTGGTCATCTTTATTTTCCTTCTTTTCCTATGGACTGTGAGTAGGTTTTTTTTTTCCTAATGGATTGCCTTTCCAACAAGCTAAGGAAGATTGATTTGGAGCATGCATAATTGACCTCTTTTGTCTAGATTGCTCTTGGTATAGCAAAATAGAGAATACTTCTCAAAAGTTAAGGTTTTTGTAGGGCTCAAAAGTGGTAGTATGTCGGTACGATTGTTTGTAGGCATAAGCAATTTCAGGCCATTTAGGTTACATGATGGCATCATTCCATGAACCAGGAAACATCGCATTGCGTTCTCACGTATCATCACTATGCTACATCTAGGAATAAACTTAGCCATTTTGGTTAACCTATGCACTATTACCTAGACTAAGTTGTTTTCTCTCTCTCTCTCTCTCTCTTAGGTAATCCTACTATAAAATCCATGGAGATAATCCCCCACTTCCCATTGGGAAGATCTAGTGCCCAGAGCAGACTTCCAATTCTCAATGTCTTAGCTTTATTCGCCTCGCATTTTGTGCATTTAAGCACATACTCTAGGACATCCTAATGAACTCCACGCCAGTAAAATTGCCTTTTAACAAGATCATAAGTCTTGTAAACTCTTAGGTGCCCCGCACTAGGTGTGCCATGATACTCATGCAAGTTATGTCCTCTTGTCTCAAAATCTCTAGGGACACACACCTTACCTTTATACAATCATTGTCCATGATTACCCAAATTGAGTTGTTCACTCTATGTGTCTTAGCTTATCCTACTATAAAATCCATGGAGATACTCCCCCAGTTCCCATTTGGAAGGTCCAATAGATGGAGCAAACCTTCGATCCTCAATCTTTCAAATTTATTGACTTGGCATTTTTTGTATTTAAGCACATACTCTGGGATGTTCTTATGAAGTCCAGGCCACAAAAACTGCCTTTTAACAAGATCATAAGTCCTGTAAATTCGTGGGTGTCCCACACTAGGTGTGCCATGATACTCATCCAAGATATTCCATCTCATCTCAAAACCTCTAGGGAGACAACCTTACCTTTATACATTAGATATCCATCATGGATACTCTAGTTCTTTCACTTGATTACTTCTTGAGTACCCATTCATACTCCATCCTCATTGGAAACCTATGATTTAGGATCCCCTTTCTCTATGGATTCCCAAATCTAGGTATATGCAAGATGAATCCTACATTTCCCTTTGATGGAATAAGGTGAATATCAATGGTGATGCATTTAGGTCAATGATTGTAAAGTAAAAGATAATAGGTCCTTTCTGAAACTTGTGCACAAATCAATTTTTGAATATTGAATAGTTTCTAAGTTTTCTTCCACAAGTTCAACATAAGACATAAGAGAATATGATCATATCTAGAATAGCTAAGAATTATTGCATTCAAGAGACTCAGTAATGAGGATATGAGACTATGGGATATCAAAACTACCAATAAAAGCTTAGTCTGTATCCTCACTTCAATAAAATTGTAAATCATGTATTGCTTAGCAATTTAGGAAACCAATCAGAAGGGACACATGACATGGGTTTCATGAAGAATCATCAACACGTTCTTATAATTTCAAGTGATTTCCAAGTCCATGAGTGTTGGAACGTGAGAAGAAGCAAGTACGGGGATACACGCAAAACTAGCACTGAGGCAACCCGTCAAATTTTTTCAATCCTTACATTATTGTAAAAGTGATTCTCATCACTGAAAACCATTGTAAATACTATTTCATCTTTTTATAGCTCCATTTTGTGCAAGCCAAGGAGTCCTCGAGCTTCACGAGATTTAGAAGTAATTCCCTACCAAGTTTTGTAATTTTCAGAGCTTGTTTGAGCCTCCAAAATAGCTTAGAAACCTAATTTTTAACTAGGACGGACACTATGTCTGAATAGGACCAAACTAGTCAAAAACTATAAATAGAGCTAGAGTGCTCATTTTTTAGGCTAGCTTGTTGTAGAAATGAGCTTGTATGAGAATGCTTTTGCAACAGAAGTCATTCCATTATGTCTCTCTTTGTTCTTGCCTTGTGTGCGTGTGTGTGTGTATGTGTGTGCAAGTTTGTGTGCTTCTCACTCGCACATTTGTGCCGTCACTTGTTCGAGTTCTTCATACCATCCTCATGTATTCCTGGATTGACATTAAAGGAGGTGCTACTCACCACTGAGCTACACCAAATTTTGGCGCCATTTGCAAGGATTCGAGCTTTGAGGACAAGCGTGTGATGGTAAGACGTAGAGAGGATGCGTTGGAAAGGTAAGTAGTAGGTTATTTCTTGTTTTTCACTAATTTTTTTTCTCATCTTCCTCTCCATTTCCATCCCCATCTCTGCTCCACACCATCTCCATCTTCCTTTCATATTCCCATTTCATTTCATTCTCCTCATTTGCATAGTGCGAGTGTGAGAGAGAGCGAGAGGGCTTTACTGTTTTTGTGTGTTTTCTTGCATGATCTTGCAGGTTTCAGCATCCTCACCATCTCCAACAAGCTTAGCAGATACTAAATTTCTCTACGCAAGCCCCGAGGCATCAACCTCGAGCTATCGCGACACACCAAAAATTTGATCCTATCGAGAATCTGAGTGCATCACGACACAGCGCAGCCTGAGAGCTCCCAGGATCACTAGGTCGGTCAATAGAATTCACTATATTTCGGTCTATCGCGACACATCCATATATTGCGACACACCCGTGTATCGCGATACTCCTGTCTATCGCGACATACCCATCTATCGCGACACACCCGTGTATCGCGACACTCCCGTCTAGCGACACACCCGTGTATCGCGACACTCCGAGGTATCGCAACACTCCCGTCTATCGTGACACACCCATGTATCGCGTCCGTCTATCGCGACACTCCCATCTATCGTGACACACCCGTGTATCGCGACACTCCCATCTATCGCGACACTCCCATCTATTGCGACGCATTGAGGTGTCATGACACACCCACTTATTGTGACACATCGACCCGAACTATCGCAATACACCGGCTTTATGAATAATTTTTTGGGGTGTAATAATTTATTGAATTGGGGTAATTTTGGGCTTGATTTTTGACACCTTGGGACTACCTTAGAGCCTTAGAAGTGGGCAAAATACCTAGAAAACCATAGATGAATTTCATGAAGCCTGTCTTGACCCCTAAGTGCTTGAATGGTCATAACTCCACCATACGAACTCCGAATGGTCAATTCATTGTAATCCAGGGCAATATTAACTGGTGAATCTTTGCACGAACATTGTGTGCAATCAAGGCATCCAAAGCAAGCTAGCAAGGGTGAGTACCAAGCTTGGGAGAAGGCTACCTGGGCTTGTTTAGCAGTCTGAGCAACAAGTGAATTGAGGTTGAAAGTTCTCTCAACCCTCCTTCGTCAATTCCTAGCTTAGGCTAAGTACGACTTAGGTGTGGTGATTAATTAGAGTAACGCTAGGCACGAATCAAGTCCAAGAGAACTAATCAACTAAGTACAAGCATTAAGTAGATCTTAAGTGCGAAAATTCTAAGGAACAAAAGTAAACTTGAATCGATCAAATATCAAGTGCGAAATTCACTTAGGTAATCTTGACGACGTGATTCCAAACAAGGGCTAACACAATATTCAACTAAAAAGAACAAAGTGATTGGTACAAATTAACCTACAAGAGATTGTACTTGGGACCAAGGGGGTAGAGAAACCAGGAATATGAACCTTAGGTCAAGAAGACACTTAAGCCGAGATAGACAAAGCCTCAGATCTTCTGAAGCTAGTGTCAATCATACTGCTAGGTCTTGGGCCCAACAGTTGAGTGATTATCCATACACTCCGAGGTCAGAAACAAGTGATTTTGAGATGTCCTATAACATGGAGAGACCAGTAGGTAGTTCCTGAGTGGCGTACCTAGAAAAGCCAGAAGGACCTTACAAGACTGAATTGGAATATATCAGGACCAATCGTCTAGGTGCTCGCATCTATGAAGACAGCCTGACAAGATCTGTGGTCCAGATTAAAAACCTAGATCAACCCCATGGGCCAGAACATCTGGTAGTCAAGTTCGAAAATGGAGCATATCTAGATAAAGAAGGAAGGATTTATGTGGTTACCACCCTTCCAGATAGGACAAACGAGAAGAAAATGAGCGAACTTGAGGAAAGCTTGAGAGAAACAAAAGCAAAGTTAATCAAACTCACATCTCAAACTCACTCTCACACTACCCTACCACCACCATTTCCATCTACCTCCAACCGGTCACCCTCCAATTCCCAACCTTCTAATCCACCACACGTAACCCACCCACTACCTAGAGTAGGATCATCCTAGCCGATCCCACTCCTGAGGATCTAGACATTATGCTCAAAGCATATCAAGACAGAATCCAGGAAGGGCCAAACGTGACAAATCATGACAAATGTTACCCTAGAGCTGATCTAGAGATAGAGAGAACAAAACTTTGTGCTAAAACGGTAGAATTGACACAAGCTATGTTTGAAGCCAGTCGCTTGTTCAATGGCTCTAGCTCCACTAGAACACCATTGCATTTTGATGGTCTATTAGATAGATTGGAGAGGTTACTTGCAAAGTCTGGAAAAGGAGCCACCTCCTAGGCTAAGGAGAGGGCAAGTGATCGATTAAGCATTCCTCCCAAGGAAGCTTATGTGCCTAACTCCACTGAACGAGACACCTCTTCTTCTATGAATCGGTACTCACCAGAATTCCTGCAAGAGATTCAAGAAGAGAAATGGGCTAAAGAAAGTGAAGACCCTCCTCTGATTGAACTTGTGGATGACGTGCACGATCAATTCCCAGAGGACATTCCTTCCATTTATGGAGAGCAGGACAGTGCCCGATCTCATGAGAGATTAGACTTTGAGTCTAATTCCTTGCAGGAGCTACCCCATTTCACAGGCCCATGGGAAGTTAAGTCAACTTGCATGAGAGCACCCATGGTTATGATAAGAAACAAAGACTCTATCATACCTAGGTATACAGAGGTAGTAAGGAATACTAAAGTGCAGTGCAACCTCACTTTAGAAGAGTTACTCAAGGTTAAGCCGGAATTGTGGAAACATGTAGCCAACCAAGTGCCAGACGTAGCTAAACCTCATTCCCAGGTAGGATCTCATAGAACAGTGCTCGAAATACTATTGGATAAGATAGGAGACATGGGCGAAGGAGAAGAAGGAAATACCTATCTTCCCGTTACCCATCAGGGGTACACAACCAAGCCATTTTGGACTCAGGTGCAGGAGTGGCAATTGCTACCACTTCCCTATGGAAGCATTGGGGCAAGCCAGCACTCAGGCCAACGAGAATGAAATTGCAGATGGTCGATGGTCACATAGAGAGACCCTTAGGATTGCTAGAAGGAATAACTCTCACTACATGTGGTGTTGATTTCGAGCATACTTTTGCTATATGCTTGCAACACCTAGGTGTTACAACCAAAGTCAATCTCAAGGATTACTCTCATAGAGATGTACCTCATATTCAATGGAATCCCATCCATAGAGCTAAGGATGACACAGAGTCAGTGCATTCCATAGGATCAGGATCCTCATGGATGCATGAAGACACCCACTTATGGATGTGCAAAGTAGCCGTAGAAGAAGAGAAAAGAGAAAAAGCAAGAGAGGTAGGTGCAAACGAAACTCAGAGATCAATTCAAGACACAGCCTATGCACCCATAGTATCTCCTAATGAAGAATTTGAACCTCATGGTTGGGCAGAGATTTTAGCAACCATGGATGTAGCCATCAATGAAGAACAATGGACAACCCACTGTGATGACGATGGCTATGACATTTCTGTCTCCACGACAGAGCCAATCATGTATGACACAGTGATAGAAGAATGTGAACCTAGCACTGATGCATTTGAGGATGCAAGTGACTCTGATCTAGAGTCAATCATTATGGACCCACCATTTGCATCAGATGAGGAATATTTCCACGAGGTAGAAGCTTATCGTCAGAGACACGAGGAAGGTATGAATGAGGTGAGAATAACCACACAAGTGACCACCCGACATGACCTGATGAAAGAAGAAGAGCAAGAGTTGATAGCTTTGCTAAGAGAATACAGAGATGTATTCGCTTGGAGTTACTGATTATCTAACCAAATGGGTAGAGGTAAAAGCGACAACAAAGAATGATGCTCAGACCAGTGCTAAGTTCTTATTTGAGAATGTGTTCACCAGATACGGGCTGCCAATAGAGCTAGTAAGTGATAGAGGCACACACTTCTTGAATGAAGTCATAGAAAACCTTCTCCATGAATTCTTGGTGACACATAAGAAGTCTGCCCCCTATCATCCACAAGCTAATGGACAGGCTGAGAGCACAAATAAGATTCTATGCAATGTATTGACAAAATTGGTTAATAATAAATGTTCTGATTAGGACAAACAACTACACCATGTTGTTTGGGCATACAAAGTTGCCTATAAAATGGTACTCCACGCCACACCCTTTCAGATGATGTTTGGCCAAAATGCAGTCCTACCATTGGACTTTTTGATATCTACATTGAAAGTAGCACAAGAGCATGATTGGACAGGCCATGAGCTCTCCTCTAGAATATTCGATCTTGAACGATTAGGTGAAACACAATTGAGAGCTTCAACGAGAATTTATGCAGCCAAGAAGAGATAGAAAGCATATGATGCACACGTGAAGAATAAGGGCTTGAAAGCAGGAGACCTCGTCCTCGTCTACACCTTGAAGCAACATGCACGGAAATTAGAGAAGAGAGGCTATGGACCAATGATTCTTAATAGGATCTCCACAAGTGGCGCGTTACAACTAGCCACTCTAGAAGATGACATCCTACCAAGTTACATAGGCGGATGCAGAGACAAGTTATATCAAGAACCCTTAACGGAAGAGATGCTAAATCGACTCAATACTGCAAAGAAACGTAAGGAAGAGGAAAAGCGAATTCAAGAAGAAGCATAGGCAGAAGCTTTAGAACACATCCGATGAATGAAATTGAGGAGAGAAGGTAGAGATCAGCCCATGCCTAACACTCATGAAGCTCTAGGTCATCACATAGCCATGTGCGAGGCTTCAGGTGAACGGTCCCATAGGATAGTTGATCGAGGACCTTTTGTGACCCTAGAAGTAGGACAAGGAGAGAGTGCAAGGACCGGGAGAGCTTTAGTTAATTCAGGTGCGGCCACTAGTGTAGTTTGACTTTCTTACTACCAAGAATTGCAATTGAAAGTAAAACCCATAGAGGCATATCTAATAGGGTTGGGATGTGTTGAAACCCCTTGCATGGTAAAGGTGGAACTTCCCCTCTACATTCAAGAGGTCCTAATGGCAATAAAAGTGCTAGTATGTGAAGACGAGGATCTTACCGAACCTCTTGTCTTGGGCCAAGACTGGATCTATGATCATGAAGTCAACCTCAACCTAAGAAGTGGACTTCTTCAGGCTTGGGTAGGCCAAAAACACCTCATGATTGAATTAGAAAATCAAGGACTCAAGCCATTAGAGAAGGCACCAATTCCTGGTCCCTCCAGGAATGCACATGAAGATAACGATGCTATTCTTGTCCAAAGTTCTATGGTGCAGAAGATTAATCACTCTAGACAAAGGTACAGAATTCAATGAGGAGTCCACTTCTTTTCCAAAGAGGATTCGAGGACAGAAAGCCGGGCAACACACTACACCAAGGAGGCCAATAATCAAGAGGCATGAGCACCAACCTATGCACTATGAAGTACCTCGTGGCATGAAGCAGAGACAGATTCTCAGAGAAACCAACAAACCACACCGTCAAGGAGTACAATGAAGGAGCCCCCTAGGCAACACTCTAGACATACCATTTCTATTTGGGTTACTAAGTGATCAATGAAGGCTATCCCCAATGCTTGACAAATATGGGTGCCCAAGACTTGCTTACAAGATCAAATATCTTCACCTCCATTCACAAGAATGAATCAACACTCACACGCACTCTTGGCAAACATCTCAGGGCAGATGCCTACACCCCACACCAGTACACCTTCGGGTAAACCTAGGAATATCAGGAAATGGGTACCCAAAAGGTCCCAACTCCAACACCATCCAGCCCAAAAACCTTTACATATCGTCACCACTAAAAGCTACGATGCCACAATCAAAGTTTGGAGACTTAAGCCCTGCATCAAACCCGCTGACCCAATTTTGTAAATACATCTACTCTGATGTAGGTGCATTCTGAGTACATTGCATGTCCAAAGTATGCATCTAGGATACACTAACCACTAACCAACATTCACACCCATCACAAACACTTCACCACTAACCCCTAACCACTTGGAATGTCATATAAGTATTGTGGAGGGAACACCATTACATCTTGTTTCCTATGCAACACTAATGTGCATCTCTTCTTCTAGGAGATTAGCACCATCAACTACAAATAGTCCCATGGCAAAAGCAGCAGGCACGAGCTCCCAGGCCGGCACTAGTTCTCAAGTCAATTGGGAGACCATGCCCGTGGAAGCCCCACTGACAGCTAGACCTAAAGAATATCTGAATGTGAGACGAATTCCCATCTTGGATCCACCAAGTGGCTTAACAGAAAGGGTAAAAGGTCACTCTCATTGGTTCAATGAGATGCCAGGAGATTTAGGTGATGCAGACCACATCTGGGAGTCTAAGTTGGAATTTGGAGGAGTATGGTGGACATTTCAATTCTTCTCAAGAGAGTTTGAAGCACTACAGAACGTAGCACCTCTTCAAGATATTTGGCAGAAAGTGGGATTGAAGGACTACTTTAGCGCATCCCAGCCTAAACCAGATTTCCTTAGATGTTACTACTTGATTGCAACTCTTAAAGCGACAGGAGATCGAGATCATTCAGACACATTCCTTTTGCCCTCTCTATCAACCCCTGAGGAGATGAAAAAGTTCGAGCTGAACATAACTTTAATCAAGGAGGCCCTCCAGATGTACGGCACCCATGTACCCTCCGATCGAGACCCTTTGATACCGGAATCTATGAAGAACAGTAAACTCAAGAAGTTGAAAGAGATGTGTGCCCTCACCCCAAACATTGCCATACCGTTGCACATGTCCCTTCATCGCTTTGCATTTCCGGCTCAAGACCGATTCACACAGCCTCATAAAAAGATTTGGTACGGGCTATACCTAGCGGAGATAGGTAGTCTACCTATTAAAATGCTAGTGTGGATCCTCGATGAATTATATAAAGCAGGCAAACGAGGATTAAGGAAGCCTTCATTGAATGGTTGTTATGCCATTACCAGAATCATTTACAGATGCCTAGCCTATGATGTGCCGATCACATGGGCACTTACTTACTCACATCTGCACTTCTTCCAAGGATGGAAACCAGGAGTTCAACAATCTAAACGGATGCATGGATCTCTTTCTTAAGTCCCAATTCCTCGTGAGTCCACCACAGAAATCTCCCTTAGAGAAGAAGAACAGGTGGCCCCATTCACTATCCATCTCCCACAAGCACAATCAGAGGGCATGGTACAACCCACTCCGTAAGCCCCTCCATTACCCACGAATGCTGACTTTGCCTCCATGGCTGCATTGATGGAAGATACCTCCTTTGACTTTGAGACCTTCTTGTAAACAACGCAACTAGCTGATGGTTAGTTCTTTTCAGACACTCAAGGTCCCGGATCATCAGGCCATAGAGGACGCCCACATCACAAAGAACAAAGAGTACATTGGGAGGATGAGGCACAACACACTCACGTTGAAGGCACACATGAACAAGAGGAGGTGCAGGGGCATGAGTCAGAGGAGAGTGAAGAGGAAGCCCC
This sequence comes from Ceratopteris richardii, assembly GCA_020310875.1. NCBI lineage: Eukaryota > Viridiplantae > Streptophyta > Polypodiopsida > Polypodiales > Pteridaceae > Ceratopteris > Ceratopteris richardii. The sequence goes on from CM035409.1 coordinate 153,557,000, forward strand.
CACATACACTGCACAAATCAAACGGCTATACAAAACTATCAAACAAGTACGAAAAAGGCATAGGTTGTCAGAAGAGGCAAGCAGAGCAATGGTGAACCAGATGCTACAAGCGGAGGATGTGGACCCTCATTCTATAGAATCATTGAATCTTTTGGTAGACACATGTGGAAGTGGAAGCTTTGCGGACCATGATACATCGTACCCCCCTCAATATGACCAACGAAGGCTCGATACATGACCGCGAAAGGGAAAGATGAATCAGATGGAAGTCTCTACCTCACTCCCTACCACAGCTCAAGAAGACATTCACATGACCAGCCCCATGAACACTGATGCACCCGACAAAAGCACACAAATGCCATCTCCACCATCGCCTCCCGTCCAGCCCACCAAAACCCCCACCACTAGCATTCCTGAACAACCTCTATTCACACTTAGTGAACCTATATCACACACCACCCTTTCTCCATCCTTCCCTTTACCTACATCCACCATTTCTAGCCAATTTTGTGAACCTCAGATAGGTCATCCCGCCCCCCATCAAACTATTATAAGTCACCCTTCTTATCTACTTGCTCTAGGACATCCACAGGTCTCTACCCAAACATTGACACACCCATTTTCACTCACTACTACATTCCCTCTTTTCCAACCCCAACCCTCAATGCCCCCCTCAACCTCCTCCCAACACAAACCACCCTTCCCCAATTTTGGGCAAACGTTGTAAATATGATGCAACAACTTGATGATTATAATAGAAATTCCCTCTCCCACCCCACCTCTCCCACCTTCACGCCTACCATGAAAACGCCACCCACCATTCGAGTATTCATGATTCACATCTCACACACAATCACGTCTAACCCCATGGACATTTCACCCTCCATAGAACCACCCACCGTCACTTTTGTTTCCCCATCACTACGTCTCACTTCACTCACATCACCACTTACAACCACCTTACGCACAACATCCACCTTTCCCTTCCCCATTTCCCATCCGTGCATCTTCCAACACTACCTCTGCAACCACTTCATTTAGTCATGCATTGAACACCATGTTCGAAGCAGCCACCCAACTTAAACAAGAATATAGATTATTGGAGGAGCACAATAAAGAGCTTTGTAATCTGTCAACCCACCTCCAAGCACGTGTCAATGCTTTAGAGTTGAATAATAGTGAATTGCAACAAAACTATACCTCACTCCAGCAATCTTATGTGGAGCTGGAGACCAAATGTAGAGAGACATGTAAAGTGACCAAAGAGAAACTCAAAGATCAACTAGCTCGCAACGCTAGATTACAAAGAAACATGGCATTACTTCACAACAACAAAATCAAGAAAATTTAGAAGTGGCCATCGAAAACACACCCGGGGTACCCATAGATCCGGCTGAATTCCGGGCTCTCCCCTTAGAAAATATTGAGCAAATATTAATTATGCAAATCTCTTGGAAGCGCACGACCGACTGGCAGCCAGGTAAAGGAGCTCCAAAGAAAAACACTACCCACACACCATACAACAGAAACCCGAGAAATGGTGAGCATCTTCATTGTTGGTGTAATTCACAAGCCTACACATTTGGCTTGAGAGATACATTGAAGTTCATACACATGAATAAGCAAGGAACAAAGGCTAGTGGTTAATTACCACTTTACTCTTTGTAAAAGTCAGATTTGACATGGAATATTGTGTAAACACCTACCCAAAGGGATTTGTGGAAAAAGGTTAGCTCTGATTGAAGGAATATCTCCTAGGATTTAGGGGCTTGATCATAGGGAGCCAAAAATTTGAATTCAAATTCAAATGTTTACTCACTCACTATAAAAGTGATCATGAAAAAGTCGCGATTAAGACTCATCATTCCCGAGTTCATTACTGTCAATTCTGAGTATGTGTGAGGCATACACTCTAGCCCACACCTATCTACACCATTAGGCAATGATCTTCATGCCAAAGCATTAATACATATATCTTCATTGTTCATTTCTGAGTTCTCTATCATAGTACTTGAAAGTCTGTCAATTGTGGAGAGCATATCTCAGTCATTTCTTCACCAAATTCAAAGATCTAAAGCTCGTTGGAACCAACTCAAAGTTTTCTACATGCTATCAAAATTTGAAGAGATTCTATTCAGCCATTTCAAAGAAAAGCTGGTCGAGGTGATCACCGGTCATTCTCTGCTACAGTCCTAAAAAATCGGGGGGTAAAGGTTTACTTGCTAAGTTGATTTCTTTGAGCATAGTTAATATTTTAACATCATTCCACTTGGAATAGTTAGCTTGCTGAGCTAATTAGATACTGCTAAAAGGAATTTTTTCAATTTTTACTGTGCTGGTCATACTAAGCAAAAGATCGAGCAGGTGTCAAGACATAAATAGAAGGTTTTCTTGAGATTTTGAGTTTCAAAGTTATCTATTTTCGCTTAATCATTACACACATCCTTTCCAAAGTACATAGGCCATTTTATGGTGTCATTGGAAAGCTAAGGAGGTCCACTTATCAACTCTGAAGTACAAAAGGGCTCGTACAAAGCATGATTTGGAAGTACCTACTCAATCTCTTGGAGTGTCCATCCATCTTTCCCAACAGTGGTATTAGAGCAAACTAAGGTAAAATGGGAGATGGTTTTCCTTCATTTATTGATAAATTGGACAGGAACAACTATCAAGCATGGTCTCTAAGGATGAAGACATACTTACAAGGAAGGAGTCTCTATGGATACATCTCAGGAGATGAGGAATCGCCCTCATTCAAAACAAGAGGATTGCCAACAAAGGAGGAACATGAAAAGCTCAACACATGGTGTGCTAAGGATGAATTAGCAAGGTCTTATTTACTCAACTCCATCTCTGATTTTCTTTTGCGACATATTAGAAACTGTAAGACATCCCAAGAGACTTCAGAGACCTTGTCATCTTATTTCTCATCCAACACAAGGCTAGAAAAAATCAGTTGTGGATTGAATTAACGACATTAAGGAAGCAACCTAAGCAAGTTGTTTCAGAGTTTGTGACCAAGATTAAAGATGTAGCAGATCAGTTAGCAAGCATAGGAGAAGAGATTGAAGAAGAGCAGATTGTAAGGCAAGTGATCAATGGGATCAAAGCTGATGACAAATGGGAAAGCTTCACCACTGCCATGGACCTTTACATGGATATGCAGATTCCAGACCTTACCACTCTCATGGGAAAACTATTCACTCATGAAGACAAGCTCAACAAGAATGGAGACACATCCAAAGGTAATAGCTCTTCTGCCCTATACATTGATAAAGGAAAAGCTAAAGATAAAGGCAAGAACAAGAAAGGAGAAGATGAAGGCACTACCTCCCAAGCAAACTATGCAAGGAGAGGTTGATCATCAAGAGGAAGGGGCAGAGGAGGTAAGCAAGGTAGGGGGAGATCCTATAAATCCTCACCATGTAACATTTTTGGTTTATCAAATCATACTACAAATGAGTGTTTTAGGAACTACAAAAATCAGAGAAGAAGAGGATACCAAAGAGGTGGATACTCATAGTCAAGAGGTAGATTCAACCATCACCAAGGCTACAACAACAACTACAACAACAATTACAACAACAACAACTACAATGGCAACTACCAAGGAGGATTCAAATCCAGAAAGGACTACAACAACTATACAGAAGAGCAAGATGATTCTCTTCTAATCATGAACATGACTTCAAAACCAGGTACAAATGATGACCACCTATTCTACATTGACTCAGGCTGCTCAAATCATGTGGCTGGCAATGTAGCACTACTCTCTGATCTTGAGGAACCAAAAGGTAAGCATCAAGTACAAACAGGTGATGAAACCAAGCACTCAGTAGTTAAAGTTGGAAATGTTAAGACTTGTGATGGAAATCAGAACTTGTTGAGTAGGGTACTCTATGTACCAACCATTACCAAAAATCTGATGAGTGTTGGACAGATTGTGGAGAAAGGTTTGCAGGTTAGATTCAATCAATTTGGAGCATTTGTGGAGGATCCTAAGCAGGGGTTCAAGAGGATTGCTAAAGGAGAAAAATCAGGTAGACTTTTCACTTTTGAGCTAGAAGACACAAAGAATATTGCACTATACAGTTATAAAGACCAAACACTTTTAGAGCTTGAGATTTGGCACAAAAGATTAGGGCATGTAGGAGAAAGAACCTTGAAGCAGATATGCAGGGATCAATGTGTTATTGGAATACCCAATGTTTCCAAACAACACATGATATATAAATGTAGTGCTTGTCAATTTGGGAAGTCTCACAGGTTACCCTTCTGAAGGAAAGGCTACATGCATGAGGACTATCTAGAACTTGTACACACAGATGTATGGGGACCAAGCAAAGACCCCTCAATCTCAGGATCAAGGTATGTATCTTTTATTGATGATTATAGGGGATGGACTATATTGTACTTCATGAAGCACAAGGATGAAGTATTTAATGGCTTTAAAAAATATCTTGCACTAGTTGAGAATCAGACAGGAAAGAACTTGAAGAGACTAAAGTCAGATGGAGGAGGTGAGTACTTCTCCAATGAGTTTGAAGACTTCTTGCAGGATAGAGGCATCAAAAGAGAAACCACCACAAGGTATACTCTTGAACAGAATGGAGTAGCTGAGAGAAGAAATCTATGGGCAGAGAGTGTTTCTACTGCCACTTACCTCATAAACAGGTTACCGTCTAAGTCCCTTGATGGGATGACACCCGATGAAGCATGGCATGGTAAAAGACCCTCACTTGACCATTGTAGGATATTTGGATGTGTAGCATATGTACACATTCCTTCTCAGATAAGAGGTAAGCTAGACTCTAAGGCTGAGAAGTGTATCTTTATTGGATATGATCTAAATCAAAAAGGGTACAGGTTTTACAACCCTTCCAATAAGGGATTCATGGTTAGTAGAGATGTTGTCTTTGATGAAAATGATTCTTGGTATGAGAATGAATGCAGGAAGCTCAAATTACCCTATGACTTGGAAGAGGAGTTTCCAAGTCTTGCTAAGGAGGAACCTACTCAGAATGAAGACTCAAATTCAGATGATGAAGACATTATCAACCTTGAAGAGTTCAAGGCATGGAAGTCCAAAGGCAAAGTCAAAATGAAGAAGCTTGAAGACGTACCTGAATCTTCAAATCAGTCAATTAGAAGATCACAAAGAGAGAGCAAAAAACCTATCAGATATGGGTATGATACATCTCTTGTTACTAAACACTCTGTTTATCTTGCCAAAGATTTGTCAATTGGAGAACCATGATCATATGAAGAAGCCATAACCAAGATAGAATGGAAAGAAGCTACGGATGAGGAGATTGAAGCACTCAAGGAAAGTGACACATGGGAGCTAGTACCAAAGAAGGAATCCATGAAGGTAATAGGATCCAGATGGATCTATAAACTTAAAAGAAATTCTTATGGGTCAATTAACAGGTACAAAGCCAGATTGGTAGCCAAGGGTTTTGCACAAACCCAAGGCATTGACTATGAAGAGACATTCTCTCCTGTTGCCAAGATGCCAACTATCAGAGTGTTGGTGATTGTAGCTGCATCAAAAAATTGGAACACATACCTATTGGATGTAAAAAATGCTTTCTTGAATGGATGGATTTCAGAGGAGGTATATATGTCACAACCTCCTGGTTATGAGGACCCTAACAAGGTATCATATGTGTGCAAATTGAATAAAGCTTTATATGGATTAAAGCAGGCACCTAGGGCATGGAATCACAGATTGACCACCTATCTTCAAGACCAAGGTTTTGTCATGAGCAAGGTAGATACCTCTCTATTCATTAAGAGAAGTAATTCAGAGGTAATATACCTATGTGTTTATGTTGATGACATCATACTTACAGGTAATGATGTGAATGGAATCAGGCAAATCAAGATCTAGATGATGAAGGAGTTCAAGATCAATGATCTTGGTCTACTAAAGTATTTTCTTGGGCTTGAGTTAGTCTATACTAACTCTGGAATATACATTACTCAGAAAAAATACATACAGGATATGTTGAAGAAGTTTCACTTGCAGGATGCCAAAGTAGCAAGTACTGCAATGGAGGTAAACCTAAAACTAAGTGCCCATGAAGGTGATGAAATTAATGACATTACAGGTTATCAAAGCATGGTGGGTAGCTTGAACTATGCTACCTTAACAAGGATAGACATTGCATATGGAGTTAGTGTGCTAAGTCAGTTTATGCACAAGCCAAGGATACCTCACTGAGAAGCTGCTAAGAGAATATTAAAGTATCTCAAGGGTACACAAAATCATGGTTTGTATTTTCCTTACACTTCAGATATTGATATCAAGATCTATTCAGATGCAGATTGGGCAGGATGCAAGGATGATAGGAGGAGCACTTCAGGATACATTTCATTCGCAGGTGATAAGCCAATATCATGGTCTTCAAAGAAGCAACCTACTGTTGCTTTGTCTTCTACAGAAGCAGAGCATAGAAGACTGGCTAATGCCACACAAGAAGCCATATGGATCAAGCTATTGTATACAGAATTGGGTTTATATAATAGGTCACCAATAATCTTTGGAGAGAATACAAGCTCACTTCACCTTGCAGCTAATCCTATCTATCATGCTAGGACCAAACATATAGAGGTACATTACCATTATGTGAGAGAGAAGTTATTAAACAAGGACATTCAACTAACCTATGTATCAACCAACATGCAATGTGCAGATTTGTTGACTAAAGCTTTTGATGGAACCAAACTTTGCAGGTTCAAAGCAATGATTGGATTGCAGGATATACATGAGGATTGAAGATGAAGACCAATCCAAAATGTTTGGCTTGAGGGGGAGCTGTTGGTGTAATTCACAAGCCTACACATTTGGCTTGAGAGATACATTGAAGTTCATAACATGAATAAGCATAGGAACAAAGGCTAGTGGTCAATTACCACTTTACTCTTTGTAAATGTCATATTTGACATGGAATATTTGTAAACACCTACCCAAAGGGATTTGTGGAAAAAGTTTAGCTTTGATTGAAGGAATATCTCCTAAGATTTAGGGGCTTGATCATAGGGAGCCAAAAGTTTGAATTTGAATTCCAATGTTTACTCACTCACTATAAAAGTGATCATGAAAAAGTCGCGGGTAAGACTCATCATTCTCGAGCTCATTACTGTCAATTCTGAGTGTGTGTGAGACCTATGCTCTAGCCCACACCTATCTACACCATTAGGAAATGATCTTCATGCCAATGGGTTTGTATACAAGTGTTCATTAATACATATATCTTCATTGTTCATTTTTGAGTTCTTTGTCATAGTACTTGAAAGTCTGTCAACTTGTTGAGAGCATATCTAAGTCATTTATTCACCACATTCAAAGGTCTAAAGCTCGTTGGAACCAGCTTGAAGCTATCTACATTCTTTCCAAATTTGAAGAGATTCTATTCAGCCATTTCAGAGAAAACCTCATCAAGGTGATCACTGGTCATTGTCTGCTACAGTTCTTTTTCAATTCCTACTGTGTTGGTCATACTGAGCAAAAGATCTAGCAGATGTCAAGACATAACTAGAAGGTTTTCTTGAGATTTTGAGTTTCAAAGTTACCTATTTTGCATTAATCATTACACACATCATTTCCAAAGTACATAGGCCCATTTATGGTGTCATTGGAAAGCTAAGGAGGTCCACTTATCAACTCTGAAGTAGAAAAGGGCTAGTACAAAGCAGGATTTGGCAGTACCTACTCAATCGCTTGGAGTGTCCATCCATCTTTCCCAACATTCACCCCCGCCAGAATCTTCGATCGACAATGAACTGCTTGCCCTCTGACAATAGTTCACTGAGTTAAACATGAAGCTATTACAATATGAACGACCACCCTCGCCACCCGATCAACCATTAGAAGAAGAGGCAGTCACCATTCCAGTTGAGGAGACCTTTGAAGATAATTATGAGCCTCAACCTCTTCCAGGCGGCAAAGTCACTGACGAAGAACAAGACACATACGAGGAACCCTCTCTTGCATGGATGAAACAAGTAGAAGAGATGGGGCCAACTCACGAAGAGCGTATATCCACTCAGATGATGGCCATGAAAACTACTGCGGAGGCAATACTTCAATCGGAATATTTCAGGCACTTGGCTCCTAGGCGACTGATAACCAGTTCAGAGTTACAATATAAGCCCTACTTTGTACTATTGGCAGATTACAATGCTAATTCCAAGCGAGTCACCAATAAGTATTCTTCTTTTGCAACACAGTTCCAACCAGAGGACATCCCGTAAGAAGCCAGAAAAGGTGCCATATTCCAACCAATCTGGCAGCAAAAGTTATTGGAGACCTATCTAGAAATGCTACAAACATGGGATCATGCTCCCATGCACTTAAAGTATAACCCTTGCTTTGGGTCAGTGCAACGAAGAAGATCATGGAAAGCGTTTGCCATAAAAGTTCAAAACAATGCTAATTGCAAAGAATGGCTTAATTACCCCTCCATTTGCACCACCAACAGGCACACCAACCGTGTCCTACATGATGGCTACTATCAGACACTGGATGCCATGCTTACAACCCATGCCCGATGTCGCTGCTCAGATGATGCGGAAGATCCTGGACATGATGCAGATAGTGCTCAAGACATTCCGCAATGTACACAACATCCAGCCTCCAATCCCGGGCTTTATAAATGGTAATTATGACTTACTCTACGATATGAGCACTACCCCTAGTATCCGGGTTGGTTATGCTTGGCATGCGAGGATCAGATATCTCGCTGCTTGCTATAAGCAAACATTTGATGATATGTTTACCACTGGGTTTTGGGAATCTCACTCGAAAGTGTTCGTGCCACGACCAACCGATCTTCTACAACTATTTGCATGCGAACAGACAATGCACTCAGAGCTATATACAACACCCCAACCTGACATTCAGGGCGTGGTTAATTGGGATGCTCTTCAAAGAGATCTAGTTAGGGGACTCAGAATCAAAGAACAAGAGTTAGCCACTGAGATAGTCCAACACTACATTGATCACCCTGTGGCGCAAAGGTCTGTCAGAGACGACAGATGCTAGGGGGGGGGGAGAGTGTTGGAACCTGAGAAGAAGCAAGTATGGGCATACACGCAAATCTGGCACTGAGGCAACCCTTCAATTTTTTTCAATCCTTACATTATTGTAAAAGTGATTCTCATCACTGAAAACCATTGTAAATACTGTTTCATCTTTTTGTAGCTCCATTTTGTGCAAGCCGAGGACTCCTCGAGCTTGAGGAGCTTTAGAAGTAATGGCCTATTTTAAAGACCCCACAAGAAAATGAAGTACAAAGGATGTAAGTGGATCAAGAAATTACCAAGTCGAGGATATAAAGGGGGAGCTAAGGAATCATGAAAAGAACCACATTTTATAAAGGAAATCTAGAGAAGTACCTGTATTTGATCTTGATATTCAAAACTATGTAATTTAACTTTATAAGGATCTTAAAAGATCAAGTAGTCATTTGAACCAAGTTCATTGCTTTCAGAAGTAAAGGGGATTCAGGAAAATCTATGGTTATAAGAATCCATTTTAGTTGGATTTTATTGGTTTTAAATTATAGATATAGGATGTGACACATGGATCATATTAAGGATCATCCGTATGGGATGATAGATACATCTTTCCTTTGAGACATTTTCTTCTATTGTTAGGTAGAAAAGTACTCATCATCCATGGATAGTATTTTTCATTAAGCTAGAAGGATTTTGATTTCCTTTATATATGAGAAGATTTGTTGATAATTGATTATATTAAGAACTTAAGAAGATGCTAAATCATAGGGAGTGGATATAGAATTATTCATTCACTCTCATTTTTTGCGAGATAAAGAAAGTGGGAGAAGTTCCCACTTGAATATGCATTTTAGATTTAGTACTTTTGTGTAAATAAGTCTATTTAATCAATAGAGATATAGGAATTTATATCTAGAGGAAGTAATTTTGAAGTGCTCCTAGAGTAATAGTCTATATTGCTTTTATCCATTAGATCCACTACATGGGAGTGCCACTATTCTATCTAGTTATTAAGGATATCATTTCGGCATAATAGTTAGATTGATTGATGTTTGCTTGCACCACTATCAAAATAGAAAACATGGAAGTATGCCACAAAGATACACTACTCACGAGAAGATGGTTAATGGCTATATGGAGTAGTAAATGCCCGTTCTTCATTCTAAACAAGGTTAGCAGACTCAACTTTTGGTGTAGAGTCCTCTAAAGCAACCATTCCAACCTCTTTCTTCATTGCTTGTTTTGTAGTGAGTTTAGAAAATCAACTAATTATATTACGATTTGACTTAGAGTACTTGCAAACTTGATGTTTGTTGAAGAAAAACTCACAAATTTGACATACAGATAGACATAAAGACAAAGAAAGACAAAGAGAAGCAGAAACAAAGTCAGTCAGAAAATTAAGCCTTAGTGAAGGGACAAATTCACGACTGTAATATAGTTCATAGAAACTTCCAGAAATACGAGTTTTGAATCTCGGAACAAAATGTATATATATGAGGTAGAAGATCATAATATATGAAGAGAGAAGAAGAGAGCAGTGTGCTCATAGAACCAGAATAGAATAGGGCATATAGAAATTGAGAATAGTGATATAGAAGACGCCAGAGATTGCGTATGTAGAGATGAATAATAGAACCTGAACTGTCGTGTATTCATCTAAGAGAGATGGTAAGGAATAACTACTCAGAGTAGGAGAGTTTTCCATAGCTATGAGCAAAGTGAGGCCAAGCTTTTTTGTACACATCTTCTCTAATAGAAAACACATGTTCATGTGGAAGCTTGAGCGCATTCTTTGTATGTGAAGAAATCTTAGTGATTTCATGTTACTGTGAAAAGTTACTTAACAGTTACAGTTTTCTCAGTAAATGTTTTGCCGGTACATCTACAAGGTAGATCTCGCAACATAGTGTAAAGGTTTTCATGAGAGATAGCTCATCTTGAAGCTAGGAGTCTGAACTCTAAACTGATCAAAAGACTTCTGTGAAACGGGACAAGTACAGAGTACTGTGTCTGACCGTAAAGGACATCCAGAACTGGTGAAGTTTTTCCTTAAACTTAAAAAAGAGTTCATTTATTGAAGGAAGCTCAGGTATAACTTCCTTATTTCATCTACAATCATTTGAAGTAATCACAAACAGAATTGCAGTTGATTCCAGTAAGATTTCGGTAAGATTACGGTGACATTCTGATGACAGTCCGGTGAAGTTCCGGTGACATTTCGGTGAGTTCAAAACACAGTTGTAAAGTTTTTCAGTTTTAGAAAGTTTGCTAAGCTAGTGATGATTATAGAGGTGTTGTAATATCACTCTAGCTTAGTTCTTGGGGCTTGGTGAATTCCGCAGTTGAGCTTTAGTTAGTTAGGCTCACTCACCGCGTCAACAAGTAGTACAAGAGGTCAATAGTTGATGATGGTTTGTTAGAGCTCAACAAGTGACAATTTTCCGTAGCTTAGTGTTAAGCTTTTGTCACGAAATCAATAGTGGTATCAGAGTAGAAAGGTTCTGAAGAGCAGAAAAGGTTTCTCAGAAGTAGAAACGACAGTAAAGATACAAGAGAATTTGAAGAACTTTCACAAGAAAGGTGAAAGCTAAGATGATCAACAAAAAATAGCGTCAAGAAACGTTCCGAAGTAATTCTCAAGGGTAAAGGTTTGTAAAAGGTAAGACCTTTTAACATTACACTCACCGAAAGTAACAGAAACAAGAAGATTATGGCAGATCATATCTCTATTGACAAATTGGACAGAGATAATTATCCCGCTTGGGTAATGCGCATGGAAGCCTTACTTATGAGTAGAGGTAAAGGAAGAGGTAATCAGACTAACAACAAGAAGTCTTGTTGGATCTGTGGATTAATTAATCATTTGGCTCATGATTGCTGGCATAATTCTCAAGGATCAAGTCACAATCAGAACAATAACAGTAGAGACAGAAGCGGAAGATATCAAAGAGAAAGACAAAGCCAAAGAGGCGGATATGGTAGAGGTGGAGCAAGAAGTTGGGGACAGAATCAGTCTCACAACACTACCTACTACAACTATGCGAATGATACACAGAATGATAGTCATACAACATTGATGATGAACTCGATAAGTATGTCAGAGAATGAAGACCTCAAGGTATTCTATATTGACTCTAGTTGTTCAAATCATTTGTCAGGAAACATAGAATTGTTATCAGAACTTGAAGGAGGTATTTCAAATCATACAGTACAAACAGGTGATAACACAAAACATAATGTAAGGTCAATTGGAAAGGTAAAGTGTAAGAATGGGGCTTACCTACTAACAAATGTTTTGTATGTTCCAACAATCCCGAAGAATCTGATTAGTGTGGGACAGATAGTAGAAAAAGGTTTTCAAGTCAGATTTACAAATGAAGGAGTATTTGTTGAAGATCCAGAGAATGGATACAGTCAGATTGTCCATGGTAAAAAGGAAGGTAGACTTTTTACTCTTAAAGTACAAGGAAATGTTGGTCAAGCCTTGACCACAGTCAGATTGTCCATGGTAAAAAGGAAGGTAGACTTTTTACTCTTAAAGTACAAGGGAATGTTGGTGATGAGGTATTTACAGAGTTAGATCTGTGGCATAAGAGGTTAGGACATTTTAATGAAACAGGAATCAAAACTACGGTGGAGAAACAATCTGTGAGAGGATTACCAAATATGAAGAATCAACATATGATTCACAAATGTGAAGCCTGTCAGATGGGAAAAGCCCACAGGTTACCATTTTAGAAGAAAGGGTATGAACACGATGATGTGTTAGAACTCATACATACAGATGTATGGGGACCGACAAAAGAAGGATCTATCAACGGCTCAAGGTATTATGTTCTTTTTATTGATGATGCAACAAGATGGATAACTCTTTATGTTTTCAAAGAGAAATCAGAAGTATTTGAATCTTTTAGGGATTTTCATGCATATGCTGAAAGACTTACATGACAGAAACTCAAAAGACTAAGGTCTGATGGAGGAGGAGAATATTTTTCTCGAGAGTTCAATGATTATCTGTGGAATGCAGGTATCAAAAGAGAAATAACTTGCAGGTATACACCGCAACAAAATGGAGGAGCAAAAAGAAGAAACCGAACTCTAGTTGAGTTTGCAAGAGCAATGCTAAAGGAGAAGAATTGTCCAAATTATCTTTGGGCTGAGGCCGTAAATACAGCTACACATCAGGTAAATAGATTACCATGTACAGCTTTAAATGGGATGACCCCTTATGAAGCTTGGTGGGGCAAGAAACCAACACTTGATCATTGTAAAGTGTTTGGATCAGTTGCTTATGCTTATGTACCATCACAACTGAGACATAAGCTTGAACCAAAAGCTGAAAAATACGTGTTCATCGGATATGATGAAAAACAGATGGGTTATAGGTTATGGAGTCCTCTAACCAAACAGTTTACTGTTTCCAGAGATGTAACATTTGATGAAGGAAAAAGCTGGTATACAGACATAGAGTATAATGAAGAAACAATTAGAGAAGAGATAAGAAGGAAAGAAAAAGTAAAATCACATATGCAGGTGAATGAAGATGAAGATCATATGCAGGCAAGTACGTCCCAGGATCGGATCAGGTATGAGAAACGAAGATGGACCGAGATTTGATGAAGATGTGTATTCAGAAACACATGAAGAATATGAGCTAAGAAGGTCAAACAGAGTAAGGAAACAACCAACAAGGTATTCCAATGACACTTCTTATTTGACTCAGAAAAACTATGCTTACTTAGTAAAGGAAGATTAAGAACCTCAGAATTACGGTGAAGCAAAAGGTAAGAAACAATGGGAAGAAGCAATGAAGGAGGAATTCAATGCTCTTGAAGAGAACAAGACTTGGGATCTTGTTCCAAAACCAAATGGTAAGAAAGTGATTGGAAATAAATGGATTTACAAAGTTAAGAAACTTGCATATGGAAGGATATCCAGATACAAAGCTAGACTGGTGGTCAAAGGCTATGCTCAGACGCATGGCATAGATTATGATGAAACATTTAGTCCGATGGCAAAGATGTCAACCATAAGGACATTGATTGCTATAACAGCATCAAAAGGATGGAAGCTAAGTCAGCAGGATATAAAGAATGCATTTTTAAATGGATATATATCAGATGAAGTCTACATGGAACAACTTGAAGGGTTTGTAAGTTCCAGTTACCCAGATCATGTTTGCAGATTAAGAAGAGCTCTCTATGGATTGAAGCAAGCTCCAAGAGCTTGGAATTACAGACTTGTGAAGTATCTCAATGACCTTGGATACCAAAGCTCAAAGGCTGATGCAAGTCTACTCATTAAGAGAACAGATGAAGGTATGATCTACATTTGTATTTATGTAGATGACATAATAATCACAGGAACCTCAAATGAAGGAATCAAGGAGGTAAAACGATTACTTGAAAAATAGTTCAAGATCAGTGACCTAGGAAACTTATCATACTTTCTTGGAATGGAAGTCACATATACAGATCATGGTGTATATGTTTCACAAGAAAGATATCTCCTAAACTTACTGAAGAAGTTTAACATGGAGAACTGCAGAGAAGCTTCAACACCGCTTGCAGTAAATCATAAACTCAACAAATATGGTGGTGCAGAGTTTAAAGATATGAGAAAGTATCAATCTTTAGTGGGAAGCTTAATTTATGCTACACTAACAAGACCGGATCTTAGTTATGCAGTGGTAGTTCTCTCACAGTTCATGCATTGTCCGAAGGATCAACATTGGGTTGCAGGACAAAGAGTTCTTAGATATATCAAAAGAACTATAAAAGAAGGATTATTTTATCCTTTTACGTCAGATGTAAAGCTGAGAGCATACAGTGACTCAGACTGGGTAGGAAGTCAAGATGACAGAAGATCAACACATGGGTATATGATATACCTAGGACACAAGCTTGTAAGCTGGTGTTCAAAGAAGCAACACACAATGGCTTTATCATCAACAGAAGCAGAATATAAAGGACTTGTGGAAGCAGTTAAAGAAGTGATATGGATGCAGACCTTGTTCAAAAGTATGGGCATTGATCAAGGTATACCTATCATACATGGAGATAATATGAGTTCGTTCTATCTTGCAGCAAATCCAGTATTTCATGCAAGAACAAAACACATAGAGATTCAATATCATTTCCTAAGGGAAAAGGTAGTGGAAAAAGAGATTGAAATAGTATACACATCTACAAAGGATCAGATAGCAGATATTCTGACAAAGAGCTTAGATGGAGTAAAGACAAGCAGATTCAAAGAAATGGCAGGTATAAAAGAAAAGAAGAATATATGAAAGATCAGAGAATGCAAATTAGTGATTGAGGGGGAGCTGTTGAAGAATCACTCACAAATGTGACATATAGGCAAACATAAAGACAAAGAAAGACAAAGAGAAGCAGAAACAAAGTCAGTCAGAAAATTAAGCCTTAGTGAAGGGACAAATTCACGACTGTAATATAGTTCATAGAAACTTCCAGAAATACGAGTTTTGAATCTCGAAACAAAATGTATATATATGAGGTAGAAGATCATAATATATGAAGAGAGAAGAAGAGAGCAGTGTGCTCATAGAACGGGAAAAGAATAGTGCATATAAAAATTGAGAATAGTGATATAGAAGACGCCAGGCCAACAACTTTGACACCTCCTGCATTACCTGTTTTCATAACATTTGTAGGTGTAGGATGGTGTACTTCAACACCCTGCACAATATTCCATAAGCCTTTTGCTATTAATACATGAGGCACCATATATACCCACAATGGGCAGTTAGAAGCATCCAACAAAATATGTCATTGCTTTCAACCATGGCCAAGGACCATATGATGATTGATACATAAGGTGGGTCTTTGTGTATAAATGGGCGAATTGGGGGTGGTTTTGGAAAAGGTGCGGCCCCGTTTGGGCCCTTGCATTACTTGAGTGCATCGAGCATGTTCCTTTGCTTTAATCTTCAGAAAGCCAACCGCCTTCTCTCTCTCTCTCTCTCTCTCTCTCTCTCTAGGAGTCGAAAGTACTTGGTGAGGTTCCATGTCCAATATGGATGCCCTTACTATTTGCTTGGTGAGTTTCCATGTCCAATGGATGCCCTATCTATTGCCCTTACTATTTACTTGGTGAGTTTCCATGTCCAATGGATGCCCTATCTATTTACATGGTAGTCCGCTTCCTTGGTTGTCACATGTAGAGTGATTATTTCTAGACATGTACACGTCTACGTGAAGGTTCACTTTTTACACAAGGAGCAGCGCTTTTTCTAGTGCAGCATGTATACGATGAGATTTGAGGAGTGCACATGAAATATACGATGAGACCGCGTGTTTGACTTGGGATTGCATGTATATATCATAGCATATAGAAAACGAATATGTATGGAGATTCCACAAATAATTTTATCATGTTCACAACATGTATGGAGAAAACGGAACATGCCATCAAATAATTTCCACAGAAGGGAGAAGGGCAGGCACTCAACAATCATTGAAAAACGCTTCCTTGGATTGAGGGTTGAAAAAACAAAATCGACTTTGGTATGTTTTTGTAATCGTCGGAGGTATCAAAGTGCATGTGAGCGATAGGCCTCTTCATTTAAAAGGATGAGGATTTTCTCATGCTTTTAAAGCAGAGCAGACATTGGGAGATTAAAAGGTTTGTTGTGGGTGCTTGAGTGGGTGCAATGGCCCAGGGCATTTGGTCTAGTGGTATGATTCTCGCTTTGGCTGCGAGAGGTCCCGAGTTCGATTCTCATGCAAAAGGACTTGCCAGAAAAAAAGAAGGTGGTGGCACAATAAATAGTCAACAGCATTTCTTCGATGGCTCCTGACTCCAAGCAAACCAACAATTTGACATGTTCGTATTGTACATTATGTCGAAGTTCAAGTGCGAAACGCAATTTCCAGAACGGTTCATTCGGGAGAGAAAAGTTCAAAAGAATGGCTTTTAATTTTTGCAGCCCACAATTGGGAGTTTCGACCCCCAAACAGGAATTCCGGCGCTTAGGTGATCCTTCACACATGTGCGGCACATAATATGCCAACCACCTAATCCTTCACACATGTGCAGCACACCAAAAGAGTAGCACAACTTGAATTGCACTTTGCCCTCTTCTTTTGTCAAGGGGTTTCTACAATGGGAACCTCGAGTGAGTGCAGAAGGGGTTTCTACAATGGGAACCTCGAGTGAGTGCATGTACCAAAGGCTTACATTATCATAATCATGCTCAAACTATGCACGTACCAAAGGCTTACATTCATTTCACACTATCATAATCATGCTCACACCATGCATGTACCAAAGGACAAAGCATTCCTGTGTGTGCCACTCACCTCCCTTCCATATCCCCTTCTTCTCAAAGTGGATAGTGTCCATCTGCACCCTCCCTCTACTACGCGAGGTAGGAATCTCAGCATAATCCCTCGAGCTTGGGACCTTAGAAGACTTGCTCTTTTACCACACACAAGAAGCACTCGCCCACTTGGCCTATGTCTAACACTCTCCCCCTCCTCTAACTTGATCATTATACTCAATGATCAACGACGAAAAAGTATGTGCGAACCAGAGCCGTTGATTCCCAAGTAGAATCCTCCCAAGGCAACTAGATTTAGTTTACTCTCTCTAGGGGGATCAACTAAACGTGGATGAGCGTACCCTCATACTACCACACAAACACTCTCTCGCACCAGTTTTGGGGAAAAGGTGGCCATCTCAAAGTATCTTGCATGATGCTTTGCAAACTTGTATGTATGCCACATTGGGTGCTTGAGAATTTAGCTTATATTTTGAATTTCCATCCTCAACCAATGCCCTTAACTCCGATGGGAGTAGGATATTGTGTGAGGTGTGCCGGGTCTTTGCATTAACAAATTACGTCTTCTTATTCTTCTCTTACATCTAGGAGTACGATTCTAATACCTTGTTTTTTGTACCCTTTTTTTTCCCATTGGAGTTCTTACTCACTCACTATAAAAGTGATCATGAAAAAGTTGCGGGTAAGACTCATCATTCCCGAGCTCATTACTGTCAATTCTGAGTGTATGTGAGGCCTACACTCTAGCCCACACCTATCTACACCATAAGGCAATGATCTTCATGCCAATGGGTTTGTATACAAGTGTTCATTAATACATATATCTTCATTGTTCATTTCTGAGTTCTCTGTCATAGAACTTGAAAGTCTGGCAACTTGTGGAGAGCATATCTCAGTCATTTCTTCACCAAATTCAAAGATCTAAAGCTCGTTGGAACCAGCTTGAAGTTATCTACATTGCATCCAAATTTGAAGAGATTCTATTCATCCATTTCAGAGAAAACCTCATCGAGGTGATCAGTGGTCATTGTCTGCTACAATCCTAAAAAATCGAGGGTAAAGGTTTACTTGCTAAGTTGATTTCTTTGAGCACAGTTAATCTTTTTACATCATTCCACTTGGAATAGTTAGCTTGCTAAGCTAGTTACATACCCCTAAAAGGAATTTTTTCAATTCCTACTGTGCTAGTCATACTGAGCAAAAGATCTAGCAGGTGTCAAGACATAAATAGAAGGTTTTCTTGAGATTTTGAGTTTCAAAGTTATCTATTTTGGATTAATCATTACACACATCATTTCCAAAGTACATAGTCCATTTTATGGTGTCATTGGAAAGCTAAGGAGGTCCACTTATCAACTCTGAAGTACAAAAGGGCTGGTACAAAGCAGGATTTGGCAGTACCTACTCAATCTCTTGTAGTGTCCATCCATCTTTCCCAACATTCACCCCCGCCAGAATCTTCGATCGACAATGAACTGCTTGCCCTCTTACAATAGGTCACTGAGTTAAACATGAAGCTACTACAATACGAACGACCACCCTTGCCACCCGATCAACCATTAGAAGAAGAGGCAGTCACCATTCCAGTTGAGGAGACCTTTGAAGATAATTATGAGCCTCAACCTCTTCCAGGAGGCAAAGTCACTGACGAAGAACGAGACACATACGAGGAACCCCCTCTTGCATGGATGAAAAAAGTAGAAGAGATGGGGCCAACTCACGAAGAGCGTATATCCACTCAGATGATGGCAATGAGAACTATTGAGGAGGCAATACTTCAATCGGAATATTTCAGGCACTTGGCTCCTAGGCGATTGATTACCAGTTCAGAGTTACAATATAAGCCCTACTTTGTACTATGGTAGATTACAATGCTAAGTCCAAGCGAGTCACCAATAAGTATTCTTCTTTTGCAACACAGTTCCAACCAGAGGACATCCTGGAAGAAGCCAAAAAAGGTGCCATATTCCAACCAATCTGGCAGCAAAAGTTATTGGAGACCTATCTAGAAATGCTACAAACATGGGATCATGCTCCCATGCACTTAAAGTATAACGCTTGCTTTGGGTCAGTGCAACGAAGAAGATCATGGAAAGCGTTTGCCATAAAAGTTCAGAACAATGCTAATTGCAAACAATGGCTTATATACCCCTCCATTTGCACCACCAACAGGCACACCAACCGTGTCCTACATGATGGCTACTATCAGACACTGGATGCCACGCTTACAACCCATGCCCGATGTTGCTTCTCAGATGATGCGGAAGATCCTAGACATGATGCAGATAGTGCTCAAGACTTTCCGCAATGTACACAACATCCAGCCTCCAATCCCGGGCTTTATAAATGGTAATTATGACTTACTCTACGATATGAGCACTACCCCTAGTATCCGGGTTGGTTATGCTTGGCATGCAAGGACCAGATATCTCGCTGCTTGCTATAAGCAAACATTTGATGATATGTTTACCACTGGGTTTTGGGAATCTCACTCGAAAGTGTTCGTGCCACGACCAACCGATCTTCTACAACTATTTGCATGCGAACAGACAATGCACTCAGAGCTATATACAACACCCCAACCTGACATTCGGGGCGTGGTTAAGTGGGGTGCTCTTCAAAGAGATCTAGTTAGGGGACTCAGAATCAGAGAACAAGAGTTAGCCACTGAGATAGTCCAACACTACATTGATCACCCTGTGGCGCAAAGGTTTGTCAGAGACGACAGATGCTAGGGGGGGGCGAGTGTTGGAACCTGAGAAGAAGCAAGTATGGGCATACACGCAAATCTAGCACTGAGGCAACCCTTCAAATTTTTTCAATCCTTACATTAGTGTAAAAGTGATTCTCATCACTGAAAACCATTGTAAATACTGTTTCATCTTTTTGTAGCTCCATTTTGTGCAAGCCGAGGACTCCTCGAGCTTGAGGAGCTTTAGAAGTAATGGCCTATTTTAAAGACCCCACAAGAAAATGAAGTACAAAGGATGTAAGTGGATCAAGAAATTACCAAGTCGAGGATATAAAGGGGGAGCTAAGGAATCATGAAACGAACCACATTTTATAAAGGAAATCTAGAGAAGTAACTGTATTTGATCTTGATATTCAAAACTATGTAATTTAACTTTATAAGGATATTAAAAGATCAAATAGTCATTTGAACCAAGTTCATTGCTTTCAGAAGTAAAGGGGATTCAGGAAAATCTATGGTTATAAGAATCCATTTTAGTTGGATTTTATTGGTTTTAAATTATAGATATAGGATGTGACACATGGATCATATTAAGGATCATCGGTATGGGATGATAGATACATCTTTCCTTTGAGACATTTTCTTTTATTGTTAGGTAGAAAAGTACTCATCATCCATGGATAGTATTTTTCATTAAGCTAGAAGGATATTGATTTCCTTTATATATGAGAAGATTTGTTGATAATTGATTATATTAAGAACTTAAGAAGATGATAAATCATAGGGAGTGGATATAGAATTATTCATTCACTCTCATTTTTTGCGAGATAAAGAAAGTGGGAGAAGTTCCCACTTGAATATGCATTTTAGATTTAGTACTTTAGTGTAATCAAGTCTATTTAATGAATAGAGATATAGGAATTTATCTCTAGAGGAAGTAATTTTGAAGTGCTCCTAGAGTAATAGTCTAAATTGCTTTTATCCATTAGATCCACTACATGGGAGTGCCACTATTCTATCTAGTTATTAAGGATATCATTTCGTCATAATAGTTAGATTGATTGATGTTTGCTTGCACCACTATCAAAATAGAAAACATGGAAATATGCCACAAAGATACACTACTCAGGAGAAGATGGTTAATGGCTATATGGAGTAGTAAATGCCCGTTCTTCATTCTAAACAAGGTTAGCAGACTCAACTTTGGGTGTAGAGTCTTCTGTAGCAACCATTCCAACCTCTTTCTTCATTGCCTGTTTTGTAGTGAGTTTAGAAAAACCATTAATGATATTACGATTTGATTTAAAATACTTGCAAACTTGATGTTGATTTCTATTTTTTGGTCATCTTTATTTTCCTTCTTTTCCTATGGAGTGTGAGTAGGTTTTTTGTCTTCCTAATGGATTGCCTTTCTAACCAGCTAAGGAAGATTGATTTGCAGCATGCATAATTGACCGCTTTTGTCTAGATTGCTCTTGGTATAGCAAAATAGAGAAGACTTCTCAAAAGTTAAGGCTTTTGGATTGACTTTCATCATAAGAAAAAGAGGGGAAGCAAAAACCTGAGAAGAATTTGGAAGAACATTTAGGAGAGTCTACACAAGTGAACTGCTTGGTAGGATCTCATGAATAGAGATGAATTACTCCCTCAGATCCTTGATCTGTGTAAAAGAAAAAGTGTCCATTGAATCTCCAACTATTTTCAAAGATAAGCAACATGGTGCCTCTTTTCTTGCTGGCTATAGTGTCGTAAGAGTATCGCAAGAAGCTTTGATTGTTTTGCACATTCGAGAGGTGAAGCTATCAATGCATGTCCACATGTGCATCTCTAGCATCCCAATGAAGTCGTTCTACATTAGGCTCAATAAGAACCGTAGTGGGACTAGGAAATTGAAGGCCAACAACTTTGACACCTCCTGCATTACCTGTTTTCATAACATTTGTAGGTGTAGGATGGTGTACTTCAACACCCTGCACCTATTCCATAAGCCTTTTGCTATTAATACATGAGGAACCATATATACCCACAATGGGCAGTTAGAAGCATCCAACAAAATATGTCATTGCTTTCAACCATGGCCAAGGACCATATGCTGATTGATACATAAGGTGGGTCTTTGTGTATAAATGGGCGAATTGGGGGGTGGTTTTGGAAAAGGTGCGGCCCCGTTTGGGCCCTTGCTTTACTTGAGTGCATCGAGCATGTTCCTTTGCTTTAATCTTCACAAAGCAAACCGCCTTCTCTTTCTCTCTCTCTCTCTAGGAGTCGAAAGTACTTGGTGAGGTTCCATGTCCAATATGAATGCCCTTACTATTTGCTTGGTGAGTTTCCATGTCCAATGGATGCCCTATCTATTGCCCTTACTATTTACTTGGTGAGTTTCCATGTCCAATGGATGCCCTATCTATTTCCATGTCCAATGGATGCCCTATCTATCTAGACATGTACACGTCTACGTGAAGGTTCACTTTTTACACAAGGAGCAGCATATAGAAAACGAATATGTATGGAGATTCCACAAATAATTTTATCATGTTCCACAGAAGGGAGAAGGGCAGGCACTCAACAATCATTGAAAAACGCTTCCTTGGATTGAGGGTTGAAAAAACAAAATCGACTTTGGTATAATACATGGTGAAACGTTGGAGATATGTTTTTGTAATCGTCGGAGGTATCAAAGTGCATGTGAGCGATAGGCCTCTTCATTTTAAAGGATGAGGATTTTCCCATGCTTTTAAAGCAGAGCAGACATTGGGAGATTAAAAGGTTTGTTGTGGGTGCCTTAGAGGGTGCAATGGCCGAGGGCATTTGGTCTAGTGGTATGATTCTCGCTTTGGGTGCGAGAGGTCCCGAGTTCGATTCTCGGAATGCCCCCAGGCTTGATATAGCCTCAACAATTCACCTCCCATGCAAAAGGGCCTGAACAAAAGCAGGTGGTGGCACAGTAAATAGTCAACAGCATTTGTTGGATGGCTCTTGACTCCAAGCAAACCAACAATTTGACATGTTCGTATTGTACATTATGTCGAAGTTCAAGTGCGAAACGCAATTTCCAGAACGGTTCATTCGGGAGAGAAAAGTTCAAAAGAATGGCTTTTAATTTTTGCAGCCCACAATTGGGAGTTTCGACCCCCAAACAGGAATTCCGGCGCTTAGGTGATACTACTATACATGCAAACAAAGGCTTTCTCGGTGCGGCACATATATGCCAACCACCTAATCCTTCACACATGTGCAGCATACCAAAAGAGTAGCACAACTTGAATTGCACTTTGCCCTCTTCTTTTGTCAAGGGGTTTCTACAATGGGAACCTCGAGTGAGTGCAGAAGGGGTTTCTACAATGGGAACCTCGAGTGAGTGCATGTACCAAAGGCTTACATTATCATAATCATGCTCACACTATGCACGTACCGAAGGCTTACATTCATTTCACACTATCATAATCATGCTCACACCATGCATGTACCAAAGGACAAAGCATTCCTGTGTGTGCCACTCACCTCCCTTCCATATCCCCTTCTTCTCAAAGTGGATAGTGTCCATCTGCACCCTCCCTCTACTACACGAGGTAGGAATCTCAGCATAATCCCTCGAGCTTGGGACCTTAGAAGACTTGCTCTTTTACCACACACAAGAAGCACTCGCCCACTTGGCCTATGTCTAACACTCTCCCCCTCCTCTAACTTGATCATTATACTCAATGATCAACGACGAAAAAGTATGTGCGAACCAGAGCCGTTGATTCCCAAGTAGAATCCTCCCAAGGCAACTAGATTTAGTTTACTCTCTCTAGGGGGATCAACTAAACGTGGATGAGCGTACCCTCATACTACCACACAAACACTCTCTCGCACCAGTTTTGGGGAAAAGGTGGCCATCTCAAAGTAGCTTGCATGATGCTTTGCAAACTTGTATGTATGCCAAATTGGGTGCTTGAGAATTTAGCTTATATTTTGAATTTCCATCCTCAACCAATGCCCTTAACTCCGATGGGAGTAGGATATTGTGTGAGGTGTGCCGGGTCTTTGCATTAACAAATTACGTCTTCTTATTCTTCTCTTACATCTAGGAGTACGATTCTAATACCTTGTTTTTTGTACCCTTTTTTTTTCCCATTGGAGTTCTAGTATGTCGGTGCGATTGTTTGTAAGTGTAATAGGCCTCTTTTCTAGTGAACTTTCTGAATTTCATTGTGGGGATAATGCTTAGAATGAACAATTAGGTCATTTTATGCATGTAGGAAAAAATTTGGGTTGACAAGTTTCATATTCTCTCTCCAGACCTTATTCGCATCATGTTTTCTAGTGGAATTTTGAAGGTGAAGATGAAAGAATTAACGAAAACTATGTATGAGAGAAAGGTAGAGCAAGTATAAGAGAATAAAAGTGCCCGTGTGAAATTTTTGTGAATCATGTTTTGAGAACATTTAGGAGAGTCTACACAAGTGAACTGCTTGGTAGGATCTCATGAATAGAGATGAATTACTCCCTCAGATCCTTGATCTGTGTAAAAGAAAAAGTGTCCATTGAATCTCCAACTATTTTCAAAGATAAGCAACATGGTGCCTCTTTCTTGCTGGCTATAGTGTCGTAAGAGTATCGCAAGAAGCTTTGATTGTTTTGCACATTCGAGAGGTGAAGCTATCAATGCATGTCCACATGTGCATCTCTAGCATCCCAATGAAGTCGTTCTACATTAGGCTCAATAAGAACCGTAGTGGGACTAGGAAATTGAAGGCCAACAACTTTGACACCTCCTGCATTACCTGTTTTCATAACATTTGTAGGTGTAGGATGGTGTACTTCAACACCCTGCACCTATTCCATAAGCCTTTTGCTATTAATACATGAGGAACCATATATACCCACAATGGGCAGTTAGAAGCATCCAACAAAATATGTCATTGCTTTCAACCATGGCCAAGGACCATATGCTGATTGATACATAAGGTGGGTCTTTGTGTATAAATGGGCGAATTGGGGGGTGGTTTTGGAAAAGGTGCGGCCCCGTTTGGGCCCTTGCTTTACTTGAGTGCATCGAGCATGTTCCTTTGCTTTAATCTTCACAAAGCCAACCGCCTTCTCTTTCTCTCTCTCTCTCTAGGAGTCGAAAGTACTTGGTGAGGTTCCATGTCCAATATGGATGCCCTTACTATTTGCTTGGTGAGTTTCCATGTCCAATGGATGCCCTTACTATTTACTTGGTGAGTTTCCATGTCCAATGGATGCCCTATCTATTTACATGGTAGTCCGCTTCCTTGGTTGTCACATGTAGAGTGATTATTTCTAGACATGTACACGTCTTCGTGAAGGTTCACTTTTTATACAAGGAGCAGCGCTTTTTCTAGTGCAGCATATATGAGACCGCGTGTTTGACTTGGGATGAGACCGCGTGTTTGACTTGTGATTGCATGTATATATCATAGCATATAGAAAACGAATATGTATGGAGATTCCACAAATAATTTCCACAGAATATGTATGGAGAAAACGGAACATGCCATCAAATAATTTCCACAGAAAGGAGAAGGGCAGGCACTCAACAATCATTGAAAAACGCTTCCTTGGATTGAGGGTTGAAAAAACAAAATCGACTTTGGTATGATATAGAGAGTGCACATGTGTGAGAGGGATAATACATGGTGAAACGTTGGAGATATGTTTTTGTAATCGTCGGAGGTATCAAAGTGCATGTGAGCGATAGGCCTCTTCATTTTAAAGGATGAGGATTTTCTCATGCTTTTAAAGTAGAGGAGACATTGGGAGATTAAAAGGTTTATTGTGGGTGCCTGAGAGGGTGCAAAGGCCCAGGGCATTTGGTCTAGTGGTATGATTCTCGCTTTGGGTGCGAGAGGTCCCGAGTTCGTTTCTCGGAATGCCCCCAGGCTTGATATAGCCTCAACAATTCACTTCCCATTGGAGTTCTAGTATGTTAGTGCGATTGTTTGTAAGTGTAATAGGCCTCTTTTCTAGTGAACTTTCTGAATTTCATTGTGGGGATAATGCTTAGAATGAACAATTAGGTCATTTTATGCATGTAGGAAAAATTTTGGGTTGACAAGTTTCATATTCTCTCTCCAGACCTTATTCGCATCATGTTTTCTAGTGGAATTTTGAAGGTGAAGATGAAAGAATTAACGAAAACTCTGTATGAGAGAAAGGTAGAGCCCTTATGAAGTCGAGGCCTATAAAATTGCCGTTTAACAAGATCATAAGTCTTGTAAACTCTTAGGTGTCCCACACTCGGTGTGCCATGACACTCATGCAAGATATGTCTTCTCATCCCAAAATCTCTAGCGACACACATCTTACTTTCATACAATCATTATCCACCATGATTACAATACTTCTTTCATTTGAATCCTTCTACCCATCAATACTCCATCCTCATTAGAAACCTGTGGGTTAGGATCCCCTTTATTCCCAAATCTTAGTATATGTACGATCGATCCTACATTTTCCTCTGATGGACTCAACTATCTCACTAGTGATTTGAGTAAAACTAAGTCCATTGAGCATAGGCATCAGCTAAGCGAGTCATCCACCACATTAAACTTTCCCTTCTCATACCTAAGCTCATAATCAAACTCTTGAAGGATCTCTACCCACATGACTTATGGCCTCTAAGGTCTATTTGATTAGAGTGCCATTTAATGCTCTCTTGATCAGACACTATCATAACATTGGCACCATATAAGTAATGACACCACTTCTTCAATGCATGGATAATTGCTTACAATCCTTCTCATAGAGGGAGTATAAATTTTGTTTCAATTCTAGCTTTTTGCTCTCAAATGCCACTACATGAACATTCTAAAAAAAAAGTGCTCCTATACCAAACTTGTTTGCATTATTCTCAACCACAAAGGGTTTGTTGGGATCCACTATATGTAAAAGTGGAGCTATCGGAATCGCTACTTTCAACTTTTTCCATACTTGGCTTCTATTTGTCTCCCCAATGAAGGGTTTTTCCTTTCCCATTAAGTTTTTAGGTCATTAGGATAGCCCATAATTTATTAGGATCCATATAGATTCTGTCTTAGGAGAGTATATGCCCAGGTTATCTAACCTTTGTTTTGAAAATTTCATACTTTTATTCCTTAGCAAAGAGTGAATTTCCTTGTAACACTTGGAATAGTTTACTCAAGTGTTCCAAGTGTAGAAAAGGCTTCTTCTTCATAAGCCATCTAAGGAAGGAGATGAGGGAGGAAACACACAGTGCTTGCAACTCTTTTCTTGGGCATGTGTGAATTGCCCTTCGCTCTAGATCTATCCTTTGACTTTGCACATAGGCTTGCTATTATACATGGAATAATGGATGTTAAATGGATTTTAATGTCTTGAGGATTTTAATGTGATTGTGTTTTGATTCAGCATGTGAATAATCATGAGCATGGGAATGTACATGGATTTACTCTGATATTTTTGAAGATATTTAAAAGATAGTATTTTATATATTTTTGTATAAATATTAGAATGCTTAGAACGTGAAGTTTTGTAAATAAAGAAGATTTTTTATAAATGCACGTGTAAGAAAATTTTATGCATGTAGGAAAAATTTTGGGTTGACAAGTTTCATATTCTCTCTCTAGACCTTATTTGCATCATGTTTTCTAGTGGAATTTTATGCATGTAGGAAAAATTTTATGCATGTAGGAAAAATTTTATGCATGTTAGGTCATTTTATGCATGTAGGAAAAATTTTGGGTTGACAAGTTTCGTATTCTCTCTCTATACCTTATTCGCATCATGTTTTCTAGTGGAGTTTTGAAGGTGAAGATGAAAGAATTAATGAAAACTCTGTATGAGAGAAAGGTAGAGCAAGTATAAGAGAATAAAAGTGCCTGTGTGAAATTTTTGTGAATCATGTTTTATGTACCTCGTTCAGGGTCCTACATTTAGTTCATTGTAAGAAAATGCTTTGATTTTACTCTCTCTCTAGAATTTTGAAACTTGCAAGGCTCAAAAGTGGTAGTATGTCGATATGATTATTTGTAAGCATAAGCAATTTCAGGCCATTTAGGTTACATGATGGCATCCTTCCATGAACGAGGAAGCATGGCATTGCCTTCTCAGGAATTGTCACTATGCTACATCTAGGAATAAACTTAGCCATTTTGGTTAACCTAGACTAAGTTGTTCTCCCTCTCTGTCTCTCTCTTAGGTGATCCTACTACAAAATCCATGGGGATAATCCCCCACTTCCCATTGGGAAGATCTAGTGGCCAGAGCAAACCTCCAACCCTCAATGTCTTAGTTTTATTCGCCTCGCATTTTGTGCATTTAAGCACATAGTCTAGGACATCCTAATGAACTCCATGCCAGTAAATTTTCCTTTTAACAAGATCAGAAGTCTTGTAAACTCTTAGGTGCCCCGCACTAGGTGTGCCATGATACTCATGCAAGTTACGTCCTCTTGTCTCCAAATCTCTAGGGACACACACCTTACCTTTATACAATCATTGTCCATCCTAGATATTGTACTTCTTTCACTTGAATCCATCTTGAGTATCGACCGATACTCCATCCTCATTGGAAATGTGCATGTTCGGATCCACTTTCCCGATGGATTCCCAAATGTCGCTATATGTAGGATTAAGCCTATGTTTCACTCTGATGGACTCAGGTATCTCACTAGTGAACTGAGTAAATCTCAGCCCATTGAGCATAGGCATGTGGCCAAGCATGTCAGCCACCATATAAGAAATAATACCAATTGTGGGAATATATGATGCATCATACCTTGGTAGTAAAAGGGTTGTGGAAGATTGTTCAAGGTGTTGAAAAACATATTACTATACCTATAGATACAATTATTGAAAGTGTCACAGATGGCGTTGAAGATGATGATCTTCAAATTCCTATTTCTGTTGTGGTTCCTATTGCACCTACTATAGCGAAACGTTGTTGGGATGGAAAAAATGCTCAGGCACATTTATGTATAGCTTTGTCTTTCAAACATGCCACTATCCCTCGCGTTCTCTCTTACAAAACAACAAATGATGCTTGGGATACACTTACATCGTTATACGGGGGAAGAAATGAGGATCATGTTGCTTAGCTTCAAAAAGAGTTGGAGAGTGAGCATATGAATGAAGGAGATTTTATACACAATTTTTGGACAAAGATCAAAGATTTGAAGGAGTAGTTGATTTTTGTTGATGAATTCTTGCCAGATAGCTCCCTTGTGTAGATTGTTCTTAACAATCTTCCAGATTCTCAAAAGTTGTAGTATGTCGATACGATTGTTTGTAAGCATAAGCAATTTCAGGCCATTTAGGTTACATGATCGCATCGTTCCATGAACGAGGAAACATCGCATTGCGTTCTCATGAATCATCACTATGCTACAGCTAGGAATAAACTTAGCCATTTTGGTTAATCTATGCACTATTACCTAGACTAAGTTGTTTTCTCTCTCTCTCTCTCTTAGGTAATCCTACTATAAAATCCATGGAGATAATCCCCCACTTCCCATTGGGAAGATCTAGTGCCCAGAGCAGACTTCCAATCCTCAATGTCTTAGCTTTATTCGCCTCGCATTTTGTGCATTTAAGCACATACTCTAGGAAATCCTAATGAACTCCACGCCAATAAAATTGCCTTTTAACAAGATCATAAGTCTTGTAAACTCTTAGGTGCCCGGCACTAGGTGTGCCATGATACTCATGCAAGTTATGTCCTCTTGTCTCAAAATCTCTAGGGACACACACCTTACCTTTATACAATCATTGTCCATGATTACCCAAATTGAGTTGTTCACTCTCTGTGTCTTAGCTAATCCTACTATAAAATCCATGGAGATACTCCCCCAGTTCCCATTTGGAAGGTCCAATAGATGGAGCAAACCTTCGATCCTCAATCTTTCAAATTTATTGACCTGGCATTTTTTGTATTTAAGCACATACTCTGGGATGTTCTTATGAAGTCCAGGCCACTAAAACTGCCTTTTAACAAGATCATAAGTCTTGTAAACTCGTGGGTGTCCCACACTAGGTGTGCCATGATACTCATCCAAGATATTCCATCTCATCTCAAAACCTCTAGGGAGGCAACCTTACCTTTATACATTAGATATCCATCATGGATACTCTAGTTCTTTCACTTGATTACTTCTTGAGTACCCATTCATACTCCATCCTCATTGGAAACCTATGATTTATGATCCCCTTTCTCTATGGATTCCCAAATCTAGGTATATGCAAGATCAAGCCTACATTTCCCTTTGATGGAATAAGGTGAATATCAATGCTGATGCATTTAGGTCAATGATTGTAAAGTAAAAGATAATAGGCCCTTTCTGAAACTTGTGCGTCCTTTCTAAAACTTGTGCACAAATCAATTTCTGAATATTGAATAGTTTCTAAGGTTTCTTCCACAAGTTCAACATAAGACATAAGAGAATATGATCATATCTAGAATAGCTAAGAATTATTGCATTCAAGAGAATCAGTAATGAGGATATGAGACTATGGGGTATCAAAACTACCAATAAAAGCTTAGTCTGTATCCTCATTTCAATAAAATTGTAAATCATGTATTGCTTAGCAATTTAGGAAACCAATCAGAAGGGACACATGACATGGGTTTCATGAGGAATCATCAACACGTTCTTATAATTTCAAGTGATTTCCAAGTCCATGATTGTTGGAACCTGAGAAGAAGCAAGTACGGGCATACACACAAAACTAGCACTGAGGCAACCCTTCAAAATTTTTCAATCCTTACATTATTGTAAAAGTGATTCTCATCACTGAAAACCATTGTAAATACTGTTTCATCTTTTTGTAGCTCCATTTTGTACAAGCCGAGGAGTCCTCAAGCTTGATGAGCTTTAGAAGTAATTGCCTACCGAGCTTTATAATTTTCAGAGCTTGTTTGAGCCTCCAAAATAGCTTAGAAACCTAATCTTTAACTAGGCCGGACACTATGTCTGAATAGGACCAAAGCTAGTCAAAAACTATAAATAGAGCTAGAGAGCTCAATTTTTAGGCTAGCTTGTTGTAGAATTGAGCTTGTATGAGAACGCTTTTGCAATAGAAGTCATTCCATTCTGTCTCTCTTTGTTCTTGCCTTGTGTGCGTGTGTGTGTATGTGTGTGCAAGTTTGTGTGCTTCTCACTCACACATTTGTGCCGTCACTTGTTCGAGGTCTTCATACCATCCTCATGTATTCCCGGATTGACATTAAAGGAGGTGCTAATCACCACTGAGCTACACCAAATTTTGGCACCGTTTCCAGGGATCCGAGCTTTGAGGACAAGCGTGTGATGGTAAGACGTAGAGAGGACGCGTTGGAAAGGTAAGTAGTAGGTTATTTCTTGTTTTTCACTAACTTTTTTCTCATCTTCCTCTCCATTTCCATCCCCATCTCTGCTCCACACCATTTCCATCTTCCTTTCATATTCCCATTTCATTTCATTCTCCTCATTTGCATAGTGCGAGTGTGAGAGAGAGCGAGATGGCTTTACTATTTTTTGTCTGTTTTCTTGCATGATCTTGCAGGTTTCAGCATCCTCACCATCTCCAGCAAGCTTAGCAGGTACTGAATTTCTCTACACAAGCCCCGAGGCATCAATCTCGAGCTATCGTGACACACCAAAAATTTGATCCTATTGAGAATCTGAGTGCATCATGACACAGCGCAGCCTGAGAGCTCCCAGGATCACTAGGTCGATCAATAGAATTCACTATATTTCGGTCTATCACGACATACCCATGTATCGCGACACACCCGTGTATCGCGACACTCCTATCTATCGCGACACACCTGTCTATCGCGACACACCCGTGTATCGTGACACTCCTGTCTATTGCGACACACCCGTGTAGGGAAAAGTTTTATGCATGTTAGGTCATTTTATGCATGTAGGAAAAATTTTGGGTTGACAAGTTTCGTATTCTCTCTCTAGACCTTATTCGCATCATGTTTTCTAGTGGAATTTTGATAGGTCAGTGGTGAGTAGCACCTCCTTTAATGTCAATCCGGGAATACATGAGGATGGTATGAAGACCACGAACAAGTGACGGCACAAATGTGTGAGTGAGAAGCACACAAACTTTCACACACATACGCACACACGCACACAAGGCAAGAACAAAGCGAGACAGAATGGAATGACTTCTATTGCAAAAGTGTTCTTATACAAACTCAATTCTACAACAAGCTAGCCTAAAAAATGAGCTCTCTAGCTCTATTTATAGTTTTTGACTAGCTTTGGTCCTATTCAGACCTAGTGTCTGGCCTAGTTAAAAATTAGGTTTCTAAACTATTTTGGAGGCTCAAACAAGCTTTGAAAATTATGAAACTTGGTAGGCAATTACTTCTAAAGCTCTTCAAGCTCAAGGACTCCTCGGCTTGCACAAAATGGAGCTACAAAAAGATGAAACAATATTTACAATGGTTTTCACTGATGAGAATCACTTTTACAATAATGTAAGGATTGAAAAAATTTGACGGGTTGCCTCAGTGCTAGTTTTGTGTGTATGCCCGTACACTTCTTCTCAGGCTCCAACACTCATGGACTTGGAAATCAATTGAAATGATAAGAACGTGTTGATGATTCCTCATGAAACCCATGTCATGTGTCCCTTCTGATTGGTTTCCTAAATTGCTAAGCAATACATGATTTACAATTTTATTGAAGTGAGGATATAGACTAAGCTTTTATTGGTAGTTTTGATATCCCATAGTCTCATATCCTCATTACTGAGTCTCTTTAATGCAATAATTCTTAGCTATTCTAGATATGATCATATTCTCTTATGTCTTATGTTGAACTTGTGGAAGAAAACTTAGAAACTATTCAATATTCAGAAAATTGATTTGTGCACAAGTTTCAGAAAGGACCTATTATCTTTTACTTTACAATCATTGACCTAAATGCATCAGCATTGATATTTAGCTTATTCCATCAAAGGGAAATGTAGGCTTGATCTTGCATATACCTAGATTTGGGAATCCATAGAGAAAGGGGATCCTAAATCATAGGTTTCCAATGAGGATGGAGTATGAATGGGTACTCAAGAAGTAATCAAGTGAAAGAACTAGAGTATCCATGATGGATATCTAATGTATAAAGGTAAGGTTGTCTCCCTAAAGGTTTTGAGATGAGATGGAATATCTTGGATGAGTATCATGGCACACCTAGTGTGGGACACCCACGAGTTTACAAGACTTATGATCTTGTTTAAAGGCAATTTTAGTGGCCTGGACTTCATAAGAACATCTCAGAGTATGTGCTTAAATACAAAAAATGCCAGGTCAATAAATTTGAAAGATTGAGGATCGAAGGTTTGCTCCATAGATGGACCTTCCAAATGGGAACTGGGGGAGTATCTCCATGGATTTTATAGTAGGATTAGCTAAGACACAGAGAGTGAACAACTCAATTTGGGTAATCGTGGACAATGATTGTATAAAGGTAAGGTGTGTGTCCCTAGAGATTTTGAGACAAGAGGACATAACTTGCATGAGTATCATGGCACACCTAGTGCGGGGCACCTAAGAGTTTACAAGACTTATGATCTTGTTAAAAGGCAATTTTACTGGCGTGGAGTTCATTAGGATGTCCTAGAGTATATGCTTAAATGCACAAAATGCGAGGCGAATAAAGCTAAGACATTGAGAATTGGAAGTCTGCTCTGGGCACTAGATCTTCCCAATGGGAAGTGGGGGATTATCTCCATGGATTTTATAGTAGGATTACCTAAGAGAGAGAGAGAGAGAGAGAGAGAGAGAAAACAACTTAGTCTAGGTAATAGTGCATAGGTTAACCAAAATGGCTAAGTTTATTCCTAGATGTAGCATAGTGATGATACGTGAGAACGCAATGCGATGTTTCCTGGTTCATGGAATGATGCCATCATGTAACCTAAATGGCCTGAAATTGCTTATGCTTACAAACAATCGTACCGACATACTACCACTTTTGAGCCCTACAAAAACCTTAACTTTTGAGAAGTATTCTCTATTTTGCTATACCAAGAGCAATCTAGACAAAAGAGGTCAATTATGCATGCTCCAAATCAATCTTCCTTAGCTGGTTGGAAAGGCAATCCATTAGGAAAAAAAAAACCTACTCACAGTCCATAGGAAAAGAAGGAAAATAAAGATGACCAAAAAATAGAGAGCAACATCAAGTTAATCATGGTGCATTTTTGTGAAAGACTCTTTGAAAATCAAATGGTGAACATCGTGCATGTGTGTTTGCATGTGCACATGCATTGTAGCCATGTCCATCCCCTCTAAGATACACTTTATCGGTGAACATTGCAGGTGTGCATATGCATATGCACGTGAATCCCACCCATGTTTGTTCCCTTCGAGATACACTCACTCCCCTACCCAAATAATTAAATCAAATCAGAGTTCTAGGTAGGCACACATGATAGAGGGCTACCACGAGAGAGAGAGAGAGAGAGAGAGAGAGAGAAACGCACACACATACAGAGAGAGAGAGATGACATAAACAATGCCATAGAGGTAGTTACTAACACTTACCCTATTTGCAAGCCACCATATAGGCTTAGTGTATCTCAAGATTATGAGATAGAGAAGCAACTTCAAGATTATTTAGACCGAATAACTCATGTTGGGCATTGCCAATGCTCCTAGTCAAATAGAAAGATGTTTGTATGAGACTTTGTATAGATTATAGAGCATTAAACAAGATAACGATAAAAAATAAGTTTCGATCATTTTCCTTAAATAATTTGCAAAATTGTTTTTGGTATTTTGTTTTCCTCTTATCTTTTTCTTCCTTATTTGATTGTGTTGCATTAGTAGATTTCTTCTTACTACTAGATGAGCTCCATTTACCCTTGTCGTCTGACTACGTAAGAAATCATGATCTACAATATGCAGAATTAACCTCTGCTGCCTAGAATGATCTTCTTGCAACAAAAATAGAGACTAAGTACTCAAATTTTAAGGCATTTGGATTTCCTTTTATCATCAATCTAAGAGTATAAGGCGGAATCTTATATGAATCTGGAAGATCGTAAAGAACAATCTACACAAGGGAGCTATCTGGCAAGAATTCATCAACAAAAATCAACTACTCCTTCAAATCTTTGATCTTTGTCAAAAAACTGTGTATAAAATCTCCTTCATTCATATGCTCACTCTCAAACTCTTTTTGAAGCTAAGCAACATGATCCTCATTTCTTCCCCCGTATAACATCTAAGTGTATCCCAAGCATTACTTGCTGTTTTGTACGAGAGAACGTGAGGGATAGTGGCATGTTTGAAAGACAAAGCTATACATAAATGTGCCTGAGCATCTTTTCCATCCCAACAACGTTTCGCTATAGTAGGTGCAATAGGAACCACAACAGGAATAGGAATTTGAAGATCATAATCTTCAACGCCATCTATGACACTTTCAATGATTGTATCTATAGGTATAGTAATATGTTTTTCAACACCTTGAACAATCTTCAACAACCCTTTTACTACCAATGTATGATGCATCATATATTTACCTACCAATGTATGATGCATCATATATTCCCACAATTGGTAATTAGTTCTTATATGGTGGCTGACATGCTTGGCCACATGCCTATGCTCAATGGGTTGAGATTTACTCAGTTCACTAGTGAGACACTTGAGTCCATCAGAGGGAAATGTAGGCTCAATCCTACATATAGCGACATTTGGGAATCAATCGGGAAAGTGGATCCGAACATGCATGTTTCCAATGAGGATGGAGTATTGGTCGATACTCAAGAAGGATTCAAGTGAATGAAGTACAATATCTAGGATGGACAATGATTGTATAAAGGTAAGGTGTGTGTCCCTAGAGATTTTGAGACAAGAGGATGTAACTTGCATGAGTATCATGGCACACCTAGGGCGGGGCACCTAAGAGTTTACAAGACTAATGATCTTGTTAAAAGGCAATTTTACTGGCGTGGAGTTCATTAGGATGTCCTAGAGTATGTGCTTAAATGCACAAAATGCGAGGCGAATAAAGCTAAGACATTGAGGGTTGGAGGTTTGCTCTGGCCACTAGATCTTCCCAATGGGAAGTGGGGGATTATCCCCATGGATTTTGTAGTAGGATCACCTGAGAGAGAGAGAGAGAGAGGGAGAACAACTTAGTCTAGGTTAACCAAAATGGCGAAGTTTATTCCTAGATGTAGCATAGTGACAATTCCTGAGAAGGCAATGCCATGCTTTCTTGTTCATGGAAGGATGCCATCATGTAACCTAAATGGCCTGAAATTGCTTATGCTTACAAACAATCCTACCGACATACTACCACTTTTGAGCCTTGCAAGTTTCAAAATTCTAGAGAGAGAGTAAAATCAAGGCATTTTCTTACAATGAACTAAATGTAGGACCCTGAACGAGGTACTTAAAACATGATTCACAAAAATTTCACACAGGCACTTTTATTCTCTTATACTTGCTCTAGCTTTCTCTCATACAGAGCTTTCCTTAATTCTTTCATCTTCATCCGAGCTTTCAAGACAAGCGTGTGATGGTAAGACGTAGAGAGGATGCGTTGGAAAGGTAAGTAGTAGGTTATTTCTTGTTTTTCACTAATTTGTTTTTCTCATGTTCCTCTCCATTTCCATCCCCATCTCTACTCCACACCATCTCCATCTTCCTTTCATATTCCCATTTCATTTCATTCTCCTCATTTGCATAGTGCGAGTGTGAGAGAGAGCGAGAGGGCTTTACTGTTTTTGTGTGCTTTCTTGCATGATCTTGCAGGTTTCAGCATCCTCACCATCTCCAGCAAGCTTAGCAGGTAGTGAATTTCTCTACGCAAGCCCCGAGGCATCGAGCTCGAGCTATCGCAACACACCAAAAATTTGATCCTATTGAGAATCTGAGTGCATCACGACACAACGAAGCCTAAGAGCTCCCAGGATCACTAGGTCGATCAATAGAATTCACTATATTTTGGTCTATCGCGACACATCCATATATCGTGACACACCCGTGTATCGTGACACTCCTGTCTATAGCGACACACCCGTCTATCGCGACACACCCGTGTATCGCGACACTCCCGTCTATGGCGACACACCCGTGTATCACGACACTCTGAGGTATCGCAACACTCCCGTCTATCACGACACACCCATGTATCGCGACACTTCCGTCTATCGCGACACTCCTGTCTATCGTGACACACCCGTGTATCGCGACACTCCCGTGTATCGCGACACTCCCATCTTTCGCGTCACATTGAGGTGTCGCGACACACCCACTTATCGCGACACATCGACCCGAACTATCGCGATACACCGGCTTTATGAATAATTTTTTTGCGGTGTAATAATTTATTGAATTGGGGTAATTTTGGGCTTGATTTTTGACACCTTGGGACTACCTTAGAGCCTTAGAAGTGGGCAAAATACCTAGAAAACCATAGATGAATTTCATGAACCCTGAGAGCCTGTCTTGACCCCTATGTGCTTGAATGGTCATAACTCCACCATACAAACTCTGAATGGTCAATTCATTGTAATCCAGGGCAATATTAACTAGTGAATCTTTGCACGAACATTGTGTGCAATCAAGGCATCCAAAGCAATAGCAAGGGTGAGTACCAAGCTTGGGAGAAGGCTATCTGGGCTTGTGTAGCAGTCTGAGCAACAAGTGAATTGAGGTTGGAAGTTCTCTCAACCCTTCTTCGTCAATTCCTAGCTTAGGCTAAGTACGACTTAGGTGTGGTGATTAATTAGAGTAACGTTAGGCACGAATCAAGTCCAAGAGAACTAATCAACTAAGTACAAGCATTAAGTAGATCTTAAGTGCAAAAATTCTAAGGAACAAAAGTAAACTTGAATCGATCAAATATCAAGTGCGAAATTCACTAAGGTAATCCTGACGACGTGATTCCAAACAAGGGCTAACACAATATTCAACTAAAAAGAACAAAGTGATTGGTACAAATTAACCTACAAGAGATTGTACTTGGGACCAAGGGGGTAGAGAAACCAGGCATATGAACCTTGGGTCAAGAAGACACTTAAGCCAAGATAGACAAAGCCTCAGATCTTCTGAAGCTAGTGTCAATCATACTGCTAGGTCTTGGGCCCAACAGTTGAGTGATTATCCATACACTCTGAGGTCAGAAACAAGCAATTCTAAGATGTCCTATAACATGGAGAGACCAGTAGGTAGTTCCGAAGTGGCTTACCTAGAAAAGCCAGAAGGACCTTACAAGACTCAATTGGAATATATCAAGACCAATCGTCTAGGTGCTAGCATCTATGAAGACAGCCTGAGAAGATCTGTGGTCCAGATTAAAAACCTAGATCAACCCCCATGGGCTAGAACATCCGGTAGTCAAGTTCGAAAATGGAGCATATCTAGATAAAGAAGTAAGGATTTATGTGGTTACCACCCTTCCAGATAGGACAAACAAGTTCGGCAATGTGATCGCAGAGACTGACATGGGTGACATAGAGCAAGGGAACTTAGGAAGAGAGTCGAGGACTCCCCATGGCAAATCAGTCCTCCCCAGAATCATTACTCTAGAGTGGGTTCCCTAGGACAATAAGAGCATAGATTTTCTTTTAAACCGCAAGACCGACGAGGCTTTTTGGAGGTATAAGCCTGACCAGCCCAATGAGGTCGGAGCTCTCACAATCTATGAGTTTAAAGACCCTGATAGCGTAGGCAAAGTAACCTACCTAGACAATATGTCAGAGAGGATCGTCGTGGTCACCGAGCATGGCAGACATGCCTACACTTGGAAGGGTGAATTCTGTTAAACGCGGTTTTGCCGTCAGAACTCGTTTAAACTATATTCGGGTTCTTGGGAGTGGAAGGGGTCTGTTACTGAGAGGCCCTATACTTGATTTTCCCAATTAATCACTTCATATGATAGTTTATTCATCAACTCTGCTAATCAAACTTACTAACAGAAAACTCAGACTCGTTCCTTACAGACTTATTATTCTGATTCGCTCACTCACAGAGTATCGACTCATACACAGATTAAACTTCTCAGTAACCGGCATACAAGGTGAATGCTACCGTAACACAGACTTATAGTAAACAACTTACAGAACAGCGGTTCAATACTTCACTTAATGTAAACATTACCGTAACTCAATCTGTAACGCACAGATACAGATAATCAAACACAACAGAAAGACACAATATGACTCAGAGTTATGGAAACACAACACTTCGGTACTACACAGACGTATCGCCTAGACAGACAGTCTGGCGATCTGCTGGTCATCACCGAAAGTGTCTTTTCATTGCTTTATAAAAAGGTTACAACTCGTCGTAGCGACTTCTCAGTTCGTGCTGAATATGAAAAGGAAAAAGGATTTACAATTGCCAATCCGACGGCTTACACTGGCACGCACGGTGGACTCGAACCCGTAGGTATAGAAAACTTTATGGCTCATCGAGTATACCCTCTAAATACATAATTCTAGATAATTTAAAAGTCCTGGCAATTTTCTTTTTTAATGAATCCAACACCTATTTTAGGACTTCGGGTTCTACAAGTTGAGCATCTGTCTGTACTGAACTTTGTTGCAATGACCTGGCTCATCAAAAGTTCTGCTTGTGTCTACAGAAAAGCTTCCTGCAGATAGAAGTCGTTTGACAGAGCCGCATCCCGGTTCACCTTCATGTCTGCAATCTACTTATCAACTCTTGCTAGTCTTTCTTTTTATGCATCCAATTGGTTCTCTCTTCTTGCCAACTCTTGATTCTGAAACTGGATGGTCCTGTAATACGCATCTCTTTATCTTCTTATCCTTGGTATCTCCTTCTGTAGTTGAGCGACTAACATCATCTGGCTTTTGAGAGCAGCATTTGATTCAACTAGTTTTGAATTTGCAAACTCTAGCTGCGTATTTGTTTGCTTTAGTAAAGCTGCCATTTCCTGTCCTTTCTGTATTGCTTCATCCAATTGATCACGAGTTTCCTTTAACAGATCTCCTAAGGCTATGCGGGCATCCTCTTTATCTTTGACTAACTATTTCAAATGAATAATTTCGGCATCACCAACACA
This sequence comes from Ceratopteris richardii, assembly GCA_020310875.1. Taxonomy (NCBI): domain Eukaryota; kingdom Viridiplantae; phylum Streptophyta; class Polypodiopsida; order Polypodiales; family Pteridaceae; genus Ceratopteris; species Ceratopteris richardii. Next base: position 153,597,023 of record CM035409.1, read on the forward strand.
TAATAAATCAGCTTTTTCTTTGACTTCAGCCAATGCAGCATCTCGTTGATTGATTACTATTTCCTGTTCGGCAAGTCTGGCCTGTAAATTTTTAATCTGTACTTGTAAAGCTTGATTTTCTGCTTTTACTACATCTATTTCTTCCTGGAGTGGACTAATATCTCCAGAACATCGACTTTATGCTGGAAATCATCTCTGATATTATCAGTTACTTCTTTCATTTGTGCTGGTAGTTGCTACGATAAATGAATCAACATCTGTCCCATGGATGCAAGCTCATTAAATACAGGTAGCGAAGGAAACAAAAGAGAAGGACGTGGTTGAGATGAAGAAGTGGTGAGGAGTTGATGGGAATTGGGTGGAGAATAGTTTGGTGAAGAGGATGATGAGTCGGTTTCATCAGGTACAATGGGTGGAACAGGGACAATGGGCTTAATTGGAGGTTCGGGGGGAGGAGTGAGAAGAACACTGTTAGTTTCTAATACCTTTTCGGTGGATTGTTGCGTAGTGTTATCGAGATGGGCATCTGCAGATTCCACTGTTGTAATCAATTCTTCAAAAATTTCGGTAATAATATGTTGTACCTCTTCTTGCTTATCCTGTTTGGAGTGTTGATGAGATTCTTCTTTAGAAGAACTGGCTCTAGAATCTGCGGTATCATCATGCTCTTTTTGCTGGTTTGGAGATGATTGAGCTGATGAATCATGATGCATCGAAGTAGTTGTGTCGTGGAAAGTTTCTTCTTCATGTCCTTCTTCTTCATTGTTGTCGGTTTCATTTCTTGTGGCCGAACCCTGTACTTGACTGTCAGATGAACTTATTCTGATGCGTTTTCGGCAGAGTAGCTGGAAGATTTCTTCATCATCTTCTTGATCATCTTCCAGGATTTGCGCGGATTCTTCATGATACAAAACAGGACCTTTGGGTGGTGGTTGCACTGCTTGAAGGACCGGAAACAAGAAACTTAGTATGTGGGAGAGACGAGAATGTGGCATATATCCTTTGTTAACCTGTTTAATTACCGAAACGCATTTACGGTGAATGCGGCGAAAATAGTAAGAGGCAAAATTAACAGGCTCTCTAGCAGCCATATCTATCGCTGAGTAGAATGGGCGAGATATGCTATAAGTACGTTTCTGCACGCAGACACAATAGCGATTAACAGCAGAATGGAAAAGGTTAAGTAGATACTTGGCAACGGGAAGCGATTGAAATTGTTTAATCATCACGCGATGTTGAGATGATAACCTCATAACTACGGTGTGCATGCATGAGCGGAATCAATAACAAAAGGTGGCGATTATTCATGGTTCTGTATCCAAACGAGGATGTTAGACGGCCGCCGAACAAAGGACAATTGTACTTAGACAGAGGTTTTTAATGTAGAAAGAACCCTTCTGAAAGTACGCGGTAAAGAAAGATTCGCGTAAAAGCCTTGTAACAAAACTCTATTTAAAGCGATCAGAGAGGGCATCAGAAAGAGCGAGCCCCCCCCCCGCCCCCCGTTTTTTGGAAGTTGCGAATATATTGTGAGAGTTCCCGTTTTTGGGGTTACTTTACTTCTTCTACTGTGTGCAAACGAGTAGAGTGTCTTGGTTCTGTCCTGTCTGTGCACCTTCTCTGTGTAATCATTCGACTGTGTATGTGTGATACACTGTGTGTTACGAGTCGGTACTGCGATTGTGAGAGTCTGTTCGGTAACGAGTTGAGGTGACTTGATTATGCGTAAGGTGTTAGAGTGTTGTCTATTCGCTATTCCTGTGGTGGAATAAGTAAGTGTGAGGGATGAACATGAGCTGGTAGGATTCTTTGTAAGGGATTGAGTTGGTATCGTAGTCTGTGTTCAAGGTAACGCCAGTAATACCTAAGTACGCGTAGAATGGCAACACGGTTGCGATGCGTCTTATGATCCGTAGAGATTACGATTTGAAAGGTAGACACGCGGTAAGTTTGTGAACTGATAAGGAGGATTGTGTGTTAAGTTACTAAAAGTGTTGGACTGCAATCTCAGACTACTGCTCAGCCACTATGGCAGAACAGCCTGAGAACTCTGAGTCCAGTATGTTGGTCTAATTGAAGTTGTTCAGGAGCGAAACCTGAGCGAAGACGGAATAGCCACAACTACGGTTGAGTAAGGAATTGGGAAAATAGTACAGGGCCTCTGTCTAACAGACCCCTACCACTCCCAAGGACCCACATGGTTCGAGGCAGTGTAGTTTCTGCGGTAATATTGAATTCAGAGCAAAAGGGAGAGACTCGGAAATATCTGGTACACAGGTATGGAACCAGATTCTGGAGTCTCCGAAGGGTTGTTGCGTTGAAGTAGTAACTAACGACCGCGGTAGGCAATTAACAGTTACGATAATCGTAAACGACGAAATAACCTTTAACATTTGGCGCCGTCTGTGGGAAAGTGGCATCCGCCTGCCAGCTCTCTGGCCCAGGTGCCTGCGAGAAAATGGCAACTGATTACCAGTCTCTACGGTGAAGTAGCATTTGATTACGAGTCACTTGTGAGACAGTGGCACTAGAGTGCTAACGGTTTGTAAGAAGCAAACATCCAGCAACATTTTCTTCACTAACAGTAGCAACAGACCCAGATTGTTGCGAACTGCTCGAATAGTATCACTGGGCAATGATACATGCCGGTCACTCGATCGGGCGAAACATATCCTAAGAATCGTCAGACTGAAGCACGAAAATCCCAAAAGATAGCCCCGGAAGAAGTAGGCATAATTAGATCTGACCAAGTGGTCAAGGAAAGTAGAAACATTACAAGTAATTCCGGTCATATTCCGGTAGAACGGTCAACGCCTTTGATACATTCTGATGCTACTTCGACCCAGCATATCGAAGATATAGCAAGACCAGACTCTATCAAAACGCCGTTGGAACCTAGTCTAACAATATCAGATAAAGATTTAGAGTTATCCACGGTCAGAAATACGTTAGAAAAGTTCGGTAAAAGTAGTAAAACAGGGCATTCTGGCCCAATTTCGGTTCATTCCGGTGAGATTCCGGTAATAGAATTACCAATCGCTGGCAAGGGTTTAGCCTTTTTTGCGGAATCATCAACTCGACCTTCGTGTTTGGAAGAAAGATTTCGAATATTAGACATCCAGAAGGAAGGAAAGCTGTTCGAAACAGAGATCCGAAGCATCTTAAGCCGACACAGTACACCGGAAAACGCACCATCCGGCGATACAAGTCCCGATAGTTCACCCGATCAATCCCGAGATATAGAAGGAAACCCTGAACCCTTCACAATGAGCGGGCAACACCAACAACAACACCATCAACAACAACAACTAGGACCGCCAAGGCCACCTCCAACAGGAGTAACCTACGCGAAATTCGGTGGATTCCCAGGAGACGACCCAGACGCCCACGTACGGACGTTCGAGATAAGTTATGCAGTTCTTAACCACCCACCAGATCAGGCGTATAAGGCCATTGTTTTTCAATCAACACTGATCAATGAAGCGGCGAGATGGCTCACGGAATATGATATCAATCATTTCGGTACTTACGATGCAGTACGAGACGCCTTTTTACAGCGATTCAGACTGAAGAAGAATCCCGCTGAAATCTTTGAGTATCTACAGAACAACAGACAGAAGGTAAATCAGACCGTCCAAGAGTACGCTACCCTCTTTCGAACACATTTACGGCAGATACCACAGGCTCACGCTAATCTACCTGATGATGTCATCTCTCAATGGTTTATCAATGGATTAACCCCACAACTGAAGCAGATCATGATCATAAGATGTGTCGGAGCTATGACCTTGGATGCCGTTATTGCAATGGCTCTACAGCTAGAATCCAAGGTTGGTGGATTTTCGGAAGACTTGGAATGGCTAAAAACAAACAAAAATACGGCTGAAGATATCACCAGGCAAGTATATTGCACCACATGCAAAAATTCGGGGCATACAAGTACCAACTGTGCACTGAACCAAGTGTTTTGCGCTATCTGCAACGCTACCGGACACACCACCGGAAACTGTATCTACAACGCTAGGATACAAGGGACAGCAACCGTCAATGCAGTCATCCAAGAACATGGCCAACCAGTAAATCGCTATGTGCCTCCGCAACAGAGAAACAATCAACAACAAGGATATCGGAACTATCGAGGACAGAGAAACAACACTTATAATGCCAACCGATGGCAGAATGGACAACCACCGGAAAAACTTGAGTTACCACCTCCACGATGCCATTTTTGTGGCGAATTCGGCCACATTAGAAGGTTTTGTAAGGACGCAATAGAGTATGATCAAAGAAGGAAGGAACGCCAGAATCCAATGGCCAACATGGTGACAATTACACCGCTTGAGACACAGACGGCTACAATCCAGACCCGTTCTGGTAAACAACTTCAGTCGGCAGCAGAAATCTTTGAACCAGGGATACAAGAACAACGAAGGATGTATAACAAAGCCAGTCACTGGACCACAACAGAACCACCAGTGTTCCCCGAACCTATTCCGGTGACTCAGGCTTCTTCATCAAAGGACGACACAACACAAAAGGATGCATCAGTAGGGCCATCATCATCAGCAGAAACAACAGCAGACATTTCTGCGTCAGTAGAGACTGCAAGTCCAAAAGAACAAGACAATCAAGCTCAACAGGCCTGGGAAATTTTGTCCAAGGCATCCATCACGCTACCCCTAGGCCAACTTCTGGCCTTAGTGCCTGGGATCCGACAACAGTTTCAGCAACAATTCAGTCCAGTACCTTCTTGCATTCCTACGACAGCCGCCGTTCAACCGGAACCTGATGCTGCGATTGACCACGCAGTACCCTTGATCACAGTATGGTATAAGAACCAAAAGATCACGCAAGTATTGATTGATGGAGGCTCAGGCGTAAACATTGCAACCGCAGCATTATGCAAAAAGCTAGGCTGGACCGAAATTGAACCAGTGCAATTCTTTGTTCGAATGGCGGATCAATCGAGAGTCCATCCTGTAGGACTTGTGCGGAATGTACCAATCACTCTACAAGGTACAACCTTCAAGATGACTTTTGTCATACTAGATCTACCCGAATCCACTTTGGATTACAATCTTCTTTTCGGCCGACCTTGGCTGAAGCATGCGAAGGTAATACAGGACTGGTCTGCACAAGAGCTTACGTTCAAGGATGCCCATCGTAAATATGTGGTGAAACTAGATGCTATGCAATCTTGCGAACCTCACGCCCGACCGTACTTTGCTGAACCAGTTCACATGTTATATGGACTGTCAGATGATGAAGAAGAGCAATTTCTGAAGAGTAACGCCGATTTAATGACTCTAGGAACTGTTGACCTACAATCCGTCATAGATAACTGGAACACGTCAATATGTACAGTAGTAGCTATCACCGGAAATTCGGTCCAGGAAAATACTTCCTCAACCCATGACGACGAATTACAACCACTGTTCAAGCCAACAGATGATACAGAGAAACCTCAACAATTTTATATTCCAGAAGACCAACTGATCACGTACAATCTAGGAGATAGAGACCACCCACGACCTGTGAAGATAAGGCAGAACTTACCGGAAACATTTAAGGCCGATTTGATTAAACTTCTTCGCGAATTTGCAGACGTCTTTGCATGGGATTACAAAGACATGAAAGGATTAGATCCGCGCATCTATCAACACAGGGTCATGTTGAAACCAGAAGTGAAACCGCAAAGACAACCCAGCTATAGAATGAACCCCCATTATGCATCACAAGTAAAAGCTGAACTTGATAGACTATTAAAAGTCGGATTCATTGTACCAGTAGAACACGCTGAATGGATCTCACCCATCGTGATCGTGCCAAAGAAAAACAAGCAGTTACGAATCTGTGTGGATTACCGGAAACTAAATGCAGCAACAGTACCAGATCCTTTCCCGATCCCCTTTTTGGATACCATGCTCGATAGAGTCGCAGGTCATGAAATGTATTCATTTTTAGATGGATACAGCGGGTACAACCAGGTTAGAATGACTGAAGAAGATATACCAAAAACTGCCTTCATTACCAATTGGGGTGTTTTTGCCTGTACAGTAATGTGGTTCGGACTAAGAAATGCGCCAAGCACATTTCAAAGATGTATGCAGGAGATATTTTCTCCTTATCTCACTTCATTCATGCAAGTCTACCTCGACGACTTCTCAATCTTTGGGAAGATGATAGCCCATTTGTTTCACTTACGATGCTGCTTTCAGAAGTGTAGAGAATATAGACTCTGCCTTAATCCTAGCAAATCCGTATTTGCCGTTTCGTGTGGTAAACTACTTGGGCATATCGTATCTGCTCAAGGTATTCAAGTGGACCCCGATAAGATTTCAGCGATTTTAGAAGCCCCGATACCCACAACTCCGAAGGAAGTAATGCGTTTTATGGGTCAAATACGATGGCATGGCAGACACTTACGGTGGATTGCTCACCTAGAAGTACCTCTGAACAAGCTAATCACAAAAACTCCCCGACAGTTTGAATGGACTGAAGAATGTCAAACTACATTTGATCGACTCAAGTATCTCCTGACGCACGCTCCAATTTTACAACCACCGGACTGGGACAATCCGTTCCATGTTTTTGTTGACGCTTCAGATATTGCAATAGGCAGTATTCTGATGCAGCAAACAGACAAGTGGTTTCGCCCTGTTTATTACGCCAGTAGAAGACTTGCGCCTGCAGAAAAGAACTACTCCACCACGGAAAGAGAATGTCTAGGACTAATCTACTCAATCAAAAAGTTCAGACATTATCTACTAGGTCATAAATTTACCTTCCATGTGGATCATGCTGCCCTTGTTTATCTAGTAAGACAGCAGCACTTAGGAGGACGATTGGCACGATGGGTGCTACTTTTACAAGAATTCGATTATGATGTCATTCACCGACCCGGAAATGCACACGCCTTAGCAGATTTCTTATCACGCCTAGATTCCGGTGAAGCTCCGATAGGAATAGATGACACGACTCCTGCGATTTATAATGCTGAACCACTACCGGATGAGTCACCCAACTTAGAAACACCACCTACATACTATGATCAGATTCTAACTTTCCTCACCGAAGGACGCCTTCCAGCCGAGACTGCCAAGGCAGTTCGAAGAAAAATCGCAGTTGTTAGCCGCCGATTTCGGTTAGTTGCTGGAGAACTGTATTATACAGATCATACCGGAATCCTACTTCGCTGTATTCCACCACATGAAGTTAACTCAGTTATCACTTTGGCTCACTCAATTCCTTCCGGTGGCCATTTTGCAGCAGACTTAACTCACCGGAAAATTTTACAAGGAGGACTCTGGTGGCCAACTATGTACAGAGATATCTCACAGTTTGTTAGACAATGCGATGCTTGCCAAAGAACTGGTCAGCCCTTACAACGGCATCTTTTTCCCCTGCAACCCATCTTACCATTAGAACCTTTTCAGAAATGGGGTTTAGATTTTATCGGGCCAATTACACCTCCAGCAGTATCCAGTAACAATCGATACATACTGACTTGCACAGATTACGCAACTCGATGGGCAGAAGCTTGGGCTTTGCGATCTGCTACAGTAGTTACGGTAGCAAAATGCCTACTCACGGATGTCTTTCCACGATTTGGTTTACCACTGGAAATTGTCTCAGATCAAGGTACTCATTTTGTAAACAATTTAATGAAGGCTCTCACACAGTCCTTCCAAGTCACACATAAATTTAGCTCTCCTTATTATCCACGTGCCAATGGACTAGCTGAAAGTACAAACAAAGCACTGTTAAATATCCTCCGGAAATTGATCATGGAAACACCGGAAAGATGGGATCAACTACTACCTGCAGTATTATGGGCATACCGAACTACATATAAAGTAACCACAGGCCTGACACCTTTCAAGTTAGCTTATGGCTTAGAAGCTATCGCTCCCATGGAAATAGTCATCCCAAGTTTGCGGGTAGCAATCGCTCAGAAGATGCTTCCAGAATCTTCACTGACAGAACGAATGGACGCACTCAGAGCACTCGATGAGCACCGATGGCTCAGTTTTTTAACTATGCGTGAAGTTCAACTAAGACAGGCTAAGACGCACGATCGATATTTGAAGACGCCAATCTTTTCGGTAGGACAGCTTGTACTCTTCTATAATGCAAAATCGGACAGAGCAGCAGGAAAATTCAAACTACGATGGTTCGGCCCTTTCAAGATCTCAGCACGAGTAGGTCCGGCAACTTTTCGGTTGACTACGTTGACCGAAATTCCACTTCCAAAAGTAATTAATGGATCGAAGTTGCGACCGTATTATCCCACTACCAGTACGCCTTAATTATTCGGCGACGAGCCACGTTTTTGTACAAATTTATACGTTTTGCTTTTAGCCGTCTTTTGTACAGATCTTTATGATACCAGCCGCCTCTCCCTACCAATCACTCAGTACGCACGCCAGCATGCAAACCATATCGTTCCCGCACCACACAATGATCCTCACCTCCACACCGTGTTCTACATATTTAAACCCCTGAGTTGCGCCAAAAACCGCTATTGTGTTTTCGTGATTGTGTATTCTGTGTTTTCTGTGCACTGTGAACGCCATGGAAGCTCTAGCCAACTACGCTTCTTTTCGCGAAGGCATCCCTACAGACGTAGGCGAATACCTGAGATGCAGAGGGTTGGCCAACTTCGCTGAGTTGCCTTGGCAATCAGTGGAAACCCATCCCTTCTCCGCACAGATCATTCAAGCCATTGCCCAAAGCTCCGCCACCGCACGACAGTGGGCCTTCCTTTCCCTCCCACACAGAACTGTCATCACCTTCCAAGCCTTCGCCGACGCCTACCGCCTCACCCCGCAAGGTCGCGAAAATGGCCCTACCATCACTGTAGCCCGTATGGCCGAACTCTTTCCCCGTTCCTTATCAAACGAGTACGCCATCCTATGTCGCCCCGAACCCGAGCGATCCGCCCTCCAGTTCCTTGTAGCCATCCTTAACCTGCAGAAACGAACTTATGGCATCTCTCGCCCCTTCTACTCCGCCCTAGATTTAGCTGCCCGCGAACCGGTAAATTTTGCCTCCTATTTCTTCCATAGAATCCATAAAGAATGTGTAGCTATCGTAAAACAGCTCCAAAAGGGTTCTTCCCCCCGCTCTCGCCTTCCACACATCATCTCCTTCCTCTTCCCTACCATCCTCGCCGCGCAACCCCCACCCGCAGGCCCCACACTTCGACACGAAGAGTCCGCCCAACCAATCGAGGACAGCGAAGAAGAAGACGAAGAAATTAATCAACTCTTCCGTACCAAGCGAATGCGGATCAGCTCCTCGGAGAGTGAAGTCCAAGGATCCGCCGGAAAAGATCAGGAGACCAAGCCAGACGACCAAGAAGAAACGTACCACGACACCACCACACACATCGAAACATCGACGGAGCAACCAGACCAGCCGGATCAAGCAGAGACGGAACTAGTATCCACAGAAAAAGAGTCGGAGCAGCACCAGGATGAACAGGAATCGGCCACCAAAGCTCTGGAACAACTCATCGACGCCATCAACCAGACAGAAACACTCGCCAAGGTAAACCCCTCAGACACCGTCCTCCCTACATCACCTCCTGCCAAACCCCTACCCCCACCTGAACCACCCCTCCCGCCCACCGATGAACCCACAGCATCTTCCTCTTCCTCCCCCAACTACTCTCCACCAAACTCCCAGCAACTCCTCACCGACACATCCTCTCAACCTCGTCGTCCTCCACCACCACCACCACCACCACCGAACGCACTCTCGGAACTTGCCGCCATGGGGCAGTACCTCATCCAGTTATCACACCAGCTACCCGCCCAATTTTCGGCAGCCACGAACCACCTGAAACTCGAATACCAACACAAGGTAGACACCCTAGAAGCCGACATCGCCCCCCTCCAGGAAGAAATTGATGCCGTAAAAACCGAAAATCATCAACTGCGGGCACAGCTAGCAGAACTCGAAGCACGAGTTTCGATAGAACAGACGCTAGTACAACAACGAGATGAAGCCCTGGACCAGATAGCTGCTAAAGACAAACTCATACACGATGCACATGAGGAAATTCGGACACTGAAGGCCGCCCTTCAAGAACAAGCAAATATCAACGTCTCTCTCGAAGAACTGATCGCAGACACGAAGCGTCAATTACAAGAAACCACCCAGACGATGCAGGAGCAACAGAAAGAAGCTGCCGAAGTTCAAGAACGATTACGGCGAGCCGAAGAATGTGCCGACGCGGTCAACAGCATTCTCAAAAAACAATTAATAAAGGAAGGCCAATATCAAAAGGATATTGCAAGGACGCGCAGAGAACGAGATTCACTGCAGAAAAGTCTGGCATTCCAAAACCAACAGTTTGAACGCAACGACAACCAGATACGCAATCAGAAGGAGTGCATCAGAGAAATGCAGAACAAACTAGTGGAAATAACGACAGCCCGAGATGCGGCACTAGCCAACGACTTCTATCTCCAGGAGGCTTTTCTTCAAACCCAAGCTGAAATTTTGTTAAATCAAGCCATAGCCCTTAGTGCAGTAAGAACCGACGCCCAATTATTAGAACCTACCACCATAGTACAAATGTTAGAAACCCTCAAAAAGAAAATTACCCGAACATTTAGGCTTGCCAGAAGTATGTATTTAGAAGGTATAGTATCCGAACCGTAGGTACTTGCGGGTACGAGTCCCGAGGACCCGATAATACTAAGTCCGAAAGTTAGTATTAGAAGTCACGATTTTTTGTGCATAATACTTTCACACATGTAAAAGACGTTCCAAGTCCAGTACCAGTCTCCAGAATGATGATTCTTGATTCTAGAATCCCGGTCAGCAGCCTAAAATGTCATATCAGAATGGAATACCATCATTCTAGCGACTGGCAGCTTAAGGTCTCGCACTTATAAATACGAATACCCGGGAACGCACACTTACACCAAACGGTGTTGAGACTACAACCGATACTACATCACAGTGGCTTCGATCGAGCTGGCAAGACACTAGGCGTACGCTGTGTGACTTAGTGTGGAACAAGACTGAAAGACAACGCTCTTCATGGTGGCCGGAAAGGGTGATGAAGCAAGGTAGCGTCAAGGATGGTGCCGATGCAGACAAAAGCAAGACGGGGAGTGATGAAGTGCGCATACAACTGCGGGGAAGAATTGATCATTTCCAGCGACTCGGGAGAAGTGATCATGGCTAGCGATTCGGAAGACGACAGGCGAAACGAACAGGATAATGACGAGGATTTGATGGAGAATATCAAAGAACTTCGACAACATTACCAGAGGATGGGACTCCTACAGTTTGCTAAGTCACCCTGGGGACAGTGGACCTGTTCCGCCACTAGAACAAGTGCGATCAGAAAGGATTGGGGAGTTAATTCCTGGCATGGACCGACAGACAATATAAATGGATATCTCAGCCAGGTGGTGATAGGATACTGTATGGTTACATGACTTCTGCAGAAGACATGGATTCAACAGCACAGAGGGTACTTTGATTCCATACACGAAGCGCTTAAAGCACAAGATCAAGAAGGTGGGTCCAGGTAACAACGAAATCAAGAGTAGATTCTTATTATATGTATAAATCGACATGTTTTTCAGAAGGGCTTAGATGTTCAGAAAGCTAATTAAAGGAAGAGCTGCGAGTATCTAAAGTATTGAGTCCTTGAGGCAACTAGACCAGCTATACGAGTTTGAGGAAATTATGGAGAAAGAGACGACCTACCACGTACAGCGACCTATTCGGGATTGGAAGATAGTTGCAGAATCACCCGCAGGATATGGACATTATGAACGATTAACCAGAGTCTTTCTGATGCATAGCCCCAGGCAAAAGGATATCACCTACCGTATTGCACTTGCGGGTTCGAGTCCACCGTGCGTGCCAGTGTTAGACGGCCGCCGAACAAAGGACAATTGTACTTAGACAGAGGTTTTTAATGTAGAAAGAACCCTTCTGAAAGTACGCGGTAAAGAAAGATTCGCGTAAAAGCCTTGTAACAAAACTCTATTTAAAGCGATCAGAGAGGGCATCAGAAAGAGCGAGCCCCCCCCGCCCCCCGTTTTTTGGAAGTTGCGAATATATTGTGAGAGTTCCCGTTTTTGGGGTTACTTTACTTCTTCTACTGTGTGCAAACGAGTAGAGTGTCTTGGTTCTGTCCTGTCTGTGCACCTTCTCTGTGTAATCATTCGACTGTGTATGTGTGATACACTGTGTGTTACGAGTCGGTACTGCGATTGTGAGAGTCTGTTCGGTAACGAGTTGAGGTGACTTGATTATGCGTAAGGTGTTAGAGTGTTGTCTATTCGCTATTCCTGTGGTGGAATAAGTAAGTGTGAGGGATGAACATGAGCTGGTAGGATTCTTTGTAAGGGATTGAGTTGGTATCGTAGTCTGTGTTCAAGGTAACGCCAGTAATACCTAAGTACGCGTAGAATGGCAACACGGTTGCGATGCGTCTTATGATCCGTAGAGATTACGATTTGAAAGGTAGACACGTGGTAAGTTTGTGAACTGATAAGGAGGATTGTGTGTTAAGTTACTAAAAGTGTTGGACTGCAATCTCAGACTACTGCTCAGCCACTATGGCAGAACAGCCTGAGAACTCTGAGTCCAGTATGTTGGTCTAATTGAAGTTGTTCAGGAGCGAAACCTGAGCGAAGACGGAATAGCCACAACTACGGTTGAGTAAGGAATTGGGAAAATAGTACAGGGCCTCTGTCTAACAGACCCCTACCACTCCCAAGGACCCACATGGTTCGAGGCAGTGTAGTTTCTGCGGTAATATTGAATTCAGAGCAAAAGGGAGAGACTCGGAAATATCTGGTACACAGGTATGGAACCAGATTCTGGAGTCTCCGAAGGGTTGTTGCGTTGAAGTAGTAACTAACGACCGCGGTAGGCAATTAACAGTTACGATAATCGTAAACGACGAAATAACCTTTAACAAGGAGTTTTATGATTATGTAGCAAAATGAGGAGTTTATGGTTTTTATCCAACTAACAAGCAAAACCAAAAAAGAAAAAGAAAAGAAAAGAGAAAAAGAAAAAAAATATGCGGGCAACCGCAGAACACTTCAGTGCGAATCAGACGCTTGATGATATGGCCGCAACTTTGAACCATTTATCACTTTCGGAAGAGGAATTTCGATCAAAGTAGTCAACCGAAAAGTAGCTGGGCCCACTTGTTCAGTAATCCGGTAAGGACCAAACCATCCTAACTTGAATTTGCCAGCAGAACGATTTGATTTTGCATTATAAAACAACACAAGTAGTCCTATCGTAAAAACTAGAGTTTTAAGATACCGATCATGTGTATGAGCTTGCCTCAACTGCACTTCTTGAAGAGTCAGAAAACTTTCCCAGCGATGCTAATCTAATTCTCTGAGTGTGTCCAACCGAAATTGTAAAGATTCTTCAGGTAACATTTTCTAAGAGATGGCCACATGTAAGCTTGGTACTACAAGTTCCATTGGTGCAATTGCCTCCATTCCATATGCAAGTTTGAAAGGAGTCAGTCTTTAAACTGTTGATAAAGTGGGTCCCTTGATCTGTGACAAGTTCCAAAGGTAATCCATATCGTGGGAATACATCCTTCATTAGACATTTTGCCACCGAAACAGCTGTGGCCGACCGTAAAGCCCAAGCTTCTTCCCATCTTGTAGCATAATCTGTGCATGTCATAATATATCTGTTGTTGCTAAGGATTGCTGGAGGTGTGATTGGTCCAATAAAGTCAAGACCCCATTTCTGAAAAGGTTCTAAAGGTAAGACAGGCTGTAGAGGGAAAAAATGGCGTTGTAAAGGTTGTCCAGATCACTGACAATTGTCACATTGCTGCATAAATTGAGATACATCTCTGTACATAGTAGGCCACTAGAGCCCACTTTGCAGAATTTTTCGGTGCGTTAAATCTGCTGCAAAATGTCCACCGGAGGGTATGGAATGTGCCAGAGCGATTACTAAGTTTACTTCATGTGGAGGAATACAACAAAGTAAATCCCCAGTGTGATCCATATAATACAACTCTCCGGCAATCAACCAGAATCTGCGACTGTAAACTACAATTTTTCGGCGCATTGCAGAGGAAGTTTGAGAAGGGAGACATCCATCAGTAAGAAAGGTTAATAACTGATCATAGTAAGTAGGTATCATAGGAGGTTGTGCAGATTCATCATTAGTCATTTCAGTAACATAAATAGCTGGTGTGGTGTCATCAACACCGATCGGAGCTTCACCGGAATCCAACCGAGAAAGAAAATCTGGTAAGGCATGTGCAGTTCCAGGTTGATGAATCACTTCGTAATCAAATTCTTGTAACAATAAAACCCAACGTGCTAAGCGGCCACCTAAATGCTGTTGCCGAACCAGATATACCAGTGCAGCATGATCTACATGAAATACGAATTTTTGGCCTAGTAAATAATGCTGGAATTTCTTTACAGAATACACTAAACCAAGACATTTTGTTTCAGTTACTGAATAATTCTTTTCAGCAGGAGCAAGCCTTCGACTTGCATAATAGACATGCCTAAACCACTTATCAGTTTGTTGCATTAAAACACTTCCAATGGCTATATTTGATACGTCTACAAAAACATGAAAGGGGCATTCCCAATCAAGAGGTTGTAGAATTGGAACCTGCGTTAATAAAACTTTTAGATGATCAAATGCAGTTTGACATTCTGGTGTCCAATCAAACTGTCAAGGAGTACTAGTGATTAGCCGATTCAGGGGTATTGCCAAATGGGCAAGCCATCGTAAATGTCGACCATGCCACCTGACTTGACCCATGAATCGCATGACTTCTTTCGGTGTAGTAGGCTCAGGTGCTTCTAACATGGCTGCAATTTTGTATGGATCAACTTGTATGCCTTGTGCAGATACAATGTGGCCAAGGAGTTTACCACAAGAAACCGCAAAGACAGATTTGGTGGGGTTCAAACAGAGTCGGTATTCTTGGCATTTTTCAAAGCAACACCGTAAATGATACAGGTGTGCAACCATCTTACCGAATAAAGAGAAATAATCTAGATATACTTGCATAAAAGAAGTAAGATAGGGTGAGAAGATTTCCTGCATACATCGTTGAAAGGTACTAGGAGCATTTCTTTATGCAAACCACATGACTGTGCAACCAAAAACACCCCAATTCGTAACAAACGCTGTTTTCAGTATATCCTGCTCAACCATTCGGACCTGGTTATAACCACTATAACCATCGAGAAATGAGTACATCTCATGTCCAGCCACTCTATCCAGCATGGTGTAAAGAAATGGAAGAGGAAATGGATCAGGTATGGTGGCTGCATTCAATTTCCGATAATCGACACATATTCGGAGCTGCTTGTTTTTCTTTGGTACAATCACGATCGGGGAGATCCACTCAGCATGCTCAATATGTACAATGAATCCTACCTTTAATAGGCGATCAAGTTCTGCTTTGACCTGTGCTGCATAGTTAGGGTTCATACGGTAGCTGGGTTGTTTAATCGGCTTTGCTTCAGGTTTGAGTACGACCCTATGTTGATAGATGCGAGGGTCCAGACCTTTCATATCACGATAATCCCATGCAAAAACATCAGAGAATTCACGAATAAGTTGGATCAAATCTGCTTGAAATACTTCAGACAATCCTTCCTTTATCTTGAGAGGTCGTGGATTTACTTCATCTCCTAAATTATAGGTGACCAACTGATCTTCTGGAACATAGAATTGACGAGGTTTTCCTGAATTGTCAATTGGTTGTAAAAGTTGCTGTATAGTGGCTTCATCCATAACAATAGTATCTGTGATCCCCACTTCTTCGATCACAGGCACCACCGTACAGGCTGCCGGACTCCAGTTATTTACAACAGTTTGCAGATCAACAGTTCCTAAGGAGATCAAATCAATGTTATTCTTTAAAAATTCTTCTTCTTCATCATCGGATAAACCATCTAACATGTGGACTGGTTCTGCTACATATGGTCTAGCATGTAATTCAGAGGGCTGAATATGTCCAATTTGACAACATATTTACGATTATTGTCTTTGAAAGTGAGTTCCTGTGCTGACCAATCCTGTATAACCTTAGCTTGTTTCAACCAAGGACGACCGAAAAGAAGATTATAATCAAGACTGGACTCTGATAATTCTAAGACAACAAAGTTCATCTTAAATGTTGTTCCCTGCAAAGTTATCAGGACATTCTGTACGAGTCCTACTGGATGAACTCGAGATTGATCTGCCATCCTAACAAAAAATTGAACAGGCTCGATTTGCGTCCACCCTAACTTCTTACAAAGTGCTGTAGTGGCTATGTTTACACCAGACCCACCATCAATTAGTACTTGAGTAATTTTGTGATCTTTGTACCATACTGTAATCAAGGGGACCAAATGATCCACCGTAGAATCAGCTTCCGGTTGTACCGTTGCTGTGGCTGGAATGCAGGAAGATCCAGGACTGAGCTGTTGTTGGATTTGCTGCCGAATTCCCGGTACTAGTGCAAGTAACTGTCCAAGAGGGAGAGTAATGGATGCCTTAGATAAAATTTCCCATGCCTGATCGGCTTGAATTGTACTTTTCACCGATTCTAAAGGTAATGCGCCTGTTACAGTGGTAGAATCTTGTTCCTGCGATCCTTCCTTTGGTAGCGGAACTTGGGTTACTAGAATGGGATCTGGAAACACTATAGGCTCTTTGGTGGTCCATTGACTAGCTTTGTCATACATTCTCTGTTGTTCATGGATGCCAGGTTCAAATATTTTTGCTGCTGGTTGTAGCTGCTTACCAGATCTGGTTTGAATCACTGCGGCCTGAGTTTCTACTGGTGAAATATATACCATATTGGTCATAGGGTTCTGACGCTCTTTCTTCCTTTGATCATATTCAGCTGCATCTTTACAGAATCTGCGTATGTGGCCTAATTCACCGCAAAAATGACAACGAGGGGGTGGCAAAGAATTACCTTCCTATGATGTTCCTATCTGCCATCGATTTGTATTGTAATTTGTATTTCGTTGTCCTCGATAATTTCTGTATCCTTGCTGCTCATTATTTCTCATCTAAGGTGGTACATAATGAGTGGCCGGCTGCCCTGGTTCTTGTATGATAGCATTGACAGTTTCTGATCCCTGCACTTTTGCGTTATAAGCACAATTTTTGGTGGAATGTCCGGTTGTATTGCAGATAGCGTAATACATCTGATTAAGGGCACATGTGACACTGGTATGCCTTGGATTCTTGCACTTAGTGCAGTACATTTGTCTAGTCGGATCCTCTACAACACTTTTATTGGCTTTTAACCACTCCAAATCTTCGGTAAAGCCTCCAACCTTATGCTCAAGCTGCAAAGCCATTGCAATAACCGCATCTAATGTCATAGCTCCCACACAACGGATGATCATAATCTGTCTAAGTTGCGGAGTTAAACCATTAATAAATCACTGAGTGATGACATCATCCGGTAAATTAGCATGTGCTGGCAGTAGTTGTCTCAAATGAGTTCTGAATAGGGTGGCATATTCCTGCACTGTTTGATTCAGCTTCTGTCTATTGTTCTGCAGGTAATCGAAAATTTTGGCAAGATTCTTCTTTAGCCGGAATCTCTGCAGAAATGCATCCCTTACTGCTTCATAGGTGCCGAAATGGTTGATATCATATTCTGTAAGCCACATGGCGGCTTCATTAACTAATGTTGACTGGAATACTATGGCCTTGTATGCCGGATCGGTTGGATGATTAAGTACTGCATAACTAATTTCAAAGGTACGTACATGAGCATCAGGATCATCACCTGGAAATCCACCGAATTTTGTGTAGGTGACTCCTGTTGGAACCGGACGAGGTGGAAGTAGTTGTTGCTGCTGTTGTTGTTGTTGTTGTTGTTGTTGTTGTTGTTGTTGTTGTTGTTGTTGTTGTTGCCCACTCATGTTGGTACTGTTACTATTTCCTGAGTTCTGAGGATGTACTTCCGGTTCTTCAGAGTCTGTATGATGAGATTGCTCTTCTTCCGGTTCAAAAATAGCGCTTAACCTCTTACGAATTTCTAATTCAAATAGCTTATCCTCTTCTGCGGTATCAAACGTAGGCAAACTTGCTCCGAACACTGGTGTGTACTTGAGTCAAGAAGACTCAAGGACTCATGCGAATGAGACTGTACCTCTATTGCAACACAAGTGCATATAGTGGAAAATTAACACACATTTAAATGTCAATCCGATCAAACGACCTAACCAAGTGTATGAGGACATGTGCACACATGATGGAACATGAAGTGGTTCAGCTTCTATGAATGAGAAAAGACTAATCCACCTCTCAAGCTCACTGAGAAACTGAAAGTGTCTGCTGTGATACCTCTTATAGCAGTTTTCAGAAAATCAAGGATTTCTCCCAGCTCCGAACTCGGAATATAGTCAATAGGGTAGTCATTTCGATCTCTCGACAAGACGCATCTACTAGAAGTGGTTTCACTCAATTTTGACAACTCTGCTTCAAGTTATGACCCAAATAGTGAATGGCGAGAAGCACCCACACTCACGCCATAACTCCTACAAGCTCACACACACACACTACAGTAGCTCAAAAACAGTGGGGAGGGGTAGACAACAGTCCTACACACACATTCCAAGCATTACACACACATACAAGATCAAAGAGAAGATGGAAATCTGCAAGAAAGAGGCAAATTCAAAATTTTGGAGAGCTCCTTCTTCACAATGGCAAAAAGTCTCTACAAAGAGTCACCAAGTGACTTATATACATGTGCCCTAAGTTTGGTCCTTTCACACAAGAGACCGGCACTTTATTCACTAAAAGACTAATTTCCTACTAATTTACATGGGTAAGCTTCTAATCTTCTGTGGGGATGCAGCTACAGGACTCCTCTAGTGCATTTACATCGGAAAATATATTACAAGAATGGTTATAATACAAAAATAAGGTGTCCAAATTGGAAAAATTTTGGGGCCCGTCTTTTTCTCTGCCTTGTGCTCTCTTTGCTCTGCAACACTCTCCCCCTCTTTGTCTTTGTCGTCCCTTGACAGGCTTTATCTTCTCATTGGCTGCTTGTTTAAGTCTTTTGAGTGCAGACATCCAATGGTCGAAGAAGCAATAAGGACCGTCAGGCAATTGGTTATCTTATCCGAGGCTTGTCCTTTGCTTCTGCCTTTGGCTTGCTTTAAGAGGTCTGAATACACGCATCCAGTGGTCGGAGAAGCAATAAGGACCGTCAAAGAATTTGTTATTTTATCCGACCTATGTCCTTTGCTTCTGTTTTGCCCCTTGGTATTCTGTATATCACATATCTGAGTTGCTGTATTCAGTTGGGCTGCCATGCATGCCACCAGTGACCTATGTCTTGCTTGTGGTACTCTGATTTGTCCTGGTTGCACACATGTGACCTTGTTGTATTGCTTTGAGCCTGTTTACTTTCTTTTCACTACACGCTGTCATCGGAAGGATTACTACCTGCCAATTATTGTCTTGCACTTCTTCATGTATAGTTCTTGGCCCTGGTTTGTCCTTCCCATGAAATGTCCTGGTTCTGATTGATCTTTAGTTCCACTTCTCAGGACCTGGGTGATTCGCGTTGTTGCTTGATGCATGCCCCTACGGGGCTTTGGGCAGAGGGTGGTTCTTCTGTATTATGATCTTCATTCTTTATTGAGTTGTTTTTTACTTTGATCTTCTTCTTCTTCTTTTCTTGCTTGATTCCCCTTCCACACGTCCCTCCTCTTGTGGCGGCGTGTGTAAGTCTGTATCGCTGCTTGCTCTCTTTGGTTTAGTAGATTAGCGTGACATATCATAAATTCCTTCCATTGTGTTGACTTTACCCCATCCTCTGGTGCTTGCCGATGATCCACAAAAAAGCTCGTCTCATAAGCGACCAGACGTGCATTAAGGTTCGAAGTCATTTTTACAAAAATTTCTGAATCTATTTCGAAGAAGCCGGTGAAAAATGCTTCTTCGAAAGTTTGCATATACGTTGATGGCAAAAACATAATTCAAGAATAATATGCCATAAGTGTTAAGCGGCTTGGAATAGTAGATAGATAAAAAATTAGTGCTTTGGACTAATGCCGATGAAATTCAAAAAATTATATTTTGCATGCTGGAAAACCTTGATTACTGTTAGTAGCATACTGAATATTTTATTGGTCATTTTAGTTGCTAAATCTGGAACTGTAGCATATCTTGCAATCCAAAATTCCATAGTTTTTACCATATATTCCTCAGTCGGTAAGTAATTGTGTGGAGGACTAGGTAACAACGGATAATTGAGCCACTGATTATTGATATTTCCCTGGCACTGACCCTCCCAAAATTGCGTCCAGGCTCTTCGACGGGGTACTGGGCAAAAAGATGGGTTTACCTGAAGCACATAAGGTGATGCTTCCCACTGTACCCGCAGTGTAGGATTCTTTTCCAAAAGCTTTCCTCTCCATATAGGATCCACCTTCTCAAACTCTTCTTGGGTATACTTGAATGTATCATGTCTGAAGTGGAGATTGTAGTCCGGATCTTTATTTGTCGTAGTCTTTATATATATTGTCTCGTTTGTTCTTTCAGCAGGCCATATGGTACACAAAAAGGCTTCAAAATCTGCTCCAAGTTTTTGCTTTCTATCTTAGCTTCCTTCATTACTTGGATGATTTGATCTTCAAATTCAGCCGTAAGCTGGGACACCAGTAGTGCCCTTTCCGATCAGCTTAATTCTGCAATTTCCCGAGTGTTATGTTCAATGTGAACCTCCTATTCCTCCCTTATCGGTGAATGATGTGAGGGGGGAGAGAGAGGACGTACCTCAGTCTCCATAGTAGCCTCTACGGATTTTGGAACTACTGGTATCCCCTCCATTGTTTTCTGCTCTATCTTCTCTTGAAGCTGTTTAATCAATGCGTCTTTCTTCTTTATTTCCTCAGTAGCCTGTGCAATGGTGTCCTTGTGTTTGAGAAGTTCTTGAGCAACGATGTCTAAATGATCGGTGTCTTCTTTACATTGTAGGAGATAACGATTTTCAGCTTTCTTCCATTTAGTTTGTAGGGCAGCTGTGTCATCCATATACCTCTTTTCCCATTCGGCAATGGTGAGTTGCTCCTTTCTGAGCTGATCTTCATACTTAGCTATCTTTGTCTCCAATTCTTTGATATCTTTTTCTAGTCTTTCTTGAACCTCTATTGGCTGGTCACTAAGAAGGGCAGTCATGAGTTCTTTATTTCGATTCCTTAAGTTCTCTGCTTCCTCCATGTATACTTTGATATGTGAGTCCAGTATTTTGCTCCGGGCAGCGATTCGCGCCTTCTCAGTCTTGATAGCTTCGTATTTTGTTTGTACTTCTTGCAGTTGTGCTTTTAATCTCTCGTTTTCGGTCATTAACTCATTGCACTGCTTTTTGGCTTCTTGGGCTTCTTTCTCTTTGTTTCGGATGTGTTCTCTTTCTAAGTTCAATTCGGCCGAAAGATTTTTACTCTTTTCTTGAAGCTCATGCTTGTCCTGCATTGCTTGATCATAGTCTTCATCAGCCTCAAGCATCAGTTGTTGTGTGTCTAGTGCGGTTCTGATCATATCTTGTACTACTGGCTTGAGCTAAGCTATGTCAACATTTAACCACGTCCTAGGTATGCTTGGAGCTGCACCGGATTGCACATCTTTTCCCTGCTCCACGTGGATGGTTGCGTTGTGTGGTTGTCTAATTTGTAATTGTATGTTGTGTACTTCTTCTTGTTCCTCCAAATCCAGAGCTTTTGTGGCACTCCCTTGAAATGTGACATCCATGGGGGAGGGTTCTGCCACAACCCTTATTGGTGTGAAGGGTTCTTCGTTTTCTACTTTCTCTTTTTGAGGCTCCTCCTTTGGTATCTTTACAGACCTTCCGCAAGGTGGTGTGGCCTCCTTGATACGAATAGTGGAAGTCTCATTAAGTTTTATCACATGCGTACCTTCCTGGTCTGCTTCCTGACTTGTGGTGTTCTTATTAGGATGCGTAATGTGGTCATCCGTTTTTAGGCCTTCTGCTTCTTCATTGTAGTTAACTTCATTCAACTCTGCCCATTGTCCATCATCCTTTGACTCACTTTGAATATCCACATTTAATAGTGAGTTGTCTGGCTCTTCTTGTGCATCCGAGGATGAGCTTGAATTGTCCAGCCCTATTTCCCTGTACAGATGGACTTTGGTGAGCTTTCTTTTCGCTTCCATTTCTTGTTGGGTCTGTTGATAATGGTGGCCTTGCACCGGTAAATTGACTTGGCCTTCTGTATATTGGTGCGTCTCTTCCAGGGCCCTTAAGTCTTCCTCTGTAATCGGCCTTTGCTCTTCAATAGTTGTTTTCGGCAGTACATGTGTCCTTTTCGTGGCTGGAGTTTCCTCTTCCATTTGCTTGACTTCCCTTAGTCTCTCTGTGCCTCTCATTCTGGGTTGAGAGCTAGTTTCAGCTTCTTCTACCATCTTGACTCCTCTTTTCTTTTTAGGAACAGTGGCAACTTTCGCATACTTTGCCAGGGCCGTTGATGATGGCATTTCTTGCAGGTGCTCTCGAATGCCTAAAGCATGATAAATCAAGATAGTTAGAGCCACACTGCCATTGAGGAACTTCTTATTATTCCATTGCTTTTTTGCCTCGAATAACCTTTCTTGTATGTACGGAGTCAGATTAATTTGATTTCGAATCTGCTTGATGGCATGTGAGAGTAATTGAACGATAATCTTTTGAGGGGCCGTGTACCGATGCATATTCGGGAAGCAGAAATGTTGGTGGATTAGTCTGACCCCCTCCTCTATGTCCACTCGGTTGATGTCTATAAATGTTCTGGTCTTTGCACCTCGGCTTTCTTCTTTTACCACGGTAGTCCCATCCTTTTCCCAACCAAAGGCTTCCTTAATCAAGTCATGTGTGAATTGAATGACAACCTATTCACCTACTTTATCCATCACTCGAGCCTCTGGCACCAAGGGATCATGCAGTGCTGGCTGTAAGGTATTCATGACCTGTGTGCATCTTTGAAAGTCGGGCTTTAGATTGGCAGCTCAAAATATTTATGTATGCCCGCTTTCTTCATAGTGTCTACGATAGACGGGAGTTCATGTAGTACTCGAAAATCCTGAGACATGATTAGAAATTGATGATCTGTATCCATAATTTTGATCGTTGCAAGGAAGAGGTACTCCCCAGCTGGTTGATCTTCTCGAAACCAGTGTCCCTTTGCCTTTGTGATACTCTGGAGTGGGAATTCCAACACTTCCTCTTGTACTGTTGCTTCGGAATCTTCAGAAGCCATCTGCACTTGTAAGGAAAAGTGCATTAGCTTCAAAGGAAAGTATGCAGTTGTGTAGTGCATTGTAGTGATTATTGTCGTTCCATCACTCCGTCTCCCATGGTTCTATGAGTGAGATCTCTTACCACATCTTTTTATTTCTTATCCTGAAAGAGAACAAGCGTTAGTATAGCCGAAGCATTTATTTATGTACAATAATGTCCATTCCTAAGAGAGTTGAAGCTAAGATCTAATCTCTCTTGGAGAATGTGCACCACTAGTTTTATCGGGTACATCATGTGCCGAATGCGTGGCCTTGTAACGTGGCCCTATTATGCATACTTTAGGTGCATCTGTTGCTTCATGAGTGCAATTGGAATCTCTGTCATCTCGATGGTCCACTCTTTGTAGTCGCTTGGGTTTCCAAATCCATTTTATTGTTATGATGTTTCGATTCTTCTTTCTGCTTTTTTGCTCTTTTTGTTGTTCGTTTATATCTTGTGGTAGCTGAGCACTAGAATTGTTGCTTTTCCTGGTTTTTGTATGAGTCTGTCTATCCTTTGTCGTTCGATTGTTATGATGTAGTGTATCCTCCCACTTGCATATCTCTTGCTTGGCGGTCTGCCTGGCCTGCTTGGGGATCCATATCCGATGTTGTGCTCTCTGAGCTTCAATCAAAGGCTTGGGAAGCCATACTTGCAAGAGTCTTTTTGGGTTGGACTTCGATGAAGCTGACTTCTTCGTTTCTATTTTCTCCTTAAGAGTTGATGTTGACGTCTGCTCTTCCTTCTTCTGATCTTTACGCACCCATTGGTATTTGGTCGTTCTTTGCCGTAAGTATCTGAGTGTCGGATTCCATATTGCTTGTCCTTTGTCTGGGTGAGAAGCAGCTTGGGAGTAGGTTTCCTTAGTGTTGTGCTGCTCTTCAAGTGAATGGAGTGATTTTCCTTCTTCTTTGGAGTTTCGAGGGTTTGAACTTTCTACTTCTTCTAGCTTGGTTTCTGAAATGGTTGGACTAGAATCATGTTTGAGTAGCCTTTCTGTGCATTTCCTTGAACTCTCGATGGTGGTGGATCGGGATAAGGGTTTATCTCCTAATAGACTACCAATTTCTTTGTGCCCTATCTTGGCTGAAATATATCCTTGAGCTAGGTTGATACTGACTTCATTCTCAATGATCCAATCTTGTCCTAGGATCAAATCCTCTATTGAATCTTCGTCTCTGCACACTAATACTCTTTGTTCCATGGAAGAATTTCCTAGGTGGAGAGACACTATTGTTGTTCCAATGCATTCTAGGGTTTGACCTCCAATTCCTCTCAATTGGGCTTTGGTGGGACTCATAATCATTTGGAGATCTTTTATGACCGTATTATGTATGCAACTAAGTCTTGCTCTCGAGTCTATCAATGCATCTATCAATGTGTATTCTGTCTTGCCGATCCCTAGGTTCAGGTAAGGTTGTGACATGTACGACTTCGTCGTGTCAGAGTCACGAACTTGGTAGTTGGCCATAGGGATAGGCTCTTCTCCTTGGAGATAACGTTCATCTCGTTGTTTGATCCACTCTTTCCGTTTCTTAATGCGTTCTAGGGCTTCTTGTCGGGCCTCCTCTCTAATCCGTTCTTCCTCTTTCTTCCTATTTTGAGCACCTACTAAACGCGCTAGCATTTGATCCGTCAATGGCTCCATGAACCGTTTGACTCTGCATCCACTTATGTAGTTAGGAAGAATATCTCCATCTAGAGTGGCTAGGTTAACCGCTCCACTAGTAGAGATTCTATTGATGATCAGAGGTCCATAGCCACGTTTTTGTAACTTCTTGGCATGTTGTTTTAAGGTGTACACCAAGACTAAGTCTCCCTCTTTAAGTCCTTTGTCTTTTATATGTGCATCATAATATGCTTTTTGTCTTCTCTTAGCTGCGTAGATTCCTGCCACTGCTTGTAACCTAGTTTCATGTAACTTCTCGATTTGGTCGAGTTGTTGGGATAACTCATGTCCGTTCCATTCATACTGTTGGGCTACTCTCAAGGTTGGGATTAAAAAATCAATCGGCAAAATAGCGTTCTGCCCATACACTAAATTGAATGGGGTAGTTCCAATGGTAGTCTTATATGCTACTCGGAAGGCCCAAATTGCATGATGCAATTGTTTGTCCCAATCCGACCTCCCATTATTGACAATCTTTGTCAATATAGTACATAACACCTCGTTGGAACTTTCCGCTTGACCATTGGCTTGGGGATGGTATGGGGCTGATTTTTTGTGAATCACTAAAAATTCATTCATTAGGGATTCTATTACTTCGTTAAGGAAGTGCGTTCCTCGGTCACTCACAATCTCAATTGGTAATCCGAAACGAGTGAATATATTCTCAAAAAGGAATTTAGCGGTGGTTTGAGCATTGTTTTTTCTCGTAGCTTTTGCTTCTACCCATTTGGTTAAATAATTTGTGGCTACTATGATGTACTCAGCATGTGATCCTTTGGCTGGTGGGTTGATGGGTCCTATGAAGTCGATACCCCATTTGGAAAATGCTCTTGCACACACCATAGGTCTTAAGGGCATGTCATCTCTCCGAATTGGGTATTTAGCCCTTTGGCACGTTTCACAGCTTTGTACATAAGTCTCCGCATCCATATGTAGAGTTGGCCACCACAAGCCGGCGAAGAGGATCATTTTGACAGTTCTCTCAGCTGAAAAATGACCTCCCACGGCACTTGCATGTGCCATCTCTAATATGGGTAGATACTCTCCTTCATGCATGCATAATCGTAATAGGTTATCCTTTCCTCTCTTAAACAATTGTTTTCCCATAAGTACGTAATCCTTGCTCATTTCTTCTAGGGATCGTCTTCTAGTTAAACTTATTCCTTCCTCATGTTCTCTGTTCTTTAGAAATTTAACCAATGTTTTACTCCAATTGGGTGCTATCGTTGAAAATGGTATGGACATATGATCCTCCGGGATTGTCTCCTGGCATTCTGCACAATTGCTCACATAGTCATGGACATCCTTGGGCATGTCAGGCCAGTACACTCCTAATCTTTTTAACTCCCGAATGGTTCCATAAGTTCCTTGGTGTGTTCTCCATTTGTTCACATGTGCTTGCTCAATTAGTTTTTTTTGTTCATCCTCCTCGACACATCTTAGCAACACTCCATTGGGTTCCTTATAGTACACACTTCCAGCAATAATGCGCAAATTCCTTGATTGAAGAATTTCCTTTTTGCTATTCTTATTGATTGAGTGTTGTGGGCCATGGGTGAGTATAGAAATTAATTTCTCTGCCCACTTTGGACATACTTCCAGATTGAACAAGTAAGTATCTGGCAGATCATCGGGTACTCCACTTGGCGGATCTCCGTGGGTCAACCTAGAAAGGTGGTTTGCTCTTACATGCATGTTTCCCTTTTTTACTACCACTTCAAAGTCAAACTCCATTAATAGTACAAACCATCTTACTAATCTTCCCGTGTTACAAGGTTTATTGACTAAGTACAGTAGGACCTGATGGTCTATGAAGAACTTAAATTTATTGGCTAACAGATAGTGTCTGAATTTCTTAACTGCATAGACCATTCCTAATCCTTCTCGCTTGGTTGTTGTATAATTCCTTTCAGCTTGATTCAGTTGTCTACTGGCATAGGCAATTGGATGATCTAGCCTTCCCTCATCAGCCGGTTGGGCTAAGATACATCCGATTGCATAATTAGAAGCATCAACATGAATATGAAAAGGCTTGCTCCAATTGGGCGTTTTCAGAATTGGGGCTGTGCTAAGTCTCTTTTTTAACTCATTGAATGCTTTCTCGCACTCCTCAGTCCAAGTGAATTGAGTTAAGAGACCATACAGGGGTTTGGCTATTATGGCATACATGTGAATGAACCGACGGTAATATCCGCAATGTCCCATAAAGGCTTGTACCTCTTTCGCATTCTTTGGTCTAGGAAGCTCTAAAATGAACTTGATCTTGTCCTCATCCGTGGATATTCCATTTCTTGAGACTATGTGTCCTAAGATCCTCCCTTGTCTCACCATGAAGACACACTTTTCTGGGTTTAGGCAGACTCGATACTGACGGCATTTGTTAAATATTTTTCTCGATTTGGGAATGTGGTCTCGTCTTTGATTCGAGTATGTACATAGATCATCTACATACACTTCCATGCTCTTTTTTAGGAATTCCTTGAAAACATGGCACATCAATTGTTGGAATGTAGCGGGTGCGTTAGTGAGTCCAAAAGGCATCACTCTGAAAGCATAGACTCCCCATTCGGTCGCGAATGCGGTCTTATGTTGATCCTCAGTAGCAATGGCTACTTGGTTGTATCCGGAGAATCCATCTAAGAAGCTATTCCTTTCCTGCTACCCTTTCCAATAGATGGTCTGTGATGGGTAATGGATAGCTATCACGTATGGTGGCTGCATTGACCTTTTTCAAGTTAATGCACACCCTCAATTTTCCATTTTTCTTAAGCACGACAACTAAAGGTGATACCCACTCGATGTGTTCTATCTCATATATGAATCCTGCAACTAGTAGCTTGTCAATTTCTTCCTTAATTTTCGCTGCATACACCTCATTATACGTATAAGGGCGTTGTTTAGATGGTTTTGCATCAGCAGTCATTGGTATTCGATGAGAACAAATATTGGGTTCTACACCCTTAAGATCCTTATATGTCCATGCGAACACGTCTCGATATTCTTGGATCAGCTGTATGAGTTCTTCTTCCTCCTCCTCTGATACATCTTTGTCTATGTAGGTGCATCGCTCTTCTCCGTCTTCCACTGTTACTACAATTTTTTTAGTTTGTTCTTTGTTGTCGTATGCTTCTCCATCTCTAGCCTCTCGTTTAGGCATCTGAATGGCTACCTTTCTCTCTTCTACTTCATATCTTTTAAAATGTTCAGCAACTTCAAACGAATCTGGATCAGGTCCTATTTTACTCATGTCTTCTGCTTGCTTTGGTGTCATGGGAGTAGCTTCAATTGCTAAGATCTTGGTAGGTTCCTGTTTCTCTCTGTTTCGAATGGTGTCTAGGTAGCTTTCTTCGGAATCGAATTTTGGCTCCATTTCTATACTCTCATATTGCTCTTTCCATTCTTTTTCCACGATTTCCCCTTCATCTACTTCTTGAAGGACAACCATATAAAGATTTACATCATAACCTTCCTCATCTATGCACTCGTTCATTGTCAAAACTTCCTCATTCACGTACACATCTAAGGTTGCTAGAATTTCCATCCATCCATGCGGTTCAAAGGTCTCATCTGGAAAGATTTGAGGCATGTACCATGGGTCCTCAACTGGTCGGTAGTTAGGATGTCCTACCGGCCACATTTGCCTTTTACTCTCCTCCTTCCTTCTTGGCCTCTTTGCACATCCATAACTAAGCATCCTCGTGCATCCAAGATTGATCGCTCGACCCAGCACTATGCATGGATAGGTCGTCTTCCTCCTTGTGTATGGGATTCCATTGTAGTGGAGGGACATCTCGATAAGCAAATGTATGCAAGTTTATCTTGGTTGTATTTCCTTGATGTTGTAGGTACAATGAATCTCTTCCCCAGTCTTGCACTACCCGCATTTGTCTCATAAAGGGTTGCCCCAATATCAGTTCGTAGTTGTTAGCTTTCTCGAACTTACAAATGGCTAATGTGTGTTCAAATTCTACTCCACAGGTGGTCAATTTGATTCTTTCCAATACTCCTAAGGGTTTCTCCACATGCCCGTCTGCTAATTGGAGCTTCATGCGTGTGGGTCGTAAGGCAGGCTTTCCACATTTCTCCCAAATTTCCTTGGTAGCGATTCCTACCCCGGCTCCCGTGTCTAGTATTGCCTTGGTCATGTACCCATTGTAAGTGACAGGCAGACAGGTATTGCCTTCGTCACCTTCACTAAACTCTCCCACTTTATCCACTGGGATTTGTCTTGTAGATGTGTTCTCTCTTTCCTTTCCTTCCTTTTCTTGCCCTATTTCTAATTGGCTCGCTAATTGTCTCCATAATTGTGGCTTTAGTTGAAGTAATTCTTCCATGGTCAACTTGCATTGTACTTTCGTTTTCTTGAGTTCCGTTACATTGTGTGAACTTTTTCTGAGTTTCCTTTCCCTTTTCCATGTATTGTGGGTGCTCGTATTATTATAGACTCCTTTTCGTATTCTTCCATGTAATTCGGTAAGGTGGAAATGCTCAGGGTTTCCTCCCTCCTCCTATCGAGTCGATACTTCCTCATAGACTTCCTCCAGGTTTGTATTTGGTTGATAAACTTCCACATCTATTTCCTCAAAAGGAGGTTTCGATACTCCATTTTTCTTCCATTGTTCTTCTCGAAGTCTATTCCATAATTCCTTCGGCCATTCTGCCTCTAAGTCCGGTATTATTGACACAGGTTCATCTTGAGTTTCCATTTGCTCATCTATGTTTTCCTTCCCTTTGAGTTCTTTACCTTTGGATTGGACACATTCTTTGTATTGATCATTTGTTACCCTTGTCTTTGGCAGAGCTGGGATAGTCTTTTCTAGGGTTGCTTGTGCTACCTCTATAAGTTTCCTACATATCGCTAGTCTTTCCTTTTCGAGCTCCCCTTGTGGGTAAAGTCTTTTGTGTTTCTCTATATTCGGCCCACTCTTAATTCTAGCGTGGTAAGCTTTCAGCCACATCTCTAACTCGTCTGGTTTTGGGTCAGCTAGAATTGATCCTGGTTTCTCTTTCTCTTGGATAAGTGGTGACACCGAGGTCTCCTCTCGGTTCCCTTGTTCTTTATGTTCCCTTTTGTTTCGGGTTTGTTTTTTACTTTTTTGACTCTCATCTTTTGCCCATTTATTTTTGAGTTTTTCCTCTTCTTTCCTTCCATTTTTGCGCTTTGGTGTTTTGGGTACTCTCGCGTGGATCCTCAGAATCTTCCACTACCTGAACTTTAGGACTTACGGCTTTATTGCTCTCTTGTTCCTATTCTGGTTGTTTCCCTTTTTGTTGCCTTATCTCAGATCTAGTAATGGCTTTCAATGGCACAGTATATTCCTTATCACTTCCAGATCCTTCTATCACTTCAATTACATTGATAGGTGCAGTGTCCTGGACTTTGGTTGGATTCTTAGGGCAATCCCTAAAAAGATGTTCCTTTCCGCAATCGTTGCAATATCCTTCCCAAGTCCTAGGTGGTGGTTGATTGCAAGGTCGAGGGCACTCTCTAATAAAATGGTCTCCTCCGCACCTATAACAAGGTCCTCTTGGTACAGGTGGTCTAATGGTTGGTCTCATGGGTGGTTGCGCTTTAGGAGCGGTATACATTAGAGTTGTGACCTCTGTGCCATAGCTTGGGTCATAGTTTCCATATCCATAATAAGCCGAATCATAGGTTGGTTCGTAATCTAACATATTGGCTTCATATGGGTAGTAATCTCCTGGTGGCAGCTCATATCCAGGGTTTGCTGATTCCTCATTGATTGAAGATGATGTTGGCACTATGGCTCTCTCCAAATTCTCTTCGGGTTGGGCATACTTCACAGGTACTACCTGTTGAGGTTGAGACAATTGTGGTCCTAGCATTGGTTGTGGTGGTGGATATGGTGCGTGTTCATATGGTCTTGATACTCCTGCTGGTGTTGGATAGGGATTGTATCAGGGCATCTCTCTGCCTTGTTCTCTAGGTGGATATCCATATGGTCGATACTGTGGTGGTTGGAATGGTCGGGCTTGTCTATTGAATGGACAATTTTCAGTGGTGTGATTAGTGTACTTTTGTTCTATGTGGCAGTACAAAACATTTCTTGGTTGGTGCTCTCTGTTGTATCGGTATGTTTGATGTTCACCGTTCCCTCCTCGCACACACATGTGTGTGGGGTGATCTCCTCCACATAGGCTACATCTTCGTAGTATAGGCACTCTTTGGGTTGGGTGTTGGTAAGTTCTTTGTCCCTGGACTCCTAGTTTTTTTGCTAATAATTCTGTCAATTCCTCCATATTACTAGAGTTGGAAGTAATGGTACTTCGCGAGTCTTCTGATTTAGTGGGGCTGGGCGTGCTCTTGAGGTCCTCAGCTAGGTTATCTTCCAGGTCAATGCATTCCTAAAGACATTCACTCAGGGTTTGTAACCTCTTCACGTAAACTAAGGTTCTTAGGGTTCCATTCGTGAGTCCATCCAAAAATAATGAAATCATTTTTTGCTGAGTGGGTCTCTCAGCCACTGGGTATCTATCCACATACTGATTGCATCTTCTGGCCGCTGTTTTTACTATTTCATTAGGGTTCTTCTTAAAACTATGGATTAAAGACGCAGAATTGTGTTTGATCCCTCTCTTCGTGAATTCCCCAATGAATTCTTGAAAGAATTGCTCCATGTTTCCAAATTGATTAGGGTCTAATGGCTGGAACCAAGTTAGAGCCGTTCTTGTGAGGGTGAGTCCAAAAGACTCATACTGCACAAAGAAGTCGTCTACTTGTTCTGCCCTTAGAACTTGTTTAAATTCAGCAATGTGATCGTAGGGTTCTCCCAATCCATAATAATGATTTCTTACACACTTGGCCACTTGGATAGGTCTCAGTCTTCTCATTGGTTCAGGCGGTCTCGGCATTACAGGGAAGACAGGGACTGCTGGTCTAACTGGGGGCATTCTCGGCTACCCTCCTACTGGTGGTCATGGTCTTATGGGTGGTCGGTACTGATTACCTACCCCTGCGTGGGCCTAATTGTGTGTTTGCACTCCTGGAGTTGCAAATTGCACATGAGTACGGTTTGGCACACTTCGTTGGCTGGTCTGTCCTGACGTGGTGTGTTCTGTCTCTTGTTGATTTTCAAAAGGGTTCTGCAAAGTAGTTGCCTGATCTCTCTGAGGGAATACAGGCACACCCATGTATCTCAGCCGAGCCCTGTCTAAGGCACTCATTGGCCAATATCTCCTTTGATTTTTGTCCAAGTATGTGAGTCTAGTTTCATCTTCTCGATCCTTCAGCTCATAAAATGTCATGGGGCTTTCTTCTCTCCCTGGAGCCGGTAATTCTATTTGAAGCAATAAGTCTGATCCATGGATCATATAGACTTCCAATAAGTAGTCATCTTGAGGTATCAAGTCTCCTCTCAAGACTGGAGTTACTTGGGATCTCCCTCCAGGGGTAGTCACTAGCTCTTCAGGGTTTGTTCTTCCGGAGTTTTCTGGTTCCACCAATTCTCCCCTTTCATTGATCATCTCAA
Organism: Ceratopteris richardii; assembly: GCA_020310875.1. Taxonomy (NCBI): domain Eukaryota; kingdom Viridiplantae; phylum Streptophyta; class Polypodiopsida; order Polypodiales; family Pteridaceae; genus Ceratopteris; species Ceratopteris richardii. Next base: position 153,629,472 of record CM035409.1, read on the forward strand.
GAAATTCAGTCACGATGTAGATGTGACCAATTTTGTCCATGTATGCTCCTCCTTCGTACTTGACAACAGGTTGGGGCACGATTATGTCATTCATGGAAGTTACCATCCTAGCCACAGATCTATTTAAGCCATCCAGGTAGATGGGGATCTCCTGGGCATTGGTAGACACATACTGCAAGGAAGTACGGTAATCTCCCTCTACAGTAAGCATGAAATTTCTACTTGGAGTTGGACCTTGCATGTCTTCTGAAGCCATGGGTATTTCCTCCTCTGAGTCACTAGAGGTATCTGAATAGGCAGAGTTGTGACTAACCTGGACAACACTTCCCACAGAAGATATGACACTTCTTTGGCTACTTAGCACTCTCCCTGACCTCAAGTTCATTCACCCTTCTAAGACTCTCTAAGTCTCAGAGACTCTCCTTGAGTGGCTCTTCCAATGCCTCAAGTTACCTGACAAAATGCTTCAACCACTCTGGTCGATACCACTTCCAAGCGATATTGCACTGGGCGATACCTAGCTGGCCACGATACGATACTTGGAATCTACACGATATGATACTTGCTGTAGTAGGCGATACGATACTGAACTATTGCCACGATACAATACCAACAATCCTCGCGATACGATACCTGAGCACCGAGACGATACGATACCGATTTTGGTCACGATATGATACCACCTCTTTTACATGATACGATACTGGAAGCCCTGCGATACGATACCAGATTGCTCAAGTGATACGGTACTAGAACATACGCCGATATGATATCAACTTGGTATCGCGATACGACTCCAGACAATGAGACGATACGATAGCAAGACAAGTGGCGATACGATACCACCAACTTGTACGATACGATACTAGTTATGGTATCGCGATACTACACTAGGAAGTGGGCGATATGATACTTCTAGGATTAACGATACGATACCACGATCAGGGATGATATGATACCAAGGTCCTCGCAATACGATACCTGAGAACCGAGATGATACGATACTGAAGATGGTATCACGATACGAATCAGGCGAGTGGACGATACGATACCACAATAGGTAACGATACGATACTACTGGGTAAAGTGAGATCGCGATACCAACTTGGCGACACGATACCAAATTGGTATCGCGATACCAAGACTGGTACCCAACAATATGATACCTTGGCGAGTATCGCAATACAAGGGAATTTTGGTATCACGATACCAAAACTCAACCGATCGCGATACTCAAGCCAAAATGTCTCACAAGTCAAAAAATTTAGCACCCCCTTGCTCTTCTCACACACCTCTTCATTCCTAACCCACTGTCCCTCTCACTGAAGCTCAAAAATCAACTGTCTTCTTCCCCACGATACCTTGCATGCATTTAATCACGTGTTTGTGCACTTTTAGTGTGTTTTCGTTCAAAATACTTTGTGGAATCTTACCTTAGTACTGTCTAGCTTGCACCTTGAGCTGAAGTTCTAGTTTTAAAGGCCTGAATAGCACGATACTTCCCACGCGATACCGGTCGTTGCTCGCAGGCGATACCAGAACACTGTGAAGTGTCAAATGAGTCAATTTTTTTGGTTTTTATACTTTTTGTGATAGAAACTGAACATTACTAATTTTGGGCAAATTTTTTGGGCTTTTTTAGTGGTCTTGACCTATTCCTACTTCACCTCTCTTCACTTCTCCTCTCCTTCTAACCTAATCCTAACTCCTCCTTATCTCCCTTCCTACTAACCCTAAACCTAAAAACTGTTACCGTTAGTGTCCATGTGAAAGGCCAAATGGCCACCGGACACTTCTTTGTATATGTTCTTTAATAAAACATATAGTGGCCTGGTCAGTCACAGATGGTAAGTTCGACCACATTTGTAAGACCTAAGAATTCTGTCTTCGTGCTTCCACTGTACTGTGTTTTCTGCGTATTCTACAACCTCTGTGTGGAGTACTGTGCGTGGCCTCAGGAGCTCGGTTTTCTACTTCGAGCATATCGTCGGGGAGCTCTCGAGAAGGAGAGTGCACTGTGGTGCATCACCATTAAAACACTTCAAAAACTCATTACACACACCTTGGGGATGTGAAGTAACAAGTGCTGAAGTGATTGACTACTTGCCACGGAACGAGTTCACTTCTACAAGTACGATTCCATCACACTCGATCTATAACAATCACGAAGGCACCTTGGCTGAGTGCTCCTCGGCAACGGCGCCAAAAACGTGTGTACTTGAGTCAAGAAGACTCAAGGACTCGTGCCAATGAGACTGTACCTCTATTGCAACTCAAGTGTGGGAAATTAACACACATTTAAATGTCAATCCGATCAAAGGACCTAACCAAGTGTATGAGGACACGTGCACACATGATGGAACATGAAGTGGTTCAGCTGCTATGAATGAGAAAAGACTAATCCACCTCTCAAGCTCACTGAGAAACTGAAAGTGTCTGCCGCGATACCTCTTACAACAGTTTTCAGAAAATCAAGGATTTCTCCCAGCTCCAAACTCTGAATATAGTCAATAGGGTACTCGTGTCGAAGCTCTCGACAAGCCGCATCTATTGGAAGTGCTTTCACTCAATTTCGACAACTTTTCTTTAAGTTATGACCCAAATAGTGAATGGTAGGAAGCACCCACACTCACGCCACAACTCCTACAAGCTCACACACACACTACAGTAGCTCAAAAACAGCGGGGAGGGGTAGACAACAATCCTATACACACATTCCAAGCATTACACACACATACAAGATCAAAGAGAAGATGGAAATCTGCAAGAAAGAGATAATAGACCGGCACTTTATTCACTCAAAGACTAATTTCCTACTAATTTACATGGGTAAGCTTCTAATCTTCTGTGGGGATGCAGCTAGAGGACTCCTCTAGTGCATTTACATCGGAAAATATATTACAAGAATGGTTATAATACAAAAATAAGGTGTCCAAATCGGGAAAATTTTGGGGCCCGTCTTTTTCTCTGCCTTGTGCTCTCTTTGCTCTGCAACAACTGGTGTCCGGAATGAAGATTCACCGGGAAGTATAACACTATCACCGGAAAATTGTAAATTTTTTGCAACCAAGACCAAACTACCACCGAAATTAGTGGAACTTTCTCCAATCCAGGGTATTCTTTCACCTTCAATGACCTCTCTAGATAATACACCTCTATCCGTAGAGAGATTTGAATCTTGACCAGACGGTGTCAGATCAACTACACATTGCGTTCCTGTGGACTCCAAAGTTACTGTCTCTTCTGTAGATTGCACCGAGATTTCATCGGAATTGACCGAAATTGCAGTATGTTCCACCGGAACGCTACCGGAATCACTACTAATATGCCTCGCTTCTTTGACGACCAGACCTAACCGATCTACGCTTCTTCCTCCTGGGGGTGTCCTTCGCAAATTTGGTACCACCCAAGGTTGTATGTACTTCGGATATGACTTGCCGGATCGAGTAACCGGCATATAGCACCTTTGCTACACTTGCGTACTACTCTATCTTATTGTCAATTCACAATCTATGGTTACCTTCCCAAATTCACTGAGCAATGCTCTATTGCCACTTTTCGATAATCACTTTGCAACAATCGATTGCCACTTTCCCACAGACGGCGCCAGTGTTAAATGCGCGTTTGCCGTCAGAACGCGTTTAAACTATATTCGGGTTCTTGGGAGTGGAAGGGGTCTGTTACTCAGAGGCCCTATACTTGATTTTCCCAATTAATCACTTCACATGACAGTTTATTCATCAACTCTGCTAATCAAACTTACTAGCAGAAAACTCAGACTCGTTCCTTACAGACTTATTATTCTGATTCGCTCACTCACAGAGTATCGACTCATACACAGATTAAACTTCTCAGTAACCGGCGTACAAGGTGAATGCTACCGTAACACAGACTTACAGTAAACAACTTACAAAACAGCGGTTCAATACTTCACTTAATGTAAACATTACCATAACTCAATCTGTAACGCACAGATACAGATAATCAAACACAACAGAAAGACACAATATGACTCAGAGTTATGAAAACACAACACTTCGGTACTACACAAACGTATCGCCCAGACAGACAGTCTTGGCAATCTGCTGGTCGTCACCGAAAGTGTCTTTTCATTGCTTTATAAAAAGGTTACAACTCGTTGCAGCGACTTCTCAGTTCGTGCGGAATATGAAAAGGAAAAAGGATTTACAATTGCCAATCCGGCGGCTTACAATTCATTTTTCCCCAATCAAGATCTAATGTCTCCTACAGCCACCAAGGAGCTGGGACCTTCCAAGCTCATGGAGCTCAAAGGGATAGAAGTAGAGACAGGCCAGAAGTAAGTTTTGCCAACCCCCTGGGAAGAGAAAGGATGAGAACAGAAACGGATAGAGAAGAAACTGAGAGACCTAGAGCCCCAAGAAACCCAAGAAATGCTAATGATTTCCCTTTTCCAAGGCCGAGAGAACACACTACGACCCTGAGGCCAACCCAGTTGGTGAAGTCAATGAAGAATTACTTTGATGGCAGTGGAGACCCTTACGACCATGTGGTAGAATTTAGGCAAGTCTTGAGAGCTGAACAAGTCGAGAATCTATTCACACAGTACAATGCTTTTGGTCTAACCCTTCGAAACACAGCCCTCATATGGTTCCAACCACTACAAGAGAGGCAGTTTAGGAGCATAGACCAACTTTTGGAAGCTTTTGTCACTAAGTTTTCTAAAAGTGGTATATGGCATAATACTTCCTCACTGATTCATAGCTTCAAGCAAACTCCTCAAGAGACGGTTAGACTGGTAGGAAGACGGTTTAGGCAATACCTGTAGAGGTGTCCTGTGCCTGAGTTACCCACACCAGCCAAACAGGTGGCTTTGTTCTTAGATGAATTGCTAAGCAGCAAGCTAAGATCATATGTGTATTTGAAGGACCCCAAAACCATAGAAGAATGTGTACGCATGTGCATAGACATTGATGATAATCTAGGAGAGGAGCTGGAGCTCTCAAAAATCTACAAGGATTCAGATTGCTCTAGCAACCTCACTTCCGGTCAATCCACCTCTATTGAGGAACTAGCAGAGAAGGTAGCTCAAAAACTAGGTGTCTCTTGCAAACAAATTCCAAGATTTGCTCCAAGGAAACAATGCTATACCTATGGAGGAGACCATATGGCTAGTGTATGTCCCATTATGGCCCAACCCCAAGTGAATCCTAGTAACCTGTACTGCACCATAGAGCAAAGGTAGACCAACCACACCGCACAAGACTGCCCATATAACAAACAAATTGTCAGGCAAAATTACCCTCAGCCATATCCACAACAGGGCAGATTCCAGACCCAATACCCACCACATCAGTATGATAGGCCCCAGCAACCCTACCAACCACCCTATCAAGGGAAGCAAAGACCTCAACTAGTCCTAGCGCAGCAACCCCCTACCCCAACGAATGTGATTCCAGTGAAATATGCATCTAGAGAAGAAAATCTGAACAGATCCATAGTCCTAGTAACACCATTGCTATCGGAAAGTGACCCGAGTGATCATAGTTTTGATTCTACACATATTGATAGCCCACAGGCTTACCACATGTAGTCACCCGAGCATAATGAGTCATACTATTATGAAGAACCCAGTGAATCTAGTTGGGAGCCTGATTATGCGAATGTCATGTATGCAAATCCCAACTCTAGACCTCAGCCTAGGCAGATAAAACCTCCATTTCCTAGAGGGCCATGCTTTCGATGTCAAGGAGATCACCTCATTCGTGATTGCCCTCTAGCTGCATCTACACAAACCCAATCTGTGACCATCCAAGGCTTTTGCCCAGATTGTGGAAGGGAGCATTTGTTACGAGAGTGTCCCAAGAACCCCATCAACATGCCAAAAATTGCCCCTATCAATGTTATTGGGTTAGTAGTAGACTCTATAGGAAGTGTAACTTCCACAGCCCCAATGCATGTGGTCACTAGAGCTCAAGCTTTGCAACACCAAAGTTTAGGTCAGGAAAAAGGTTCTGAGGTTAGCGAGATGGAGAGCATAACCAAGAAAAGGACAAGAGCTTGGAGAGATAGCTGGGAGAGAATGAAGAGGCAATGGTCGAAGAAAATGAGCGAACTTGAGGAAAGCTTGAGAGAAACAAAAGCAAAGATAATCAAACTCACATCTCAAACTCACTCTCACACTACCCTACCACCACCAATTCCATCTCCCTCCAACCCATCACCCTCCAATTCCCAACCTTCTAATCCACCACACGTAACCCACCCACTAACCAGAGTAGGATCAGTCCTAGCCGATCCCACTCCTGAGGATCTAGACGATGCTTAAAGCATATCGGGCCAGAATCTAGGAAGGGCCAAACGTGACAAATCATGACAAATGTTACCCTAGAGCCGATCTAGAGATAGAGAGAACAAAACTTTGTGCTAAAATGGTAGAATTGGCGTAAACTATGTTTGAAGCTTGTCGCTTGTTCAATGGCTCTAGCTCCACTAGAACACCATTGCATTTTGATGGTCTATTAGATAGATTGGAGAGGTTACTTGCAAATTCTGGAAAAGGAGCCACCTCCTAGGCTAAGGAGAGGGCAAGTGATCGATTAAGCATTCCTCCCTAGGAAGCTTATGTGCCTAACTCCACTGGACAAGACACCTCTTCTTCTATGAATCGGTACTCACCAGAATTCCTGCGAGAGATTCAAGAAGAGAAATGGGCTAAAGAAAGTGAAGACCCTCCTCCGATTGAACTTGTGGATGACGTGCACGATCAATTCCCACAGGACATTCCTTCCATTTATGGAGAGCAGGAGAGTGCCCAATCTCTTGAGAGATTAGACTTTGAGTCTAATTCCTTGCAGGAACTACCCCATTTCACAGGCCCATGGGAAGTTAAGTCGACTTGCATGAGAGCACCCATGGTTATGATAAGAAACAAAGACTCTATCATACCTAGGTATACAGAGGTAGTAAGGAATACTAAAGTGTAGTGCAACCTCACTTTAGAAGAGTTACTCAAGGTTAAGCCGGAATTGTGGAAACATGTAGCCAACCAAGTGCCAGATGTAGCTAAACCTCATTCCCAGGTAGGATCTCATAGAACAGTGCTCGAAATACCATTGGATAAGATAGGAGACATGAGCGAAGGAGAAGAACGAAATACCTATCTTCTCGTTACCCATCAGGGGTACACAACCAAGGCCATTTTGGACTCAGGTGCAGGAGTGGCAATTGCTACCACTTCCCTATGGAAGCATTGGGGCAAGCCAGCACTTAGGCCAACAAGAATGAAATTGCAGATGGCCGATGGTCACATAGAGAGACCCTTTGAATTGCTAGAAGGAATAACTCTCACTACATGTGGTGTTGAGTTCGAGCATACTTTTGCTATATGCTTGTAACACCTAGGTGTTACAACCAAAGTCAATCTCAAGGATTACTCTCATAGAGACGTACCGCCTATTCAATGGAATCCCATCCATAGAGCTAAGGATGACATGGAGTCAGTGCATTCCATAGGATCACGATCCTCATGGATGCATGAAGACACCCACTTATGGATGTGCAAAGTAGCCGTAGAAGAAGAGAAAAGAGAAAAAGCAAGAGAGGTAGGTGCCAAGGAAACTCAGAGATCAATTCGAGACCCAGCCTATGCACCCATAGTATCTCCTGATGAAGAATTTGAACCTCATGGTTGGGCAGAGATTTTAGCAACCATGGATGTAGCCATCAATGAAGAACAATGGATGCCCCACTGTGATGAGGATGGCTATGACATCTCAGTCTTCACGATAGAGCCAATCATGTATGACACAGTGATAGAAGAATGCGAACCTAGCAGTGATGCATTTGAGGATGCAAGTGACTCTGATCTAGAGTCAATCATTATGGACCCACCTTTTGCATCAGATGAGGAATATTTCCATGAGGTAGAGGCTCACCCTTAGAGACACGAGGAAGGTATGAATGAGGTGAGATTAACCACACAAGTGACCACCCGACATGACTTGATGAAAGAAGAAGAGCAAGAGCTGATAGCTTTGCTAAGAGAATACAGAGATGTATTCGCTTGGAGTTACAAGGACTTGAAAGGTGTAGATCCTGACAACTATGCTGCCAAGATCAAAGAATGACACATACAATGACAACTATGCTGCCAAGATCAAAGAAGAGATAGATTGCTTGGTTGAAACTGGATTTATCTATGAAATCGAGCACACTGAATGGGTATCCCCCATTGTAGTGGTGCCCAAAAAGAATGGAAAATTACGTGTATGCATTAACTTGAAGAAGGTTAACGCAGCCACTATCAAGGGTAGTTATCCACTTCCTATCACTGAGCATCTATTAGAAAGGGTAGCAGGCAAGGAAGTGTACAGCTTCCTGGATGGGTTCTCTGGTTACAATCAAGTGGCCATTGCACTAGAAGATCAGCATAAGACGGCTTTTGTCACCAAGTGGGGCATATTTGCTTTTCGGGTAATGCCATTTGGGCTTACCAATGCGCCTGCAACCTTCCAGAGGCTGATGTGCCATGTGTTTAAAGAGTTCCTCAGGAAGAATTTGGAAGTCTATGTTGATGACCTCTGTGCTCATTCCAACATTAGACAGACACATATACCTAAACTCAGGAAAATCTTTGATAAATGTAGAGAATATCAAGTTTGTCTGAACCTAGAAAAGTGTGTTTTCATGGTCAGGCAAGGCAAGGTTCTAGGACACATAGTGTCAAAGAATGGCATATCCACAGATGAGGAGAAAGTGAGTGCTATTGTTGAGCTACCTAGACCAAAGAATGTCAAGGAAGTACAAGCTTTCATGGGGCATTGTGGTTATTACCGACATTTTATACACATGTATGCCATCATTGCAAAGCCTCTGTACGGACTTTTGACTAACTTCAAGTGGACTGAAGAATGTGAGAATTCTTTTAACGAGCTCAAGAGAAGATTTTGTTCAGCACCAATCTTGAATACACCTGATTGGAGCAAGCCATTCCATGTCCATGTAGATGCATCCAATTATGCTATTGGATGTGTGCTTGCACAACCTACTAGTGAAGGTAATATGGATCTTCCAATTGCCTATGCTAGTAGACAGTTGAATGCAGCTGAGCAAAACTATACAACCACTGAACGAGAAGGATTAGGCATGGTATACGGAGTTAAAAGGTTTAGACATTATTTGCCTGCAAATAAGTTTAATTTTTTTACTGATCATCAAGCACTATTGTATTCGGTAAACAAGCCATGCAACACAAGCAGATTAGTAAGATGGTTTCTCTTATTAATGGAATATGATTTTGAGGTTGTAGTGAGGAAAGGAAAAACTCATTTGAGAGCAGACCATCTCTCTAGGCTCACATCCGGAGAAGCCCCACAAGGAGTATCAGATGATCTTCCTGATGCTTAATTGTTTAATTTGGAAGTTGTACCACAGTGGGCTAAGAAATTAGTGCTAGTATTGACATACGGGCCTAACCACCCAGTAATAAACACTCACGATAGAGAGGTAGTAAAAGCCCAAAAGTACCATATCATGGCAGGAAGTATGTACAAGCATACAGATCAAGGGATATTAGCTTGTTGTGTGGAAGAGGATGAGTACGCGAAGTGGTTGCAATTAGCACATGTGGGTGCATTAGAGCAACACTACTCAAGGCAAAGAACCTTACAAACATTGAGGAGACTTGGAGAGCACTGGCCAACTATGGAAGCGGATGTCCATAAGATATGAAAGGAATGCCCAATCTGCTGCACTAAACCACCAGTGGAACATGCCACTCTTTATCAAGTGTCTTTAGTGCCAGATTGGAGCGAACCCTCAGTAGCCTTTTTGAGGACGAGAACCTTTCCCCAAGATATGACATTGGCTCGACAAAGGAGCTTAGAACAAGAAGCTTTAGATTATACTCTCATTGGAGATAATCTATATAGAAGAGGAAAAGATGGGTATCTTAGATTATGTGCCCACGAGAGTGAGTATCTCAAGATCTTGGAGACTGCTCACCTAGGTGTAGCAGGAGGACACTTTGGACCAGATAGGGTGATCAAGGCAACACTATTTGCAGGTCTTTGGTGGCCCACACTTCATATGGATGCACATACCTATGTGAAGAGGTGTGATGTTTGTCAGCGAACTCAGTACCTATACGTAAAGATGAGATGTCATTGATACCTATGATAGGTGGACGCACTTTCTCTAAGTGGGGAATAGACTTTGTCGATCCTTTTAATCCCCCAGCTAAGGTTTCCATGCTGAATACATTATTGTGGCCACTGATTATCTAACCAAATGGGTAGAGGTAAAAGCGACAACAAAGAATGATGCTCAGACCACTGCTAAGTTCTTATTTGAGAATGTGTTCACCAGATACGGGCTGCCAATAGAGCTAGTAAGTGATAGAGGCACGCACTTCTTGAATGAAGTCATAGAAAGGCTTCTCCATGAATTCTTGGTGACACATAAGAAGTCTGCCCCCTATCATCCACAAGCTAATGGACAGGCTGAGAGCACAAATAAGACTCTATGCAATGTATTGACAAAATTGGTTAATAATAAACGTTCTGATTAGGACAAACAGCTACACCATGTTGTTTGGGCATACAGAGTTGCCTATAAAATGGTACTCCAAGCCACATCCTTTCAGATGATGTTTGGCCAAAATGCAGTCCTACCATTGGACTTTTTGATATCTACATTGAAAGTAGCACAAGAGCATGATTGGACATGCCATGAGCTCTCCTCTAGAGTCTTCGATCTTGAACGATTAGGTGAAACACAATTGAGAGCTGCAGCAGGAATTTATGCAGCCAAGAAGAGACAAAAAGCATATTTTGATGCGCACGTGAAGAATAAGGGCTTGAAAGCAGGAGAACTAGTCCTGGTCTACACCTTGAAGCAATATGCACAGAAATTAGAGAAGAGAGGCTATGGACCAATGATTATTAATAGGATCTCCACAAGTGGCACATTACAACTAGCCACTCTAGAAGGTGACATCCTACCAAGTTACATAAGCGGATGCAGAGTCAAGTTATATCAAGAACCGTTAACGGAAGAGATGCTAAATCGCCTCAATACTGCAAAGAAACGTAAGGAAGAGGAAAAGTGAATTCGAGAAGAAGCACAGGCAGAAGCTTTAGAACACATTCGACGAATGAAATTGAGGAGACAAGGTAGAGATCAGCCCATGCCTGACACTCATGAAGCTCTAGGTCATCACATAGCCATGTGCGAGGCTTCCGGTGAACGGTCCCATAGGATAGTTGATCGAGGACCTTTTGTGACCCTAGAAGTAGGACAAGGAGAGAGTGCAAGGACCGGGAGAGCTTTAGTTAACTCAGGTGCGGCCACTAGTGCAGTTCGACGTTCTTACTACCAAGAATTGCAATTGAAAGTAAAACCCATAGAGGCATATCTCATAGGGTTGGGAAGTGTTGAAACCCCTTGCATGGGAAAGGTGGAACTTCCCCTCTACATTCAAGAGGTCCTAATGGCAGTAAAAGTGCTAGTATGTGAAGACGAGGATCTTACCGAACCTCATGTCTTGGGCCAAGACTGGATCTATGATCATGCAGTCAACCTCAACCTAAGAAGTGGACTTCTTCACGCTTGGGTAGGCCAAAAACACCTCATGATTGAATTAGAAAATCAAGCACTCAGGCCATTAGAGAAGGCACCAATTCCTGGTCCCTCTAGGAACGCACATGAAGATAACGATGCTATTCTTGTCCAAAGTTCTATGGTGCAGAAGATTAATCACTCTAGACAAAGGTACATAATTCAATGAGGAGTCCACTTCTTTTCCAAAGAGGATTCGAGGACAGAAAGCCGCGCAACACACTACACCGAGGAGGCCAATAATCAAGAGGCGTGAGCACCAACCTGTGCACTATGAAGTACCTCGTGGCATGAAGCAGATCTGGATATGCAAGGGTAGAAAACCCACGGCTCTAGAGACAGATTCTCAGAGAAACCAACAAACCACACCGTCAAGGAGTACAATGAAGGAGCCTCCTAGGCAACACTCTAGACATACCATTTCTATTTGGGTTACTAAGTGATCAATGAAGGCTATCCCCAAAGGGTAAAAGGTCACTCTCATTGGTTCAATGAGATGCCAGGAGATTTAGGTGATGCAGACCATATCTGGGAGTCTAAGTTGGAATTTGGAGGAGTATGGTGGACATTTCAATTCTTCTCAAGAGAGTCTGAAGCACTACAGAATGTAGCACCTCTTCAAGATATTTGGCAGAAAGTGGGATTGAAGGACTACTTTAGCGCATCCCTGCCTAAACCAGATTTCCTTAGATGTTACTACTTGATTGCAACTCTTAAGGCGACAAGAGATCGAGATCACTCAAACACATTCCTTTTGCCCTCTCTATCAACCCGTGAGGAGATGAAAAAGTTCGAGCTGAACATAACTTTAATCAAGGAGGCCCTCCAGATGTACGACACCCATGTACCCTCCAAACGAGAACCTTTCATACCGGAATCTATAAACAATAGTAAACTCAAGAAGTTGAAAGAGATGTGTGCCCTCACCCCAAACATTGCCATACTGTTGCACATGTCCCTTTAGCACTTTGCATTTCCAAATCAAGACTGATTGATACAGCCTCATAAAAAGATTTGGTATAGGCTATACCTAGCGGAGATAGGCAGTCTACCTATTAAAATACCAGTGTGGATCCTCGACCAAATATATAAAGTAGGCAAACGAGGATTAAGGAAGCCTTCATTGAATGGTTGTTGTGCCATTACCAGAATCATTTATAGATGCCTAGCCTATGATGTGTTGATCACATGGGCACTTACTTACTCACAGTTGCAGTTCTTCCAAGGATGGAAACCAGGAGTTCAACCAACTAAACGGATGCATGGATCTCTTTCTCAAGTCCCAATTCCTCACGAGTCCACCACAGAAATCTCCCTTAGAGAAGAAGAACAGGTGGCCCCATTCACTATCCATCTCCAACGAGCACAATCAGAGGGCATGGTACAACCCACTCCGTCAGCCCCTCCATTACCCACGAATGCTGAGTTTGCCTCCATGGCTGCATTGGCGGAAGATAACTCCTTTGACTTTGAGACCTTCTTGCAAACAACGCAAACTATCTGATGGTGAGTTCTTTTTAGACATTGAAGGTCCCGGATCATCATCCCATAGAGGTTGCCCACATAGCGAAGAGCAAAGAGTACATTGGGAGGATGAGGCACAACACACTCACGTTGAAGGCACACATGAACAAGAGGAGGTGCAGGGGCATGAATCAGAGGAGAGTGAGGAGGAAGCCCCCGCATACACTGCACAAATCAAACGGCTATACAAAACCATCAAACAAGTACGAAAAAGGCATAGGTTGTCAAAAGAGGCAAGCAGAGCAATGGTGAACCAGATGCTACAAGCGGAGGATGTGGACCCTCATTCTATAGAATCATTGAATCTTTTGGCAGACACCTGTGGAATTGTGGAAGCCATCCGGACTATGATACATCGTACCCCCCTCAATACGACCAACGAAGGCTCGATACATGACCGCGAAAGAGAAAGATGATTCAGATGGAAGTCTCTACCTCACTCCCTACCACAGCTCAAGAAGACGTTCACATGACCAGCCCCATGAACACTGATGCACCCGACAAAAGCACACAAATACCATCTCCACCATCACCTCCCATCCAGCCCACCAAAACCCCCACCACTAGCATTCCTGAACAACCTCTATTCACACTTAGTGAACCTATACCACACACCACCCTTTCTCCATCCTTCCCTTTACCTACATCCACCATTTCTAGCCAATTTTCCAAACCTCAGATAGGTCATCCTGCCCCCCATCAAACCATTATAGGTTACCCTTCTTATCTACTTGCTCTAGGACATCCACAGGTCTCTACCCAAACATTGACACACCCATTTTCCCTCACTACTACATTCCCTCTTTTCCAACCCCAACCCTCAATGCCCCCCTCAACATCCTTAGACCCAACACAAACCACCCTTCCCCAATTTTGGGCAAACCTTGTAATTATGATGTAACAACTTGAGGATTATAATAGAAATCCCCTCTCCTGCCCCACCTCTCCCACCTTCACGCCCACCATGAACACGCCACCCACCATTCGAGTATTCATGATTCACATCTCACACACAATCATGTCTGACCCCATGGACATTTCACCCTCCATAGAACCACCCACCATCACTTTTGTTTCGCCATCACCACGTCTCACTTCACTCACATCACCACTTACAACCACCTTACACACAACATCCACCTTTCCCTTCCCCATTTCCCGTCCCCTTGCATCTTTCAACACTACCTCTACAACCACTTCATTTAGTCATGCACTGAACACCATGTTCGAAGCAGCGACCCAACTTAAACAGGAATATAGATTAGTGGAAGAGCAGAATAAAGAGCTTTGTAATCTGTCAACCCACCTCCAAGCGCGTGTCAATGCTCTAGAGTTGAGTAATAGTGAATTGCAACAAAAGTATACCTCACTCCAGCAATCTTATGTGGAGCTGGAGACCAAATGTACAGAGACATGTAAAGTGACCAAAGAGCAACTCAAAGATCAACTAGCTCGCAACGCTAGATTACAAAGAAACATGGCATTACTTCGCCGACACTTAGTAGCTGCATAGATCCGGCTTAATTCCGGGTTCTCCCCTCAGAAAATATTGAGCAAATATTAATTATGCAAATCTCTTGGAAGTGCATGACCGACTGGCAGCCAGGTAAAGGAGCTCCAAAGAAAAACACTACCCACACACCATACAACAAAAACCCGAGAAATGGTGAGCATCTACACTATTGGTGTAATTCACAAGCCTACACATTTGGCTTGAGAGATACATTGAAGTTCATACACATGAATAAGCAAGGAACAAAGGCTAGTGGTTAATTACCACTTTACTCTTTGTAAAAGTCAGATTTGACATGGAATATTTGTAAACACCTACCCAAAGGGATTCGTGGAAAAAGGTTAGCTTTGATTGAAGGAATATCTCCTAGGATTTAGGGGCTTGATCATAGGGAGCCAAAAATTTGAATTTGAATTCAAATGTTTACTCACTCACTATAAAAGTGATCATGAAAAAGTCGCGGGTAAGACTCATCATTCCCGAGCTCCTTACTGTCAATTCTGAGTGTGTGTGAGGCATACACTCTAGCCCACACCTATCTACACCATTAGGCAATGATCTTCATGCCAATGGGTTTGTATACAACTGTTCATTAATACGTATATCTTCATTGTTCATTTCTGAGTTCTCTGTCATAGTACTTGAAAGTCTGTCAATTGTGGAGAGCATATCTCAGTCACTTCTTCACCAAATTCAAAGATCTAAAGCTCGACGGAACCAACTCGAAGTTTTCTACATGCTATCAAAATTTCAAGAGATTCTATTCAGCCATTTCAGAGAAAAGCTGGTCGAGGTGATCACTGGTCATTGTCTCTTACAGTCCTAAAAAATCGGGGGTAAAGGTTTACTTGCTAAGTTGATTTCTCTGAGCATAGTTAATCTTTTTACACCATTCCACTTGGAATAGTTAGCTTGCTAAGCTAATTAGATACTGCTAAAAGGAATGTTTTGAATTCCTACTGTGCTGGTCATACTGAGCAAAAGATCCAGCAGGTGTCAAGACATAAATAGAAGGTTTTCTTGAGATTTTGAGTTTCAAAGTTATCTGTTTTGGCTTAATCATCACAGACATCATTTCCAAAGTACATAGGCCATTTTATGGTGTCATTGGAAAGCTAAGGAGGTTCTGTTATCAACTCTAAAGTACAAAAGGGCTAGTACAAAGCAGGATTCGGCAGTACCTACTCAATCTCTTGGAGTGTCCATCCATCTTTCCCAACAGTGGTATTAGAGCAAACTAAGGTAAAATGGGAGATGGTTTTCCTTCATTTATTGATAAATTGGATAGGAACAACTATCAGGCATGGTCTCTAAGGATGAAGACATACTTACAAGGAAGGAGTCTCTATGGATACATCTCAGGAGATGAGGAATTGCCCTCATTCAAAACAAGAGGATTGCAACAAAGGAGGAACATGAAAAGCTCAACACATGGTGTGCTAAGGATGAATTAGCAAGGTCTTATTTACTCAACGCCATCTCTGATTTTCTTTTGCGACATATTAGAAATTGTAAGACATCCCAAGAGACTTGGGAGACCTTGTCATCTTATTTCTTATCCAACACAAGGCTAGAAAAAACCAGTTGTGGATTGAATTAACCACATTAAGGAAGCAACTTAAGCAAGTTGTTTCAGAGTTTGTGACCAAGATTAAAGATGTAGCAGATCAGTTAGCAAGCATAGGAGAAGAGATTGAAGAAGAGCAGATTGTAAGGCAAGTGATCAATGGGATCAAAGCTGATGACAAATGGGAAAGCTTCACCACTGCCATGGACCTTTACATGGATATGCAGATTCCAGACCTTACCACTCTCATGGGACAACTATTCACTCATGAAGCCAAGCTCAACAAGAATGGAGACACATCTAAAGGTAATAGCTCTTCTGCCCTATACACTGATAAAGGAAAAGCTAAAGATAAAGGCAAGAACAAGAAAGGAGAGATGAAGGCACTACCTCCCAAGCAAACTATGCAGGGAGAGGTAGATCATCAAGAGGAAGGGGCAGAGGAGGTAAGCAAGGTAGGGGGAGATCCTATAACTCCTCACCATGTAACATTTGTGGTTTATCAAATCCTACTATAGATGAGTGTTTAAGCAACTACAAAAATCAGAGAGGAAGAGGATACCAAAGAGGTGGATACTAAAAAGAACAAAGTGATTGGTACAAATTAACCTACAAGAGATTGTACTTGGGACCAAGGGGGTAGAGAAACCAGGCATATGAACCTTAGGTCAAGAAGACACTTAAGCCGAGATAGACAAAGCCTCAGATCTTCTGAAGCTAGTGTCAATCATACTGCTAGGTCTTGGGCCCAACAATTGAGTGATTATCCATACACTCCGAGGTCAGAAACAAGTGATTTTGAGATGTCCTATAACATGGAGAGACCAGTAGGTAGTTCCGGAGTGGCGTACCTAGAAAAGCCAGAAGGACCTTACAAGACTGAATTGGAATATATCAGGACCAATCGTCTAGGTGCTCACATCTATGAAGACAGCCTGACAAGATCTGTGGTCCAGATTAAAAACCTAGATCAACCCCATGGGCTAGAACATCTGGTAGTCAAGTTCGAAAATGGAGCATATCTAGATAAAGAAGGAAGGATTTATGTGGTTACCACCCTTCCAGATAGGACAAACGAGAAGAAAATGAGCGAACTTGAGGAAAGCTTGAGAGAAACAAAAGAAAAGTTAATCAAACTCACATCTCAAACTCACTCTCACACTACCCTACCACCACCATTTCCATCTCCCTCCAACCGGTCACCCTCCAATTCCCAACCTTCTAATCCACCACACGTAACCCACCCACTACCTAGAGTAGGATCAGTCCTAGCCGATCCCACTCTTGAGGATCTAGACATTATGCTCAAAGCATATCAGGACAGAATCCAGGAAGGGCCAAACGTGACAAATCATGACAAATGTTACCCTAGAGCCGATCTAGAGATAGAGAGAACAAAACTTTGTGCTAAAATGGTAGAATTGACGCAAGCTATGTTTGAAGCCAGTCGCTTGTTCAATGGCTCTAGCTCCACTAGAACACCATTGCATTTTGATGGTCTATTAGATAGATTGGAGAGGTTACTTGCAAAGTCTGGAAAAGGAGCCACCTCCTAGGCTAAGGAGAGGGCAAGTGATCGATTAAGCATTCCTCCCAAGGAAGGTTATGTGCCTAACTCCACTGAACGAGACACCTCTTCTTCTATGAATCGGTACTCACCAGAATTCCTGCAAGAGATTCAAGAAGAGAAATGGGCTAAAGAAAGTGAAGACCCTCCTCTTATTGAACTTGTGGATGATGTGCACGATCAATTCCCAGAGGACATTCCTTCCATTTATGGAGAGCAGGACAGTGCCCGATCTCATGAGAGATTAGACTTTGAGTCTAATTCCTTGCTGGAACTACCCCATTTCACAGGCCCATGGGAAGTTAAGTCAACTTGCATGAGAGCACCCATGGTTATGATAAGAAACAAAGACTCTATCATACCTAGGTATACAGAGGTAGTAAGGAATACTAAAGTGCAGTGCAACCTCACTTTAGAAGAGTTACTCAAGGTTAAGCCGGAATTGTGGAAACATGTAGCCAACCAAGTGCCAGACGTAGCTAAACCTCATTCCCAGGTAGGATCTCATAGAACAGTGCTCGAAATACTATTGGATAAGATAGGAGACATGAGCGAAGGAGAAGAAGGAAATACCTATCTTCCCGTTACCCATCAAGGGTACACAACCAAGGCCATTTTGGACTCAGGTGCAGGAGTGGCAATTGCTACCACTTCCCTATGGAAGCATTGGGGCAAGCCAGCGCTCAGGCCAACGAGAATGAAATTGCAGATGGCCGATGGTCACATAGAGAGACCCTTAGGATTGCTAGAAGGAATAACTCTCACTACATGTGGTGTTGATTTCGAGCATACTTTTGCTATATGCTTGCAACACCTAGGTGTTACAACCAAAGTCAATCTCAAGGATTACTCTCATAGAGATGTACCGCATATTCAATGGAATCCCATCCATAGAGCTAAGGATGACACAGAGTCAGTGCATTCCATAGGATCAGGATCCTCATGGATGCATGAAGAAACCCACTTATGGATGTGCAAAGTAGCCGTAGAAGAAGAGAAAAGAGAAAAAGCAAGAGAGGTAGGTGCGAAGGAAACTCAGAGATCAATTCAAGACACAGCCTATGCACCCATAGTATCTCCTAATGAAGAATTTGAACCTCATGGTTGGGCAAAGATTTTAGCAACCATGGATGTAGCCATCAATGAAGAACAATGGACAACCCACTGTGATGAGGATGGCTATGACATTTCAGTCTCCACGAAAGAGCCAATCATGTATGACACAGTGATAGAAGAATGTGAACCTAGCACTGATGCATTTGAGGATGCAAGTGACTCTGATCTAGAGTCAATCATTATGGACCCACCATTTGCATCAGATGAGGAATATTTCCACGAGGTAGAAGCTTACCGTCAGAGACACGAGGAAGGTATGAATGAGGTGAGATTAACCACACAAGTGACCACCCGACATGACCTGATGAAAGAAGAAGAGCAAGAGTTGATAGCTTTGCTAAGAGAATACAGAGATGTATTCGCTTGGAGTTACTGATTATCTAACCAAATGGGTAGAGGTAAAAGCGACAACAAAGAATGATGCTCAGACCAGTGCTAAGTTCTTATTTGAGAATGTGTTCACCAGATACGGGCTGCCAATAGAGCTAGTAAGTGATAGAGGCACACACTTCTTGAATGAAGTCATAGAAAACCTTCTCCATGAATTCTTGGTGACACATAAGAAGTCTGCCCCCTATCATCCACAAGCTAATGGACAGGCTGAGAGCACAAATAAGATTCTATGCAATGTATTGACAAAATTGGTTAATAATAAATGTTCTGATTAGGACAAACAACTACACCATGTTGTTTGGGCATACAGAGTTGCCTATAAAATGGTACTCCACGCCACACCCTTTCAGATGGTGTTTGGCCAAAATGCAGTCCTACCATTGGACTTTTTGATATCTACATTGAAAGTAGCACAAGAGCATGATTGGACAGGCCATGAGCTCTCCTCTAGAATGTTCGATCTTGAATGATTAGGTGAAACACAATTGAGAGCTGCAACGAGAATTTATGCAGCCAAGAAGAGATAGAAAGCATATTTTGATGCACACGTGAAGAATAAGGGCTTGAAAGCAGGAGACCTCGTCCTCGTCTACACCTTGAAGCAACATGCACAGAAATTAGAGAAGAGAGGCTATGGACCAATGATTCTTAATAGGATCTCCACAAGTGGCACATTACAACTAGCCACTCTAGAAGATGACATCCTAACAAGTTACATAGGCAGATGTAGAGACAAGTTATATCAAGAACCCTTAACGGAAGAGATGCTAAATCGACTCAATACTGCAAAGAAACGTAAGGAAGAGGAAAAGCGAATTCAAGAAGAAGCATAGGCAGAAGCTTTAGAACACATCCGACGAATGAAATTGAGGAGAGAAGGTAGAGATCAGCCCATGCCTAACACTCATGAAGCTCTAGGTCATCACATAGCCATGTGCGAGGCTGCAGGTGAACGGTCCCATAGGATAGTTGATCGAGGACCTTTTGTGACCCTAGAAGTAGGACAAGGAGAGAGTGCAAGGACCGGGAGAGCTTTAATTAACTCAACTGCGGCCACAAGTGCAATTTGACTTTCTTACTACCAAGAATTGCAATTGAAAGTAAAACCCATAGAGGCATATCTAATAGGGTTGGGAGGTGTTGAAACCCCTTGCATGGTAAAGGTGGAACTTCCCCTCTACATTCAAGAGGTCCTAATCGCAGTAAAAGTGCTAGTATGTGAAGACGAGGATCTTACCGAACCTCTTGTCTTGGGCCAAGACTGGATCTATGATCATGCAGTGAACCTCAACCTAAGAAGTGGACTTCTTCAGGCTTGGGTAGGCCAAAAACACCTCATGATTGAATTAGAAAATCAAGGACTCAGGCCATTAGAGAAGGCACCAATTCCTGGTCCCTCCAGGAATGCACATGAAGATAACGATGCTATTCTTGTCCAAAGTTCTATGGTGCAGAAGATTAATCACTCTAGACGAAGGTACAGAATTCAATGAGGAGTCCACTTCTTTTCCAAAGAGGATTCGAGGACAGAAAGCCGGGCAACACACTACACCAAGGAGGCCAATAATCAAGAGGCATGAGCACCAACCTATGCACTATGAAGTACCTCGTGGCATGAAGCAGATCTGGATACACAAGGGTAGAAAACTCACGGCTCTAGAGACAGATTCTTAGAGAAACCAACAAACCACACCGTCAAGGAGTACAATGAAGGAGCCCCCTAGGCAACACTCTAGACATACCATTTCTATTTGGGTTACTAAGTGATCAATGAAGGCTATCCCCAATGCTTGACAAATATGGGTGCCCAAGACTTGCTTACAAGATCAAATATCTTCACCTCCATTCACAAGAATGAATCAACACTCACACACACTCTTGGCAAACATCTCAGGGCAGATGCCTACACCCCACACCAGTACACCTTCGGGTAAACCTAGGAATATCGGGAAATGGGTACCCAAAAGGTCCCAACTCCAACACCATCCAGCCCAAAAACCTTTACATATCGTCACCACTAAAAGCTACAATACCACAATCAAAGTTTGGAGACTTAAGCCCCGCATCAAACCCGCTGACCCAATTTTGTAAATACGTCTACTCTGATGTAGGTGCATTCTGAGTACATTGCATTTCCAAAGTATGCATCTAGGATACACTAACCACTAACCAACATTCACACCCATCACAAACACTTCACCACTAACCCCTAACCACTTGGAATGTCATATAAGTATTGTGGAGGGAACACCATTACATCTTGTTTCCTATATAACACTAATGTGCATCTCTTCTTCTAGGAGATTAGCACCATCAACTACAAATAGTCCCATGGAAAAAGTAGCAGGCACGAGCTCCCAGGCCGGCACTAGTTCTCAAGTCAATTGGGAGACCATGCCCGTGGAAGCCCCACTGACAGCTAGACCTAAAGAATATCTGAATGTGAGACGAATTCCCATCTTGGATCCACCAAGTGGCTTAACAGAAAGGGTAAAAGGTCACTCTCATTGGTTCAATGAGATGACAGGAGATTTAGGTGATGCAGACCACATATGGGAGTCTAAGTTGGAATTTGGAGGAGTATGGTGGACATTTCAATTCTTCTCAAGAGAGTTTGAAGCACTACAGAACGTAGCACCTCTTCAAGATATTTGGCAGAAAGTGGGATTGAAGGACTACTTTAGCGCATCCCTGCCTAAACCAGATTTCCTTAGATGTTACTACTTGATTGCAACTCTTAAGGCGACAGGAGATCGAGATCAGTCAGACACATTCCTTTTGCCCTCTCTATCAACCCCTGAGGAGATGAAAAAGTTCGAGCTGAACATAACTTTAATCAAGGAGGCCCTCCAGATGTATGGCACCCATGTACCCTCCGATCGAGACCCTTTGATACCGGAATCTATGAAGAACAGTAAACTCAAGAAGTTGAAAGAGATGTGTGCCCTCACCCCAAACATTGCCATACCGTTGCACATGTCCCTTCATCGCTTTGCATTTCCGGCTCAAGACCGATTCACACAGCCTCATAAAAAGATTTGGTACGGGCTATACCTAGCAGAGATAGGCAGTCTACCTATTAAAATGCTAGTGTGGATCCTCGACAAATTATATAAAGTAGGCAAACGAGGATTAAGGAAGCCTTCATTGAATAGTTGTTATGCCATTACCAGAATCATTTACAGATGCCTAGCCTATGATGTGCCGATCACATGGGCACTTACTTACTCACATCTGCACTTCTTCCAAGGATGGAAACCAGGAGTTCAACAAACTAAATGGATGCATGGATCTCTTTCTTAAGTCCCAATTCCTCGTGAATCCACCACAGAAATCTCCCTTAGAGAAGAAGAATAGGTGGCCCCATTCACTATCCATCTCCAACGAGCACAATCAGAGGGCATGGTACAACCCACTCCGTAAGCCCCTCCATTACCCACGAATGTTGAGTTTGCCTCCATGGCTGCATTGATGGAAGATACCTCCTTTGACTTTGAGACCTTCTTGCAAACAACGCAACTAGCTGATGGTGAGTTCTTTTCAGACACTCAAGGTCCCGGATCATCAGGCCATAGAGGACGCCCACATCACAAAGAACAAAGAGTACATTGGGAGGATGAGGCACAACACACTCACGTTGAAGGCACACATGAACAAGAGGAGGTGCAGGGGCATGAGTCAGAGGAGAGTGAGGAGGAAGCCCCCACATACAGTGCACAAATCAAACGGCTATACAAAACCATCAAACAAGTACGAAAAAGGCATAGGTTGTCAGAAGAGGCAAGCAGAGCAATGCTGAACCAGATGCTACAAGCGAAGGATGTGGACCCTCATTCTATAGAATCATTGAATCTTTTGGCAGACACATGTGGAATTGTGGAAGCTTTGCGGACCATGATACATCGTACCCCCCTCAATATGACCAACGAAGGCTCGATACATGACCACGAAAGGGAAAGATGATTCAGATGGAACTCTCTACCTCACTCCCTACCACAGCTCAAGAAGACATTCACATGACCAGCCCCATAAACACTGATGCACCCGACGTGGTGCAGAGTTTAAAGATATGAGAAAGTATCAATCTTTAGTGGGAAGCTTAATTTATGCTACACTAACAAGACCGGATCTTAGTTATGCAGTGGGAGTTCTCTCACAGTTCATGCATTGTCCGAAGGATCAACATTGGGTTGCAGGACAAAGAGTTCTTAGATATATCAAAAGAACTATAAAAGAAGGATTATTTTATCCTTTTATGTCAGATATAAAGTTGAGAGCATACAGTGACTCAGACTGGGCAGGAAGTCAAGATGACAAAAGATCAACACATGGGTATATGATATACCTAGGACACAAGCTTGTAAGCTGGTGTTCAAAGAAGCAACACACAGTGGCTTTATCATCAACAGAAGCAGAATATAAAGGACTTGTGGAAGCAGTTAAAGAAGTGATATGGATGCAGACCTTGTTCAAAAGTATGGGCATTGATCAAGGTATACCTATCATACATGGAGATAATATGAGTTCGTTGTATCTTGCAGCAAATCCAGTATTTCATGCAAGAACAAAACACATAGAGATTCAATATCATTTCCTAAGGGAAAAGGTAGTGGAAAAAGAGATTGAAATAGTATACACATCTACAAAGGATCAGATAGCCTGTTTCAGGAACCAGTGAACACTTCTTCACATACAAATGTTCCTACACATAATTCTCTTAGCCTGATCACAATTGGAAGCTAAAAATTTGTACAGAAGTCAATCACCTATAGACTTAAACTTGTACAAAAGCATTTCACAAAAGATCTAACACAGGAAGAGAACACTCAGAAACATCGGGCGCAAAAATCTTTCATTTCTGAAGGAGTTTACAATTGAATGATGAGAGAGAGTTCAACTAACTTCTCATATGTCTAATGACTCTTGCAGCTTCTCATTTCTCTATTCTCGTGCTCTCTCATATTTGCCCCGACACTTTCATAGCATATATATACAAAAATTTACAACCTTATGACTTCTTAAAGACATAATTAAACTATCTATACATATGTGTACATGTCTTCCTCTTCTGAATGTATACTTCTTCCTTGCTTCATAACTTGAATCTTTCCTTCAAATCTTGACTTCATTTGCATGTCAAAACATCAATTGGTGATTGTCCTGCACCAACATAGAAGTCATTCCATTCTGTCTCTCTTTGTTCTTGCCTTGTGTGCGTGTGTGTGTGTATGTGCGTGCAAGTTTGTGTGCTTCTCACTCATACATTTGTGCCGTCACTTGTTCGAGGCTCATGTATTCCTGGATTGACATTAAAGGAGGTGCTACTCACCACTGAGCTACACCAAATTTTGGCGCCATTTGCAGGGATTCGAGCTTTGAGGACAAGCGTGTGATGGTAAGACGTAGAGAGGATGCGTTGGAAAGGTAAGTAGTAGGTTATTTCTTGTTTTTCACTAATTTTTTTTCTCATCTTCCTCTCCATTTCCATCCCCATCTCTGCTCCACACCATCTCCATCTTCCTTTCATATTCCCATTTCATTTCATTCTGCTCATTTGCATAGTGCGAGTGTGAGAGAGAGCGAGAGGGCTTTACTGTTTTTGTGTGTTTTCTTGCATGATCTTGCAGGTTTCAGAATCCTCACCATCTCCAACAAGCTTAGCAGATACTGAATTTCTCTATGCAAGCCCCGAGGCATCAACCTCGAGCTTTCGTGACACACCAAAAATTTGATCCTATTGAGAATCTGAGTGCATCACGACACAACGCAGCCTGAGAGCTCCCAGGATCACTAGGTCGATCAATAGAATTCACTATATTTCGGTCTATCGTGACACATCCATATATCGCGACACACCCGTGTATCGCGACACTCCTGTCTATCGCGACACACCCGTCTATCGCGACACACCAGTGTATCACGACACTCCCGTCTATCGCGACACACCCGTGTATCGCGACACACCCGTGTATCGCGACACTCCGAGGTATCACAACACTCCCGTCTATGGTGACACACCCATGTATCGTGTCCGTCTATCGTGACACTCCCGTCTATCGTGACACACCCGTGTATCGTGACACTCCCATCTATCACGAAACTCCCATCTATTGCGACGCATTGAGGTGTCGTGACACACCCACTTATCATGACACATCGACCCGAACTATCGCAATACACCGACTTTATGAATATTTTTTGGGGGTGTAATAATTGATTGAATTGGGGTAATTTTGGGCTTGATTTTTGACACCTTGGGACTACCTTAGAGCCTTAGAAGTGGGCAAAATACCTAGAAAACCATAGATGAATTTCATGAACCCTGAGAGCCTGTCTTGACCCCTAAGTGCTTGAATGGTCATAACTCCACCATACAAACTCCGAATGGTCAATTCATTGTAATCCAGGGCAATATTAACTGGTGAATCTTTGCACCAACATTGTGTGCAATCAAGGCATCCAAAGCAAGCTAGCAAGGGTGAGTACCAAGCTTGGGAGAAGGCTACCTGGGCTTGTGTAGCAGTCTGAGCAACAAGTGAATTGAGGTTGGAAGCTCTCTCAACCCTCCTTCGTCAATTCCTAGCTTAGGCTAAGTACGACTTAGGTGTGGTGATTAATTAGAGTAACGCTAGGCACGAATCAAGTCCAAGAGAACTAATCAACTAAGTACAAGCATTAAGTAGATCTTAAGTGCGAAAATTCTAAGGAACAAAACTAAACTTGAATCGATCAAATATCAAGTGCGCAATTCACTTAGGTAATCTTGATGACGTGATTCCAAACAAGGGCTAACACAATATTCAACTAAAAAGAACAAAGTGATTGGTACAAATTAACCTACAAGAGATTGTACTTGGGACCAAGGGGGTAGAGAAACCAGGCATATGAACCTTAGGTCAAGAAGACACTTAAGCCAAGATAGACAAAGCCTCAGATCTTCTGAAGCTAGTGTCAATCATACTGCTAGTCTTGGGCCCAACAGTTGAGTGATTATCCATACACTCCGAGGTCAGAAACAAGTGATTCTGAGATGTCCTATAACATGGAGAGACCAATAGGTAGTTCCGGAGTGGCGTACCTAGAAAAGCCAGAAGGACCTTACAAGACTCAATTGGAATATATCAGGACCAATCGTCTAGGTGCTCACATCTATGAAGACAGCCTGAGAAGATATGTGGTCCAGATTAAAAACCTAGATCAACCCCATGGGCTAGAACATCCGGTAGTCAAGTTCGAAAATGGAGCATATCTAGATAAAGAAGGAAGGATTTATCTGGTTACCACCCTTCCAGATAGGACAAATGAGTTCGGCAATGTGATCGCAGAGACTGACATGGGTGACATAGAGCAAGGGAACTTAGGAAGAGAGCTGAGGACTCCCCATGGCAATCATTACTCTAGAGTGAGTTCCCCAGGACAATAAGAGCATAGATTTTCTTTTAAACTGCAACACCGACAAGGCTTTTTGGAGGTATAAGCCTGACGAGCCCAATGAGGTAGGAGCTCTCACAATCTATGAGTTTAAAGACCCTGATAGCCTAGGCAAAGTAACCTGCCTAGACAATATGTCAGAGAGGATCTTCGTGGTCACCGAGCATGACAGACATGCCTACTCTTGGAAGGGTGAATTCATTTTTCCCCAATCAAGATCTTATGTCTCCTACAGCCACCAAGGAGATGGGACCTCCCAAGCTCATGGAGCTCAAAGGGATAGAAGTAGAGACAGGCGAGAAGTAAGTTTTGCCGCTTGGGAAGAGAAAGGATGAGAATAGAACCGGATAGAGAAGAAACTGAGAGACATAGAGCCCCAAGAAACCCAAGAAATGCTAATGATTTCCCTTTGCCAAGGCCGAGAGAACACACTAGGACCCTGAGGCCAACCCAATTGGTGAAGTCAATGAAGAATTACTTTGATGGCACTCGAGACCCTTACGACCATGTGGTAGAATTTAGGCAAGTCTTGAGAGTTGAACAAGTCGAGAATCTATTCACACAGTACAATGCTTTTGGTCTAACCCTTAGAAACACAACCCTCACATGGTTCCAACCACTACAAGAGAGG
This sequence comes from Ceratopteris richardii, assembly GCA_020310875.1. NCBI lineage: Eukaryota > Viridiplantae > Streptophyta > Polypodiopsida > Polypodiales > Pteridaceae > Ceratopteris > Ceratopteris richardii. The sequence goes on from CM035409.1 coordinate 153,656,812, forward strand.
CAGTTTAGGAGCATAGACCAACTTTTGGAAGCTTTTGTCACTGAGTTTTCTAAAAGTGGTATATGGCATAATACTTCCTCACTAATTCATAGCTTCAAGCAAACTCCTCAAGAAACGGTTAGACTGGCAGGAAGACGGTTTAGGCAATACCGAGAGAGGTGTCCTGTGCCTGATTACCCACACCAGCCAAACAGGTGGCTTAGTTCTTAGATGGATTGTTGAGCAGCAAGCTAAGATCATATGTGTATTTGAGGACCCCAAAACCATAGAAGAATGTGTACGCATGTGCATAGACATTGAGGATAATCTAGGAGAGAAGCTGGAGCTCTCAAAAATCTACAAGGATTCAGATAGCTCTAGCAACCTCACTTCCGGTCAATCCACCTCTATTGAGGAACTAGCAGAGAAGGTAGCTCCAAAACTAGGTGTCTCTAGCAAACAAATTCCAAGATTTGCTCCAGGGAAACAATGCTATACCTGTGGAGGAGACCATATGGCTAGTGTATGTCCCATTATGGCCCAACTGCAAGTGAATCCTAGTAACCTGTACTGCACCATAGAGCGAAGGTAGACCAACCACACCGCACAAGACTGCCCATATAACAAACAAATTGTCAGGCAAAATTACCCTCAGCCATATCCACAACAGGGCAGATTCTAGAACCAATACCCACCACATCAGAATGGTAGGCCCCAGCAACCCTACCAACCACCCTATCAAGGGCAGCAGAGACCTCAACCAGTCCTAGCACAACAACCCCCTGCCCCAACCAATGTGATTCCAGTGAAGTATGCATCTACAGAAGAAAATCTCAACAGAGCCATAGTCCTAGTAGCACCATTGCTATCAGAAAGTGACCCGAGTGATCATAGTTTTGATTCTACACATATTGATAGCCCACAGGCTTACCAGATGTCGTCACCCGATCATAATGAGTCATTCTATTATGAAGAACCCAGCGAATCTAGTTGGGAGCCTGATTATGCGAATGTCATGTATGCAAACCCCAACTCTAGACCTCAGCCTAGGCAGATAAGACCTCCATTTCCTAGAGGGCCATGCTTTTGATGTCAAGGAGATCACCTCATTCGTGATTGCCCTCTACCGACATCTACACAAACCCAATATGTGACCATCCAAGGCTTTTGCCCAGATTGTGGAAGGGAGCATTTGTTATGAGAGTGTCCCAAGAACCCCATCAACATGCCAAAAATCGCCCCTATCAATGTTATTGGGTTAGTAGTAGACTCTACAGGAAGTGTAACTTCCATAGCCCCAATGCATGTGGTCACTAGAGCTCAAGCTTTGTAGTAAAACCAAGGTTTAGGTCAGGAAAAAGGTTCTGAGGTTAGCGAGACGGAGAGCATAACCAAGAAAAGGACAAGAGCTTGGAGAGATAGCCGGGAGAGAATGAAGAGGCAATGGTCGAAGAAAATGAGCGAACTTGAGGAAAGCTTGAGAGAAACAAAAGCAAAGATAATCGAACATCTCAAACTCACTCTCACACTACCCTACCACCACCATTTCCATCTCCCTCCAACCGGTCACCCTCCGATTCCCAACCTTCTAATCCACCACACGTAACCCACCCACTACCCAGAGTAGGATCAGTCCTAGCCGATCCCACTCTTGAGGATCTAAACATGATGCTTAAAGCATATCAGGACAGAATCCAGGAAGGGCCAAACGTGACAAATCATGACAAATGTTACCCTAGAGCCGATCTAGAGATAGAGAGAACAAAACTTTGTGCTAAAATGGTAGAATTGACGCAAGCTATGTTTGAAGCCAGTCGCTTGTTCAATGGCTCTAGCTCCATTAGAACACCATTGCATTTTGATGGTCTATTAGATAGATTGGAGAGGTTACTTGCAAAGTCTGGAAAAGGAGCCACCTCCTAGGCTAAGGAGAGGGCAAGTGATCGATTAAGCATTCCTCCCCAGGAAGCTTATGTGCCTAACTCCACTGAACGAGACACCTCTTCTTCTATGAATCGGTACTCACCAGAATTCCTGCAAGAGATTCAAGAAGAGAAATGGGCTAAAGAAAGTGAAGACCCTCCTCTGATTGAACTTGTGGATGACGTGCACGATCTTGAATTCCCACAGGACATTCCTTCCATTTATGGAGAGCAGAATAGTGCCCAATCTCATGAGAGATTAGACTTTGAGTCTAATTCCTTGCACGAACTACCCCATTTCACAGGCCCATGGGAAGTTAAGTCGACTTGCATGAGAGCACCCATGGTTATGATAAGAAACAAAGACTCTATCATACCTAGGTATACAGAGGTAGTAAGGAATACTAAAGTGTAGTGAAACCTCACTTTAGAAGAGTTACTCAAGGTTAACCCGGAATTGTGGAAACATGTAGCCAACCAAGTACCAGACGTAGCTAAACCTCATTCCCAGGTAGGATCTCATAGAACAGTGCTCGAAATACGATTGGATAAGATAGGAGACATGAGCGAAGGAGAAGAAGGAAATACCTATCTTCCCGTTACCCATCAAGGGTACACAACCAAGGCCATTTTGGACTCAGGTGCAGGAGTGGCAATTGCTACCACTTCCCTATGGAAGCATTGGGGCAAGCCAGCACTCATGCCAACGAGAATGAAATTGCAGATGGTCGATGGTCACATAGAGAGACCCTTAGGATTGCTAGAAGGAATAACTCTCACTACATGTGGTGTTGAGTTCGAGCATACTTTTGCTATATGCTTGCAACACCTAGGTGTTACAACCAAAGTCAATCTCAAGGATTACTCTCATAGAGATGTACCGCATATTCAATGGAATCCCATCCATAGAGCTAAGGATGACACGGAGTCAGTGCATTCCATAGGATCAAGATCCTCATGGATGCATGAAGACACCCACTTATGGATGTGCAAAGTAGCCGTAGAAGAAGAGAAAAGAGAAAAAGCAAGAGAGGTAGGTGCGAAGGAAACTCAGAGATCAATTCAAGACCCAGCCTATGCACCCATAGTATCTCCTAATGAAGAATTTGAACCTCATGGTTGGGCAGAGATTTTAGCAACCATGGATGTAGCCATCAATGAAGAACAATGGACAACCCACTATGATGAGGATGGCTATGACATCTCAGTCTCCACGACAGAGCCAATCATGTATGACATAGTGATAGAAGAATGTGAACCTAGCACTGATGCATTTGAGGATGCAAGTAACTCTGATCTAGAGTCAATCATTATGGACCCACCATTTGCATCAGATGAGGAATATTTCCACGAGGTAGAAGCTCACCCTCAGAGACACGAGGAAGGTATGAATGAGGTGAGATTAACCACACAAGTGACCACCCGACATGACCTGATGAAAGAAGAAGAGCAAGAGTTGATAGCTTTGCTAAGAGAATATAGAGATGTATTCGCTTGGAGTTACTAATTATCTAACCAAATGGGTAGAGGTAAAAGCGACAACAAAGAATGATGCTCATACCAGTGCTAAGTTCTTATTTGAGAATGTGTTCACCAGATACGGGCTGCCAATAGAGCTAGTAAGTGATAGAGGCACACACTTCTTGAATGAAGTCATAGAAAACCTTCTCCATGAATTCTTGGTGACACATAAGAAGTCTGCCCCCTATCATCCACAAGCTAATGGATAGGCTGAGAGCACAAATAAGATTCTATGCAATGTATTGACAAAATTGGTTAATAATAAATGTTCTGATTAGGACAAACAACTACACCATGTTGTTTGGGCATACAGAGTTGCCTATAAAATGGTACTTCACGCCACACCCTTTTAGATGGTGTTTGGCCAAAATGCAGTCCTACCATTGGACTTTTTGATATCTACATTGAAAGTAGCACAAGAGCATGATTGGACATGCCATGAGCTCTCCTCTAGATTTCGATCTTGAACGATTAGGTGAAACACAATTGAGAGCTGCAGCGGGAATTTATGCAGCCAAGAAGAGACAAAAAGCATATTTTGATGCGCATGTGAAGAATAAGGGCTTAAAAGCAGGAGACCTCGTCCTCGTCTACACCTTGAAGCAACATGCATGGAAATTAGAGAAGAGAGGCTATGGACCAATGATTATTAATAGGATCTCCACAAGTGGCGCATTACAACTAGCCACTCTAGAAGGTGACATCCTACCAAGTTACATAGGCGGATGCAGAGACAAGTTATATCAAGAACCCTTAATGGAAGAGATGCTAAATCGACTCAATACTCCAAAGAAACGTAAGGAATAGGAAAAGCGAATTCAAGAAGAAGCACAGGCAGATGCTTTAGAACACATCCGACGAATGAAATTGAGGAGAGAAGGTAGAGATCAGCCCATGCCTGACACTCATGAAGCTCTAGGTCATCACATAGCCATGTGCGAGGCTTCGGGTGAACGGTCCCATAGGATAGTTGATCGAGGACCTTTTGTGACCCTAGAAGTAGGACAAGGAGAGAGTGCAAGGACCGGGAGAGCTTTAGTTAACTCAGGTGCGGCCACTAGTGCAGTTTGACTTTCTTACTACCAAGAATTGCAATTGAAAGTAAAACCCATAGAGGCATATCTGATAGGGTTGGGAGGTGTTGAAACCCCTTGCATGGTGAAGGTGGAACTTCCCCTCTACATTCAAGAGGTCCTAATGGCGGTAAAAGTGCTAGTATGTGAAGACGAGGATCTTACCGAACCTCTTGTCTTGGGCCAAGACTAGATCTATGATCACGCAGTCAACCTCAACCTAAGAAATGTACTTCTTGAGGCTTGGGTAGGCCAAAACACCTCATGATTGAATTAGAAAATCAAGCACTCACGCCATTAGAGAAGGCACCAATTCCTGGTCCCTCTAGGAATGCACATGAAGATAATGATGCTATTCTTGTCCAAAGTCCTATGCTGCAGAAGATTAATCACTCTAGACGAAGGTACAGAATTCAATGAGGAGTCCACTTCTTTTCCAAAAAAGATTCGAGGACAGAAAGCCGGGCAACACACTACACCAAGGAGGCCAATAATCAAGAGGCATGAGCACCAACCTGTGCACTATGAAGTACCTCGTGGCATGAAGCAGATCTGGATACACAAGGGTAGAAAACTCACGGCTCTAGAGACAGATTCTCAGAGAAACCAACAAACCACACCATCAAGGAGTACAATGAAGGAGCCCCCTAGGCAACACTCTAGACATACCATTTCTATTTGGGTTACTAAGTGATCAATGAAGGCTATCCCCAATGCTCGACAAATATGGGTGCCCAAGACTTGCTTACAAGATCAAATATCTTCACCTCCATTCACAAGAATGAATCAACACTCACACGCACTGTTGGCAAACATCTCAGGGCAGATGCCTACACCCCGCACCAGTACACCTTCGGGTAAACCTAGGAATATTGGGAAATGGGTACCCAAAAGGTCCGAGCTCCAACACCATCCAACCCAAAAACCTTTACATATCGTCACCACTAAAAGCTACGATGCCACAATCAAAGTTTGGAGACTTAAGCCCCGCATCAAACCCGCTGACCCAATTTTGTAAATACGTCTACTCTGATGTAGGTGCATTCTGAGTACATTGCATGTCCAAAGTATGCATCTAGGATACACTAACCACTAACCAACATTCACACCCATCACAAACACTTCACCACTAACCCCTAACCACTTGGAATGTCATATTAGTATTGTGGAGGGAACACCATTACATCTTGTTTCCTATGCAACAGTAATGTGCATCTCTTCTTCTAGGAGATTAGCACCATCAACTACAAATAGTCCCATGGCAGAAGCAGCAGGCACGAGCTCCCAGGCCATGCCTGTGGAAGCCCCACTGACAGCTAGACCTAAAGAATATCTGAATGTGAGACGAATTCCCATCTTGGATCCACCAAGTGGCTTAACAGAAAGGGTAAAAGGTCACTCTCATTGGTTCAATGAGATGCCAGGAGATTTAGGTGATGCAAACCACATCTGGAGTCTAAGTTGGAATTTGGAGGAGTATGGTGGACATTTCAATTCTTCTCAAGAGAGTTTGAAGCTCTACAAAACGTAGCACCTCTTCAAGATATTTGGCAGAAAGTGGGATTGAAGGACTACGTTAGCGCATCCCTGCCTAAACCAGATTTCCTTAGATGTTACTACTTGATTGCAACTCTTAAGGCGACAGGAGATCGAGATCAGTCAGACACATTCCTTTTGCCCTCTCTATCAACCCCTGAGGAGATGAAAAAGTTCGAGCTGAACATAACTTTAATCAAGGAGGGCCTCCAGATGTACGGCACCCATATACCCTCCGATCGAGACCCTTTGATACCGGAATCTATGAAGAATAGTAAACTCAAGAAGTTGAAAGAGATGTGTGCCCTCACCCCAAACATTGCCATACCGTTGCACATGTCCCTTCATCACTTTGCATTTCCGGCTCAAGACCGATTCACACAGCCTCATAAAAAGATTTGGTACGGGCTATACCTAGCGGAGATAGGCAATCTACCTATTAAAATGCTAGTGTGGATCCTCGACGAATTATATAAAGCAGGCAAACGAGGATTAAGGAAGCCTTCATTGAATGGTTGTTATGCCATTACCAGAATCATTTACAGATGCCTAGCCTATGATGTGCCGATCACATGGGCACTTACTTACTCACAACTGCACTTCTTCCAAGGATGGAAACCAGGAGTTCAACCAACTAAATGGATGCATGGATCTCTTTCTTAAGTCCCAATTCCTCGCGAGTCCACCACAGAAATCTCCCTTAGAGAAGAAGAATAGGTGGCCCCATTCACTATCCATCTCCAACGAGCACAATCAGAGGGCACGGTACAACCCACTCCTTAAGCCCCTCCATTACCCACGAATGCTGAGTTTGCCTCCATGGCTGCATTGGTGGAAGATACCTCCTTTGACTTTGAGACCTTCTTGCAAACAACACAACTATCTGATGGTGAGTTCTTTTCAGACACTTAAGGTCCCGGATCATCAGGCCATAGAGGACGCCCACATCACGAAGAACGAAGAGTACATTGGGAGGATGAGGCACAACACACTCACGTTGAGGGCACACATGAACAAGAGGAGGTGCAGGGGCATGAATCAGAGGAGAGTGAGGAGGAAGCCCCCACATACAGTGCACAAATCAAACGGCTATACAAACCATCAAACAAGTACGAAAAAGGCATAGGTTGTCAGAAGAGGCAAGCAGAGCAATGGTGAACCAGATGCTACAAGCGGAGGATGTGGACCCTCATTCTATAGAATCATTGAATCTTTTGGTAGACACCTGTGGAATTGTGGAAGCTTTGCGGACCATGATACATCGTACCCCCCTCAATATGACCAACGAACGCTCGATACATGATCATGAAAGGGAAAGATGATTCAGATGGAAGTCTCTACCTCACTCCCTACCACAGCTCAAGAAGATGTTCACATGACCAGCCCCATGAACACTGATGCACCCGACAAAAGCACACAAATACCATCGCCTCCCATCCAGCCCACCAAAACCTCCACCACTAGCATTCCTGAACAACCTCTATTCACACTTAGGGAACCTGTATCACACACCACCCTTTCTCCATCCTTCCCTTTACCTACATCCACCATTTCTAGCCAATTTTGCGAACCTCAGATAGGTCATCCTGCCCCCCATCAAACCATTATAGGTCACCCTTCTTATCTACTTGCTCTAGGACATCCACAGGTCTCTACCCAAACATTGACACACCCATTTTCCCTCACTACTACATTCCCTCTTTTCCAACCCCAACCCTCAATGCCCCCCTCAACCTCCTTAGACCCAACACAAACCACCCTTCCCCAATTTTGGGCAAACCTTGTAAATATGATGCAACAACTTGATGATTATAATAGAAATCCCCTCTCCCGCTCCACCTCTCCCACCTTCACGCCCACCATGAACACGCCACCCACCAGTCGAGTATTCACGATTCACATCTCACACACAATCACATCTGACCCCATGCACATTTCACCCTCCATAGAACCACCCACCGTCACTTTTGTTTCCCCATCACCACGTCTCACTTCACTCACATCACCACTTACAACCACCTTACGCACAACATCCACCTTTCCCTTCCCCATTTCCCGTCCCCTTGCATCTTCCAACACTACCTCTGCAACCACTTCATTTAGTCATGCACTGAACACCATGTTCGAAGCAGCGACCCAGCTTAAACAAGAATATAGATTATTGGAAGAGCACAATAAAGAGCTTTTTAATCTGTCAACCCACCTCCAAGCACGTGTCAATGCTTTAGAGTTGAGTAATAGTGAATTGCAACAAAACTATACCTCACTCCAGCAATCTTATGTGGAGCTGGAGACCAAATGTAGAGAGACATGTAAAGTGACCGAAGAGAAACTCAAAGATCAACTAGCTCGCTACGCTAGATTACAAAGAAACATGGCATTACTTCGTCGACACTTAGCAGCTGCTCAACAAGAGAATAGAAGGCTACAACAACAAAATCAAGAAAATTTAGATGTGGCCATCGAAAACACACCCGGGGCACCCATAGATCCGGCTGAATTCCGGGCTCTCCCCTCAGAAAATATTGAGCAAATATTAATTATGCAAATCTCTTGGAAGCGCACGATCGACTGGCAGCCAGGTAAAGGAGCTCCAAAGAAAAACACTACCCACACACCATACAACAGAAACCTGAGAAATGGTGAGCATCTTCATTGTTGGTGTAATTCACAAGCCTACACATTTGGCTTGAGAGATACATTGAAGTTCATACACATGAATAAGCAAGGAACAAAGGCTAGTGGTCAATTACCACTTTACTCTATGTAAAAGTCAGATTTGACATGGAATATTTGTAAACACCTACCCAATGGGATTTGTGGAAAAAGGTTAGCTTTGATTGAAGGAATATCTCCTAAGATTTAGGGGCTTGATCATAGGGAGCCAAAAATTTGAATTCGAATTCAAATTGTTTACTCACTCATGAAAAAGTGATCATGAAAAAGTCGTGGGTAAGACTCATCATTCCCGAGCTCATTACTGTCAATTCTGAGTGTGTGTGAGGCATACACTCTAGCCCACACCTATCTACACCATTAGGCAATGATCTTCATGCCAATGGGTTTGTATACAACTATTCATTAATACATATATCTTCATTGTTCATTTCCGAGTTCTCTATCATAGTACTTGAAAGTTTGTCGATTGTGGAGAGCATATCTCAGTCATTTCTTCACCAAATTCGAAGATCTAAAGCTCCTTGGAACCAACTCAAAGTTGTCTACATGTTATCAAAATTTGAAGAGATTCTATTCAGCCATTTCAGAGAAAAGCTGGTCGAGGTGATCACCGGTCATTGTCTGCTACAGTCCTAAAAAATCGGGGGTAAAGGTTTACTTGCTAAGTTGATTTCTCTGAGCATAGTTAATCTTTTAACATCATTCCACTTGGAATAGTTAGCTTGCTAAGCTAATTAGATACCTCTAAAAGGAATTTTTCCAATTTCTACTGTGCTTGTCATACTAAGCAAAAGATCCAGCAGGTGTCAAGACATAAATAGAAGGTTTTCTTGAGATTTGGAGTTTCAAAGTTATCTATTTTGGCTTAATCATTACACACATCCTTTCCAAAGTACATAGGCCATTTTATGGTGTCATTGGAAAGCTAAGGAGGTCCACTTATCAACTCTGAAGTACAAAAGGGCTGGTACAAAGCAGGATTTGGAAGTACCTACTCAATCTCTTGGAGTGTCCATCCATCTTTCCCAACAGTGGTATTAGAGGAAACTAAGGTAAAATGGGAGATGGTTTTCCTTCATTTATTGATAAATTGGATAGGAACAACTATCAGGCATGGTATCTAAGGATGAAGACATACTTACAAGGAAGGAGTCTCTATGGATACATCTCAGGAGATGAGGAATTGCCCTCATTCAAAACAAGAGGATTTCCAACAAAGGAGGAACATGAAAAGCTCAACACATGGTGTGCTAAGGATGAATTAGCAAGGTCTTATTTACTCAACTCCATCTTTGATTTTCTTTTGCGACATATTGGAAACTGTAAGACATCCCAAGAGACTTCAGAGACCTTGTCATCTTATTTCTCATCCAACACAAGGCTAGAAAAAATCAATTGTGGATTTAATTAACGACATTAAGGAAGCAACCTAAGCAAGTTGTTTCAGAGTTTGTGACCAAGATTAAAGATGTAGCAGATCAGTTAGCAAGCATAGGAGAAGAGATTGAAGAAGAGCTGATTGTAAGGCAAGTGATCAATGGGATCAAAGCTGATGACAAATGGGAAAGCTTCACCACTCCCATGGACCTTTACATGGATATGCAGATTCCAGACCTTACCACTCTCATGGGAAAACTATTCACTCATGAAGACAAGCTCAACAAGAATGGAGACACATCCAAAGGTAATAGCTCTTCTGCCCTATACATTGATAAAGGAAAAGCTAAAGATAAAGGAAGAATAAGAAAGGAGAAGATGAAGGCACTACCTCCCAAGCAAACTATGTAGGGAGAGGTAGATCATCAAGAGGAAGGGGCAGAGGAGGTAAGCAAGGTAGGGGGAGATCCTATAACTCCTCACCATGTAACATTTGTGGTTTATCAAATCATACTACAAATGAGTGTTTTAGGAACTACAAAAATCAGAGAAGAAGAGGATACCAAAGAGGTGGATACTCACAGTCAAGAGGTAGATTCAACCATCACCAAGGCTACAACAACAACAACTACAATGGTACCTACCAAGGAGGATTCAAATCCAGAAAGGACTACAACAACTATACAGAAGAGCAAGATGATTCTCTTCTAATCATGAACATGACTTCAAAACCAGGTACAAATGATGACCACCTATTCTACATTGACTCAGGCTGCTCAAATCATGTGGCTGGCAATGTAGCACTACTCTCTAATCTTGAGGAACCAAAAGGTAAGCATCAAGTACAAACAGGTGATGAAACCAAGCACTCAGTAGTTGAAGTTGGAAATGTTAAGACTTGTGATGGAAATCAGAACTTGTCGAGTAGGGTACTCTATGTACCAACCATTACCAAAAATCTGATGAGTGTTGGACAGATTGTGGAGAAAGGTTTGCAGGTTAGATTCAATCAATTTGGAGCATTTGTGGAGGATCCTAAGCAGGGGTTCAAGAGGATTGCTAAAGGAGAAAAATCAGGTAGACTTTTCACTTTTGAGCTAGAAGACACAAAGAATATTGCACTATACAGTTATAAAGACCAAACACTTTTAGAGCTTGAGATTTGGCACAAAAGATTAGGGCATGTAGGAGAAAGAACCTTGAAGCAGATATGCAGGGATCAATGTGTTATTGGAATACCCAATGTTTCCAAACAACACATGATATATATATGTAGTGCTTGTCAATTTGGGAAGTCTCACAGGTTACCCTTCTGAAGGAAAGGCTACATGCATGAGGACTACCTAGAACTTGTACACACAGATGTATGGGGACCAAGCAAAGACCCTTCAATCTCAGGATCAAGGTACTATGTATCTTTTATTGATGATTATCGTGGATGCACTATATTGTACTTCATGAAGCACAAGGATGTAGTATTTAATTGCTTTAAAAAATATATTGCACTAGTTGAGAATCAGACTAAAGTCAGATGGAGGAGGTGAGTACTTCTCCAATGAGTTTGAAGACTTCTTGCTGGACAGAGGCATCAAAAGAGAAACCACCACAAGGTATACTCCTGAACAGAATGGAGTAGCTGAGCGAAGAAATCTATGGGCAGAGAGTGTTTCTACTGCCACTTACCTCATAAACAGGTTACCATCTAAGTCCCTTGATGGGATGACACTCGATGAAGCATGGCATGGTAAAAGACCCTCACTTGACCATTGCAGGATATTTGGATGTGTAGCATATGTACACATTCCTTCTCAGATAAGAGGTAAGCTAGACTCTAAGGCTGAGAAGTGTATCTTTATTGGATATGATCTAAATCAAAAAGGGTATAGGTTTTACAACCCTTCCAATAAGGGATTCATGGATAGTAGAGATGTTGTCTTTGATGAAAATGATTCTTGGTATGAGAATGAATGCAGGAATCTCAAATTACCCTATGACTTGGAAGAGGAGTTTCCAAGTCTTGCTAAGGAGGAACCTACTCAGAATGAAGACTCAAATATAGATGATGAAGATATTATCAACCTTGAAGAGTTCAAGGCATGGAAGTCCAAAGGCAAAGTCAAAAGAAGCTTGAAGACGTACCTGAATCTTCAAATCAGTGAATTAGAACATCACAAAGAGAGAGCAAAAAACCTATCAGATATGGGTATGATACATCTCTTGTTACTAAACACTCTGTTTATCTTGCCAAAGATTTGTCAATTGGAGAACCATGATCATATGAAGAAGCCATAACCAAGATAGAATGGAAAGAAGCTACGGATGAGGAGATTGAAGCACTCAAGGAAAGTGACACATGGGAGCTAGTACCAAAGAAGGAGTCCATAAAGGTAATAGGATCCAGATGGATCTATAAACTTAAAAGAAATTCTTATGGGTCAATTAACAGGTACAAAGCCAGATTGGTAGCCAAGGGTTTTGCACAAACCCAAGGCATTGACTATGAAGAGACATTCTCTTCTGTGGCCAAGATGCCAACTATCAGAGTGTTGGTGAGTGTAGCTACATCAAAAGATTGGAACATGTACCAATTGGATGTAAAAAATGCTTTCTTGAATGGATGGATTTCAGAGGAGGTATATATGTCACAACCTCCTGGTTATGAGGACCCTAACAAGGTGTCATATGTGTGCAAATTGAATAAAGCTTTATATGGATTAAAGCAGGCACCCAGGGCATGGAATCACAGATTGACCACCTATCTTCAAGACCAAGGTTTTGTCATGAGCAAGGTAGATACCTCTCTATTCATTAAGAGAAGTAATTCAGAGGTAATATACCTATGTGTTTATGTTGATGAAATCATACTTACAGGTAATGATGTGAATGGAATCAGGAAAATCAAGAGCCAGATGATGAAGGAGTTCAAGATCAATGATCTTGGTCTACTAAAGTATTTTCTTGGGCTTGAGTTAGTCTATACTAACTCTGGAATATACATTACTCAGAAAAAATACATACAGGATATGTTGAAGAAGTTTCACTTGCAGGATGCCAAAGTAGCAAGTACTGCAATGGAGGTAAACCTAAAACTAAGTGCCCATGAAGGTGATGAAATTAATGATATTACAGGTTATCAAAGCATGGTGGGTAGCTTGAACTATGCTACCTTAACAAGGATAGACATTGCATATGGAGTTAGTGTGCTAAGTCAGTTTATGCACAAGCCAAGGATACCTCACTTAGAAGCTGCTAAGAGAATATTAAAGTATCTCAAGGGTACACAAAATCATGGTTTGTATTTTCCTTACACTTCAGATATTGATATCATGATCTATTCAGATGCAGATTGGGCAGGATGCAAGGATGATAGGAGGAGCACTTCAGGATACATTTCATTCACAGGTGATAAGCCAATATCATGGTCTTCAAAGAAGCAACCTACTGTTGCTTTGTCTTCTACAGAAGCAGAGTATAGAAGACTGGCTAATGCCACACAAGAAGCCATATGGATCAAGCTATTGTATACAAAATTGCGTTTATATAATAGGTCACCAATAATCTTTGGAGAGAATACAAGCTCACTTCACCTTGCAGCTAATCCTATCTATCATGCTAGGACCAAACATAAAGAGGTACATTACCATTATGTGAGAGAGAAGTTATCAAACAAGGACATTCAACTAACCTATGTATCAACCAATATGCAATGTGCAGATTTGTTGACTAAAGCTTTGGATGGAACCAAACTTTGCAGGTTCAAAGCAATGATTGGATTGTAGGATATACATGAGGACTGAAGATGAAGACCAAGCCAAAATGTTTGGCTTGAGGGGGAGTTGTTGGTGTAATTCACAAGCCTACACATTTGGCTTGAGAGATACATTGAAATTCATACACATGAATAAGCATAGGAACAAAGGCTAGTGGTCAATTACCACTTTACTCTTTGTAAAAGTCAGATTTGACATGGAATATTTGTAAACACCTACCCAAAGGGATTTGTGGAAAAAGGTTAGCTTTGATTGAAGGAATATCTCCTAGGATTTAGGGGCTTGATCATAGGGAGCCAAAAGTTTGAATTTGAATTCCAATTTTTACTCACTCACTATAAAAGTGATCATGAAAAAGTCACGGGTAAGACTCATCATTCTCGAGCTCATTACTGTCAATTATGAGTGTGTGTGAGGCCTACACTCTAGCCCACACCTATCTACACCATTAGGAAATGATCTTCATGCCAATGGGTTTGTATACAAGTGTTCATTAATACATATATCTTCATTGTTCATTTTTGAGTTCTCTGTCATAGTACTTGAAAGTCTGTCAACTTGTGGAGAGCATATCTAAGTCATTTTTTCACCAAATTCAAAGGTCTAAAGCTCGTTGGAACCAGCTTGAAGCTATCTACATTATTTCCAAATTTGAAGAGATTCTATTCAGCCATTGTAGAGAAAACCTCATCGAGGTGATCACTGGTCATTGTCTGCTACAGTCCTAAAAAATTGGGGGTAAAGGTTTCCTTGCTAAGTTTATTTCTCTAAGCATAGTTAATCTTTTTACATCATTCCACTTGGAATAGTTAGCTTGCTAAGCTAGTTAGATACGCCTAAAAGGAATTTTTTCAATCCGTATTGTGTTGGTCATACTGAGCAAAAGATCTAGCAGGTATCAAGACATAAATAGAAGGTTTTCTTGAGATTTTGAGTTTCAAAGTTATCTATTTTGGATTCATCATTACACACATCATTTCCAAAGTACATAGGCCATTTTATGGTGTCATTGGAAAGCTAAGGAGGTCCACTTATCAACTCTGAAGAAGAAAAGGGCTAGTACAAAGCAGGATTTGGCAGTACCTACTCAATCGCTTGGAGTGTCCATCCATCTTTCCCAACATTCACCCCCGCCAGAATCTTCGATCGACAATGAACTGCTTGCCCTCTGACAATAGTTCACTGAGTTAAACATGAAGCTATTACAATACGAACGACCACCCTCGCCACCCGATCAACCATTAGAAGAAGAGGCAGTCACCATTCCAGTTGAGGAGACCTTTGAAGATAATTATGAGCCTCAACCTCTTCCAGGCAGCAAAGTCACTGACGAAGAACAAGACACATACGAGGAACCCCCTCTTGCATGGATGAAACAAGTAGAAGAGATGGGGCCAACTCACGAAGAGCGTATATCCACTCAGATGATGGCCATGAAAACTACTGAGGAGGCAATACTTCAATTGGAAAAATTTTAGGCACTTGGCTCCTAGGCGACTGATAACCAGTTCAGAGTTACAATATAAGCCCTATTTTGTACTATTGGCAGATTACAATGCTAATTCCAAGCGAGTGACCAATAAGTATTCTTCTTTTGCAATGCAGTTCCAACCAGAGGACATCCCGGAAGAAGCCAAAAAAGGTGCCATATTCCAACCAATCTTGCAGCAAAAGTTATTGGAGACCTATCTAGAAATGCTACAAACATGGGATCATGCTCCCATGCACTTAAAGTATAACCCTTGCTTTGGGTCAGTGCAACAAAGAAGATCATGGAAAGCGTTTGCCATAAAAGTTCAGAACAATGCTAATTGCAAAGAATGGCTTAATTACCCCTCCATTTGCACCACCAACAGGCACACCAACTGTGTCCTACATGATGGCTACTATCAGACACTGGATGCCATGCTCACCCATGCCCGATGTCGCTGCTCAGATGATGCGAAAGATCCTGGACATGATGCAGATAGTGCTCAAGACTTTCCGCAATGCACACAACGTCCAGCCTCCAATCCCGGGCTTTATAAATGGTAATTATGACTTACTCTACGATATGAGCGCTACCCCTAGTATCCGGGTTGGTTATGCTTGGCATGCGAGGATTAGATATCTCGCTGCTTGCTACAAGCAAACATTTGATGATATGTTTACCACTGGGTTTTGGGAATCTCACTCGAAAGTGTTCATGCCACGACCAACCGATCTTCTAAAACTATTTGCATGCGAACAGACAATGCACTCAGAGCTATATACAACACCCCAACTTGACATTTAGGGCATGGTTAATTAGGATGCTCTTCAAAGAGATCTAGTCAGGGGACTCAGAATCAGAGAACAAGAGTTAGCCACTGAGATAGTCCAACACTACATTGATCACCCTGTGGCGCAAAGGTGTGTCAGAGACGACAGATGCTAGGGGGGGGAGAGTGTTGGAACCTGAGAAGAAGCAAGTATGGGCATACACGCAAATCTAGCACTGAGGCAACCCTTCAAATTTTTTCAATCCTTACATTATTGAAAAAGTGATTCTCATCACTGAAAACCATTGTAAATATTGTTTCATCTTTTTGTAGCTCCATTTTGTGCAAGTTGAGGAGTCCTCGAGCTTGAGGAGCTTTAGAAGTAATGGCCTATTTTAAAGACCCCACAAGAAAATGAAGTACAAAGGATCTAAGTGGATCAACAAAATTACCAAGTCGAGGATATAAAGGGGGAGCTAAGGAATCATGAAAAGAACCACATTTTATAAAGGAAATCTAGAGAAGTACCTGTATTTGATCTTGATATTCAAAACTATGTACTTTAACTTTATAAGGATATTAAAAGATCAAGTAGTCATTTGAACCAAGTTCATTGCTTTCAGAAGTAAAGGGGATTCAGGAAAATCTGTGGTTATAAGAATCCATTTTAGTTGGATTTTATTGGTTTTAAATTATCGATATAGGATGTGACACATGGATCATATTAAGGATCATCCGTATGGGATGATAGATACATCTTTCCTTTGAGAAATTTTCTTCTATTGTTAGGTAGAAAAGTACTCATCATCCATGGATAGTATTTTTCATTAGGCTAGAAGGATATTGATTTCCTTTATATATGAGAAGATTTGTTGATAATTGATTATATTAAGAACTTAAGAAGATGATAAATCATAGCGAGTGGATATAGAATTATTCATTCACTCTCATGTTTTGCGAGATAAAGAAAGTGGGAGAAGTTCCCACTTGAATGTGCATTTTAGATTTAGTACTTTAGTGTAAATAAGTCTATTTAATCAATAGAGATATAGGAATTTATCTCTAGAGGAAGTAATTTTGAAGTGCTCCTAGAGTAATAGTCTATATTGCTTTTATCCATTAGATCCACTACATGGGAGTGCCACTATTCTATCTAGTTATTAAGGATATCATTTCGGCATAATAGTTAGATTGATTGATGTTTGCTTGCACCACTATCAAAATAGAAAACATGGAAGTATGCCACAAAGATACACTACTCACGAGAAGATGGTTAATGGCTATATGGAGTAGTAAATGCCCGTTCTTCATTCTAAACAAGGTTAGCAGACTCAACTTTGGGTGTAGAGTCCTCTGTAGCAACCATTCCAACCTCTTTCTTCATTGCTTGTTTTGTAGTGAGTTTAGAAAAACCATTAATGATATTACGATTTGACTTAAAATACTTGCAAACTTGATGTTTGTTGAAGAATCACTCACAAATTTGACATACAGACAGACATAAAGACAAAGAAAGACAAAGAGAAGTAGAAACAAAGTCAGTCTGAAAATTAAGCCTTAGTGAAGGGACAAATTCACGACTGTAATATAGTTCATAGAAACTTCCAGAAATACGAGTTTTGAATATCGGAAAAAAATGTATATATATGAGGTAGAAGATCATAATATATGAAGAGAGAAGAAGAGAGCAGTGTGCTCATAGAACCGGAATAGAATAGCGCATATAGAAATTGAGAATAGTGATATAGAAGACGCCAGAGATTGCGTATGTAGAGATGAATAATAGAACCTGAACTGTCGTGTATTCATCTAAGAGAGATGGTAAGGAATAACTACTCAGAGTAGGAGAGTTTTCCATAGCTATGAGCAAAGTGAGGCCAAGCTATTTTGTACACATCTTCTCTAATAGAAAACACATGTTCATGTGGAAGCTTGAGCGCATTCTTCGTATGTGAAGAAATCTCAGTGATGTTACTGTGAAAAGTTAGTTAACAGTTACAATTTTCTCAGTAAATGTTTTTCCGGTACATCTACAAGGTAGATCTCGTAACATAGTGTAAAGGTTTTCATGAGAGATAGCTCATCTTGAAGCTAGGAGTCTGAACTCTAAACTGATCAAAAGACTTCTGTGAAACGGGACAAGTACATAGTACTGTGTCTGACCATAAAGGACATCCAGAACTGGTGAAGTTTTTCCTTAAACTTCAAAAAGAGTTCATTTACTGAAGGAAGCTCAGGTATAACTTCCTTATTTCATCTACAATCATTTGAAGTAATCACAAACAGAATTGCAGTTGATTCCAGTAAGATTTCGGTAAGATTACAGTGACATTCCGATGACAATCCGGTGAACTTCTGGTGACATTTCGGTGAGTTCAAAACACAGTTGTAAAGTTTTTCAGATTCAGAAAGTTTGCTAAGCTACTGATGATTATAGAGGTGTTCTAATATCACTCTAGCTTAGTTCTTGTGGCTTGGTGAATTCCGCAGTTGAGCTTTAGTTAGTTAGGCTCACTCACCGCATCAACAAGTAGTACAAGAGGTCAACAGTTGATGATGGTTTGTTAGAGCTCAACAAGTGACAATTTTCCGCAGCTTAGTGTTAAGCTTTTGTCACGAAATCAACAGTGGTATCAGAGTAGAAAGGTTCTGAAGAGCAGAAAAGGTTTCTCAGAAGTAGAAACGACAGTAAAGATACAAGATAATTTTAAGAACTTTCACAAGAGAGGTGAAAGCTAAGATGATCAACAAAAAACAGCGTCAAGAAACGTTGCAAAGTAATTCTCAAGGGTAAAGGTTTGTAAAAGGTAAGACCTTTTAACATTACACTCACCGAAAGTAACAGAAAGAAGAAGATTATGGCAGATCATATCTCTATTGACAAATTGGATAGAGATAATTATCCCGCTTGGGTAATGCGCATGGAAGCCTTACTTATGAGTAGAGGTAAAGGAAGAGGTAATCAGACTAACAACAAGAAGTCTTGTTGGATCTGTGGATTAATTAATCATTTGGCTCATGATTGCTGGCATAATTCTCAAGGATCAAGTCAGAATCAGAACAATAACAGTAGAGGCAGAAGCCGAAGATATCCAAGAGAAAGACAAAGCCAAAGAGGCGGATATGGTAGAGGTGGAGCAAGAAGTTGGGGACAGAATCAGTCTCACAACACTACATACTACAATTATGCGAATGATACACAAAATGATAGTCATACAATGTTGATGATGAACTCGATAAGTATGTCAGAGAATGAAGACCTCAAGGTATTCTATATTGACTATGGTTGTTCAAATCATTTGTCAGGAAATCTAGAATTGTTATCAGAACTTGAAGGAGGTATTTCAAATCATACAGTACAAACAGGTGATAACAGAAAACATAATGTAAGGTTAATTGGAAAGGTAAAGTGTAAGAATGGAGCTGACCTACTAACAAATGTTTTGTATGTTCCAAGAATCCCGAAGAATCTGATTAGTGTGGGACAGATAGTAGAAAAAGGTTTTCAAGTCAGATTTACAAATGAAGGAGTATTTGTTGAAGATCCAGAGAATGGATATAGTCAGATTGTCCATGGTAAAAAGGAAGGTAGACTTTTTACTCTTAAAGTACAAGGGAATGTTGTTCAAGCCTTGATCACACATGGTGATGAGGTATTTACAGAGTTAGATCTCTGGCATAAGAGGTTACGACATTTTAATGAAACAGGAATCAAAACTATGGTGGAGAAACAATCCGTGAGAGGATTACCAAATATGAAGAATGAACATATGATTCACAAATGTAAAGCTTGTCAGATGGGAAAAGCCCACAGGTTACCATTTCAGAAGAAAGGGTATAAACACGATGATGTGTTAGAACTCATACATACAGATGTATGGGGTGAACAAAAGAAGGATCTATCAACGGCTCAAGGTATTATGTTCCTTTTATTGATGATGCAACAAGATGGATAACTCTTTATGTTTTGAAAGAGAAATCAGAAGAATTTGAAGCTTTCAGGCATTTTCATGCATATGCTGAAAGACTTACATGACAGAAACTCAAAAGACGAAGGTCTGATGGAGGAGGAGAATATTTTTCTCGAGAGTTCAATGATTATCTGTGGAATGCAGGTATCAAAAGAGAAATAACTTGCAGGTATACACCGCAACAAAATGGAGTAGCAGAAAGAAGAAACCGAACTCTAGTTGAGTTTGCAAGAGCAATGCTAAAGGAGAAGAATTGTCATAATTATCTTTGGGCTGAGGCCGTAAATACAGCTACATATCTAGTAAATAGATTACCATGTACAGCTTTAAATGGGATGACCCCTTATGAAGCTTGGTGGGGCAAGAAACCAACACTTGATCATTGTAAAGTGTTTGGATCAGTTGCTTATGCTTATGTACAACTGAGACATAAGCTTGAACCAAAAGCTGAAAAATACGTGTTCATCGGATATGATGAAAAACAGATGGGTTATAGGTTATGGAGTCCTCTAACCAAACAGTTTACTGTTTCGAAAGATCTAACATTTGATGAAGGAAAAAGCTGGTATACAGACATAGAGTATAATGAAGAAACAATCAGAGAAGAGATAAGAAGGAAAGAAAAAGTAAAATCACATATGCAGGTGAATGAAGATGAAGATCATATGCAGGCAAGTACGTCCCAGGATCGGATCAAGTATGAGAAACGAAGATGGATCGAGATTTGATGAAGATGTGTATTCAGAAACACATGAAGAATATGAGCTAAGAAGGTCAAACAGAGTAAGGAAACAACCAACAAGGTATTCCTATGACACTTCTTATTTGACTCAGAAAAACTATGCTTACTTAGTAAAGGAATATTAAGAACCTCAGAATTACGGTGAAGCAAAAGGTAAGAAACAATGGGAAGAAGCAATGAAGGAGGAATTCAATGCTCTTGAAGAGAACAAGACTTGGGATCTTGTTCCAGAACCAAATGGTAAGAAAGTGATTGGGAATAAATGGATTTACAAAGTTAAGAAACTTGCAGATGGAAGGATAGCCAGATACAAAGCTAGACTGGTGGTCAAAGGCTATGCTCAGACGCATGGCATAGATTATGATGAAACGTTTAGTCCGGTGGCAAAGATGTCAACCGTAAGGACATTGATTGCTATAGCAGCATCAAAAGGATGGAAGCTAAGTGAGCTGGATATAAAGAATGCATTTTTAAATGGATATATATTAGATGAAGTCTACATGGAACAACTTGAGGGGTTTGTAAGTTCCAGTTACCCAGATCATGTTTGCAGATTAAGAAGAGCTCTCTATGGATTGAAGCAAGCTCCAAGAGCTTGGAATTACAGACTTGTGAAGTATCTAAATGACCTTGGATACCAAAGCTCAAAGGCTGATGCAAGTCTACTCATTAAGAGAACAGATGAAGGTATGATCTACATTTGTATTTATGTAGATGACATAATAATCACA
The DNA here is from genome assembly GCA_020310875.1 of Ceratopteris richardii. Taxonomy (NCBI): domain Eukaryota; kingdom Viridiplantae; phylum Streptophyta; class Polypodiopsida; order Polypodiales; family Pteridaceae; genus Ceratopteris; species Ceratopteris richardii. Next base: position 153,678,353 of record CM035409.1, read on the forward strand.
GGAACCTCAGATGAAGGAATCAAGGAGGTAAAAAGATTACTTGAAAAAGATTTCAAGATCAGTGACCTAGGAAACTTATCATACTTTCTTGGAATGGAAGTCACATATACAGATCATGGTGTATATGTTTCACAAGAAAGGTATGTCCTAAACTTACTGAAGAAGTTTAACATGGAGAATTGCAGAGAAGCTTCAACACCGCTTGAAGTAAATCATAAACTCAGCAAATATGGTGGTGCAGAGTTTAAAGATATGAGGAAGTATCAATCGTTAGTGAGAAGCTTAATTTATGCTACACTAACAAGACCAGATCTCAGTTATGCAGTGGGAGTTCTCTCACAGTTGATGCATTGTTCGAAGGATCAACATTGGGTTGCAGGACAAAGAGTTCTTAGATATATCAAAAGATCAACATTGGGTTGCAGGACAAAGAGTTCTTACATATATTTTATCCTTTTACATCAGATATAAAGCTGACAGCATACAGTGACTCAGATTGGGCAGGAAGTCAAGATGACAGAAGATCAACACATGGGTATATGATATACCTAGGACACAAGCTTGTAAGCTGGTGTTCAAAGAAGCAACACACAGTGGCTTTATGATCAACAGAAGCATAATATAAAGGACTTGTGGAAGCAGCTAAAGAAGTGATATGGATGCAGACCTTGTTCAAAAGTATGGGCATTGATCAAGGTATACCTATCATACATGGAGATAATATGAGTTCGTTGTACCTTGCAGCAAATCCAATATTTCATGCAAGAACAAAACACATAGAGATTCAATATCATTTCCTAAGGGAAAAGGTAATGGAAAAAGAGATTGAAATAGTATACACATCTACAAAGGATCAGATAGCAGATATTCTGTCAAAGAGCTTAGATGGAGTAAAGACAAGCAGATTAAAAGAAATGGCAGGTATAAAAGAAAAGAAGAATATATGAAAGATCAGAGAATGCAAATTAGTGATTGAGGGGGAGCTGTTGAAGAATCACTCACAAATGTGACATACAGGCAGACATAAAGACAAAGAAAGACAAAGAGAAGCAGAAACAAAGTCAGTCAGAAAATTAAGCCTTAGTGAAGGGACAAATTCACGACTGTAATATAATTCATAGAAACTTCCAGAAATACGAGTTTTGAATCTCGAAACAAAATGTATATATATGAGGTAGAAGATCATAATATATGAAGAGAGAAGAAGAGAGCAGTGTGCTCATAGAACCGGAATAGAATAGTGCATATAAAAATTGAGAATAGTGATATAGAAGATGCCAGAGATTGCGTATGTAGAGATGAATAATAGAACTTGAACTGTCGGGTATTCATCTAAGAGAGATGGTAAGGAATAACTACTCAGAGTAGCAGAGTTTTCCATAGCTGCAAAGTGAGGCCAAGCTATTTTGTACACATCTTCTCTAATAGAAAACACGTGTTCATGTGGAAGCTTGAGCGCATTCTTCGTATGCGAAGAAATCTTAGTGATTTCATGTTACTGTGAAAAGTTAGTTAATAGTTACAGTTTTCTCAGTAAATGTTTTCCCATTACATCTACAAGATAGATCTCGTAACATAATATAAAGGTTTTCATGAGAGATATCTCATCTTGAAGCTAGGAGTCTGAACTATAAACTGATCAAAAGACTTTTGTGAAACAGGACAAGTACACAGTACTGTGTCTGACCATAAAGGACATCTAGAACTGGTGAAGTTTTTCCTTAAACTTCAGAAAGAGTTCATTTATTGAAGGAAGCTCAGGTATAACTTGCTTATTTCATCTACAATCATTTGAAGTAATCACAAACAGAATTGCAGTTGATTCCGGTAAGATTCCCGTAAGATTACGGTGACATCTAGGTGACAGTCCGATGAAGTTCAGGTGACATTTCGGTGAGTTCAAAACACAGTTGTAAAGTTTTTCAGTTTCAAAAAGTTTCCTAAGCTAATGATGATTATAGAGGTGTTCTAATATCACTCTAGCTTAGTTCTTGTGGCTTGGTGAATTCCGCAGTTCAGCTTTAGTTAGTTAAGCTCACTCACCGCGTCAACAAGTAGTACAAGAGCTCAACAGTTGATGATGGTTTGTTAGAGCTCAACAAGTGACAATTTTCCGCAGCTTAGTGTTAAGCTTTCGTCACAAAATCAATAGTGGTATCAGAGCAGAAAGGTTCTGAAGAGCAGAAAAGGTTTCTCAGAAGTAGAAACGAAAGTAAAGATACAAGAGAATTTGAAGAACTTTCACAAGAAAGGTGAAAGCTAAGATGATCAACAACAAACAGCGTCAAGAAACGTTGCGAAGTAATTCTCAAGGGTAAAGGTTTGTAAAAGGTAAGACCTTTTAACATTACACTCACCGAAAGTAACAAAAACAAGAAGATTATGGCAGATCATATCTCTATTAACAAATTGGACAGAGATAATTATCCCGCATGGGTAATGCGCATGGAAGCCTTACTTATGAGTAAGGACTTAATGCTATATGTGACAGGAGAAGAAAAGAAGCCAACTTTCGAAGACGAGAGTCAACCAAAGAAAGAAGAGTTAGAAGCCTTGAAGTTGTGGCAGAAGAAAGAAGCAACAGCAAGAGCTTATATCTACAATACCATTACAGATCATCTACTACCGCACATTAGAGGTCTAGAGAAAGCAAAAGACATATGGAGTGCATTGGAAGATCATTTCCAAAATACGACGAAAGCTAGAAAGGCTAGCTTATGGTCAGAGTTTACAACGTTCAAGAAAAAGCAAAGTCAAAGCATTAGTGATTATGTCACTAAGACAAAAGACTTGGCGGATAGTCTTGGATCTATTGATGAAGATATCGAAGATCACAGGTTGATAGCACAAGTGCTTGCAGGACTGAGAGGAGATGAAAGGTGGAAACCTTTTGTGCTCTCAACTAAACTTTCTTTAAATCATATTGTACCAGATTTAAATCAGTTGCTTGGACTAATGTTAACGTTTGAGCAAGATTTGAAGATAGACAGAGATAAAGGACATAGTTCGGCTATGCATGCAAAGAATAAGAAGAAAGGTGATAAAGGTAAAGAAAAAGATGAAGAAGGGATGACTACTCAAGCAAATTATGCAAGAGGAAGAATGCCAAAAGTAAAAGTAGAGGTAAAGGAAGAGGTAATCAGACTAACAACAAGAAGTCTTGTTGGATCTGTGGATTAATTAATCATTTGGCTCATGATTGCTGGCATAATTCTCAAGGATCAAGTCAGAATCAGAACAATAACAGTAGAGACAGAAGCGGAAGATATCAAAGAGAAAGACAAAGCCAAAGAGGCGGATATGGTAGAGGTGGAGCAAGAAGTTGGGGACAGAATCAGTCTCACAACACTACCTAATATAACTATGCAAATGATACAAAGAATGATAGTCATACAATGTTGATGATGGACTCGATAAGTATGTCAGAGAAGGAAGACCTCAAGGTCTTCTATATTGACTCTGGTTGTTCAAATCATTTGTCAGGAAATATAGAATTGTTATCAGAACTTGAAGGAGGTATTTCAAATCATACAGTACAAACAAGTGATAACACAAAACATAATGTGAGGTCAATTGGAAAGGTAAAGTGTAAGAATGGAGCTTACCTACTAACAAATGTTTTGTATGTTCCAACAATCCCGAAGAATCTGATTAGTGTGGGACAGATAGTAGAAAAAGGTTTTCAAGTCAGATTTACAAATGAAGGAGTATTTGTTGAAGATCCAGAGAATGGATACAGTCAGATTGTCCATGGTAAAAAGGAAGGTAGACTTTTTACTCTTAAAGTACAAGGAAATGTTGGTCAAGCCTTGACCACAGTCAGATTGTCCATGGTAAAAAGGAAGGTAGACTTTTTACTCTTAAAGTACAAGGGAATGTTGGTGATGAGGTATTTACAGAGTTAGATCTGTGGCATAAGAGGTTAGGACATTTTAATGAAACAGGAATCAAAACTATGGTGGAGAAACAATCTGTGAGAGGATTACCAAATATGAAGAATCAACATATGATTCACAAATGTGAAGCCTGTCAGATGGGAAAAGCCCACAGGTTACCATTTCAGAAGAAAGGCTATAAACACAATGATGTGTTAGAACTCATACATACAAATGTATGGGGACCGACAAAAGAAGGATCTATCAGCGGCTCAAGGTATTATGTTCTTTTTATTGATGATGCAACAAGATGGATAACTCTTTATGTTTTGAAAGAGAAATCAGAAGTATTTGAAGCTTTTAGGCATTTTCATGCATATGCTGAAAGACTTACAGGACAGAAACTCAAAAGACTAAGGTCTGATGGAGGAGGAGAATATTTTTCTCGAGAGTTCAATGATTATCTGTGGAATGTAGGTATCAAAAGAGAAATAACTTGCAGGTATACACCACAACAAAATGGAGTAGCAGAAAGAAGAAATCGAACTCTAGTTGAGTTTGCAAGAGCAATGCTAAAGGAGAAGAATTGTCCAAGTTATCTTTGGGCTGAGGCTGTAAATACAACTACATATCTGGTAAATAGATTACCATGTACAACCAAAAGCTAAAAAATATGTGTTCATCGGATATTATGAAAAACAGATGGGTTATAGGTTATGGAGTCCTCTAACCAAACAGTTTACTATTTCCAGAGATGTAACATTTGATGAAGGAAAAAGCTGGTATACAGACATAGAGTATAATGAAGAACAATTAAAGAAGAGATAAGAAGGAAAGAAAAAGTAAAATCACATATGCAGGTGAATGAAGATGAAGATCATATGCAGGCAAGTGCGTCCAGGATCGGATCAGGTATGAGAAACGAAGATGGATCGAGATTTGATGAAGATGTGTATTCAGAAACACATGAAGAGAGCTAAGAATGTTAAACAGAGTAAGGAAACAACCAACAAGGTATTCCTATGACACTTCTTATTTGACTCAGAAAAACTATGCTTAATTAGTAAAGGAAGATGAAGAACCTCAGAATTACGGTGAAGCAAAAGGTAAGAAACAATGAGAAGAAGCAATGAAGGAGGAATTCAATGCTCTTGAAGAGAAGAAGACTTGGGATCTTATTCCAAAACCAAATGGTAAGAAAGTGATCTGAAATAAATGGGTTTACAAAGTTAAGAAACTTGCAGTTGGAAGGATAGCCAGATACAAAGCTAGACTGGTGGTCAAAGGCTATGCTCAGATGCATGGCGTAGATTATGATGAAACGTTTAGTCCGATGGCAAAGATGTCAACCATAAGGACATTGATTGCTATAGCAGCATCAAAAGGATGGAAGCTAAGTTAGCTGGATATAAAGAATGAATTTTTAAATGGATATATATCAGATGAAGTCTGGATGGAACAACCTGAAGGGTTTGTAAGTTCCAGTTACCCAGATCATGTTTGCAGATTAAGAAGAGCTCTCTATGGATTGAAGCAAGCTCCAAGAGCTTGGAATTATAGACTTGTGAAGTATCTCAATGACCTTGGATACCAAAGCTCAAAGGCTGATGCAAGTCTACTCATTAAGAGAACAAATGAAGGTATGATCTACATTTGTATTTATGTAGATGACATAATAATCACAGGAACCTCAGATGAAGAATCAAGGAGGTACAAAGATTACTTGAAAAAGAGTTCAAGATCAGTGACCTAGGAAAGTTATCGTACTTTCTTGGAATGGAAGTCACATATACAGATCATGGTGTATATGTTTCACAAGAAAGGTATCTCCTAAACTTATTAAAGAAGTTTAACATGGAGAATTGCAGAGAAGCTTCAACACTGCTTGAAGTAAATCATAAACTCAGCAAATATGGTGGTGTAGAGTTTAAAGATATGAGGAAGTATCAGTCGTTAGTGGGAAGCTTAATTTATGCTACACTAACAAGACCGGATCTCAATTATGCGGTGGGAGTTCTCTCACAATTCATGCATTGTCCGAAGGATCAACATTGGGTTGCAGGACAAAGAGTTCTTAGATATATCAAAAGAACTATAAAAGAAGGATTATATTATCCTTTTACATCAGATATAAAGCTCAGAGCATACAGTGACTCAGACTGGGCAGGAAGTCAAGATGACAGAAGATCAACACATGGGTATATGATATACCTAGGACACAAGCTTGTAAGCTGGTGTTCAAAGAAGCAACACACAGTGGCTTTATCGTCAACAAAAGCATAATATAAAGGACTTGTGGAAGCAGCTAAAGAAGTGATATGGATGCAGACCTTGTTCAAAAGTATGGGCATTGATCAAGGTATACCTATCATACATGGAGATAATATGAGTTCGTTGTATCTTGCAGCAAATCCAGTATTTCATGCAAGAACAAAACACATAGAGATTCAATATCATTTCCTAAGGGAAAAGGTAGTGGAAAAAGAGATTGAAATAGTATACACATCTACAAAGGATCAGATAGCAGATATTCTGACAAAGAGCTTAGATGGAGTAAAGACAAGCAGATTCAAAGAAATGGCAGGTATAAAAGAAAAGAAGAATATATGAAAGATCAGAGAATGCAAATTAGTGATTGAGGGGGAGCTGTTGAAGAATCACTCACAAATTTGACATATAGACAGACATAAAGACAAAGAAAGACAAAGAGAAGCAGAAACAAAGTCAGTCAAAAAATTAAGCCTTAGTGAAGGGACAAATTCACGACTGTAATATAGTTCATAGAAACTTCCAGAAATACGAGTTTTGAATCTCGGAACAAAATGTATATATATGAGGTAGAAGATCATAATATATGAACAGAGAAGAAGAGAGCAATGTGCTCATAGAACCAGAATAGAATAGCGCATATAGAAATTGAGAATAGTGATATGGAAGATGCCAGAGATTGCGTATGTAGAGATGAATAATAGAACCTGAACTGTCGGGTATTCATCTAAGAGAGATGGTAAGGAATAACTACTCAGAGTAGGAGAGTTTTCCATAGCTATGAGCAAAGTGAGGCCAAGCTATTTTGTACACATCTTCTCTAATAGAAAACACTTGTTCATGTGGAAGCTTGAGTGCATTCTTCGTATGTGAAGAAATCTTAGTGATTTCATGTTACTGTGAAAAGTTAGTTAACAGTTACAATTTTCTCAGTAAATGTTTTTCCGGTACATCTACAAGGTAGATCTCGTAACATAGTGTAAAGGTTTTCATGAGAGATAGCTCATCTTGAAGCTAGGAGTCTGAACTATAAACTGATCAAAAGACTTCTATGAAACGGGACAAGTACACAGTACTATGTCTGACCGTAAAGGACATCCAGAACTGGTGAAGTTTTTCCTTAAACTTTAGAAAGAGTTCATTCACTGAAGGAAGCTCAGGTATAACTTCCTTATTTCATCTACAATCATTTGAAGTAATCACAAACAGAATTGCAGTTGATTCCGGTAAGATTACGGTGACATTCCGATGACAGTCCTGTGAAGTTCCGGTGACATTTCGATGAGTTCAAAACATAGTTGTAAAGTTTTTCAGTTTCAGAAAGTTTGTTAAGCTACTGATGATTAGAGAGGTGTTCTAATATCACTCTAGCTTAGTTCTTGTGGCTTGGTGAATCCCGCAGTTGAGCTTTAGTTAGTTAAGCTCACTCACCGCATCAACAAGTAGAACAAGAGCTCAACAGTTGATGATGGTTTGTTAGAGCTCAACAAGTGACAATTTTCTGCAGCTTAGTGTTAAGCTTTTGTCACGAAATCAACAGTGTTGCTTTCTATTTTTTGGTCATCTTTATTTTCCTTCTTTTCCTATGGAGTGTGAGTAGGTTTTTTTTCTTCCTAATAGATTGCCTTTCTAACCAGCTAAGGAAGATTGATTTGCAGCATGCATAATTGACCGCTTTTGTCTAGATTGTTCTTGGTATAGCAAAATAGAGAAGACTTCTCAAAAGTGAAGGTTTTTGGATTGACTTTCATCATAAGAAAAAGAGGGGAAGCAAAAACCTGAGAAGAATTTGGAAGAACATTTAGGAGAGTCTACACAAGTGAACTGCTTGGTAGGATCTCATGAATAGAGATGAATTACTCCCTCAGATCCTTGATCTGTGTAAAAGAAAAAGTGTCCATTGAATCTCCAACTATTTTCAAAGATAAGCAACATGGTGCCTCTTTTCTCGCTTGCTATAGTGTCGTAAGAGTATCGCAAGAAGCTTTGATTGTTTTGCACATTCGAGAGGCGAAGCTATCATGCATGTCCACATGTGCATCTCTAGCATCCCAATGAAGTTGTTCTACATTAGGCTCAATAAGAACCATAGTGGGACTAGGAAATTGAAGGCCAACAACTTTGACACCTCCTGCATTACCTATTTTCATAACATTTGTAGGTGTAGGATGGTGTACTTCAACACCCTACACAATATTCCATAAGCCTTTTGCTATTAATACATGAGGCACCATATATACCCACAATGGGCAGTTAGAAGCATCCAACAAAATATGTCATTGCTTTCAACCATGGCCAAGGACCATATGCTGATTGATACATAAGGTGGGTCTTTGTGTATAAATGGGCGAATTGGGGGGTGGTTTTGGAAAAGGTGCGGCCCCGTTTGGGCCCTTGCTTTACTTGAGTGCATCGAGCATGTTCCTTTGCTTTAATCTTCACAAAGCCAACCGCCTTCTCTCTCTCTCTCTCTCTCTCTCTCTCTCTCTCTAGGAGTCGAAAGTACTTGGTGAGGTTCCATGTCCAATATGGATGCCCTTACTATTTGCTTGGTTAGTTTCCATGTCCAATGGATGCCCTATCTATTGCCCTTACTATTTCTAGACATGTACACGTCTACGTGAAGGTTCACTTTTTACACAAGGAGCAGCGCTTTTTCTAGTGCAGCATATATACGATGAAATATACGATGAGACCGCGTGTTTGACTTGGGATTGCATGTATATATCATAGCATATAGAAAACGAATATGTATGGAGATTCCACAAATAATTTTATCATGTTCACAACATGCCATCAAATAATTTCCACAGAAGGGAGAAGGGCAGGCACTCAACAATCATTGAAAAACGCTTCCTTGGAGGTATGTTTTTGTAATCGTCGGAGGTATCAAAGTGCATGTGAGCGATAGGCCTCTTCATTTAAAAGGATGAGGATTTTCTCATGGTTTTAAAGTAGAGCAGACATTGGGAGATTAAAAGCTTTGTTCTGAGTGCTTGAGAGGGTCAATGGCCTAGGGCATTTAGTCTAGTGGTATGATTCTCGTTTTGGGTGCGAGAGGTCCCGAGTTCGATTCTCGGAATGCCCCCAGGCTTCAACCATTCACTTCCCATGCAAAAGGGCTTGCCAGAAAAAAAGAAGGTGGTGGCACAATAAATAGTCAACAGCATTTCTTGGATGGCTCTTGACTCCAAGCAAACCAACAATTTGACATGTTCGTATTGTACATTATGTCGAAGTTCAAGTGCGAAACGCAATTTCCAGAACGGTTCATTCGGGAGAGAAAAGTTCAAAAGAATGGCTTTTAATTTTTGCAGCCCACAATTGGGAGTTTCGACCCCCAAACAGGAATTCCGGCGCTTAGGTGATACTACTATACATGCAAACAAAGGCTTTCTCGGTGCGGCACATATATGCCAACCACCTAATCCTTCACACATGTGCAGCACACCAAAAGAGTAGCACAACTTAAATTGCACTTTGCCCTCTTCTTTTGTCAAGGGGTTTCTACAATGGGAACCTCGAGTGAGTGGAGAAGGGGTTTCTACAATGGGAACCTCGAGTGAGTGCATGTACCAAAGGCTTACATTATCATAATCATGCTCACACTATGCACGTACCGAAGGCTTACATTCATTTCACACTATCATAATCATGCTCACACCATGCATGTACCAAAGGACAAAGCATTCCTGTGTGTGCCACTCACCTCCCTTCCATATCCCCTTCTTCTCAAAGTGGATAGTGTCCATCTGCACCCTCCCTCTACTACGCGAGGTAGGAATCTCAGCATAATCCCTCGAGCTTGGGACCTTAGAAGACTTGCTCTTTTACCACACACAAGAAGCACTCGCCCACTTGGCCTATGTCTAACACTCTCCCCCTCCTCTAACTTGATCATTATACTCAATGATCAACGACGAAAAAGTATGTGCGAACCAGAGCCGTTGATTCCCAAGTAGAATCCTCCCAAGGCAACTAGATTTAGTTTACTCTCCCTAGGGGGATCAACTAAACGTGGATGAGCGTACCCTCATACTACCACACAAACACTCTCTCACACCAGTTTTGGGGAAAAGGTGGCCATCTCAAAGTAGCTTGCATGATGCTTTGCAAACTTGTATGTATGCCACATTGGGTGCTTGAGAATTTAGCTTATATTTTGAATTTCCATCCTCAACCAATGCCCTTAACTCCGATGGGAGTAGGATATTGTGTGAGGTGTGCCGGGTCTTTGCATTAACAAATTACGTCTTCTTATTCTTCTCTTACATCTAGGAGTACGATTCTAATACCTTGTTTTTTGTACCCTTTTTTTTTCCCATTGGACTTCTAGTATGTCGGTGCGATTGTTTGTAAGTGTAATAGGCCTCTTTTCTAGTGAACTTTTTGAATTTCATTGTGGGGATAATGCTTAGAATGAACAATTAGGTCATTTTATGCATGTAGGAAAAAATTTGGGTTGACAAGTTTCATATTCTCTCTCCAGACCTTATTCGCATCATGTTTTCTAGTGGAATTTTGAAGGTGAAGATGAAAGAATTAACGAAAACTATGTTTGAGAGAAAGGTAGAGCAAGTATAAGAGAATAAAAGTGCTTGTGTGAAATTTTTGTGAATCATGTTTTGAGTACCTCGTTCAGGGTCCGACATTTAGTTCATTGTAAGAAAATGCCTTGATTTTACTCTCTCTCTAGAATTTTGAAACTTGCAGGGCTCAAAAGTGGTAGTATGTCCATCTAGATTTTGTCTTAGGAGACTATATGCCCAAGTTATCTAACATCTTTTTTGAAAAATTAACACTTTAATTCCTTAGCAAAGAGTGAATTTCCTTGTAACACTTGGAATATTTTCCTCTAGTGTTCCAAGTGTTCCTCCTTTGATCTACTATAGATCATAATATTCTCTACAAATTGTCCTACAAAATGCCCTAGATATGGTCATAGGACATGAGCTTCATGAAAGTTGTGGGAACGTTGATGGTCCTAAATGCAATTTCAGGGACATATCTCATGTAATTCTACTCTCATTTTATCATCACCTAATATCAAGATTGGTGAAATACCTAGCTTGATGTAACTTATCCATTAAATCTTCCAATCTAAGCATTAGAAACCTATTTTTTATTGTCATATTGTTAAATGCTCTATAATATATACAAATTCTCATAGAGCCATCGTTCTTTTTTACTAGGAGCATTCATCTAATGCAAGATATTATTAGGTCTAATGAAGCATTCATCTAAATAATCCTGAAGTTACTTCTCTATGTGTGTCTTGATGTTAAATATGTCGATAATGAACTCCAAGCCAGTAAAATTTCCATTTAACATGATCATAAGTCTTGTAAACTCTTAGGTGTCTCGACTAGGTGTGCCATGATACTAGGCCGGACACTAGGTCTGGACAGGGACAAAACTACTCAAAAAACTATAAAAAGGGCTGGAGAGCTCATTTTTGGGGTGAGCTTGTTGTAGATTTCAGCTTTGTAAGAGAGCTCTTTTGTAATTGAATTCCTTCCATTGTTCCACTCTCTGCTCTTACCTTGTGCACGTGTGTGTGTGTATGTGTGTGCATGTTTGTGTGCTTTCACTCACGCACTTGTGCACTTCACTTGCTCTTGGTCTTCATACCAGTCCTCACATCTCCATAGATTGACATTTATGAGGTGAAGCTCCTCACGTTGGTACTTGCCATTGTGCTAGAGTGACACTTAGCAATTTAGGAAACCAATCAGAAGGGACACATGACATGGGTTTCATGAGGAATCATCAACACGTTCTTATAATTTCAAGTGATTTCCAAGTCCATGAGCATTAGTTTTATGGCCTATCTTAAAGATCCCACAAGAAAATGAAGTACAAAGGATGTAAGTGGATCAAGAAATTACCAAGTCGAGGATATAAAGGGGGAGGTAAGGAATCATGAAAAGTACCTCGTTTAGGGTCCTACATTTACTTCATTGTAAGAAAACGCCTTGATTTTACTCTCTCCCTAGAATTTTGAAACTTGCAGAGCTCAAAAGTGGTAGTATGTCGGTAATGAACTCCAAGCCAGTAAAATTTCCATTTAACATGATCATAAGTCTTGTAAACTCTTAGGTGTCCCAACTAGGTGTGCCATGCTACTAGGCCGGACACTAGGTCTGGACAGGGACAAAACTACTCAAAAAACTATAAAAAGGGCTGGAGAGCTCATTTTTTGTGAATCATGTTTTAAGTACCTCATTCAGGGTCCTACATTTAGTTCATTGTAAGAAAACACCTTGATTTTACTCTCTCCCTAGAATTTTGAAACTTGCAGGGCTCAAAAGTGGTAGTATGTCAGTACCATTGTTTGTAAGCATAAGCAATTTTAGGCCATTTAGGTTACATGATGGCATCGTTCCATGAATGAGGAAGCATGGCATTACCTTCTCAGGAATCGTCACTATGCTACATCTAGGAATAAACTTAGCCATTTTGGTTAACCTAGACTAGGTTGTTCTCCTTCTCTCTCTCTCTCTCTCTCTCTCTTAGGTGATCCTACTACAAAATCCATGGGGATAATCCCCCACTTCCCATTGGGAAGATCTAGAGACAGAGCAAACCTCGAACCCTCAATGTCTTAGCTTTATTCCCCTCGCATTTTGTGCATTTAAGCAAATACTCTAGGACATCCTAATGAACTCCACGCCAGTAAAATTGTCTTTTAACAAGATCATAAGTCTTGTAAACTCTTAGGTGCCCCGCACTAGGTGTGCCATGATACTCATGCAAGTTACGTCCTCTTGTCTCAAAATCTCTAGGGACACACACCTTACCTTTATACAATCATTGTCCATCCTAGATATTGTACTTCTTTCACTTGAATCCTCCTTGAGTATTGACCAATACTCCATCCTCATTGGAAACGTGCATGTTCGGATCCACTTTCTCGATGGATTCCCAAATGTCGCTATATGTAGGATTAAGCCTATGTTTCCCTCTGATGGACTCAGGTATCTCACTAGTGAACTGAGTAAATTTAAGCCCATTGAGCATAGGCATGTGGCCAAGCATGCCAGCCACCATATTAAACTTTCCCTTCCTATACATAAGCTCATAATCAAAATCCTAAAGGGTCTCTACCCAACGTGAAGTATGTCATTTAAGGTTTGCTTCATTAGAGAGCCACTTAATGCTCTCTTGCTTAGACACTATCGTAACCTTGGCACCATATTAGTAATGAAACCACTTCTTCAAACCATGCACAATCACTTACAATCCTTCTCATAGGGAGAGTATATATTCTGACTCAGTTCTAGCTTCTTTCTCTCAAACGCCACCACTTGGCCATCCTAAACTAAAACTGCTCCTATACCAAAATCGCTAGCATCAGTCTCAACCACAAAGGGTTTGTTGGGGTTCACTATATGTAAAAATGGAACTTTCGTAATTGCTACTTTCAACTTTTCCATACTTTGCTTCTATTTGTCTCCCCAATGAAAGGTTTTCCCTTGCCCTTTAAGTTCGTTCTTCATTAGATAGCCCATACTTTATGAGGATCCATCTAGATTTTGTCTTAGGAGACTATATGCCCAAGTTATCTAACCTCTTTTTTGAAAAATTAACACTTTAATTCCTTAGCAAAGAGTGAATTTCCTTGTAACACTTGGAATATTTTCCTCTAGTGTTCCAAGTGTTCCTCCTTTGATCTACTATAGATCATAATATTCTCTACAAATTGTACTACAAAATGCCGTAGATATGGTCATAGGACATGAGCTTCATGAAAGTTGTGGGAACGTTGATGGTCCTAAATGCAATTTCAGGGACATATCTCATGTAATTCTACTCTGATTTTATCATCACCTAATATCAAGATTGGTAAAATACCCAGCTTGATGTAACTTATCAATTAAATCTTCCAATCTAAGCATTAGAAACCTATTTTTTATTGGCATATTGTTAAATGCTCTATAATATATACAAATTCTCATAGAGCCATCGTTCCTTTTCACTAGGAGCATTCATCTAATGCAAGATATTATTAGGTCTAATGAAGCATTCATCTAAATAATTATGAAGTTACTTCTCTATGTGTGTCTTGATGTTAAATATGAGATATTTTTGTGTGGAATGTGAAACATCTTTGCAATTTTGCATATGCATATTGTATCGCTTCTCATTAGCTTTGTTTTTATGTATCATAAGTGCAATTCTTTGCAGGAACGAGATATATGAATGGTTATTTTCAAGCAATTTTTCCCTAATCAAGTATGGTTATTTTGCTATGATCATGTGCCTTTGTAGATCATCGGGTGGATATTTTAACAAGGGACCTTCCATCATGTTAGTTTGGTGCCTCCAAATGCAACTAGATTTAGTTTAACCTTTCTAGGGGGATCAACTAAACGTGGATGAGGGTACCCTCATACTTCAACACAAACACTCTCTCACACTAGTTCTGTGGAAAATGTGGCCATCTCAAAGTAGCTTGCATGATGATTTGCAAACTTGTACATATGCCTAATTGGGTGCTTGAGAATATAGGTTATAGTTTGACTTTCCATCCTTAACCAATGCTATTAATTCAATGGGAGTAGGGTATTGTATGAGGTGTCTGGGTCCTTGCATAACAAAATATGCCTCCTTATTTTTTTCTTACCTCTCGGAGTAAGTTTCTCATACCTTATTTTTTTGTACCACTTTTTTCCATTGAAGTTCTAGTATGTAGGTATGATTGTTTGTAGCCATAAGAAATTTTAGGCCATTTAGGTTACATGATGGCATCTTCCCATGAATGAGGAAGCGTGGAATTACCCCCTCATGTGTCTTCATTGTACTGCATGTAGGAATAAACCTAGCAATTTTGGTTAACCTATGCAGGATTACCCACACTAAGTTTTTCTCTCTCTGTGTCTTAGGCAATCCTACTATAAAAGCCATGCAGATAATCCCCCAATTTTTATTGGGAAGATCCAATGGGTGGACTAGAACTCCAATCCTCAATCTCTTAGGTTTATTGATCTACCATTTTGTGCATTTAAGCACATATGCTAGGACATCCTTATGAAGTCGAGGCCTATAAAATTGCCTTTTAACAAGATCATAAGTCTTGTAAAATCTTAGGTGTCCCACACTCGGTGTGCCATGACACTCATGCAAGATATGTCTTCTCATCCCAAAATCTCTAGCGACACACATCTTACTTTCATACAATCATTATCCACCATGAGTAAAATACTTCTTTCATTTGAATCCTTCTTGGGTACCCATCGATACTCCATTCTCATTGGAAACCTATGTGTTAGGATCCCCTTTATTCCCAAATCTTAGTATATGTACGATCGATCCTACATTTTCCTCTGATGGACTCAACTATCTCACTCTTGATTTGAGTAAAACTAAGTCCATTGAGCATAGGCATGCAGCTAAGCGAGTCATCCACCACAATAAACTTTCCCTTCTTATACCTAAGCTCATAATCAAACTCTTGAAGGGTCTCTACCCACATGACTTATGGCCTCTAAGGTATATTTGATTAGAGTGCCATTTAATGCTCTCTTGATCAGAC